>JANHMN010000018.1:45332728-45362648 GCA_030674055.1 Rhabdomys pumilio
CCGCCCACCCATCCACCCTTCCATCTGCCCACCCATCCACCCACCCATCCACCCTTCCATCTGCCCACCCAACCGCCCACCCATCCACCCTTCCATCTGCCCACCCATCCGCCCACCCATCCGCCCTTCCATCTGCCCACCCAACCGCCCACCCAACCGCCCACCCATCTACCCTTCCATCTGCCCACCCATCCGCCCACCCATCCGCCCTTCCATCCGCCCACCCATCCGCCCACCCACCCTTCCATTCACCCACCCATCCACCCACACATCTGCCTACCCATCCACCCTTCCATCCGCCCACCAATCCTTTACTCACTCGTCCATTCTCTATCCATCTTCACTAATTTTTTCACTCACTGTTGTGATTAAAAACCTGACCAAAAACTGCTTAAGGGAGGAAGAGTTTATTGTGATTCACAGTGTGAGCATAGAGTCAATCATGGTGGGGGAGACACAGTGGCAGAAATGTGAGGTAGCATCCATCCATCCACCCATCCACCCACCCATCTACCCACCATCCATCCATCCATCCATCCATCCATCTGCTATCCATCCGTGATCTACCTACCCACCCATCCACTACCCATCACCCCACTTTTAATGTGTTATGAAAAGTCTCTTCAGTACTGCAGAATGCATACCGCTAACACGATTTTATTTTGTTTTAATTCATATGGGAGTTTTGCCTGTAGTTATGTCTGTCGCTGTGCATATGCCTGGTGTGTGGGAGACTAGAAGAGGGTGTCGGATCTTCTGGAACTGAAGTTACAGTTTTGAGTCTCTACATGGGTGCTGGGAATCAGACCTTGGTCCTTTGGAAGAGCAATTAGTGCTCTTAACCACTGAGCTATTTCCCAGACACATTTTAATATATTAGAAGTATACATTTGCTTCTAGAGACAATGGCCAAGTCCTGTCTCTTTTTCTGGTCTCTCTCATGCTGATTTTGCAGCTCCAAGATGGGACACCCCAGACTGAGCCCTAGTAGGAAGACCCTCTCCTTCCTCCCTTCCTCCTTTAAAAAATTATTTTATTATTCATTTATTTACTTATATTTTCTTGGTTTTCTAAGACAGAGTTTCTCTGTGTGTAGTCCTGGCTGTCTTAGAACTCGTTCTGTAGACCAGGGTGGCCTAGAACTCAGGGATCAGCCTGCCTCTGCCTCCTGAGTGCTGGGATTATCCTTCCTCCTTCTGTAGAGACTGGAGACAAGAGTTGAGTGTATGTCCGTTCACTGGACAGCTCTCCTGGGACAGCCCTCAGTGGGAGCACATTGTTGCTCTTCTGGCTGAGATCTATACTTTACCTCCCTCCCTGCGCAGCCAGCCCCAGCTCTGCTGCCCAGCTTACTACCTCAGGCCAGCACTTCCCAGAGGCAGCATGCTTCCATCACAGGAAGCAAAGACTGAGACAAACCTGTGGGGATGGGGGAGGCATAACTGAGAGCAGGGACTGAATGGCTTCAGGTCTCAGCCTTGACGTCATCGATATTTTGGGCCAGATAGCTCTTTGTGGTGAGGGTGACCTGAGCACTGATGTGATGACCTCCAGTCACCACTGAACGTCCCTCGGGGAAGATGTGCTCTAGCTAAGGACCTATAGACTTAGAAGAGATTCAGGCCCATTTCTGTCGTGAAAGGCTACGACTTGTGTCCTCCCCAGGGCACTGCCACTTCAGCCCTCACTATTTACAGAAAGAAGATCAGCTCCTTGGTTCACAGGACTACATCCTTGTTGTCACTATGGAAACCGGGGGATTTTTCTTTGCCTCTTCTTTCTCCTTTGCTCGCCTCATTTATGTCCTCTCTTAACCAGCAAGCCCCGGGTGTGGATCCCAGGGGAGCATAGTACAAGCAATGGTCTGACCTAGAACTGTCGGGGAGTTAAGGAAGGACATGGCTGGGAAAACAGGGTGAGGATGCCCAGGTCACCAGCTCTGAGAACTGGGCCAGAAGGATCTGATGCAGAGGGGTAGATGGGACTGGTGCAGAGGAGACAGGCTACTACTGTAGAAGGGAGGGTGAGGGCATCCACTCTTGAGGTCTGCACATCCCTGGTGAGGAGGTCTTAACCATAGGTGAATGACCGTCATGTGAGTGGGGAAGAAGCAGAGTGCGACCCGGGAGAAGGTGTCACTAAGCAGTCTGGGAACTAGATAGCAGGGCCTGACAGGGCCAAAGGAGGTGGGCGTGGAGGAAAAACAGACCAGTAGGGTCCTGTTTCCTGGGGGAGGAGCATGGTGTACAGGAGGTGTAGCCACGACTCTGAGGGAACTCTGGCTCTGAAGAGCCAGGTGTATAGGGACATGACCATGTCTTCTGGGGAAGAGACCAACTTTATAGGGCTCAGTTGGCGGTTATGGCCATTGTCCTGGGAAAAGGGCCAAGTTTCCAGGGATGAGACAGTGCTAAGTTGAGGGTATGGCCAGATTTCCTGTGATTGGACCTTGCCGAAGGCAAGAATCAGCCTTCCTAGGGCCTAGGCTAGCCCCAGTGTTGGTAAAAGCCAAGTTCACGGGTAGGGGCAGGCCTGTAGAGTGATATCCTGCTGGCCTTCCATCTGGCTGTCATCAGGCCATCTCTGTGTGCCAGACTTAACTATCTGGCCCAAGCCATGGCTGACAAGTATGCTAAAACAGAGAAGAGCTGGGGTCCTCTCAGCCGGCGGTGGCAAGTCTTCTTAGACTGCACACACACAGGGGCTGCAGAGGATAGCCCCTCAGATGAAGGCCAGGCACCTTATTTGGTAGAAGAATAAGGACCAAAGAGCAGCAGCTGGGTTGTCATTTGGGTAAAAAGTGAAACAGCTGAGTATTCACATAGCCTTGGGGCAGTGGGACACCGGTCGCATGATCCACCTCTGGGGAGGCTGGGAGCCCAAGGGGCTTCAGAGGGGCCGTCCACTTTAATCTCATCTTCTTTTCAATCTTTTCTTTCCTCTCCCCGCCATCCTCCCTCTTCCCTCCTCCCTTGTCCTCTTTACATCCCACTAGATCCTTTCTTTTAAGACAGAGTTACCCTATGAAACCTAGTCTGACCTTGAACTTGTAGCAATTCTCCTGCCTCAGTCCCCTGAGTGCTGGGATTACAGTCGTGAAACACCATACCCACTTATCCCACTTAGACTGGGATTCTGATATGGACAGCCCTGGCCAGGACAGCAAGTCCAGTGGCAAGAGTTGTTGGTGATCATAGTTGCCGGTGGTCCTCTGCTAAGGTCCAGAAGCCCTGGAAGGAATTCAGCTCGTAGACCAGGGGCTTCTGGGTAGGAAGGGCTTCTTCCAGAAGCCAGTGCTAACTGGGGCCTTGTAGGGGAGGGTGATACATGCCCCAAGCTGTGCTTGCCCCACACAGAACTGCGAGTCTGTGCAGAGGGCGGAGCTGTGGAAGGAGCCTTGGGCACCTCTGAATTCTGTCGTCTGTGACTCTTACCTGGTCTTCAACATAGAGCCCAGAAAGGAGGCTGGAAAACAAGGCCTGGACCACCTGCCTGTCCCCTCCCCCAGTGTAGTCTCTGGTCTGTTGCAAGTTCGCCATGGTCTTGCTTGCTTTGAGCTTCCTGTAGGGCAGGATGTAGGCAGAACCAACAAGGAGGAGATCCAAGGTAACAGGGCTGCCCCTTCCTGGCAGGAGGATGGGGCTGTGCCAGGTGACAGGTGAGATAGCAGATGGTGGCTGAGGGGGGTGTCAGTCTAAGAAGGAGTGAGGTAGCCTGCTACCAGGCCTTGTTTGTTAGTGGCTGAGTCAGCCCAGGGACAAGGTCAGAGCTTATGGCTGCCTGTGTGAAAAATTGGCTAACCCTGTCTGCACGTCGAGTGTCCTTTGATGCCCCCTCTAAGCCCAGGGTTAGTCCTCAAACCTGTCACGCTTCTTGGTCACTGGGTTTGTTTTAGGTAGTGTTTGAGCTCCCTCACCTTGCAGGCCTGGTCTCTACAGCACCCACAACTGTGTTTTCAAATAAACTCCCAGGTTCTTAAATGCAGGAAGCCCCTGGCCGCTTGCTCTCAGGCACACTTTGCAGGGTACCTGCTGTGGTCAGGTCCATTCTAGATCTTGCCATAAATGATATTGTTTGGTCTCTGAATGATTACCACCGCCAAGGTGATAAAGTCAAGATGGAAAGTCCTTGGTATAGGTCTGTAACTGTTCAGGACAGCTTTGTGTTTCTGAGCAGACAGAACCTTTATTACTGTGTCGTGTTCATCTTTTAAGTCACTTAAGGGCCTGGTGCTGTTTTGTCCTGGGGACAGATGGGGCAGGCCGGGGGCTTTAGGATCTGGGCAGTTCCCTGAGCCCCAGACTTCCAGGCCACATCCTTCTCCCATGAACCTTGCGTTCTGGTTTCAACAAGGCCTGAGAGAACCTGTCCTTGGCCAAGTGCCAGGGACTCCAAGATGCTCCTGCTTAAGGGATGTGGGGCAATCCTTCCTCATTGTGGGTTGCCATCTGCCCATCAGCAGAGAACGGGCTCCATGGTCTCCTCTGAGCACAACTCCTCAGTCCTTACACCCTAATTTAGTGGCTCAGCCAGAGCTCTGAGGGGGTCTGGATTCTGGAGCCAAGAGCCTGGTTAATGGAGACCAGCCATCCTGTCTAAGGACCACAGGGCCTCCCGGCATAGAGGATGGGAAGGGGTTGTTCTAGAGAAGAGCCCAGAGGCTATTTTTACTAGTACAGTTTGGACTAGTGACAAGGTTGGCTGTCTTCCCTTCTGTACCAAGCTCCCTCTGGGCTTGATGGTCGCTCTGATCAGGAGTTTACTACGGATTACACAAGAATCCTCTCATACACTTACTCACAGTGAAAAACACTGAGGGGGTCTCACAGTCAGACACTGTGGACTGAGGACTGCAGAGGCGGCCCACTCGGTGAGTTTAATACCCAGCACTTATATCTTCCTGTCTGGTTTCCTTCCGCAAAGATCCTGTGGTGACTCTGGGTATCACCAACTTACAATTGCAATTGCTCCTTGTCTTCAGGTCACAACCTCCACAGGTTAGTTGTCGGCATCCCGGAGGCTGGTCACACCTGGCAGGCAACCAGAGATTGATCTGTGGAAGTCGCCACAGTCTGTTCTGCTGGCTGTTTTGGATGAGGCCTGGAAGGGGGCTCTAACTGTGCAGAGCTGTGTGTATAATTGAATGAAACCCTTAGAGGACTAGAAGTGACCTCATGGTGTGGTGGTGGCAGACTGAGGACTTCATCCAAGGAGACCTTGGAATGTGCCCTCTGACAGCTGACATCTTGGTCCTGCTTCTGTGAACCCCGCTGGGTGTGGTTGATGTCCTGGTCGCAGAGTCTGACTTGAGCCTCTCTGAATGCCATCTATGAAGTGGACACAGCAGCAGACCTCTGCATACTGAGAGAAAGAAGACACAGAGCCTGGGGAGGGCCTGTCCCTGCTAAGTCCTGCTGGCTCCTGTCACCCAGGTGGGTGTGCTCTTCTTCCATGACTGCCTTTCCAGACATTTGCTTTCAGCACAGGATGGCTGTTAAGAATGAGTCACAGCCAAAGCCTCAAAGACTACATCACCTAGCCAGAAGCAGTCCTTGTGTCTGTGGTCATGGCTTCTTGAGCAGCTGAGACAGGAGGAGCCCTTGAGTCTAGGAGTTGGAGGTCAGTCAGGGCAATTTAGTTTGACTCTCAACTCAAAATTCTAAAAAAGGAGAGGGGCTGGGGAGTTGGCTCAGTTGGTAAAATGTTCGCCACGCAAGTGTGTGAGGACTTTAGGTCAGATCCCCGGGACCCAAGCCAGAAACAAGCCAGGTGAAGTGGCACACATGTGTGATCCTAACGTTGGAGAGGCAAAGACAGGAGGATACCTGGGGCTGGCTAGTTAGCTTAGCCTTAGTGACAAACTCCAGGTCAGTGAGAAAGGCTATCTCAAAAAAAAAAAAAAAATAGGGAGATGGCTCAGAGGATCAGAAAACTTGCTATATAAACACAAACACCAGAGTTCAAGCCTCCAGCAGACATATGAAAATATGGATATGATCTGGTGCATGCCTATGACCCCAAAACTGTCAGAACAAGAGCCATGGGAATCACTGGCTTCCAGCCTAGGTCCAGCTTCAATGAGAAAGCTTGTCTCAACAAAGAGAGGTGGGACAGGATAGGGCAGGAGACAGATATCCTGCTCTGACCCGCAGGCACACACATAGGCCCGGCAGACACCTGTGCGTATACACCGCACACAATAAAACTCGCATAAATAAACATGTAACCAGACAGCTTTCCCCTGCTTGTTGATTTTGTTTCCTCACATGGAGAGGTTGGGTCTTCCTCGAGTGGGAGCCGAGAAGCCTCCAGTGTGCCGAGTGAGTGCCACCATTCCATGGCAGTGGTTTCTTTTAGGAACACGAGAAATGTCCCTGGGGGACTCTGGGAGCACGGAGTCCTTGCCATATCAAAATTCACTCCCTCTGGCTTCATTTCTTTTCAGCAACACTCTCCCGTCATGCTAAAATAATTTGCCACCTATCCCCACCTAGTTTCATGGCTTTTGAAGGAATGAGCAGCCTTGGGAAGACGCTGGTTCAATCCTTGTGTCTGTGAGAATGTGTGAGACATGGTGACAGAATGTTGTCGACTTTGGGTAGCCAGGATCCCTGCCTCATACAACTGTGAGAGACACCACAACCCTTGATCCCCAAAGCTTCCTCCTGGGAGGTGCTTACGTGAGCTGGGGCATGAGGGGGGTCCATGCACTGGATGAGGCCTGAGGAGCCTGGATCCAGGTCATCTCTCAGCTGAGCCCTGCAGTGGTGTTTAGCTGGAGTAACATGGGACCTTTCAACTCCATGTTTTATGCCGTTGGCCCAGCAGCTTCCAATCTCACTCGGTGTGTGGAGACCCTCACAGCCTCCAGCCCAACCTGTGGACTTCACCGAACTTCTATGTGAATGAGCCTATCTATGGATGACCTACGTGTGGCCGTCTACATACAGGGGTCAGTCAAGCTTTCCAGAGACTGGGAGATGATCTCTGGAGTCCCACTCTTCCCAGACGGAAGCACGCACAGAGAGACACCTGCTCACAGCACAGAGGGGATGTAGCAGGGACTGGGATTCTGTTACAGACTCATTTTCTGTGATCCTGTCTTCTCTAGGCTGAGGGCCACCTACCCACCCTGGTACCCTTCTGGCTTCCTTTCTAGGAAGAAACTCGTGTGAAGCTGCATCACGCAGCACTTTGCAGACTTGGAGACGTTATTATCTGCCCGGGAGATGAATCGCAGCTTTGGCCCACCTCCGTGGCTTCTTCTCTCTCCTGCTAAGGCTAAGTCCCCTTGCTGGGTCACATCGCCCACCGGAAGGATGGCCTGGAGCAGTGTTGGAAGCTTCAGGGATTAAGGGGTGTGGTGCCTCCCACAACTGACATGTGCAAGGCAGGGATCCTGGCTACCCCGCCTTGCCAGTCCCTCCATTGCAGTGTCTCACACATCCTGCAGAGTGTGTACAGATGGAAGTTGGTTTCTAGCTCCATCAGGGACCAAGCTCCCCTGGCAGGCAAATATGGTTTTTCGTTTTCTCCACAGAGACCAGATACACAGGGCTTTGCACAAGGAGAGGAGACTGCAGTGTGTGTGAGCAATTCCTAGGGCAATTCTTTCCACTCTGCTGGCAGAATGGAGGGAAGCAGGTGGGTCCTGCACAGCCACACCAGCACCAAGTGCTGAAGATTGATGTCCTGTTCATTGCAGACCCCAGGGCACCATGGAAGCAGCCAACTGCTCCCTCCACTCTGTCTTCCAGGGAGGCTGGAAAGCCCTGTATTCTATATTGGGACCTGTTGTGGAGCCAAGTAAGGCTTCTCAGGGTTCTACGCGTTGTGCTACATGGCAGTACTGGGGTGTAAAATTATTCGTTTTTAAGAAGGGGTTCAGCCACATGGTGCACGCCTTTAATCTCAGCACTCAAGAGACAAAGGGAGAAGGATTTCTGGGTTTGAGGCCAGCCTGGTCTACAGAGCAAGTTCCAGGACAGCCAGGGATACACAGAGAAACCCTGGCTTAAAAAAAAGAAGAGGAGGAGGAAGAAGTTAGGAGGGGAGGAAAGAAGAGGAGAGGGGAGGAGAGAGAGAGGAAAAGGAGGGGGATGATGGAGAGGAAAGGGAGGAGGAAGGGGAAGAGGAAGGAGGAGGAGGAGGAGGAGAAAAGAAGAAGATGGGAGGAGGGAGAGGAGGGAAAGAGGGAGAGGAGAGGAGGGAGAGGACGAGGAGGGGGAGGAGGGAGAGGAAGGGGAGGAGGAAGGGGAAGAGGAAGAGGAAGGATGAGGAGGAGGAGAAAAGAAGAGGATGGTAGGAGGGAGAGGAGGGAAAGAGGGAGAGGAGAGGATGAGGAGGGGGAGGAAGGGGAGGAGGAAGAGGAAGAGGAAGGATGAGGAGGGAGAGGAGGAAGAGGGAGAAGAGGAGGAGGAGGGAAAGGAGGAGGGGGGAGGAGGAAGGGGAAGAGGAATGAGGAAGAGGAGGAGGAGAAAGAGGAGGAGGAGGAGGAGGAGGAGGAGGAGGAGGGAGTTAAAGCTGGATGTAGTGGGACATGTTTGTAATTCTGACACTTAGAAGGCTGATGCAGGATGATTGGAAGTTCAAGGCTAGCCTGGGCTACAGAGTAAGACTGTCTTAGAAGAAAACAGCCTTTGGGGGCTCTTTCCTCAGCTTCTCTAGTTCAATTCTTCAGAGTGTCTTTTCCTTTCCTATTTTGATTTACTTTTTATTTTATTTTTATTTGTTTTGCCTGCATGTATGCTTGTGTGTGTGCTATGTCCATGCCTTGGCAGAAGGAGGCCAGAAGAGGCTGTCATATCCCCTGGAACTGGAGTTACAGATGGTTGTGAGCCACCAAGTGGCTGATGGGAACTGAACCTGGACCCTCTGGAAGAGCAGCCAGTGCTCTGTGTGCCGGACCATCTCTCTAGTCCCACGCCTGCCATTTTAATAAGCTGGTCATTGCTATCCCATGCCAAACTTAGAAGGTACTACCTTCTCTCCATCTCCTCTCGGTGGCTGCTCAGATTTTTCCACCTAACCTGTGCTGTATTTTCTTGTAATTCTAATAACATTGTCCTTGAGTTTCAAAACAAGAAAAAAGGGGGAGGACAGGGAGTAAGGGGAGCAGGGTGAGGGGAGCAGGGTGAGGGGAGGAGGGTGAGGAGAGAAGGAAGAGGGGAGGAAAGGAGAGGAAGGGAGGAAGGGAGGAAGGGAGGAGAGAACTGTTTTCTTGGATCCGGAGCCACTGGCTGAGCAGACTCTCTCTAGCAGCTGTTCAAATACCCTAAAATGTTATCTTTGCCACTAGCTATTAAAAAAAAAAATCAGCCTTATGGAGGTAAAATCGGCATGCCAAGCCCTGCCTGCATTTAGCCTGTGCAGTTTGGTGAATGTGATATGGATGATGACATGGACACTCTGAGGTCTCAGACGAGTGTGAGGTTCACGAGTCTCCTCACGCTCCCACCCCGGGCTATGGTGAAGTGTGGCCTGCGGTCTGCATGCCTAACACATGCCAGGGCTTGACCTCTGCTGTGGTGACCCTGGCACTGTGCTGGACCAAAGATCTGGAGAACTTCCTGCCCTCTAAATTAAGCCACAAATTAGTCACTTTTAATTATTTTTGATGCTGAGGTAGTGCCTGCACATACTAGGTCGGAGGACAACTTGCAGGAACTGGTTCCTTCCTCCCACCATAGGGCCTGGGCATCACCCTCAGACCTTCCTTCAGGCTTAGGGGCAGACACCTTTACGGCTGAGCCATCTCGCCAGCCCTAAGACAGTTTTAAAGCCATTTCAGTGATGGTTAACTCTGCTCTGGCATTTCTAGTGTGTTTACGACCAATGGATTTTCTTAACAACAAACAGCCTCAGTATTCTGGCTTTAGAAGCCGGTAGCAACATTTCCACACATGATCCAGGACTCAAAGTCATGCTCAAATGTCCCCCCATGCTACCCACTACGGCTTTCGTGGGCTTCCTTACCATCAGGATCTGGATAAGCCTCGAATCAAGTGCTCGTGCTAAGGTTTCTGTCCCTCTCGGTCCATCCCTGTCCCCTAGTCCACCCACCTGGCTAGTGATGGGAGCTGCCTGGCTTCCCTCCCACCTCTCTACCCAGCAGCTGTTTCTGGAAAACCTACTGGGGGCCTGGTGCTGATAATGGCCCTGGCTACCTGGACAGCGAGGGGCTGGGGTGGGCAGGGGTGGAAGGGCAGAGTGACAAGCTGCCCTGTATCACCTGTGCCACAGAGCCTCTCCACCTCCTGTCTCTGCTTCCGGCTGCCCTCAATCCCTTCCTCCTGCCCCACAGGGCCTGCCTGTTAATTACTTCTGCCTCTTTCCAATACCTTCGCTCACTCCCAAGTGCTTTGGTCTCATAGCCCAAAAGAGCTGCCAGTCCCTCCCTGATGCTGGCCTGCTCCATTTGGTTCAGCGACACAACAGCTGTTATTCCAACCACACCCAGAAAGGTAGGTGTGTGTGTGTGTGTGTGTGTGTGTATGTGTGTGTATGTGTGGGGTATGTGTGTCTATATCTGGTGTGTGTGTGTGCGTATGTGTGTGTGTGCGTATGTGTGTGTGGTATGTGTGTCTGTGTCTGGTGTGTGCATGTGTGTATGTGTGTGTGTATGAGTGTGAATATGTGTTTGTGTCTGGTGTGTGTATATGTGTGTATATATATGTGTGTGTCTGGTGTGTGTATGTGTGTATATGTGTGTGTGTCTGGTGTGTGTGTGAGTCTGATGTGTGTGTCTGTATGTGTGTCTGTCTGGTGTGTGAGTGTGTGTACCTCAGTTTCCTTTTGTTTATTTTCTTTTACAATACCAGCCAATGAGTTCAGGCCCTTGCCAGGGATAGGCAAGCACTTCACTCTTGAGCCAAATCTCCAGCCCTCTCTTTCACCTTTCATGAGCCAGGCCCTCAGTAGTTACCCAAGCCTTGAATTCAACCCTGCAGCCCAAGCAGGTCTACAGTCTGCAGTCCTCCTGCCTTAGCTTTCCAATGCTCTGGGATTACAGCTTCTTTCCTATCAGGGTAAAGTTGCTGATTTGGCGGAGCTACACAGCTGACAGATATTGAAGTGACTTGACTCCTCCGTTCCTCCAGACCTGCTTCAGAGTTCTTTGTTGTTTGAAGGCCCTGGAAGTTAAAGCAAGGAGCACATGAGGGTTTGAGGGCAGATGAGCCATACCTGACCTTGCTTGTTCTCAGGCTGAATGCAGCTGTGGCTGGTTGGGTGGGTTTTACTGGAGACCCAGTGAAGTTACAGAGGGCATGTCACAGGCCAGTAACCCCAGCTAACTGGGAGCTCCAAGGCAGGAGAATTGCAAGTTCTAGGCCTGTCTAGGCTACAAAAATGAGTTTTTGGTTACTGCAGACTTACAGAGTAAAGCCTGGTGGCTGTGACAGAGGCCACATGTATTTCAGCTCTGGCTGAAAACACAGGTGGAGCCAGCTACCCCTTGAGTCGTTCCTTTCTCTGTCACAAACTGGAGAGGAAAACATCACCCACATCCCCAACAACCCAAATAGTTTGAGATTTAAACACCCAAACCCAAAGGATGATGGCTGTGGCCCACACTGTGTGGCTCTGACGAGGACCACTTCCGTGAGAGGCAGCTGAAGCATACTGCCGTGATGAGCATGGAACAGGGGAGTCTGCATCCCTAGGCGTGGCTCCCACGCTATGGGAATTCCCTACACAAAATGCAATTTCAGTATTTAACAGGGGACAGCAGCAACCGGAACGGGCTCAATCGTGGTGGCAAACTCAGAAGTACAAAGAAGAGAACCTGTTTTGGAACTGAGTCAGCACTTTGAGAGGCGGTGTAGAAGCGGAAGATCATGCTCCTGCCGCATCTGAATGGAAGCTCCTCAAGTGGGGTGTGGTAGGTGCGCCTGCACATGTGCGCATGCGCATATGGAGACACGCATTGACACTGCTCTTAATTGTTCTCTACCTTAAAAAAAAAAGATTAATTTATCTAATGTGTGTAAGCACACTGTCACAGATACACCAGAAGAGGGTATTGGTTCACATTACAGATGGTTGTGAGCCACCAGGTGGGTGCTGGGAATTGAACTCTGGACCTCTGGAAGAGTAGTCAGTGCTCTTAACTGCTGAGCCATCTCCCTAGTTCCTCCTACCCCCTTTTTTGAGTCAGGATTTCTCAAAGATCCCGGAGCTTGCTGATTGGCTAAACTGGCTGGCCAGCAAGTTCTGGTGCTGGGATCCAAGCTCAAGTCCTCATGGCTGCGTGGCTAGCTCGTTATTGGCTGATTCGTCTCCCTTGGTACTACCAGCTTTCTACCAAGGCAAAATGAACCTATCAAATCTGCGTGGGTAACCACCACGATCTCACTCTGGCATTTGCGTGAACCAAGGTGGCAGACTCCTTTTTCACATAATCTTAACTGGAAGTTTGGGCATCCTTTATTGGATAATTCAGGGGTACAGGCATCCTCTGTGTACTTGGTCCCCATCATCTGGAGCTTCAGTGTGTGGGCTGAGTTCTGGTATATAGCCAGAGCTGGGAAGCCAGGCTCAGATGCAATGCCACTCTGGTTATTTCAATGGCGTTGGATACACTTTATTACATGACTGCTCTCACTGCACGGGATGCCCAGAAATGACACCTCTGCTTCCAGAAGAGAGAATTTGATGAATGATTGGCTGTGTATTAGCCACTCTGTCGTACACATTCTGTTTAATCTCATTCTGATTTGTTTATTTATTTATTTTGGTTTTTTGAAACAGGGTTTCTCTTTGTAACAAACCCTGACTGTCATGGACTCACTTTGTAAACCAGGTTGGTTCCGAACTCACAGAGATCCACCTGCCTCTGCTTCGTGAGTGCTGGGATTAAAGATGTGCACCACCACACCCAGCACTCGTCCTGGTTTCTAACAGGCTAATGTTTCAAACACTCTTAAATGTATCATGGTGTCTTGGAAATGTACACATTCTAGGTGCGTCCTAGGCATTTGGAAGGACTTGGTTGGGAGTATTTGGGGTCTCTTTATAAACATATATACACAAATGCCATTTATTTAGAAAGATGTTTGTGTTAAGTTAGGTGAGACAGTTGTTGGGTTTTATTTGTTTGCTTTGGTGGTTTGAAACAGGTCTCACATGTATCCCAGGCTGGCCTGGAACTCCTGGTAATCCTTCTGCCTTAGCCTCCATCTTGGTTTTGTTTTTCGGTGAGGTGATAAAATACCCTTTCTCAAGGGAGAAAGGATTTATTTTGGTTCACAATCCCACGTTATAGATTATCATTGCAACGAAGTCAAAGCAGCAAGAACTTGAAGCAGCTAGCTTCAGTTTCAGTGAAGAGGGAGAGCCAGTGCTCAATTAGAGTACCATCCGGTTAGTCAGTCCAGAACCCCAAGCGCAGGGGATGGTGCCCCCTACAGTGGGCATGATTTCTCATACCAATGAACATAATAAAGACAATTTCTTGCAGATATTCTCCGAGGAACTTCTCTTAGCTGATACTAGATCATGTCAAATTGACAGTTAAAACAGACGGGGTCTCCGAAGGGCAGGCTTTACAAGAATAATTTTAAAACATGAGAGTTCATAGTTACTGAATCCAAGCCTCTGTGGCTCAAGAAGGGTCCCCGAGTGGAGGGCTCAGGGAGGACTCAGGAAGCCCAGTTTCAGCATTCAGTGACTGACTCCTCAGCAACTTTGGAGGGAAAGTGTGGTCTTATGTTTCCAAAAAGCATGTGTGTGTGTGGATGCTTGGAAAAAAATATAGGGAAGGATATTGAAATACTATAAAGACAATTACTTGGGAATAGAGGGGCTTTGTGGTAAAATATTATTGTTGGTATCAGACTCTGAACCCAGTGATGTCACATCTAGGTGACCCCCACATTGTAGCCAAGGCAACCGCCATACATTCCCAGAATCCACCTGACTACCTCCCACCCTTACCTACAACGTCACCACCCATATAAAATAGGCAGAACCCCCTAACCTCGCCCTCTTCTTCTTCCATTTTCTTCCCCTTCTCCCCTCCCCCCCATCTTTGCCCTATCCTGAATAAACCCCATTTGGAACCGACTAGTCTGGTGTGGTCTGTTCTAAGCTGCACACGGACATATATCAATTATTAAATGTTTTCTGTAATGTATATGCAGAAGAGTAGCCGAATCAAGAACATACAAATGGACAAATAATTCTTGTAGGAGAAGGTTGGGCAGTGGTGGCACACGCCTTTGATCCCAGCACTGGGGAGGCAGAGGCAGGAAGACCTCTGTGAGTTCAAGGCCAGCCTGATCTACCAGACAGCCAGGGCTTTGTAGAAAGACCCTGTTTCAACAAGAAAATATCTTACAGGTGAAAACCCTTCCCTGTGCATAATCAGTACTAGCTTAAGCCATAGAACATTCCAGTTCTCCATCTGGCCCTAACTCCACCCCTAAAGGTAACCGCCATCCTAGTTCCTAGTTCTGAGTGTGTTGTGCCTGATTCCTATTCTAAACCAACAATGGAGCCAGTCTCTGGAAGCCACAGTGTCCACATGACTGGCAGGTCATCAAGGCACAGTTGCTGCAGCTCCTGAGTCTGGGCCTCCTCCCTGCTGCTGGGTTGGGCTTATACCAAAGCTGAGTGCAGCCCCAGGTCATCAGCCTCCCTGGGCTCGGCACATGACCTTCTGGTATTGGATCCACAGATGATCATATCTGAGGTGGCTGAGAACTGGGACCATGTGTGCTCACTCACAGGCTCAGCCTTCCTCACTCTGGCCCATTTACAGAGGAAAGCAGCAAGCTGGAGGACACAAGAGGAGGCGGAGGTGGGTAGAAAGCCCATGTTTCACTAAAACATGCCTCTCGGCAAAGCTGCTTCTGAGGGGTGGGCTGCTGGAGTGGGAGAAGCAAGTGACAGGGACCCTGGCTCTGCAGAGCAGAGCTGCCTCTGAGTTCATGATGGCACTTGCCGGTGTATTGTTTTCTACTGATACATATTAACAACTAGCCTGACAGTCTGAGCTTAGCACCGGAACTCCTCTCATGGCGTCTGTGAGGCAGGAAGACCTTGCCTTGGCAATGTCTTGCAGAGGGGACAACAGCTAAAGCTTCAGTCTGAAGCTTTGACTGGGCGAAGACTCCACATCCAGCATTACTCTGTGGGAAGCTCACAGCAGGCAGCTGGCTTCTCAGGGAGTAGAGAGTTCCTACAAAGAGAAGGAAGGGGGCGGGGGAGAGGGAAAGAAGAGAGGCAGAAAAGGAGGGAGAATCATCTCTCTCTTTTAAGATTTATTTATTTATTTTACGTACGTGAGTACACTGTAGCTGTCTTCAGACTCACCGCAACAGAGTATTGGATCTCATTACGGATGGTTGTGAGCCACCATGTGGTTGCTGGGAATTGAACTCAGGACCTCTGGCAGGGCAATCAGTGCTCTTAACCACTGAGCCATCTCTCTAACCTGAGAATCATCTCTTGAGGGGCAGAATACCCAGAATTTTCAGACAGGTCTTCAAAGTCTGAGGGGTTTCGATCGGGGCTGCTTCTCAGTGGCCTTGAATGCTTCTTCTAAAAGCAGCAACTGCCTTAGAGTGAGCTGCCAAGAGATGTGACCCAGGTGGTGTCCCGTGAGGTCCTGGGGACAGTTTCTGGATGCAGACACACAGCAGGAGTGGGGACGTGAATGGGGAACAGCTCCCTGTGATTTCAGGGATGGGTTACCTTAGTCGATGTGAGGCCGGGGGACGGTGCCAACTCTCTCCAAGTTCCCCTCCTAAAAGAACACTCAAGAACAAATGTGGAAAGACGAACATTTGTTCGTTCTGCGCGGTGGTGCATGATATCAGTACATGTTGAACTGTGAATGATGGGACAGCTATCCTGTGTTTTGACAACAGGCCTCCCTAAGGATGCTCTGTGGAGGCGTGGTAGAGAGCACACCTGTTGGCATTTAGTCTAGGCTCCGCCCCACCGTTACCTGGCAACGGCCAGGTGTGCCTGACTCACTATAAACAGGCTGCTTGCCCACTCCTCTCTTTCTTGCTCCTTACCCTCTCCCCTCTCTCCCCCCTCCCCCCCCCCCCCCCCACGTTTTCATGGTGGGCCTCCCCGCTGCCTTTCTCTGTCTCTACTACCCCCTCAACTCTTCTCCCCATGCCCTAAATAAATTCTATACTGTAACATCCTGTGGCTGGTACCTCAGGGGGAAGGGGTCCCTCAGCATGGACCCGCAGAGGAACCCCCTTCCCCCACACCTTGCCACACATCCACCAAACACATTCCTTTCTTCTTATCTTCTTATAAAATACAATAACATCCCCCCCCCAGCCGACCCCCCCCCCAGCTGACACTCTCAGGGACACACATGTGTCTTGTCTGAGCATGACAATGAATTCTCAGCATCACCTGGGATCAGGCAGTGGGAGTGTCACATTTAACACCTGGCCGCTAGAGCAGTTACAGCCCAGGCCCTTCCTCCTGAGGTTCAGGCAGGAGGTTCAGACTAGGCAAGCTCCTTCCCGACATGGGACCCATACTTGGGCTATACCCCAGCCACAATGACGCCACAGTTGGCCTCCTGTCTTTGCTCCCTGGTTTATATCATGTGATCAGTACATGCAGAACTGTGAGTGATGGGACAGCTTCCCTGTGCTTGGAAAACAGCAGGTGAGAGGCCATCCTCCTCCTCACCAAAGCCTCATTCCATGGAAATGAACTCTTCCCACGTGACTCCCCCAGGCTGAGTCTGACTTTGTTTCTCCCTTGTTGTCTTTAGCTCCGGTTGGCCTCAAATTTGTAACAATCTTCCTGCCTCCGCCTCCCAGGTCCTGAGATTACAGGTTTGAGCCACTATAGGTGGTTCTGAGTTCAACTTTGCCGAGACTCGCCTGTGATGTGATCTCAGTGTGGTTACTACACTGGGATACCTGGACGTTGGGGCCAGGCGGGTGAGTCACTGTCTGCTGGCTGACTTTTTAACCTAAGCTCAGTTCCTCCTCCGGGTTGATGTTCTTCCAGGATTGGAACTCTGGCAATTGGTGCAATTGGACACAGTCACACACATGGCTCATGCGACAGATAACATTCACCACATGCCTCTGGATCTAAGACATCCTAGCACGTGGGATCAGTATTGGCATGTACCTGTCTTCTGACCTTGTCCATCTGCCTCTAAAACTTTTCCCCAAGACTGACCCCCGGAACTTCTGGAGAGAGAGAAAACTGGGACCAAAAGGCCAGCAATGTGTTTGCTGCTCACACATAAGGGCCCAAGCTTGATCCCCAGACAATGGGGAAAGAAGCCCGGTGTGTGTGTGTGGGGAGCACATGCCTATGATCCTAGCGTGGGGAAGGTAGACATAGGGTCATCTTTGGGGCTCAGTGGCCAGTCAGCGCAGCCTAATTGGCCAGCTCCAGATCGCTGTGAGAAAGTATGTCTTAAAAAAAAAAAAAAAACAAGCTTCCTGAGTTGGGGATTTAGCTCAGTGGTAGAGCACAAGGCCCTGGTTTCAGTCCTCAGCTCTGAAAAACAAACAACACACCAAGCTTGCACCTGCACGTATACACATCTACACCACACACACACACACACACACACACACACACACACACACACTAGTGAAGAAGAGTACACCAGATCTGTTCATCTCTCTAGGAGACAGGACTCATGTCTCAATAGCTTGTCAGCTCTGCCTACGTGTGTTCTATGTGTGTGTGTGTGTGTGTGTGTGTGTGTGTGTGTGTGCGCGCGCGCGCATGCATGTGTGTGTGCTCTGTCGTATGTGTGAAGCCTGCCACTCTGAAGGGTTCATCTACAATCCTTTCCTTGCCCCTCACTCTCCCTCAGAGCTCTCCCAAGGCCGTCTCCTGTCCAGGGACTAGGGTCCTGAGCCCTCGTGTTAGTGACGTCTTAGGTGCAGAGGCATGTGGTGAATGCCATCTGTCACATGAGCGATGCGTGTGACTGTGTACAAACTGCACCAGCATCACACCTCCTAGGCATAGGGAGGTCACAGAGTGGCCTCGGAGGTTTGCTGGAGGCTGTTAACGAGAAAAGCTGTGAAATTTCTCTTGTGGAAGAAAATGCCCAAATGCCAAAATAGCAGTGGTTCAAGTGGATAGTAAAAGAACCCGAGTGCCTGCGCCCTCCCCTGACTTCTACCTGAAAATAAGACCTAAATGCAGAGAATGCAGGGGGATATGCAGTCGGAGGTGGGGGTGGGGATGGCAACCGGCGCAGTACGCATGCTCAGGCTCCCAAGGCAAGACTGTGTCTCCTGGACAGCGCCGTAGCAGCTGCAGTATCACGCCTGGGCCAGATGGGGTCTCCCTCGATCTGTGATCTTCTGAGGGCCAGCTCAACAAGCCACCAGAGAAGCTAGGCCACAGGCCACAGCACCTCCTGAGACCTCATGGAGCTAGTTGGTAACTTCTACCTCCCAGCCTCAGTCTCTGTGCCTCTCTGGAGCTGGTCAGGTTCAGGCATTGGCTACACAAGTACCCAGGCTGAACTGGCAGCTGATGGCAGAGATTCAGGCATCACGGAGAGTCCAAGAGCCGAGCCCGGAGGTGAGCAGTGTCCAAGAGCTGGCAGCCACGTGTCTGGCCTGGTTATTGACATGCTGTTCTGGGCTGCCGCCTGCACCAGGCTTCCTGAACGACAGGTGGTGAGAAAGAAGCTATCCATGTTGGACAAGAGAGTAGCAGCCACTTTGGGTGCAGTCTGTGAATGGACTTCAGCAATGCAGGAACCTGGGTCTCAGCAGGACTAGAGAACTGGCCACAGAGCCACAGGGTCCAGCCAACCCTGTTGTATGCTGCGGGGCATGCTAATTTGTCATGAGTGGATCACAACAGGCAGCAGCTGTACAAAGTGCTTGTGCCATTGGACCTGGGCAATGGTCGTTTAGAATTAATGGAAGCAGAACTGATAAGGTGGGCCAGAGGGTAAAGACACTTGTCACCAAACCTGACGATCGGAGTTTGATCCCCAGAACCCACATGGGGGAAGGTGACAACTGACTCCTCAGATTGCCCTCTGACCTCCACACACCCACCACCGTGTACAAATCGTGTAGAATTGTTGGAAGGGAGCCGTTAGAGGTGCGTGTAGAAGCCTTTGAGACAGTACCTCCGTACAGTGGAGCTGTGACTGTCCTCTACAAGCACAGAGGATATAGCCACTTCATCTGGGAGGTGGCTGCTTTGTTGGAGGAGACAAAGGCTCTTACTTGGCAGACTTTGGTGAATAATTGTTTCCATATCTCCTGTCCCTGTCGACTTTCACCACCGCCTCCCTGGACAATACACCAAATTTAGTACAAATCATCAGAGTAAGCATCTTGCTCTCTCTCTCTTACAGACAGAGAAAGAGACAGACACACAGACACAGACACAGACACACACACACACACTTGAGCACTTCTCCTAGGTGCAGCCTAAAGTCTAGCCCTGCCCCTGAGGTCTGATCCCACCTCCTGAAGTCTAGTCCCTCTCTCCAAGTTAGCCCCGCCCCCTGAAGTCTAGCCCCTCCCCCGACAACTATCCCTTACCTCCAAAGCCTAGCTCCTCCTCCTGGGATCCTTGGGAGAGGGAGACATTGGTCTACCCACAGAGGTTGCCCTGCCTTTCAGGCCACTGCTGCCTCCACCGAATGACACAGCCTGTGCCAATCTACTCTGGCCACTCTTGAGCAGCTGGGAAATTCCAAACCTGCTTGGAATCAAAGGGAGGGGAGGGGAGAGCAGAGGAGGGTGCTGCCCCTGCCTCTGTTTCTCTGCAGCTACAAAGACTTTGAGCACATTGGCTTCCCCATGTGTCCCTTGGATGCACATGTCTACACAGACAGGAACAGCCTCCGCCACCCCATACCCCACCCCCACCCCAGCCTCTGGTGGGGTGGCTGGTATGCACGTCCCAGAGCCTGTCTACTTCAGGGCCATCCACCCCAGCGTAGCCCCCTCCCATGCTGACCCTTCCACTTTGCCCCAAATGGGACCATATGGACTCCAGAGGCTGGTTGCCCAGGTTCAAGTCCCAGCTTGAGTCTTAGCTGTGTGACCCTGGGCAAATGCCTTACCTCTCTGAGCCCCAGCTTCCTCCTCCATAAGGGAGTCAGGAGTTAACTACTTCACACGCTGGTGCCAGGCATCGGAGTGGACAGGTGGATGGAAGGGAAGCAGTTAACAGTGTAAGCATGAGGTACAGATGACAAGGCTCCAAGGCACTAAGCAAGCCATACATACGAATTTCTAAAATCTGCCATTCCCGCCTCTGTGGAAAGATGCAAGTCACTGATCTGTCCAACTAAAAACGATTTGATGAAACCAGGAACTTGCCAGGAGAGTTTCGAAGCACTTCTGGATCAGCAACAGCTTGGAGGTTCTGGGAGGAGCTATGCTGAGCGAACGTTAGCTGTCAGAACGTTTCCATAGTGGGGTGGCAATCGTTTCCCTACTGGTGTCTTGTTTTGTTGTTTTTGTAGTTTCTATGGTTGGATTGATTAGACCATGAGCCAAGCATGTTTTTCCAAAGCTCCTTGGGCAGGAAACGGGGGCTCGAGAGGTCTCTCCCCACCTCTTCTGAAGAAGCTGCTTTCCCCAGGCCTCAGAGCTATTGGAGGGAAAAGGTTACGGGGTCGGGGGACACCTAGGACAAGAAGCACCCACAGACCAGAGTATAGAGGCTTGTTCTCCTGAAGGAGAGTGGGTGGGTCAGGGTTCCCCAGAAGCCCCAATATGAGAACAGCGCCTTGCTTTTCCATGAAATAAAAACTTGCACTACAGGACAGCGAGAAGGTTTGAAGGTAAGGATGCTCGAAGCTAAGCTTGACAGCCCGAGTGGATCCCCAGAACTCACAGAGTGGAAGAAAGAATCAGGTTCTGCAAGTTGTCTGCCGATACACAGAGAAACCCAGTCTTAAAAAAAAGAAAAGGAAAAAAGAAAAAGAAAAAGTTAGGGGGAGAGGGTAGAAAAGACAGCTCACACAAAATAGGTTTTCATAATCGTACATCCAGAGAGAGTCTTGAATACAGAAGGTGCAAAGGACATGGCAGAAATACAAAGGAATGTGTTTCACAGCCAGAGAAGGACCTAAACAGACATGTCTTTAGTGAGGACACACAGATGGCCAGGAAGCACACGAGGGGATGAGAAAATGGCTGATTGCCAGGGAAACACAAATCACGGTCTCACAGAGGTACTGCTACAAGCTGCAGGGACAACCATCATCAGAAAGACCCACAGTGACGTTGGAAGGTTCCGGAGACACGGGAACCCCTGTTCTCAAACCCTGCTGGTGGGCATGCAGCATGGGGCAACCATGATGGGAGCCACTGAGCAATATCTCAAAAGATAATACACACAAGGTTGTCATGGGGACAGCGACTCCTCTCCCAGGTCACACCGGAGACATTAAAGTCCTGTGTCAGTGCAAAAACACATGCGTACCCCTCGTAAAAAGACAACCTCGTAGCAGAGACAGCAAGTGTCCTGCCTCAAAGAGATGGACATACAACGACCAGGCAGCACACTATGTCCTCATGATTGGTAAATGGCACACTCTAGTCACCTGAAGGAGAGAGCGCAACCCACCCACACGACAGGATGTCATGCAGCCACGGATGGAGTGACGTGTGCACGCATGCCCAGTGCAGATGAAGCTCAGAGATGTGATGAGGGAAGGCAGCCAGGCGCCCAGGGCAGGTGCCACTCAACGGAGCCACTTATGTCAAGTGTTCGGAAATGAGAGTGGTGGGTTCTCAGAATGGGGAGGAGGGGCGCAGGGATGAGCTGCTCATGGAGGCAGGGGTTCTGTCTAGGTTCATAGAAGGGCTGACTAAGCATTGTGACATAATGGCTCATACTGTATGAATCACTGTAAACATCAATGGCACCCACTCAATAGACAATCAATACAGCATGCCAATCACATCTGGCTTAGGGGTTTTATCGCTGAGATAAACACCATGTCCAAATGCAACCTGGGAAGGAAAGGGTTTATTTCAGCCTACACTTCCACATCATAGTCCATCATCCAAGGAAGTCAGGGCAGGAACTCAAGGCAGGAGAATAGAGGGAGGAGCCATGGAGGAGCACTGCTTACTGACCTGCTCCCCATGGCTTTTGTGGCCTGCTTTCTTATAGAACCCAGGACAATCTGCCCAGTGGCACCATACACAGTGGGTTGGGCCATCCCCATCAACAAAGTATCCCACAGACTTGTCTACAGACATATATGTATATGTATACACACACACATATATATACATACATATATATATACATACATATATATATATACATATATATATACATATATATATATATATATATATATATATATATATATATATATATATATATATAATTTTATATATGGAGTACACTGTCTTCAGACACACAAGAAGAGGGTATCAGATCCCATTACAGATGGTTGTGAGCCACCATGTGGTTGCTGGGAATTGAATTCAGGATCACTAGAAGAGTACTTAGTGCTCCTAACCACTGAGCCATCTCTCTAGCCACCTGTCTACAGGCCAATATTAAGGAGGCATTTTTTTTTTCAGTTAAGATTTTCTCTTCTCACCTAGCAGTGGTAGCACAGGCCTCTAATCCCAGCACTCAGGAGGCAGAGGCAGGTGGGTCTCTGTGAGTTTGAGGCCAGCCTGGTCTACAGAGTGAGTTTCTAAACAGCCAGAGTGATACAGAGTAACCCTGTCTTAGAAAACAAAGAAACAAAACAAATTTCCTCTTCCCAGATATGTCTAGTTTATACCAAACTTTGGACAAAAAGCAAACAGCTGCGACATCTCAACATAGCAACTGACCAAAAGCCCCCAAGGACTGAAGCCCAACCAGATATTGGCATCAGTGTAGTTTGGTTGTACTTTCAGAGGTCCGCTGGCTTCCGGTACTGAGGAATTCAGGGTCTGAAACCTGGGTAAAGCCCACCCACCAAGCCTGTGAGCCGAAGAGAAGAAGAGTTGTGTTTGCCTAAGGAGCTTGGGTCCCAGCACCCTTTTGTTCTGAAGATTGGGTAAACAGCACAGGAGATAGGGAACTGGAAGAGAGGGGTGCCATCTTGGTTATATAGGCGAAGGGCAAAGAAAAGAGAGGCCTGGAACAGGGAGTGGGGGTCCTCAGCCCCTCACCCCTCTCAGTGATTCTCTTGTCACCCTCTCCCTCTCAGAGGTTCAAATACAGTCATTAAACATCTGGGGTGGATAGAGGCTGAGTCGGACCCAGATGTGAACACTGGAGACTCTCAGGTTGTCTTTGGTCTCCCACAGGAGATGCTGATGTGACCAGTCTGGGCCATGCAGAAAACCCTGTGCTGTGATATGGAAACACTGGGCAGGAGGGATGTAGAGGCAGAAGGCTGACCAGGCTTCCTGGAGGAAAAGGACCACAAGTCAAATCCTGAATCCAATAGAAGGAACCCAGTAAGAGAAGCTGGCAGGAGCCAGGGTGGGTACAGGAGTTGAAAAGCAGAAGGAGAAGGGTGTGGGGCGAGTTGAGAGAGCCAGATGTCATCCTAAATTCAGGGACGGGGAGCCCTCTCTGAAGAGTATGGCTGTGAGCCCCTCTGGTTGTCTATATGTCTGATGGAGCCGGTCTGCACCAGCCAGGTCTCTCAACTTTGACGTCAGACCCTTGGATCTGCCCTGCAGTCCACAGCAGCCACTCTCCTGAAGCCGTGGTCTCTCGGACCAGCCCTTCCACTTGTGTGATGAGCCTTCATGCCCCTCAGCTTCTTCTTTCTGGTCCCTCCTCCAGGTGGAGCTGATCCATTGAGACAGGAGAGTGGAATGTAGACCCCCCATTCCCCTGGCTGCTGGTCCTCATCACACTGATGGGCCGTGGGAGCAGAGAGGAGGGCTACATAAGAGTACTGTGTTGGGGAGTGATGGCAGGGAGGCGGTTCCTCAGATGGCTTCTATGTCCCCCACACCATCTGCTGAGCAGGAGGGGTGAACAGGGCCCCCAGAGTCTCCCCACAGTCCGTACGTTGTGTCCCCAAGTGTCGTGTTGGAGATACCAGCTGGAGTCTAGCAAGTAGAGAACGTGGGGCAGAAGCAGCCTGCGGCTTACCTCGAGCTGTGCCCTTCACTCTGCGACAAGCTTCAGCTCCCTCTGTGCCCAGGAATGCGGGCTGCTCGCTTGTTTGTCTGCTCATCTACCATGTAGTCAAAATCATCTGTGCCAGGCGCGGGGCTCAGTGCCACGTGACAGGTCCACCTGGCCAGGCTCTCTATTCCCTGCGTGAGTGGACGGGACCATGAATTAAAAGACAGTCACATGACAAAGTGGTACATGTGGTCCAACGTGCTGGTGGGCTCAGAAAGAGGGACCGGTCTGGCCCGGCTCTCCCTAGGCTCTGGAGGTGAACCCCACTGTGAATGTATGCAGGGCACTTGGGCAAGATTGTGGAGATGGTTTGAGCAGCACAGCTGTGGCCTGGGTGTGTGTCTCCCTAGGGTCTCTTGTGGTAGAAGGCTCAGTGCCCAGGTGAGGATGTTGGGAAGATAGAACCTTTAGCAGATGACGTCTAGTAGACTGTCCTTGATTGTGCTCTTTGGAGGTGAATTATGGGGCCCCGTCTCTCCAACTCCATATCTGGCGATGTGAACTCTTCCATGCATAGACGTGCACCTTTGCTGTGATACAGTGGCTGAGAGAAAGGGTCCTCCCCCAAACTGAGCTGATGCAGGCGCTATGCCCTTGGTCCTCTAGCATCTCGAGCTAAAC
Organism: Rhabdomys pumilio; assembly: GCA_030674055.1. Taxonomy (NCBI): domain Eukaryota; kingdom Metazoa; phylum Chordata; class Mammalia; order Rodentia; family Muridae; genus Rhabdomys; species Rhabdomys pumilio. The sequence goes on from JANHMN010000018.1 coordinate 45,357,452, forward strand.
AAACCTTTTCGCTTGATAACATTTACTGCCTCAGGTACTAGGCTATAGTGGTTTTTCTTTTACAGCCGAGTAGTTCAGCCTTAAAAAGTGGAAACAAATGTCTATTCCAGACAAGAGGCTCAGCTGTGCAGATGAATCATAAGCACAGTGCTGGGCAGAAAGGATGGGACCCACACGGTCCCATTCACATGAAGTTCAGAAGCAAGCAAGATGAAGCTACCCAGCATGAGTTGTTAAATGACAGGGAAAAGCAAAGATCACTGATTCTGGTTTATGGCTTTATCTGGAGGAACTGAAAGTAGGTTATGAAAGTAGGTTGTATTGGGCTTGGGGTCCTGAATAAGGTGCATTTCCCTAACCAGAGCTAGTGAGCAAGAGCGAGCTATCCTTCCATGGGCAGTCACTATGTAACGATTCACCAAGGATACAAATATGCATTAGCCATGGGCAACACTAACCTTTCCCGAAGGAGAGAGCATGAGACAGAAGGAAGGTGGCAGATACAAAACCCTGCTGTAATGTCTGCTGTTTGCTCATGTCTCCCTTGGGCCAATGACTCAATCTGTCTAAGACTCAAGATCCCTCATCTATAAAGGGGAAAAACAACAACAACAACAACATAATACTTGCTCCATAAGGTTGCTTTAGGATTAAATCTGACAGCAAATGTAAATTTCTGACTACGGTCAGGTACACAAGCTTAGTTTTCCACTGTTATCATCATCACCATCCTCACCATCACGCCCACCATTCCACCTGTCTTAGGGTTTCCATTGCTGTGAGCAGACACTATGACCAAGGCAAGTCTTATAAAGGACAACATTTAATTGGGGCTGACTTACAGGTTCAGGGGTTCAGTTCATTATCATCAAGGTGGGAACGTGGCAGCATCTATACAGGCAGGCATGGTACAGGCAGAGCTGAGAGTTCTACATCTTCATCTGAAGGCAAACAGGAGTGACTGACTCTTCTGCACTGGGTCAGAGCTTGAGCACTAGGAGACCACAAAGCCTGTTTACACAGTGACACACTTCCTCCAACAAGGCCACACCTCCTATAGTAGGTACTTCCCATGGGCCAAGCAAATTCAAACCACCACACCATCACCACCATCACCACCATCACCATCATCACCATCACCATCACCATCATCATCCCCATCTCCATCCCTGTCAACTTGAAATCGACGATGTCATTCACAGACTGCCCATCCTGACTTGCTCCTGTCCTCCCTCCTGCTGCACTAAAGAAGTAGTCATGCTTTCTTCCTGCTGTCACAAGGCAAGACATTATTCTTTGACTGGGGTTCCCGGACCAGGAATGGCCCTCAGGCTTTAACTGATCCACGCTGAATCTGTTTCCCATGATTCAGGAGTCCATCCAGGCAATGCTTACGGTGGAGAGAGAAGACTGCAGCAGAGAAGGCGAGGCCACAGAGAGCACAGAACTTGACCTTGAACTTAGAGACTTGGAACGTTGGGCAATAGACTACCATTGCATAACCCTCCTGGTCTGTGGTCATTAGTTAGAGCTGGCCCACAGTCACTGGACTCCACACTGTTGTGGAAGGAAGTAGCAGAGATGGGACTTGATCAGCAGAGCTCTTGCTAGCGTGCAAGAAGGCCCGAGTTCAATCCCCAGCACAACCCAAGCACCTGCACACTTGTGAGCTGTGAGCTGTCCAATAGATCTCAGCTCATCGGAGAGGCAGCGCTGATGTGGAGTTGTGGACATCCTAAGTGGACGGTCACAGCTGTGTCACAAACACACAACAAAGAACAATGGTAGCAAAAACAAACAAACCAAACTGGGGTTTGCATGACCCTTGGCTTAAAACAACAATCCATTTTGTTCAGAGACTAAAAATATGATGAGGTTGGAACAGAGGGATTCTCTCCCAGGATGGTGTGAGCATGGCTCTTCCTGGATCCTGGATACTTCTGAGAGTCCCTTTCTCTTTATTTTTATTTATTTATTTATTTATTTTGTTTTTCTTGCCTCTGCACCGCCTGGGCTTCCTTACAGCATGGCAACTGTCCTGAGCTCCAGCTGCATGCTGGAGTTCGAGGCTGCCCCTCACTGTTCATGAGCTAACTTCTGTTGTACTTGTAAGCCAGTCAGGGAACTAGAAGGCAGAACCCACCTAGGGGTGGGAGGAGGGTTGACTCTAGGACCATTCATACGGGAGACTTTGCTTTTGGGGTGGGGAGTAAATACAGGGGACACTAGGTGATGGCTGAGTTTTTTTTCTAAAATATTTATGTTTTTATTTTCTGTATGTGTGCAACTGTGTGTATGTGTGTTTGTATTTGAGTCTCTATACATACCACATGTGTGCAGTTCTAATGGGGACCAGAAGAGGGCATCTGAGTCCCAGGAACTGGGGTTTCAGTTGATTGAGAGCCATCCACTGAGGGAGGATGGGGGAGGGGGGAACTTGGTTGCTCAGCAAAAGAAGCAAGAGCCATCTCTCCAGGCCTGAAACATTGTATTTTATAGGCGCCTTCTTGACAGTTTGAAATAATATCCAGTCAGCTCTCGGTTCTAATTTAATTAACACCTTCTTCCTGGGATGAGCAAGTCATGGGGACTGAGCCCAGGATCTCCTGCATACCGGACAAGCATTCTACGTGTGCTCACTCCTCAGTCCATGGCTGAGTTCTTTCAAGGAGACAATCAGGTTCATGTGGGGATGGACAGGAGATTTCTACATAAAGGAGGCAGAGCCCACACCCACCACCATGGAGTTACAACCAGAAAACATCCTGGGCATGGAGAAAGAGAAACAAATAACAAGCAAAAAGATTCAGAGGCTGGGAGCCCAACCATGGTTATTTTCTCATTAGCAAAGCTCTTATCCAGAGGGGCCAGGTGGTCTTCTAGACCAGGAAAGCCTGTGATTCCTCCTGAGGCCACCGAGGCACGGTTTCTAGCCAAGCTCAGCACCCAGAGAGTCCACAGAAGACTGAGGCTGTACCTCAGTGGTAGAGCATTTGCCTGGCACACGAGCACACAAGGCCCTGGTTTCATCGCCAGTGAGAGGCTGCAGAATCCTGCTTGTGAGGGCAGCTTTGCCTCTTCCTTGGCTCTCATTTTAAGTTGCTGGGTGGTACTGTGTTTAAATCGCTTTGGCAAAATTCCTCTTAAATGCAATCAATACCTCCAGCCCTACTTTAATAGGGGAAACAGTTCCAAACTGCACAAACACGCCTCAAATGTCTGTGCTCCAGAGACCAGAGCAAGTCACACCCCCTGAGGGACCCCTGCAATGGGAGATGAGAGGGGGGAGTTCAGGGGAGGCTGGCCAGGATGGCAGAGAGCAAAAGGCATGCATGGTTGGGGGTAGCAGTACCAAGTATCTGGCTAGAGGCCACCATCACTCACCAGAGGGAATGTGTTTGCCATGCAGTGCAAGCAAGCAAGGGCTGCAGAGTCAGCAAAAGGGGGCAGGAAATAAAATGGAAGACGCAGTCAGTGTGTTGCCAGGCATGGTTTATTCCTACAGTGTAGGGGAAGGTGGCAGTTGAGAGCCAAGCATCCCCATCACGATCCCAATGGCAACCTTACTCCCTCACCCTTACTAGATGCTCGATACCTGGTCCTTGGATCCTCACTGTGACCCAATTGGAAGGGTTCGTCCCATTTTACAGGTCAGGCAACTGAGCACAGAGACATGAAGTGGCTACCCAAAGCCACACAGCTTGGAAACTGGAATCAGAATGTGAACCCTAGTCTAAAGAAGATGCGTCTGTGGTCAAGAAGATGAGTCTTGACCACATCCTTGTAATAGATAACAAATTCAACATACCAGTTCAGATTCCATTTAGATTAACGTATTGAAACACACAGAAGCAAAGTAAGCCTGGGAGGTTGGAGATTCTCTGCCCTCTGGGTGTATGGCAGGCTGACGGGTATGCTGCTTGGTGATGGGGGGTGGGGGGTTTTATGCTAACTTCCAATCAGGTCTAAGAGGTGATGCACCCAGCAGTCCACCATAGGCATTTGGAGGGACATCTGAAGGCAAACCCTGAGTCAGGGACCAGAGTGACTGGAAACCTTGGATACAGAACAGGAACTGGAAGCTTCTCAAAGTCTCTGGGGAGAAGAGAGGAGCCTGCCATTTGACTGGTGGGCCTTAAGGAGAGGATGCTGCAGAGAAACCCTGTCTCGAAAAACAAACAAACAAACAAACAAACAAAAGGAGAGGATGCTGTGCCTAAGACAAGGAGTTGGGGTTGGGGTTGAAATCTGGGGTTCTAGAAGCGCCCCCATGACCCTGGCTGGCTGCAAGTGCCACCCTGCACCTCTTTTGCTCCCAGTCTGGGACTCCTCTGCCTGGGTTTACTGGGCTGCCTGTCACCACCATCCCCCACTAACCTCGACCCTGTGCAGACCCCCCTCCTCCTCAGCCCACTGCATTGCCCGCTGCCATTCCCTGCATACATTCCGGGAGGACAGGGGATGTGGGCTCCTGTCTTCGGATTGATGGTCCAGGAAATGCATTTTCAATTAGTCCCAGGATGCTGAGGTCCAAGCATCTGACAGCATCTCTTGGTGGGGGTGGGTAATGAGTGGAGAGAGAGACCTAGTAACTGCGGGAGTGGCGACCCCAAAGAGAGACAACTTCTGGATTGTGTGTGTTGGGGGGAATACCTGTTGGCCAGGGTGCAGGGCCCACGGGATTGGGGTGGCCTTGCTCCAAGATGCAAAGGTGTAGCCCAACTTTCTATTAATTTTTGGAGGGGCTAAACGCTATTCACTAAAGGTGTGTTTTCCCGAGGTGAGCGCCTCCCCGGGGACCCTCAGCGGCCCTGAAAGAAGGAGGAGAGAGTCTGTGTCACAGGGAGAAACCACCTGTGGTTGGCAGGAGCCTCCCAGTTGAGTCGTGGCCCGCGCGGGCTGCGGTGCGGGTGTCCCCCGAGCTGGCGGGGTGGGGACCGCGCGGCCCTCCACTGCCTGCGGCGCCCGCGCCTCCTCCCGGCTCCCGACCGCCGCGTGCGCTCGAGGTGCCCGGTTCCTTTCCGTTACGCAGTTCCTGTCCCTTTAAATCCCAGCCCCTGGCAGTGGAGACTGGGGCGCGCCGGCCGGACCCCGGGCCAGGGGAGGGGCAGGGCGCCCCGGGGTCCCCGCGTGCGCGCGCGCGCGGCCGCCAGCGCCCCTCTCCAGGCGGCCGCGCGCCTGCCGGAGCCCGGAGCGC
>JANHMN010000018.1:45363048-45440548 GCA_030674055.1 Rhabdomys pumilio
CACCGCTTGCGGGCTTCGCAAACCGCGTTACATGCATGTCCAGTGGGGGTAGGTTTAATTTTGACGATGGAGGGTCCTACTGCGGAGGCTGGGAGGACGGCAAGGCGCACGGCCATGGCGTCTGCACCGGCCCGAAGGGCCAGGGCGAATACACCGGCTCCTGGAGCCACGGCTTTGAGGTGCTGGGCGTCTACACCTGGCCAAGCGGCAACACGTACCAAGGCACCTGGGCGCAGGGCAAGCGCCACGGCATCGGTCTGGAGAGCAAGGGGAAGTGGGCGTACAAGGGCGAGTGGACGCACGGATTTAAGGGGCGCTACGGGGTGCGGGAGTGCACGGGCAACGGAGCCAAATACGAAGGGACCTGGAGCAACGGACTGCAGGATGGCTACGGCACGGAGACCTACTCGGATGGAGGTAGGTGCGGGCGGCGGGGGCGGGGGAAGGAATGGGGACCGTCCCCCTCTTTCTCCTTCTGTTTATCTCCTGGGAAGTTGAGCCTCGCCTTCCAGTTGGGCTGTGGGCTCCTGGGCCATCTCCTAGATTCCCAGGAGGCCTCAGCGGGCCCCTGGCCACAGGTTGCCCCACGCTTGATGGGGACAGTGGCCCATGCCAACCCAAGGGTTGGGGGCTCTCCAGCAGCAGGGCTCGGCGGCTGCTGCAGCAGCCGAGCCAAAGTCTCAGCCTATCCCGAGGAGCAGGCCAGAGATTTGCACCTGCCAGAAGGCCAGGCCAGGCCAGGCCAGGCCGGGTCCTCTGCCACCTCTGAGACCTGCCAAGGCAGGAGGGGCCTGAAGGTAGACCCTTCCCCTCCTTTGGTGTTGCCTGCCTGGTATCCCCAGAGTCAGACCCTCGTTGGTTTCTTGTTTTTCTGCGGTGCCCAGGGCCTCCTCCTTCAGTCCTAAAGCAACCCAGGCCAATGGAGAGGGAGCGCTGGGAGCGCCAGAGGCGGGGGATGCCGACCAAACCAAACAGCAAGGCAATAAACTTCTAGGTGGTTGGACACAGGCTGTCGAAGCAGGCTGAGGGAGGGAGGGAGGGAGGAGGCCCATCTGTTTAGCGGGAGCCCAGGAATCTGGCCATTCAGTGGCTGAATCATTTTCACCTTTAGTTTAGGGAATCGCTCTGCGCCTCCAGTGTAAGATGCCACCACAGTCAGGGCAGAGCCGGTGCCGGAAGCCAGGCAAGTGCCAGTGTGATGGTTTCTGTTCAGAAGTCCTGGCTGGTTTGGCAGCCTCCACTCCAATGTCACTCTTCAGCAGCGCTGAAACCTCGGGAATCGGGAATCGTTATAGGTCCTGGAAGTCAGACCCCAAAGCAGAGCTGCCTGGAGGCCCCCTCCCCCTCGGGGCACTTATCCCAAGAGGCTGTTCTCTTGCCTCCCTCAGGGCCTGGGTGGCTTCGGGGCTTTTCTGCACAGATGCCTGGGAAGGAAGCAAGCCGCAGCAATGACTTGGGCTTCTGCTGGGTAGAGAGAGCTCTATGGAGCCTGTGTGTGTGTGTGTGTGTGTGTGTGTGTGTGTGTGTGTGTGTGTGTTCTGCCTGAAGCCAGCACCTGCTCCCGGCCACATCTAGGAGTGATGAGGGCTGGAAAGTAATTATTATTTTGGCTTATGCAACTGAAAGACAGGGTTCGTTATTACCCGAAGAGGAGGCGGAGTCTGGGCAGTTAATTATATAATGCTCCTGCCTGTCTGCGCCTTGCCCAGCCCTGGTCCCAGGCGGCCTTTCCTGTACTGTTGTTTTCTTGAATCGGGCTGGAGAGTTTTCCTGACCCTGGGGCATTGAGGCCCTCCTGAGGTTCCAGGCCTGTGTGTGTGTGTGTGTGTGTGTGTGTGTGTGTGTGTGTATACACATGTAGTCACATACTCACACATGCACTCTCGGTTAGGTCCTTGCGGCAGGTGTGGGTGACAAAGGTGGGTGGTCCAGCAGCCTGGTGCTCCCAGCAGGATCCTTAGCAGGCATGTGTGGCCCAGGGCAGTTGTCACCTGGGGCTTTGGCTAGACAGTTCTGCAAAGCTGCCTTCTAGAGGTACCTGCTCTGGAAGAGCTATCCTGGTGCCCTGGCTGAGGCCTGCCCACACTACAGACATTTTTACTGGCCTAAAGAATTCTTTCTGGCCACCAACAAATATTTATTGAGCATTTACTATGGCCAGATGTGGTAAGCTCTGGAAACCCAGGAGCAGGCCAAGCAGTCATGATTCTCCCAGAGAATTCACTTAGTAGTTCTCCGTGGGGAGCTGGGAACAGGCACTGAGCCTGTCAGGGACTCCGGGCCTGGTGCGTTGAGTCTGTCCCTTAGCTGACTCTAAGGATTGTGTTCCTCCACCGGGTGCTTTCCAAGCTTTTGGCCTCCTGCAGTACTTCTTTGCCCCCCAAATCCTGCCTGGTTCAGTCTACTCTGAAGGGAAATCAATGGGACCATAGATATGTGCGGGCAGAGGTTCAGAGCCCACCCTTGTGGCTGAGTCCCCTTGCATTAGGACCATATCATCTTGCTTTTTGCTACCTCCCTTTCCACAGGGATGCTCCTCTTGCCCTGAACCCCTCAAGGGAAATTCTTAACCCTCTCCCTGGAGCACCTGGTAGAGAGACAGGCATGTGGAAATGGAATTCAGGACCCGTTCTCTCTCTTGGATATATATATCTTGACATAGCATGACTGAAATTAAACCGGTCCTCCCTGCTCTGGGATTCAGGTAAAGGTGTCCAGCTTCATGACTAGCTTTTCATTAGGAAGGAGTGACCGTTGAGGACTCAGACTCTGGGGAAATCATTCGGTGAAGCCTGGGAAGGCTGTGGCCAACTGTAGCAGCAGGCCTTGGCCTGGGTACCATGTCCCCTTACCTGGTGGGCACCGGGGTCCTTGGTTGAGGATGACTGGTTCTCCTGAGAGCACTCCAGTTTTGGCTTTACATGGAGCTGGGAATTTGGGCAGACATCAGCCTTACTCTGTAACATTTGCCCAGTGTCCGAGGCTGACTTGGAGAAGCGGCCGTTGTCATGAATGGAAAATGTATTCTGCATTCAGCTGCCATTGGTACAGAATCTGTTTCTACTGGGGACACTTCTGCCAAGGCCTCCTCCAGCTTATTTTCCCCAGGCACAGTCAGGCATTGTTCCCTATGTGAGCCCAGTGAGCCACTCTTGAAGTCTGTACAGAGGCCCCGGGGATGGGGGCGGGGCTTCAGGGGTATGATCTTTTTGGGCGTTGACCACCTGGCCTTGAATCCTGGCCTTGCCAGGTCTCTGCTGTGTGACTTCAGGCAAGTGGCTTAACCTCTCTGAGTTTCCGTCTCTTTGTCTTTGCAAAGGGATAATGCCGTGGAGTGGGTGCGGATGAGATGAGGTTGGTGCCAGGAACGAGGTGGGCATTCTTTTCATCCCTACAGTCCGTAGTATGCAGAGGACTTAATGTTAACCACTCTTAGGAGAACCAACAGGCAGGCAGGACTGAGGAGTTGGAGGTGACAGGTGATGCTTACTGTGTCTCCTACACCTAAGCAGCAGAGGCTTGGAGCCAGGAGCCTTGAGCAGAGGTGGGATTCTACGTTAGCTTTTCTTTGCTTTTGGTCCCTATAAACTCCCACTGTGAACCGCCTGCTGTCTTCTCCTCTACACCCACCTTCTCCCAGCACCCCAGATACAGGAAGACGCATGCTCTAGGAGCCATCGCTGCTGTCCCATTGAGATCCGGGGACCTCCTTACCTTCTGGAGATAAACAAGGCTTCCTCTGGATGTCTTGGACCAAAAAGTCACCCCCTCCCAGATAAACCTTCCCACATACTGAGAGATGAGTCACCGTACGCCCCGGCCTCCCCACTCCCCATACGAGCAGGTCCCGTTCACCGGCCCAGATTCCACAGCCCACGCACATCACACACACCCACAGTAAGAACTCAGATCCACCCAGGCGCCTGCGCACATGCGCGTGCACAATACACCTGCCACCCTCGGATCTTCCACCCTTTCCCCCAAAGCAGCCACGTGTACCTCCTGGCTTTGTTTGCTCCTCCAGAGCCAAGGTCCGGAATCCCTGACACCCTGTATATATCCAGAGTTCTGAGGAGAAGCCAGTACAGCTGTTTCCATTTTGAACGCAAGCCTCTGGCATTGCTGCCCCTTGTGAAGGGAAACTGATATCAGATGACAAACTGTGTTCTTTTAGTCAGCACTAGGGTTTGAACCTAAGGCCTTGCTTTGCGAGGTAGACACTGCTACTAAGTTATATATATATAAATATACATATATATATATATATATATATATATGTATATTAGATAAGGTCTTGATAAGTTGTTTAGAGTGGCCTTAAACTAATGATCCTCCTGCCTCAGTCTCTTGAGTGCTGGGGATTTCAGGTCTATGCTACCATGCCTGGCTGCTTAAACTTCCTTTCGGGCTTGGCTATGAGGAAAGCTTTAGTTTTTGTTTTTGGTTTTTTTTTTTTTTTTCATTTTTGTTTTTGTTTAAATCCAGGACCTGGGTTAAGGGTACAGTCCCACCAGCCTGTCTACATAGATACTCCACCCAGAGAAGCTTGGCTCTGAAGGAAACACACACCCCAACATGGAAGATGAGAGCATCCCCCAGTCTCTCTTCACCAGGGGGGAGGGGATGTTGACAGGCTCCATCAGGTGAAAGGAAAAAGAGCAAATGACTAGTTCTTTGTTCCATTTATAGCTGAGAAAGAAGAGTTGGTGAGAGCATTTCCTCCTCCACCTCAGCCTCAACTGCTGGCATTGGAGAGGGAGTGGCATCTGAGAGCACCTAGTGTGGAGTCCTGGATGTTAATGTCACTGACCCTGTATGAGGTACCTGGGCCATCTCTGAAAGAGATACTTCTAGCATTGGGGGGCACTTCCTCTTTAGCACCTAGGACTCCACAGTTCTCAGTGTAACTGGTGGGCTGGGCTTACAGATGCCCTCCACAGTAGCCCCCTCCCATGCTGGCCATGGAGGACATGACACTGTATAGAATTCTGGTCTTTTTGTCATAGTTACTGTGTTTTGTTTCTTCTGAGAAGGGACTTGCTGAGTAGCCCAGGCTAGCCCAATATTAGCCCAGGCTGAGCCAGACTTACAGAAATCCTTCTGCTTCCACCTCCTAAGTAGAAATCTCTTTTATTTAATGCTTTACAGGTTTTTAATTTAACATTATTTTGTGTGTGTGTGTGTGTGTGTGTGTGTGTGTGTGAAGTATGGACAAGTGTGAGTGTGTACATGCCACAGGATGGGTGTAGAGACCAGAGGAAACCCTCCTTACACCTTTATGTGGGCTCTGGGAATTGAACTCAGGTCATCAGGTGCACACAGAATGTCCCTTTATGCACCAAGCCATCTCGCTGGCCCTTGCGTTTTCTCATCATTGAGACAGGGTCTTATGTAGTAGCCCAAAGTGGCTTTGAACTCTCTATGTGTTTGAGGGTGAACCTTTAACTTCTTATCACCCAGCCTCGACCTCCTGAGTGTTTTGGGATTGCAGTCGTGGATCACCACACACCCTATGTGTGGCTGGGGACGAACAAACTCAAGACTTCTTGTGTGCTGTGCAAACACTCTGATAACTGAGCCTAATCCCCAGTCCTGCATCCTTTAAAAAACAAAACAAAACAAAAAACAAAAAGACAACAATTTGTTTTATTTGGGTCCCCGGGTGCCAAGCTGCATGTGTAAAAGACAGAGGACATGGCAAAGCAGGGATGGGTTCTCTCCTGCCTCCATGTGGGTTCAACAGAATAAGCACAAACCACACGCTTGTCAGCAGGCATGTTTACCCACCGAGCAGGCTCTGTCCTGGGTTTCCATTTGAGCTGGCTCGTGGAGAAGGCGTCTTCAGGACCTTGGAGAGCGCAGCGCATCTGCTCTCTGTGCAGATGCGGAGCAGGTGACTTTTTCAGGCCACACCCAGTGGGCTCCAGAGTAAACGCTCCTGTGTGCCTTGTGCCTTGTGAGTGTGTGTCTACCGTTCTGTCCACTCTTCATGCTCTAAGACATATGACCGGTCCGGCTGCTGGTCTGTCTCACCCTGTGCTACATACACTCTGGTCACCTTCCGGTGCTGTTGGGCTGAGCCTGGGTGAGGCTTCAGACAGACTGGCTGCCCTACACGCAGTCCAAGGCGTACTCCCATTTCAGGTTGCGTGCTGTGTTCATGGAATGTGGCCGGGTGCATGGCTGAAGGCAGACGGAAGAATGGCTCTGTCTGTGGTGGCGGATGAGAGGGCATCTTGTGCTTTCTCTTTAGATTGGCCTTAATGGGTTAATCACCTAGAGCAGCCCTGTCCACCCCACTGGACTCTAGCCACATGCAACCATTTGCATTTAAATCTAATTAAACACAATGCAATTGAGGAGTCAGCTCCTTGGTGCAACAGCCACATCTCAAGTGCTCTGCGGTCCCTGGAACAGTGGTAGCTCTGGTAGACAACACAGACAGGGATGGTCACTGTCACTCTAGAAAAGCTTATAGGACATGGTGGCCTGGAGTGTACCTCCACCAGGAAGGGATGTGGCTAGTGGCCATTGCCGTGTGGCCAGGGACTAAGGATTACCAGCATGCGGTGTCCACTATGTGGTCAGTCACTGGACTTGATATTTCATTTCCTTCACCCTTGTTCCTGATGCCCATTTCCTTTGGACAGTTGGAGTGCCCAGGTGGAAACACCACTGTAAGATGTGTGTCTTTGGTCAGCCTCACCTTGGGCCTCTGTCTACCGTACCCATTACAGTGTTTTGTTACTGGCTTGGACAACTGGCATTTGAGTCAAGGAAGCCGGCAGCACTTGGTGAATGAATAACAATAGTATTAGTAGCCTAAGAGTGAGATGCACGCATGTCTGAGATGAGCTAACACTCTTTCCTTGCAGAGTGCTGAAAGGAGAGGTGTGTGGCCCTCTCCCTGACTGTGTGAGAACCAACTCTCTGCAGCTGCCCTCCTCAGCTGGAAGCAGCTGCTTGTCAGGAGATCTGTTGTGTTCGGGCCACAGGGAAGCAATAAGGCCTGCCTTGTAGTCGGCTACATTTGTTGGCTGGGCCTGGTTGTGTGCAGGGTGTGGCTTACAGGAGCAGAAGAGACAAGATAAAAGAGAGACAGAAACAAGAAATAGGGTGATGGGACCCCCTGGGAAAGCAAGGTGTCTGGACACAGATGCAAAATACGAAATAGAATTTGGAGTCTGTTGTACCAGACTTTAGGAATGCTGAAAAGAAGCCCCACAAAGTCAGAGTTTCACGTGCATCCTGAGGGAGCAGCAGAGACCTCCCAGGGCACAAAGGTCCCAGCTGTGTTTGGAAGACCCCATACACGTGCCCTTCACTTGCCCCATCCCCCACCCACTCCCCAAGTTCCTGCCTTCATGAGAATCTTCTGTTCCTTCCTCTAGCCGAGTGACTCCAGTGGGGCATTGACCACCTCCTGTTCAGCAGGTGCCCTTCCCAACAATGTCACAGGTAGTCACCTGAACCAGGAGGGACTTGAAGGTACAAACTCCCTATTCTGAGAACCAGGACCTAGTGCTGGCCTGCAAAGCAGGAGCCTCCTCTTGGAGTCTAGCCAGCACGTGCAGAAAGCACCCAAAAGGCATGCCTGGACACAGAAATTCACTTCTTGAATTTCTGGGCTGGGACAGCTCTCAGAGCACAGACAGGACTCAGGCAAGGCTGGTGCTGGTCCAGGGTGTGCTCTGAGAACCACTGCTTAGCCAGGTGCCTCCCAGCCCAGCCCTGCTGCATACTAAATTCACTATGTGTAGCCCCTGACCTGTGAGACAGAACCTGTGTGTTCTCGAGGTGACCTGTGTCCTGATGTGCCCACATCTCAGCTGAGTACCAAGTCTGTCGGAGCTCTTTGTGGGACACCATTGCCTGGGTTTACACGAAAGTGTTGGTGAAGCGTTGGCTGGGCCCTCGCATGCTCCATGAATTCCCCGGGTGAGGCTAAGTGCGTGCCTCCAGGGAAGCCCTTTTGGTCCAGACCACTCCAGCTTTTGTCAGAATGTGAGAGTCTGTCCATCCCTGGTGAATTTCAAGCCTGAAAACCAGACTTAGGTGTTTGAGAGCAAGTGGCCCCAGGATGCTTGCTTGTGGCAGAGAGCTATTAGAGGCTAGGCCTGTGCTTCAGGAAGTAGCTGAGGAGCCTCCCTTAATCCAAGCAAAGTAGACTGGACATTCCCCAAGCACAGTGGCCGTGGCTAGCTCTCTGCCACCATCTGCAGGTGGCCTTTTCTGTGGCTGTGCTGGCTAATTTTGATGGTAGACTTGATTGGATTAGGAACAGCCTGGGGCACTGGTGAGGCCAGCTTAGGTTGTGTCTGTGAGAGTGTTTCCACAGAGGTCTAATGGAGGAGAGAAGGCGCCCTGGATGTGGGGGCCATTATCTCATACTGAATGAAAAGGAGGAAATAAAGATGAGCCTTCATCTCTCTCTGCCTGAACTGGGAGTGAGCAGCCTCCCTCCCCTGTGGCTACCACCATGACCTCCTGCTCACAGGTCTGTGATGCTCACAGTCCAGAGCCCCCAAAACAGTAAGAATGCATAGACATACTATACCCTTTGTGGTGGTTTGAATATGCTTGGCCCAGGGAGTGGCACTATTAGGAGGTGTGGCCTTGTTGGTGTGGGTGTGACCTTGTTGGAGTAGGTGTGGCCCTGCTAGAGTAGGTGTGGCCTTGTTAGAGTAGGTGTGTCACTGTGGGCTTTAAGACTCTCATTCTAGCTGCCTGGAAACCAGTCTTTTCCTAGCTTCCTTCAGGATGAAGATGTAGAACTCTCAGCTCCTCCTGCACCATGCCTGCCTGGATGTAGCCATGTTCCCGCCTTGATGATAATGAACTGAACCTCTGAGTCTGTAAGCCAGCCCCAATTAAATGTTGTCCTTATAAGAGTTGCCTTGGTCATGTTGTCTGCTCACAGCAGAAAACCCTAACTATGACAGTCTTCAAAGCGGTTAGAAACGTGAGGGCCACAGGGTTGGTAGAGAGCAGGGCCCAGCTGTTTTTCACACTAGCTCCACCATCCCCTGGCTTCCTGATGGAGAATCATGGGTCAGCCACCCCTTCCTTTATAATAAGGAACCAGAGAACTGGGGAGCTGTAGCTACAGTCAGCTTAGCAGAGGCAGGCTGGTCTCTGGTGGGGTTTTACCTGTAAACGCTCAGCCCCCTGACAAAACCATTCACTCTCCGGCAGAAAACCTACAGACCTCTGCAGACTCGCGGTACCCTGTGCCCTTCTAGGTGATCACAGAACCCCAGAGAGAAATCCTGTGCTCACCACAAATGGCTGACCCAACTCTCATGGGTCTCACCTTGCACAGTGAGGACAGAAACGGGTAGATGGCCAGAGCCAGGAGATTCCCTCCAGGAGAGTAAGTCTGAAGTCAGGGACTGAAGACATGTTCCCATCCCTACATCTGTCGCCTCCCGCCAGATACCCCACTCCTTCTCCACTTCACAGAGCGCTCAGCATCTTTCTTGGGCTTGCCCCTGGCCCCCAGCTCAGCAGTGTGGTCTTGAATGTTCCTGATTTGGGTTGCATCAGTAACATTCTGAAAGCTTCCCAGACCTTTGCTGCTTAGCCTCTAGGTAGGGAGAGCAGGGAACCCTCCACCTCATTTCACGAATGAGTAACAGATGCTGTAAGAAGCTGGGTCGGGAACACAGCCTTGCCCGTTTTAAGTGAATCTGGACAGGCTGTTTGTACTATGTGCAGGGTCAGGCTGTGGAACCCCTTACTACTGCTGTGCTGAGGTCCCAAGGACCATCACTCCTCAAGAAACACTGGTCTCCTGCTTGCTGCCCCTGGGAAGGGGAAGTGAGCATTTCAGGAGGAGCCATGGCCAAGTTTCCCTAGGAAGGGTTGCTGTCATGGTTTGAATATGCTTGGCCCAGGGAGTGGCATGATTTGGAGGTGTGGCCTTTTGGAGTAGGTATGGCCTTGTTAGAGGAAGTATGTCACTGTGGGCGTGATTAAGACCCTCACTCTAGCTCCCTGGAAGCCAGTATTTGGCTAGCAGCCTTCAGATGAAGATGTAGAACTCTCAGCTCCTCCTGCACCATGCCTGCCTGGATGCTGTCATGCCTCCCCCAGCCTCCTACCTTGATAATGATGGACTGAACCTCTGAACCTGTAAGCCAGCCCAATTAAATGTTGTCCTTATAAGAGTTGCCTTGGTCACTGTGTCTGTTCACAGCAGTAAAACCCTAAGATAGTTACCAACCCAGAGGAGGGCCAGGTGGAGCTGCTTCCGGGCAGGCAGGCTGGTTAGTTTCCACCTCTAACTGGAGTCACCTGAGAAGAGGGACCCTCAACTGAGGAAGTGCCCCCACTAGGTTGTCCTGTGGGCAAGCCTGTGGGGGCATCTTCTTGATTAATGATTGGTGTAGGAGGGCCCAGCCCTCTGTGGGTGGTGTCACCCCTGGGCAGGTGGTCCTGGGTGCTATAAAAAAGCAGGTAGAGCACGCCATGTAGAATAAGTCACAACAGTGTTCCTCCTCTGTGGGTTCTGCTTGGGTTCCTGCCCTGACTTCCCTCAGTGATACATGTGGCAGTAAAAAAAGTCAATTGAATCCTTACCTCTCGGAGTTGCTCTTGGTCGGTGTATTAGCCCAGTAAGAGAATGGGAAGCCATGAAAGTCTGTGTCACAGCCCTCAGGCACGCTCAAAGACTGGCGTGTGGCGGGCTTGCACCCCGAGAGGCAGAAAATGGCATTTGATAACACTTTTGGTAATAACTTTATTGAGCTATAATTCACGTAAAAATCCGTTCTCTTCAGCGCGCACTGTAGTGGTTTTAGTGTGTTCACAGTCGGGGTCTTCCAACTAGTCTTTTTTTCTTCTCTTTTTGTCTGTGTGTGCATGCACACACTGATGCATGTACTTCACAGTCAAAGCAAACTGCGGGGCTCCTCCTTAGGTGCCATCCTTGTTCTCTATGAGACACTCTCTCACTGGCCTGGACCTTGCTGGCTATGCTGAACGGCCAGTGAACTCTAGAGATCACCTTGTCTCTGCCACTGCAGGGGGGATAACAAGTAGGTGCCGCCATGCCATGAAATCTCTGGCTGTTGTTCTTTGGCAGTCTGGACTCTGACAACTGAGCAGGGTGTCACTGTGGCTCAGGCTGTCCTGCCTCAGCCTCCCAAGTTTTGGGATCCCAGATCTGCACCATCAGCCTGTCTGGAACATTTTCCAGTTCCCACCATGTCTGAAGCTCTCTTCATGCCTGGTGACAGGCTTCATGTTCCCAGGTCTGCCTGGTTTAGACATTTCACGTGCACATGTGACATCATGTGTGTGTGTGTCCCTGTGTGACTGGCTCCTTCACTGAGCATGACATCCTCATTTCTCGGTACCCATTTTTTATTCCTTGTTTCTGTCTGAGTAGTACTCCATTGTTTGGAGAACACGTGTTCCTTTCTCAGGCTTTTGCACTGGTCCCACCTTCTGGCTGCAGTGAGCAGTTCTGCTGTGACTCGTGTGAATGTATATTTTCAGAATCAGGAGTGGATTCTCAGGGTCTTGTGAGGTGAGGAACCAGCTATCTGCTGCTCTGTCTCCCATTCCTGCCTGTAGTGTGGTGAGGGTTTCATAACCCCATCCTCACCCCCAGGCTCACCTCCACCCGACGCCGCTGCCCTTCTGAATGTAGCCGTTGGGACCACATGTCTTGGTGTGATTCTGTTCATGCTTCCTTCGGCACTGAGTGTCGGCGTCTCTTCACGTTCCCATGTGTGCTACTGACGATGTCTGAGCTCTGTGCTGTCTGTTTAGGTTTTGCCCGTTTTAAAACACCAATTACTTTTTATTATTCGATTCTAGGGCTTTGTGTAGATGGTGAGTATCTGTGATGCTGGATGGGAAAGAGGTAGACCACCAGAGATCTCTTCAGGGTCAGCTTCTTTCTCCCAGAGCTCCCAGCGTGTGCCAGGCACACAGTAGGTGCTCAGCAGGGTCACTGCTTACAGTCTTTGTCAGGGTCTGTGGTTCTCAGTAGGGCCTGTGACACACAGCTGGCTGGGTCTGGGGACAGGTACACAGAGCCCAGGACTATTTGGATGTTAGTCACTCTGGAGTAGCCCATGTTGGTTCCTTGTTTGGTGCTGGTGGAGACAGGGTGGTCTTTATAACCTCGAGAAAACCTCTGGGCGAGTAACTTTGGATGGAGAGTCTGGGTGGCAGAAATGGGACTGGTGGGAGGGGCTGCTGGGCCTCCTAGCCTGCAGAAGAAGCCTGTGCCACCTCAGGGAGTGTTCCCTGTGGCTCCCTTGCTAAAACCAAAGCAGTCCAGCCTCCTGCCTGGCCCTGTCTGTGCAGGGCCTAAGTCACTGTGCCATGTTTCTGGGGCACAGGCTTAACTATGTATCTCAGAGAAAAGGCAGCAGAAAAACCACAGGCAGGGGTTTACTGGACTGGAATGGGCTTCGGTAACACCAACCTGACCACGAGGTAGCCTTTAGCATCAAACCCTGTTAGGTGAAGGAGCAAAGAGAAGAGATGCATTTGCCTTGGGGAGTTAGCAGCCAGTTAGGGGACAGGAGACAGGATGGGGTTGGGAAACACTGAGGTAGAGGTGGGTTCTCGGAGTTAGATGACCTGGGTCCATTTGGAATTTCTCACTCCACACTGTATTTTCTGGTGTATCCATTTCTGATAGCCTGGTAGTGTCTCTGCCTGCTGTGGAGGAGCAAGTTCTGGACCACAGTACCATAGGCTGCCGGTATAGCCTCAGAACCCTAAGGCTATGAGCTGGGTGTTCCATGGCTTCATGACATTGCCTGCCTGCCTGCCTGCCTCAGTTTCCAGCCCCTGAGAGAGCTCGTCACTACTGTTAATGCTTAGTGGAAACTGGCTCCTCCAGCACCAGGGAATGTAGCCAACTCCCCATAGGGCCATCTCTAGCCATAGCCCCAGGAGGTGGTGGCTCGAATCTCCAGAGAGTTCCATCTGCTCCATCCCAGGTGTGGCCAATGGCCTGGGGAGATGGTAACACTGAGGTAGGATGAGATAGGGAGACTGAAGTAGTCTCTCAGGGCCAGGCCTGGGATGGATTTGTGGCTTCTGCAAGTCAGAAGCTGGTAGGCTTAGGCCTGATAATACAGCCTCAAGTTCCACCCTTGGGTAGGTCAGCTGACCTGCCCCAGGCTTTTCTCCTTCCTTCTGACAGATGACCAACCCTTCTATAGCCACAAAGATCTCTCCCTAGAAAACCCCAGAGCTCCCCATGGAGTTCTTGCAGGCACTCAATGAGTAAAAATTTGGGCTTGTGAAGAGCCACTGAAAGATTTGGGCTTTAGGGGGGCAGGTGTTGGGGGAAGCCCTAAGCCAGCAGGGTTCAATTCAGACTGGTGTTGTGTGAAAGAGAGACAGCTCTCTAGAGAGGACTGTGGGGAACAGGGCTGTGATTGGTTGGGAAACACCCATTCTTTGTCTTTGCTGGAGAGAGATGGTTGGTGTTTGTGGGTGGCACAGTAACCTGCTTTTTTGCTCACTCTCCTGGTCTTGGGGTGACTTTGTCTGCAGTTGACACTCTAGAAGGCAGTTCACAGAAAGACATCGGCAGGGTTGGGGGCAGGAGGGGAGATAGCACTGATGCTCAGGTGGCCAGTTGATCTCTTTTGCTGATGGGGTTAGGGCTGCCTTGGGCCTACACTCTGTCCCCTACCCCCATCTCCCTCTTTCCTCAGCCCCTTTCTGGGGTCCTCTGGGTCTCTGTGCCCAAATTTCATAACTGAGAGAAGTTTCTAGAAAGTCCACCTGTTTCCTTTTCTTTTCCTGGCTGAGTCTGAGCTCAGCGGTCCATCAGAACACTCAATCCCCATACCTCTCAGGGAGTAACCAGCGGCTACTGTGCCTGGGGACCTCTGGAGACACAAGTCGTCTACTGCCAGAGAGCCAAGCTTTCCACTAACTTCCCTTGTCAGAGGTGCCTTGTCCCTCAGCTTCTCCACATGGGTGTCCCTTTCCCAGGCTGGTATCCATGATGGCTGCAAGGGACAGCCTCTGCTGTCCTTGACCCTGGGCCTCCTTGGCTGGCCACTGCAATGTCCGGCATGGTGGGCGTGAGGCTGATCCCCAAGTTCACAGCCAGATCAGGCCACCCGTACAGTGCCGTTCCGGGGTGTTTGTGTTCACTGGGACTGGACGTGCTATCTCCATGAGGGACAGCCACAGACTTGGCTTCAAGTGGAGGCCTATGAAAACAGAGTGAGTCCCAGAACAGGGGTTGAGTAGCTGTGAATATGTGAGAACAGGAGGTCTCTATTTATTCTTACTTCCAGGGTAGATGGGGGATTTTAATGGCTGGCACAAGTGGCAGGACCCCTCAACCCATGATCGGGGCAAAAAATGACTGTTGCTGCCTCCTCAAATTTGGTGAAGCCCACGAGAGGCCCAGCATCCCTCTGGCTGCAGATGGAGCAAGTTTTCCCTGATTCACAGTTTTGATAGCAAAACAAAACAAAACAAAATTGGTTTGGGACTGGACAGATGGCTCCATGATTAAGCTTGGTCTTGCAGAAGATCTGGGTTCAGTTCCCAGTACCCACACTACAGTTCATGACCATTTATGACTCCAATGCCAGAGGCTCTGACACCCTTTTCCCGCTTCCATGGGTACCGGGCACACACATGGTGCACAGAAGTGCATGCAGGCAAAACACCGATATGCACAAAATAAGGGAATCTAAAATAAAACCCTTTGTTTCTCCACATAATATTTACATGGTACACAGTACATTCATTTAAAGTGTCCAGCCTGGTGGCTTCTGGAATGTTCTCAGAGTCATAAGCCATCAGCACAGGCAGTGGTCCAGCAGTTTCGCCATCTCAGGAAGAAACCTCATACCCAAGGATTACTTCTCTGCTCTTCAGTGCTGGTCCTGATGGCCATCTTCTCCCTGTCCTGTGGATCTGCCCAAGCTGGGGGTGGCTTGGAGCAGCTGGTTTCTGTCACTAACTTTCACGCGTCCAGGGCTCATTCACATGGTCGCAGGTGTCAGACCGTTGTTTTGTTTCACGACTGAGTAATATTCTCTTATCGAGATAGACCGCACTGTCTTTGTTCTTCAGCGGTGGACGTTTGGGTTGTTTCTATCTTTGGTCTGTTGTGGGCCTCACTGTTGTGAACATTTGTAGCATTGTGCTTTCCTTTCTCGTGGGTTAGGTCGCCAAGTGTGGTTGGTTTACTTCCCGTAAGGATCAGCTGACATCACTCAAGTCTATAGAGAGACGGCTTGGAGATATCCCCCCCTTCCAGGATTTACATCCAAGCCTTTGGGTGTGTGGGGAGGCAGCATACCATGGTGGGAATACCATTTGCCTCATAGTGGACAACGAGGAGAAGAGGCAGCCATGGGGGCGGGACATTAGAGTCTTCAAGGGCATACACCCAATGCCTTAGAGATTCTGCCCTTCCCTATAGCTCCCTTCTGTGGATCTGACCTTTAACACCTGGCCCCAATCCAGATCATGGCTCATCACAGGGTGACTTGAGGTTGAATTATTTGCGGGCCTTCTCCAGTCACATCTCACTCAACTTCTAAGAGCGTTCTGGAAGCCGAGCCCTCATCAGGACCACCTATGTTAGGTGCTAGAAAGGCTGGGTTGCCAAGCCTGTGGTACAGGGTCAGGAAACCCAGGGTGAGTGCTCCGCTCCCTCCTTCTGGCACAGGCCACTCCCCGTCCTCCCTCCATGCCCTGCAGCCCAGCCTTGAGTCCTGCCAGCTACCCACCGAGAGTCTCTGGATCCTGGGTGCTGAGTATCACAGCCCTCCATGTACACAGTGAGCAGAGCCAAGGTCACTGAGGGTCAGGGCTCCATCCTGAGGTTCTGAGCTGCCTGCATCCCATTTTCCATCAGAGAGAGGGAAACTGAGGAAGACTGATAAGGATGCAGAAGCACCTGGAGCCTCTGGGGTCCTCCATGGGGACACATAGACCCTGGGGTCCTCCATGGGGACACATAGACCCTGGGGTCCTCCCTGGGGACACATAGACCCTGGGGTCCTCCATGGGGACATATAGACCCTGGGGTCCTCCATGGGGACACATAGACCCTGGGGACCGCCATGGGGACACATAGAGACCCTGGGGATTACCATGGGGACACATAGAGACCCTAGGGACCTCCATGAGGACACACACAGACCCTGGGAACCACCCAGGGAACACACAGAGACCCTGGGGACCTTCATGGGGACATACAGAGACCCTGGGGACCTCCATGAGGACACACACAGACCCTGGGGACCTCCATGAGGACACACACAGACCCTGGGGACCACCCAGGGGATATACAGAGACCCTGGGGATCACCATAGGGACACACAGAGACCCTGGGGACATCCATGGGGGCACATAGAGACCCTGGGGATCACCATGGGGACACACACAGACCCTGGGGACCACCCAGGGGATACACAGAGACCCTGGGGATCACCATAGGGATACACAGAGACCCTGGGGACATCCATGGTGGCACACAGAGACCCTGGGGATCACCATGGGGACACATAGATACCCTAGGGATCTCATTGAGGACACACACAGACACTGGGGACCTCCATGAGGACACACACATTCCCTGGGAACCACCCGGGGGACACACAGAGACCCTAGGGACCTTCATGGGGACATACAGAGACCCTGAGGACCTCCATGAGGACACATAGAGACTCTGGGGACCTCCATGGGAACACACAGAAAGACCCTGGGGACCACCCCGGGGACACGCAGAGACCCTGGGGACCTCCATGGAAACACACTTTACTTCTCTAAACCTAAAATTTCTGTGAAAATCCTGTTAGTAATTTTACTAGGACAATGGAAAGCATCTCTTGCCACTCCAGTGCAGTGGACAGCCAAGAGAAAAGCGCTACTGTGGAGTCCATGTGCTCCAGCCACTTGGGTGCAGCCTGTCATTCACATGGCTAACTACCTCAGACTTGTCCTCCCCCAGGTTGAGATGGACCTCAAGCACACTGCCCCTGTGCTGTTTGTGGGACCTCCTTTTTTTTTTTTTTTTTTTTTTTTTTTTTTTTTTTTTTTTTTTTTTTTGAGACAGCGTTTCTCTGTGTAGCCCTGGCTGTCCTGGAACTCACTCTGTAGACCAGGCTGGCCTCGAACTCAGAAATCCGCCTGCCTCTGCCTCCCAAGTGCTGGGATCCTGGGACCTCTCATTCAGGCAGCAGGGGGATGGGCTTGTGTTCGAGGCCCCACTAGGCTCTAGTTTCGCCCTTGACCCCTCTTGATTTCATGACTCTTATGCAGCCATGAGGCACATGTCCTTCAAACTGGCCACCTTCCTGCTTCTTCCATGTGTTGTCTGACACTCCCCTGGTGCCTCCGTTTCCTCTGGCCAGTTTTCCTCTTCCTGTCCCTAATCCATTCTGAGATCACATGTACCTCAGCTTATGAAGACTGTAAGTAGTAACCCAGGACAGTGCCATGAATTCAAGCAAGCCATGACACCCAGGTATGTCACAGTCCACAGCTAGATACCACATTCCTTCAGACACTGACCTCTGCCTTTCTAAATACACATATGTAGAATTGGTGTCAAATCTTCAACATCCTACCTCAGAAGAGAGCTTCAGACTCTCCTCTGCCCTGCCCTCCTCAGTCCTTCTCCTCCTGCTTCCCTCCCCCTCCTTCCCTTCCCCTCTCCTTCTCCTCCCCATCCTCCTTTCTTCATCCCCTCTCCTCCCCATTCCTGGCCATCCCAGCATTATAGCACAGTTTAAAAGCTGAATCCACACTCAAGTGTTTTTCATCCTTGCAACTGGAAGCTTCGTTAGTGCTGAGCCAAGCAATGTTCCCCAATGTCCATTTCCCATGGACAGTCTGGCTGAGCAATCGACTCTGTTTTAATTGCATTATTTTATTCAAATCATCGGTCAGTTTCCCCCTCATTCTTCAGGTCCCCAATAAGAAAATCTCTCAATGCCTCTTCCCCCTGGCACCTCAGAGTTTCCATCTATAACCACACAAATCCAAGCCTGTTCACAGCTCGGGGTCATCCTGGAGCATCCCTCCAGCCTTCCCGTTGTATCACTGTGCCTGCCTCCTTCTTAGCTTCCTCCCTCATTTTGGTGGACCACGCTCTGCAGTACCTCTCTGAGAAAGGATTCACAGAAGATCGGTTTCCGTGGCGTGATCACTTGACTGACATGTTGGTGCTTAATGCAAATGGAGAATGATTTCTTTTGTTCAGAATTTGTGCCACGAGGGGACACAGTTTCACACCAAGGATGCTCTGCTGTCGTAGTCTTGTGTCTTCTGTCTGTCAGACAATGTATCCTGGACTTGTGTCTTCTGTCTGTTGGACAGTGTATCCTTTGTTTTGTTTTTGTGTTCGTTGTTTCAAGGCAGGATTTCTCTATGTAGCCCTGGCTGTCCTGGAATTCCTTGTAGACAAGGCTGGCCTCGAACTCAGAGATCCACTCTGCCTTCCAAGTGCTTAGTGTATCTCATACGCTCTGCTTTTCTGTCTTCCTGGAAGCTCTCTGCTGCCATGTCCTTCCCTTCACCATGCAGGGATGTGAGTCCTCAGGACACACAGACTCTTTATGCTCTGGGAGAACAGTCATCTTTATATTTGCTCTTTTCCTTTTGTGCTTTCCTGGAATTTCATCTTGGGGTTTGGTTCCTGCCCCATTCATTGTCTTGCTTGCTTCTTTTCCAGCATAATCATCTCCTTAAAGTGTATGTATCCACGCCGTTCCAGTCCTGGGTTGAAAGGTTCAGACTTCTCAGAGGGATTGGATGAATATGCTTCAGTACATAGCTAATGCCAGCAGCTGTAACTCTCCAGATTCACACAGAGCTATAGAATGTCACTTCATGGCTGATGGTGACAGGAGGATGTGGTCATTCTCGTAGCCTTTTCAAAGGAAAACTTTCCTAAGACCTTGAGATAACCTTCCTTGTGATGGAGGAGTTTAGTTCTAGGGATGCGTGTCCTAAGGACATAGTTTGGTGTTATGTATGACTATCAGCCACTATACTGAGGGGTTAACTCAGTATGTGTCGTGTGTTTGGTGTACACAAGGCCCTAGATTTGGTCCTTAGCACCAAAAATAAATTATATGAAGTAAAACAAAAACTGAAGTAGGTCAGATCCAGTGATTTCTGTGATAGGAGACATCCGTGCAACAGACTATTACACAGCCTTTATTAATAGTGGGAAGAGGTCTACTGTAAAGGAAAGAAGGTTCTAGAACACGGTGTAACTAAGTGTGCTATGCTAGACACAAAGTACCTCCCTGTTCTGCCTGCGTCCCTACACACTGGGACACTCTTCGGATGGTAGGAATCACCGTGTCTCCTCTGAGATCCTGACTCCGTGGTTGGAGTTGGAGCCCCAGAGTATTGTGTTTCTCGTCTCAAATCCAAGCTCAGCAGGTGATTTCCGTCCTCAGGGGCAGCACTGCTGTGTCCAATGTGGTCACTTGAGAGACCTGCCTGGCGCAATCCCCTGCTGTGACAGTGCCCTGGTGTCTTCTTTACTCTGAGTCACATGGACACATCGTTTCCCCCAACCCGGAACAGTTGGGAAAATCACTTCTTGGCTGGAGCCCACAAGTCACAGCTTGAACCCTCGGTGCCACACACAAGCTGGCCAAGATAGCTGACATCCCAGTCCTCCCAGCCACCTAGAGCCTCCCACTGTGGGCAGAGGGCTGCAGGGCAGCAGGCTACCTGTCCCAAATGGACGCGGATGCTACAGATCAGGTTGTAGCACCTTGCAGAGTTGAGTGCAAGAAGGATGTTCACATAGCCCGGTCTTCGGGCTCCTTTATTCCTGAGGAGGGTGCCCACTCTGCCCTCAGACCAAAGTCTTCCACCCTTTGTGGCACTGGCCTGAAGTGCTGGTCCCTGGGCCATCTACTTTCCCTGAAGGCTCCCAATCAGCTTTAAGGATACATAATAACCGTCCTGCCTCCAAAGGGAGGTGGATTCTGGGTTACTCTCTGTAGGACCCTCTGCACCCTGTCCCTCCTCCATGACCCCACCCTGTGTGTGAGTCCAGAGAGGCGAATCCTGCTGTTGGCATATATTTTCTTCTCTTTCTTTCTCTTTTTTTTGTTTGTCTTGTGATAGTGTCTTACTTTATAGCTAAGCTGGCCTTGGATGTGTAATAATCCTCCCGCCTCAGCCTCTAAGTACTAGGATTGCAGTCACGAGCAATCACACCCGATTTTTTCTTTCTGTGTAATACTGGGGATGGATCCCAGACCCTCACATGTGCTAAGCATGTGTTCTGTCACTGGACTGGGCTATCAGCCACCAGTTACACTTTACCAAGGAAGCCACAGCTCTAGGCAGTTTTGTCCAAAGCTCTAAGAGATGGGCACTTTATACAGATCTGTCCTCGGCCGAGAGCCACACATCAGTAGAGAGCTAGGTGCTGGTAGTGTGGAGTTGGTGCCTGGGGTAGCCAGGATGGTGCATTCTGGGCCATTCAGAGACTTGGTACTATTCTGGGTCAGTGCAACGTGTGGATGTTTGGTCCGAATGACTGGTGCATGGCTGGGGAGAGGTGTGAGCTATATTGACCTGGAGGGGCTGGGTTGGTACAGTTTGATAAAGGAGACACTCTGTGATACACAAGCCAGGACCGCTGACTTGGGGGCTGTGGGGAGAAGGTATCTGGGAGTAATGACAGTGTGTGGACCCTAGGTGGCGCTATGTGGCTCATACCTGACAGTATGTTTATCTCTGAGGTCTGTAAATGAGGAAGGGGGCCTGGGTAATAGAGTAGGGAGTGGGGTTGGGGTAGGAAAGACTAAGGGGCTAGAGGAGGCAGCTGCTGTGAACTCCCAGTCATTTCACATCCGAGAAGAAAGATCCTGGGATGCTGTGTCTTGAGAATACACGAGAGACTCAAAGTTGTGCCAAAATCGTCTGGTTTGATGCATGGTGCCTCAGAATGATGACGAGTGTCAGCCTCGGTGGCATCTGCTGCAGTGGGCTGGAAGATCACTTCCCAGATTGATGAGCTCTTCTGCTGGGTCTACACTATGGGACAACTGGCTTGTTAGGCATATAGGGAAGCTGAAGGGGTCCAGAAACTTGCCTTCAGTCATAGAGTAATATCAGAGAGAGATAAGGAGGGTGTCTGAATGTCTCCTTGCTGGATTTAGTGCCTTTATAACGTCTTGGGGCTGAGGAGATGGCTCAGTCAGTACAGTGCCTGCCCCATAAGCCTGAGGTCAACCCCAGGACCCGCATACAGAGCAAGGTGTATGGTACATGCCTGTAATCACATACAGAGGGGTGGGAACAGAAGGGTCCCTGATGCTTGCTGGCCAACCAGTCATCTGAATTGGTGAGCTCCGGGTTTAGTGAGAGACCCTTGTCTGAAAAAGAAAAAATAAGGTAGACCATCTGGAGAGATGACTCAGTGATCAAGAGTGAACCACTCTTCAAAGGACCCAACTTCAGTTCCCATCACCCCCACCAGGTGGCTCAAAATCTCCTGTAACTCCAGTTTCAAGAGATCTGGTGCCCTCTTCTGGCGTCTGAAGGTATTGCATGCATGTGGTGCACAGCTCTAGATGCAGGGAAACAGACACAATGAAAGTGAAAACTAGATCTTAACAAAGTGGAGAACGGCCGTGGAGGAATACAGCCATTGCCAACTCACCTCTGCACAGATGTGCACAACTGCACACACCTACAGATATGAACACACACATGCATACAGTGTGCATGTGTTTTTACACAGTTTTAACTGCCTTTTCCTGTTTGGAGAAGGAATTTGACTGTGTTGCCCAGATTAGCTCTGAACTTCTGGGCTCAGGTGATCCTTCTGCCTCAGCCTCCAAGGGCCACCATACTATGGCACTTTTTAGCACGATTTCCAGTGATATTAAACATGTCACCATCTACACTACACTAGATCGTCTCCATCACCCAAAATGGAAATATGACCGCCAATGAGAGGCAAGAGCCATGTGTTTCTCAGGGCTCCACCCCTATGCGGAGGAACCAGGAGGTGGGGGGGAACTAGCTGCTTTTACTTCTGTGGTGTCAAGGCTGTGCCCTGGTATAGTGACATCAGTCCTTCTTCTTCTTGTCTAATTTTTCATGTCATGGTAAAGAGACTGAACATTACTGACCCAGGGTTATTTTGGACCTCTGTGGACAGTGCAGTGTATGGGGAGTGTGTTTGTGGTCAGGTAATTTTAATGTCCCTTCCCCATGCACCTGATGCTCTTCTGGGCTGTCCCCTCTGCTGACAAACCTTCTGGACACCTTCAGTAGCAGCAGCAGGGACCTTGCTCTCCCCCAAGATGAACCTGTACTTAAGATTCTCACAGCCCCCAGCCCTCTCCAGGCCACGCTTCCTCCTCTCTGTCACCTCTTTTTGAAGGCTCCCCAGGGTCACACTGGACTCTACCTCATTGTCTCAGAATCCAGCCATGGGAGACAGAGGCTTTGACCATGCCTGTCAGTGAGGTCAATATGTGGTCTCACTGTGGCCCCCTGCCTCTGTGCCCAGGCAAACACACCTGGGTTTCACTTTCAAAGAGTGGATCTGAGAGGGCCAGGTGAATGTGGATCTTCCACACACACCCACATCCTGTCTCAGGAGCTCACCCCTCTCTCCTTTGTCTCCTCAGGGACGTACCAGGGCCAATGGGTTGGTGGCATGCGCCAGGGCTACGGTGTGCGGCAGAGTGTCCCTTATGGCATGGCCGCAGTCATCCGCTCGCCCCTGAGGACGTCCATCAACTCCCTGCGCAGCGAGCATACCAATGGGGCGGCGCTGCACCCGGACGCCTCCCCGGCAGTGGCCGGCAGCCCGGCCGTGTCCCGTGGTGGCTTCGTGCTGGTGGCCCACAGTGACTCGGAGATCCTGAAGAGCAAGAAGAAGGGACTGTTCCGGCGCTCGTTGCTGAGTGGCCTGAAGCTGCGTAAGTCTGAGTCCAAGAGCAGCCTGGCCAGCCAGCGCAGCAAGCAGAGCTCCTTCCGCAGTGAGGCGGGGATGAGCACCGTGAGCTCCACGGCCAGCGACATCCACTCCACCATCAGCTTGGGCGAGGCGGAGGCTGAGCTGGCCGTCATCGAGGACGACATCGACGCCACTACCACTGAGACCTATGTGGGCGAATGGAAAAACGACAAACGCTCGGGCTTCGGTGTGAGCCAGCGCTCGGACGGGCTTAAGTATGAGGGCGAGTGGATCAGCAACCGCCGGCACGGGTACGGGTGCATGACCTTCCCGGATGGCACCAAGGAGGAGGGGAAATACAAGCAGAACGTGCTCGTGAGCGGCAAGCGCAAGAACCTCATCCCACTGCGTGCCAGCAAGATCCGGGAGAAGGTGGACCGGGCCGTGGAGGCAGCTGAGAGGGCGGCCACCATTGCCAAGCAGAAAGCCGAGATCGCTGCGTCCAGGTAGGGTTGGGCGGGCTGTCCTGCAGAACCTGAATTTTGGTCACCAGCAGGTGTTCATGACCTCCTCTGCCTGTCCATGCTGTTCCTCTGTCTGCTTCCCCACAGGGTCTTGGTGTTCCTTGGAGACCCTCAGAAGGTGATCATAGGCAGAGCAAGCTTGGGGACCTGCTTCCTCTAAAACAGGACAGAAGGGAGTCAGGGAGACAGGGAGGGGAATGCCTCTTGTCTCTGTGTGTCTTAAGTATGTTTTGTTCCTGTATACCACGGAAAAACGGATATAATATATGGGACACTCTACTTCAGGGACACAGGAGAAGGCTGGAAGGTACCTCAGTACCCCAGATCTATGGCTGAGGCCCCTCATGAACCCCAGGAGACACCTCTTCCAAGGGAACAGAACAGCTAAGGGGTTCACATGAGGCTTGGCGTTTTGAGCCAATAACTGTCCCACTCTGCCTATGGGGCATTTAACGTATAGCTCAGATGGACTACTAGTCCCCAGGGAATAGGTACCGAGGTGGCTGTGGGTGAGCATCACGTGGTGTTCTTCTCTTTGTGTGTGTCAAAAGTGTGCAAGCCTCGGGGCTGGAGAAGGTGTCCCAGGGTGGTTCCCTGAAAGCCACATAGCCAAGTGGAGGAGCCTGGGCTGGTCTCAGCCAGTCTGAGAGGTTGCAGACTGGGAAGCCCAGAAGCCACATTCTCAAGCTCGAGGATGCTGCCCTGTAGGGAGCCCAGAGCTTGCCCAGGTAACCCTGGGTTCTGCTGTGATGCACCTCTTAAAAAAAGATTTATTTACTTTATGTATATGAGTACATGTATCTCACTACGGATGGTTGTGAGCCACCATGTGGGTGCTGGGAATTGAACTTAGGACCTCTGGAAGAGCAGTCAGTGCTCTTAACCGCTGAGCCGTCTCTCCAGCCCCACGATGCACCTCTTAGATGGCTTTGTGAAAGTGTCGACCAGAATGATCATCTGATGCCATCTTTACCAGATCACCTGTGTCTGCTTGCAAATGATCGATCATCGTGGCTCGGCTTGTTAATTGATGACTTTCCCTAAGTAGAAGGTTCATGGGACCCTCATCTGGGAAGCCACCCCCCAATAGCAGCCTGCTTTTCTGCCCTAATTGCACGTGGCCTCTCGGTCTTGGGGGCGGGACTAGAGTATATAAGTAAGGAAAGATCAGAGCAGAGGTTCCATACATGTGCTTATGTGGAAGCCAACACTCACGCTGAGTAAACTTTCCAAAGTGGCCATCTAGGGAGAGCACCCACATTCCTACCAGTACACTGCACCTAGGTTCTGTAAGGAGGCATAATAAATGCGTTGGCTCCCCAGGGTGAACTCTGGTGGTATGTACCTTGCTCGGTTTGTTGTCAGAACCTTAGAGGTAAATGTTTGTCTCCCCCTTTGGCTACAAAAAGTCTCAGGTGTTGCCAGAAGCCAGAAGTCTCTGTCATTCCCAACTTGAGAGCCTGGGGACCGGCAGCCACTCTACAGGCCTCAGTCTCCTGAGCCAGTGGCCTCAGGGGATATGTATCCATCTGGAAACCTTCTCAGGCATGGGCGAGCATCGAGGAAGCTCGCACTCAGCGTTTAGGCTGTAGGAGTTGAAGGTTTGCTGGTTCTGGGCAACTTTGATCATGGTCCAGAGCACAGGTGTCAGCTGAGGCCTGGCGGTGAAACACGCCTGTCCCCTGTAGTGTCTGTGGTCTAAAGGGGAACACAAGAACTCTTAAAAGACTGAAGGAAAGACAGAATTTCTACCTCAGTATTGAGGTCTGATACTTCTCTGTCTTAACCCCGCCCCGACAACCCCATCACCCGGCAGTGACAGTTAGTGATGGGTGTGGCTGTTCACCTGGGATTTTGGGAACCTGCTAAATTCAGGTGTTTTTACTGTCATCAACATAGCCCCTACTTTATACAGAAAGGTGGGAAGTGACAGCCAGAAGATGGTGGTGCCATCTGAAAGCTGATCTGTGCCCCCTACATCCCGGGCATCCAGTGAATGAGCTGCCAGTTGCTTCTTTTTGCTGTCTGCCTTGTAATTCGGGACCCTGGTGGGTAAGGGACAGTTCAGAGGCTAGGAACACTTGTGATAGCCCTGTCAGGTACCAGGTGGATTCTTTTCTTTTTTCTTTTTTCTTTCTTTTTGAAGTAAGGCCTATGTAGCCCTGGCTATCCTGGAGTTCACGATGTAAACCAGGCTGGACCTAAACCCAGAGATCTCTGCCTATCTCTGCCTTCTGAGTGCTGGGATTAAAGGTGTGTGTTACTGCAATCAGCTTCAGATGAGTTCTTGAATGAGGAGGGTCTGAGACACATGAGAGATCTTCCACAGACCTGATGTCTCATGCAGCCCACCACCAGATCCCCAGTGTTAGGAATGGGAACATGGGGTCTGGAGAGACGGCTCAGTGGTTAAGAGCAATGACTGCTCTTTCAAAGGTCCTGAGTTCAATTCCCAGCAACCACATGGTGGCTCACAACCATCTGCAATGTGATCTGACACCCTCTTCTGGTGTGTCTGAAGACAGCTACAATGTACTCTGTATGGGAGCCATGGAACACTGGGTGAAGCTGTCTCCCTGGAACACGGAGTGGTGCTATACCTAGGTGCCTTTGGGGAGACCTTCTGTGGTTGGTGTTTCTCTCGGAGCCTCAGCTCTCTCATCTGTGGCAGAGGAGTCACGTTGTTCCCAGTGTTTGCCCCTGGCCTGCCTTTCCCCAGAGTGAGAGTGTGCTGAGCACTGAGGGGGTTGGTACACAGTTGGCATGCTTCGGGAAAGCCCAGGGGCAGGGCTAAGAGGACAAGAGGGACTCTGAGAAGTTGGAGTCCGCCTGGGAGCTGTGACCACACAGCTCTGAGTGAGTCACCACCCCCTCAGCTCCTGGCCAGCTAGTCAGTGTACCCGTCCCTTTTGTTACCATCCCTTTTGGTACCTGTGTTGTTGTCCTAGCAGGCAAAGGACAGGTGAAGGGAGGAATCAAGGAAAAGATTTGTGAATCTTTGTACACCTGGACACCAGCAGAAACACACACACACACACACACACACACACAGACACACACACACACACACACACACGCTCCAACCTAGTCTGTTGAAGCCCTGAAGAATACCCATTCCTGGCATTGACTGCCTAGGTTCAGGCGCTTGTTTTCTGCATAGCTAAGGTCACAGAGAGGTCCCAGTTCTGTTACCTTATTGGTGGCATGGCCATAAGATGAGATGGGCCCGGATTCATTTACACGGCTGGGATTTCAAAGTCTTTTGAGAAAGAGACCAGTTGATAGGAGTACCCCCTCCCAGGCGACCTCCACTTAGTGTGGGCCCCACAAGGTATAGCATATACAGGTATGCCGGGCCCCTTAGTCTCCCCCTGGGCAGTCTTCGGTTACTGGAACGAGCCAAGTTGTGGGGTCTGGCTTGAGAGTGGCTGACAGGAAAGACAGGAGGCACCAGCCCCTCACCAGTCACCAGGAACCAGCTTCTTAGACTCTGACCTTGAGAATAGCAAAAACCTGTTCTCAACTCTACAGTCACTGCCAAATGGCCAGGGCTGCTCTCTGTGCACACGTTCCCGTCAGTGGATGGAGCTCATCATGTGAGGCCGGGTCTATGGTTGACCCATCTTCATTGCTGATGTCACCTCAGCACTGTTCTGAATGCTGACTCCTGGTGTCTCCTGCTGGAGGTAGGGAGGCAGGGCAGGGCTGTCTAGAAGGCAAGCCACCACCCAGGCTGGAAGCCTGAATCTCCGTCTTCTGCATCCTCCCAATGGGCTTAGAATGTGGGGACCAAAAGGGAACCAGAGGCCAATGTTGAATGGGAAGAGGTGTCAAATGATTGGCAGAACCTTGGGTTCTGTGCTGCCATGGCAGAGCGGGTTCATCCCTGGGGTCATCACTGTTACCATGGAGATGACAGAGTCTAAGAAGCTGGTTCCTGATTGGCTGGTGAGGGTCTCATAGGTGTCTCCATTCTGAGCCTTGCAGGCCTATTTCAGTAGGGTGTAATGAGAAACTGCCCCTAGCATCCTGGGCAGACATTCCAGGCCATCTTGGCAAAGGCTGGGGAGCAGCTCTGAAGGGTGACATAGGCCCCTTGGGGAACCCCTTTAGAGACTTCTCTTGGTGGAGATGAGGAATCACTGGCACCTTGAAGTGCCCTTTAGATGGAGAGCTGGGGCTGGAGAAATGCTTGGTGGTTAAGGGGACCCGAGTTCAGTTGCCAGCACCTGTATCAGGCAGCTCACAACCACCTACAGTTCCAGCTCGAGGGGAATCAGACGCCCTCCTCTGGTCTCCATGGGTACTGCATGCACACATGCACATAGTGAGAAATAAAATGTGAGTCTTTAAATGCAGTACTGCTTCTGGGGTGGGAATTGGGTAGGTGTGTGCACTTGGGAAGAGGCCTGCTCAGAAGAGTGTCCAACCCTTGCTGTCCCCCAGTAAGGTGGTCAAATTGCATGTCTTTGCTCGTGGATCCGTATGATGTCACCATGAGCCATCTTGGTGGCTCCCACAGCACTGCATGTGAATGCTACGAACCTTCTCATCCATACATTTTCCTGTGGTCAACTGTGGTCTGCCTGGCAGTATCTTGAGGAAAATTCCTTAAGTAAATAATTCATGAGTTTCCCCCCCTCTAAGCTTTGGGATGGGCTCCCCTGTGTACCCATCGGTTTTTCCGCTGTGCGCCATTGTAAGGTGCACAGTAGTGTCTGGCACAGTCCCACTTCCTCCTTCCCAGGCCATGACTCATTCTGTGACCTGTTCCTGTATGATACCCACCCATGAGCCACCGAGTTGCTGCCTTCAAGTGGCCCTATTTGACTAAGTAGAGTGGCTGTCCTGTCACTAATTGTCATTGTCATGTTCTCACAGGCACCCGGAATAACTAACTCTACAGACAGGGCTGAGGGCCAGAACCTGAGATCTCAGTGCTCCCTGCCACAAGGGGACTGCTGTATATGTCTCGCCCTTTCGTAACTTGCTTTGCAAGGCATGATGTCTGGTACCCTGAGCCCGTCCCTTCTCCCTTGTCCAGGAGTGTGCACACTGGCGCAGCCTGGTGTGCACATTTCCTCGCCATCTGAGCTGTGGGTGTTTCTCATTGCTGGAATCCTTCCTTGGTTAGAGTGTTCCAGGAGTTTCTGATCTTGCAGTTGTGGACTGAGGCTGCAGTGGCCATCCACCTACCTCGTTTCTGTACCATTCTCCCCATAGCCTTACCATCTGCTGTGGGACACACGTTGCAAGCCCATGGTGAATGCAGCTCCCAGGAGGAGGTGGTGGGCTCCTAGATTAGTGGCTGCGTCCCGAGGAGCTGAATAGAGGCCCCTGAACAGATGTGTACGACATCTCAATCCCAGAACCTGCAGCTGTGCTACCTCTCATGACAAAAGTACTGTGGAGATGTTGCTGAGGGTGTGGAAGGGGCGATTATCCCCCCCCCCCAGGTGGCCCTGTTTTGTCACAGGGTCTTCCTGTGAGGCAGGCAGTGAAGGAGAGGCTAGCGCTGTCAAGTACAAAGAGGCCAGGAGCCAAGGAATGCAAGAAACTTCTAGTCCTTGGGGGAAGTTAAGGGAGAGGATTTTCCTGGAGCCAATCTGGACAGGACCAACACAGCCCACATCCTGATTTCCCCTCTTCTGTGTTTTGGCACATCTGTATTTTAGCACATCTGTATTTTGGCACATCTGCACAGCGGGTGTAGTTTAATTACAGTGGCCAAAGGAGGTGTATGCACTTGCCATTCTGGCCACAGACCTGTCTGTGTCTGAGCACCTCCTAAGAATATTCAGGTGCCCCACCCCACCAGCTGTGCTGGTCCATGGTATAGCTTTCTTGTCTAGGATTGGGCTCCTGCCCCCATGGGAGATCCTTCATACATCTGGCGGGCAAAGGCCCACCCAACTGTTTGGGCTTGGCCTTGCAACATACAACTGGGTGGGTAGGGTTTTAGCAACCTGGGAAGTGACTAGACACAGGAGCAGCTGAGGAGGAGACATTAAAGGTGAATGGCTGGTGTATTCAATCCAGGGCTCTGGGTTTACTCAAAAACCTCAGTTCTGTCAGCGATCTAGAGATCTTGACCTTGGGCTGTGTCTGGCACCTTCTGTGGTAATTCTCAGAATGTGGGCAGCCTCTGCCCATGCCAGCGCTACCTCCTGGTCCCCACCCTGAAGGCTCTCATCTTGCTGCAGTCAGTTTCTGCTGTTGTAAGCCACAGTTAGCACACGTGTCACACACCCTGCCTATGGAACTGCTGCTCACACAGGAGTCTAGGATCTGTGCGCAGCCTCAAGCAGCTGTCACCTGGACTCACAGAGGCACCAGAGGCACCAGAAGACAAAGGATTCAGCTGGAGCCCTGAGAGTCCTGCAGTCCTGAGCAGGTAAAGGAGCTGTGGAACCCGGGCCCACGACACTCTCCTTTTGCCACATGAACTTGTTGCTGTTTAAAAGACCCCGGGATAGGACTCCATGGAATCTCAGTGGCCTGTCCTAGGAGTCGGTGACATCATGGTGTCTCCTCTGCATCCAGCCTGACCCTCCCACTAAATCCCCCTTTCCCACTTGTTTCTCAAAAGTGCAAAGTGGCTCCAAGTGTCTGTGACCTCGGCAGGTGCCTGAACTCCTGGGCCTTGCTTTCCTCTCCGTAGGTTGGCAAGTGGAGACCAGAGCCACATGCTAGATGACATGTCTGTGGCATGCAGTGTGGACATTCTGGGGTCAAGCTGACCCCAGTGGACTCAGCTTGAACATACAGGCATTTATTATTCTTGTCTATGCTCCTGTGCCCCTTGTTCTCACCTGGGGACAAGTACAGGGTCTCAGTGGCAGTGGCAGCCTGTCCTACATACAGTAGGCTGTCCCTTCCCTGGGTCTACCTGTGCCTTTCACAGGGAGTTGGCAGCTCTATTCGGTAGTTCACACGACCCCGGAAGGGGCTGTGCCAGAGCCTCTTACTGCAGCCGCCGATTCTCTGGGATGCCGGTGTACGTGGCCACCAGGCCTGGCTCACCCATTGTCATCGCTCGTGTTCTTTGCAAGCTGATGGTAGATTTTGCTGTGACATCTGACAGAGCAGACAGGTCCTGAGGCTGTCACACACCCCACTGCTCCAGCCACACAGACTCTTCTGGGAGACCCTCCATCCTGTTGAAAGGTCTCATGACTGCTGTGGATAAGTGGCACACGTGGGGCAGTCATAGCAGCAGGAACCGTCTGGGTGGGGTTCTGGAGACTGCTGTGGGTGGTGGAGCCATGTTATGTTCTTCTCCACAGGACCCGTGTGGGGGCTGCTGTTCCTGCTGGGTGATCCTGGGGTTCTCAGGATTCCAAGGTTTCATGGCTTGTGGCCCCTCCACTTTGATCTCTGCCTCTGTCCCTTGTGTTCTCTCTCCGTCTCTGTCTGTCTCTCTGTGTCTCTGTCTCTGTCTCTGTCTCTCTCTCTCTCTCTCTCTCTCTCTCTCTCCTTTCATGGGGAGTGTGCCACAGTACGTGAAGGTCAGAGGACCCCTGTATGGAGTCAGTTCTCTCCTTCCTCTTTTATGTAGGTTGTGAGGATTGAACTTGGGTCATCAGGCTCTTATGACAAGTGCCTTTACCTGCTGAGCCACCTCACTAGCCCTGTCAGGGCCATTGGAGTCAAGAGTGGTCTCATCTTAACTTAATTACTTCTGCAGTGACCTGTGCGTGTCCCAGGAAGGCTGTACCAGGGCTGCAGGCTGTCAGGGAGCGAGGCACCATTGCACCTGCCTCTTGCCTCACAGCCCAAGTTGCTCCTCTGTGCAATGGGCCGCCCCTCCACCGCTTGCTGTGATTCCTGTAGGCCAAGGTGCCTGCTGTAGTAGTGTCCCCAAGACTCAGAACCAGGAGCTGACCCTGGCCTCTCGCTGCCCACATAAGCCATGTTTGTGTTCTTGGCATGGGCCTCCGTGTGCCCGGCTTCTAGTCTTTGTGCTTCTTGCTGATGGGGTTCTGTGAACATCTTCATCTTCCCACAGAAGATGAAGTGTGTGTGTGTGTGTGTGTGTGTGTGTGTGTGTGTGTATGTGCATGTGTGTGTGCAGATGCATGTATGTGTGTGCATGTGTGTATGTGTGTGCATGTGTATGTGTGTGCTTATGTATGTGTGTATGCATGTGTTTATTTATGTGTATGTATGTATATGTGAGTGTGTGTATGTGTGTGTATGTGTGTATATGCATGTGTATGTATGTGTTTATGTATGTGTGTGTATGCATGTGTGCATTTATGTGTATGTATGTATATGTGAGTGTGTATGTGTGTGTATGTGTATGTATGTGTGTGTATGCATGTGTGCATTTATGTGTATGTGTGTGTATGTATATGTGAGTGTGTGTATGTGTCTGCATGTGTGTGTATATTTATGTGTGTGTGTGTGCATGTGTGCATGCATGTGCTTTTGTGCAGCCATCCAGATGGTTCAGTGGGGTGAGGCAAGTTCAGCTTTGCCCCTAGAAGTTTGCACCACCACCTCTGGTCCTGGCCTTTCCCAGCACCTGCCCTCTGTGTCTTTGGTGCCCCACTCCCTTGACACTGGGGCCTGTGTTGTCATTTGTAGACTAGGCTGGCCTCTGCTCCCTGTGGGAAGCCGCTGCCTCCTCTTGCTTGTCAGGATTAGGCTTTTCCAGTTGGAGGCCAAGGGGAGAGGCAGGCAGGGATGAAAGGAGTCAAGTGGACGCCGAACAGCTCACTGACCTTGGTCTCCCAGGCTTAAGTCTGTGTGTATGTTGTGTAACCGAGCTCTGGAATCCATGACTCTAGGGGATTTTAAAGTATAACGGACAACTTGGGCTTCTTCCCATCTGTGTGTAGAGCGCAGTCAACAATGTAGTGAGGACAGAGTCTCGAGGACAGAATCCCAGGGCAGTTAGCTAAAGCAAAATGGCCCTGGGTTAGCTCCCCCTGCTGGAGTGTACTGCAGGCTCAGCTAGACCCGGGGCTGCAAACAGCAATGCAGCCTCCCAGTTGTTTCCTCTGCGCTCTGTGTCACCATCCAGAAGGTTCTCAGCATGAGGTAGAGAAGGCTGCCAGGTGTGTTTGCTCACACACCTGACGGCTCTCAATCTTTGCAGGAAGGAGATGTCCGTTCACTCCCAGAGCCTTAGAGACATTCTCCTGGAAGCTTCCATGCTTATACAACATGGGGTTAGTCACTTTCAATTTCCCCATTGCTCCAGGGAGAAAAGTCTGGTTGTAGCTAGCAGTCTGTCGTGGTGGAGGTATGGCAGCGAGAACCTGAAGTTGCCAGGGGAGCATGGTGTCTGCAGACAGGAAGTGGGGCTGAGTTATCACACCAGTGACCCCTGACTTCCTCCAGCAAGGCTCCACCGCTTCAAGGTTACACAGCCTTCCAAAAAGTGCACACAGCTGGAACTAGGTATCCAATGGAGGAGCCTGAGGGAGGAGTCTGGGATGTGTTCTGTCCATGGTGCTGAAGAATGCCTAGGATAGAGCCAAGGCCATGGGCCAACATGCTTAGAGCCCGGTTTATGGGCCAGTACATCCTGCCTACATCCCAGAACAGCCTTATCACCTCAGATACACAACCACGCCCCTCCACCCCATTCCCAGCATGGAACTATAGTCTGATTCCTGTCTCTGTGGGCTTTTCATATTTCAGCATCTTACCCCAAGAGGCCTTTTGTTTACATTTTCTGTCTCTACTTTTGTCTGCTGTGGACAAGGCTGACTTAGACTTTCATGGACATGCGTGCGGTTTTTCTGCATCTTACGGTGCCTTTGCTGATCTGCTTCCGCAGCTGCTGGGGTGACATGGTGTGACTCTCTCCATCCCTGCCAGCACTTGGTGTTGGCTGTCTTCTCTATCCCGCCATCTCAGTGGGTGGGAAATGGTGTCTCGTTGTGGGTTTGTAGCTCAGACTGGCCTTGAACTTATGATCCCTGTACCTCAGCTGTGTCGCTCAGCCTAGCTTTGACCGGCATTTCCATATGACCAGTGGTATTACGCATCTTTCTGTGTGTTTATGGATCACGTTATACCTTCTCCGAGGAAATCATTCATTTTGGTGTTTTAGTAAATATTTGCATCCTCTAAATGTCAGTTAAATTCATCTAAGTTGTGACCAGGCTTCCAGGCATAAGACTGGGTTCCTTGAGAGTATACTGCTGCCTGATCTTTGCCCTGGAACACACAGGAGGACACTGCAGTAGTGTTCCTTCCAGGAACAGGGACATACACCTAACTCTGAGCCCTCCCTGTAGGCCTGTCTTGGGTGCCCTCTGAGACACAAGGCACAGGGAACGAGGCAGATCCTCCAGCAGGCAAAGCCTTTTCCACTCCAACTCCACGGAGGATGAAGTAAGCCCAAAGCTGCCTCCCCTCCGGGCCTGTCCGTGCTAGGCAGAGCTGCTCTCTGAGGTCAAGTGCCCAGGTCTTCAGTATCTTACCACTGAATGTGACCCCAGCTCACACTGTGATTTGAAGAAGGAGGAGGGAGAAGGTACAGCCATCTTGTGAGGACACTTGGTTGCTAGGAAGTGTGGTACTAATCTAAACAGGGTCCAGGTAACTGTTGGTGGTTTTAGAACAATGAGTTACGAGGGGTGGGGGGGCAAAAGCTATGAGAAACGGCCACATTTGCCACCCTGACGCTCAAGGAATAGTCACTCAGGGCTTGTGTCCCTCAATCCACAGTCTTTCCTGGGCCCCTGGCTGCCCTATCTCTACAAGGGTCACAGCACTTGTGGCCCCCCTGCTGGTAATAGCTCCTTTGCTCAGCCCCTTGTTTTCTGAGCACAGAGTCTGTGTGTCACCTTGGGCCTCTGGCTTGGACCAGACTGGGTCAGGGTAGATGGAGTGAGTGCGGGTGGGTGTGTTAGATTTCCCTGAATCACAGAGCTAAGAGACAGCCAAGGCAGGCTGTCTCCAAACCTAGAGCAGATGGCCAGCTGAGGCCTTCTGTTCTGTTTTTCTTCTGAGGACAGAGATGAGGGTAGTCCACCTGTCTCCAGGCCTTGCCTCTGTTGCTGTCTCTCTGTATCTGCCTCTGCTTCTCCTTAAATTTTCTTCCCTTCCCTCCTCCTTCCCTCTCCATCCCTGCTTCCTTAGCTTTCTCTCTGTTCCCGCTCCCTTCATTCTCTCTCCTTCTCTCCCTCCTTCTTCACCTGTGGATTCCCATCATGGAACCAGGACAACCACAGTGAATCGAGCCTGGCCCTCTGCCATCAGCTGACAGCCGCATGTGGGGTGTTTATGAGGAGCCGGCTCCCAGCAGATGGAGGGAAGTGATTGGCTGATGTAGGGGCTGCTCCCTTTCACAGCCCGGAGGCCTCCCCTTTCCAGCCCCAGGGGTCTGTTAGTGATTTTCTCAGCAGGGCGGCCTGATGGCTGGCGCCTTGAGAAGCAATTAGGAGAAGTAGCTGAGCAAGGGAGCTGTTACCCGCAGAGCTCCACAGTCACCGTGACCTCAGTTACCACTCAGCTGTGCCCAGCTGGAGCACCCATGGCAGGCCCAGACGCCCCGCCCTGGCGTCGCAGCCTGCCCCTTGTGGAGAGCAGCTGTTGCGGAGGCCAGGGTGACAGCGCCATGCTATCACTGATAGAATGATAGTGTCTATGGAGGACACTGGGTTGAAAAGGATTAGAAGGCCAGATCTGGGTGGGAAGCCGGCCTCCGTTGATAAATAGCTTCTGTCAGATGCTCACCAAGGGCTGCTTCTAGAGGAACTTGTGTGTTGTCTCTGGGCCGTGTTGGCTTAAAGTTCTGGTGGTGAGTTTTCCCAGGTGCCCCAGCATGGGGTGTGTGTATGGTATGCATGTGTGTTCACATGTGTGCGTAAGTGTGTTTACCAATGCCTTCTGTGTGTATGTAGTTTGCACGTGTTTGTAAGTATGCTCAGCAGTGCCTGTGTGTGTGTGTGTGTGTGTGTGTGTGTGTGCACATGTGTGTTCACAGGGCTGTAAGTGTGCCCACCCATGCCTCTGTGTATGTGAAGGCCAGAGGTTAATAATGCTTTCCTGTATTGCTCTTGAAATCCCTGGACCATCTCCCTGTGGCATTTTATCTGCGGTTTTCAGAAATTATGGTTAAAGGATTTAAAGGAGCCATGGAGGTTGTCTGCAAGCACAAAGACCTGAGCTCCATCCCGAGGAGCTCCATAAAAAGGCAGGTGCCGGGCAGTGGTGGCGCACGCCTTTAATCCCAGCACTTGGGAGGCAGAGGCAGGCGGATTTCTGAGTTTGAGGCCAGCCTGATCCACAGAGTGAGTTCAGGACAGCCAGGGCTATACAGAGAAACCCTGTCTCAAAAATCAAAAAACCAAAAAACAACAACAACAAAAAAAGGCAGGCACGGTGGCTCCCACTTGTAATTCCACAGCTGGGGTGGTGGAGGCCGGGATGTCTGAGGGTCACTGGCCGGCAAGCCTAGCTTAATCTGCAGTCTTGGGCCAGGGAGAGACTCTGTCCAAAAGAGCAAGGTAGATATTAACGGAGGAAGATGTCCAGCGTTTGGCCTCTACGTGTGTGTGCACATGTGAGAACATGCACACATGAGAATTTTTATAGAACACACAGAACAAGATGGTCCCCTTAGCCATTTTTCATAGCGTCACACACACGCACGCACGCACGCACGCACCCACGCACCCACGCACGCAACCATAACCAGCATCTGCCTTCAGAGTGAAGCCTTTGTCCCCATTATACATGGTTCCCCTCAACTCTCCAACCTGCTGCCACCATAAAAGCTGGGGTTTTAAGAATGGCAGGGCAGAGGAAAACATGCCCCCCAATGGTGGCTGCCAGGATGCCTGCTCAGATCGAGGAGAACCCCAGCCCGATGTCAGGGTTCCAGCAGGCCTAGCCAGGTGGAATGAGGTGCACCCCCATGGGTTTTGAGTTTTGGGGTTTAGTTTTAGGTTTTGAAGCAAAGTCTCCCTTATATATAACAGGTGAATCCTGAACTTTCCATCCCCCTGCCTCAGCCTCTGTGCCTCCTTTAACACCTTCCCTGGCAGCTGTGACCTGTGGTGGCCCTCTCTCCACTTACCGATCCTCGGGAGTTCCTTTTGCTGCAGGTCCCACAGGGCCTGGCACCACCAATCTCGCCCACCCCTCGCAGTCTTCAATTTCCACTCTCCTGTGACCATAAAGATGCTGACGTAGAAGGACATAGAAAATTCTAAGGTGGGGCTAACATTCAGGGATAGCACCGAAGCTTCAATATTAATTTTTTGTTACTGTCTTGGGGTTGCCAAGGACTGAGCCCAGGCCTTGTGCAAGCAGGGCAGGCTGTCTCACGCCGAGCCCCGCCCTATGATCATGACAGCTGTACGGGTAGTTTCCAGTCCATGCTTGTTTGAAGGATGAGTATTTGCCCCAAGAAGAGATCAAGGACGACTCATGCAATGCAGACTGTATGTCTCCCTCTGTGCAGGCTCACACCACCCGTGTCAGAAGACACAGCGTGTACCTGTGCACACTGGCTTCATGCACCCTCTTCTTGTGGCATCAGGACCAGCCTGCCTTCATCATGACCATTCCTCAGCATCCTCACAAACTAGGGTCATTTCCAAGTTCAGTGGACACGTTTGTGGTGTTAGTGTTCTTGAGCCTGCTGTGTTTCTACCAGCTTCCCACCCTCTCGGGTCTCTGCCAGCCCTGCCCACACAGCCCTGTCATTGGATGATGTGATGCAATTTTCCCGCCCATGCAGTGATGTCACATAGGCATCTACTTCAGCAGTGTTCCTATCCTGTGACATGTGTGGGAATGGCCTTGTGCTGCAAAGTCACATGAAAGTGTCCAGGGGTTGAAAATAAATACCTCCCACTGGGGCCTCTGGGTGCTGGCCAGGCCTGTGCTGCTTCCAAGTCTTGGGCACTTGAGGGGTGTGATGAGAAGGAGGAGGCACAAGGAAGCCTGTGGGTGAGACAGAAAGACAAGCAACTGTCGTTAGGCTTCCCCTAGGTGTACATCCCCTGAGGGGTGCTTCCATAGTCTGGCTGGGCTTGCCCAGGTCCTAGTGAGTGAAGCCCAAGCTTTGGGTAAAGGGCTAGGCCTGCCTGGAATTCTGGGAGGTCTTTTCCATACCTCCTGGGACCCCTCCTATGGGGCACATTTGAAACACGTATCCACTTGCTTATTTAGTTAGCTAGTTAGGTTTTTGAGATAGACTCTTGCCATGTAGCTCTGGCCAGCCTCAAACTGGCAGCAATCCTCCTGCCTCAGCTTCCTGAG
This sequence comes from Rhabdomys pumilio, assembly GCA_030674055.1. Lineage (NCBI taxonomy): Eukaryota > Metazoa > Chordata > Mammalia > Rodentia > Muridae > Rhabdomys > Rhabdomys pumilio. Next base: position 45,400,708 of record JANHMN010000018.1, read on the forward strand.
TGCCTTGCTATCAAAAAAATCAAATCTTTCTGATATTCCTCTTCTTTCTCCCACATGTCCCTCTCTTTTAAGTAATACAGTCTAATACAGTCGGCACACTTTTTTAGATGCAAACAAAGCCAAAGGGTAACACCAGCCTCCTGCCTCTGCCCGTTGGCACCCTCACCTGGCGATTCCTTATCCTATTCGAGGTTAACAGGGTGTGTTCACTGAGATGGGAGAACAGCTGATCAGAACCCAACTAGCACTGTCCTAGCATGGACGCATGTCTCCTCCACAGCACCAGGAGCCCTGTGGGACCACAGGCTCTGACTCAGAGCCCCCATCTGCATGGTACAGCATCCCTCACCCACCACAGGCCTGGGAGGGTCTCTAAGATCCATCTCAGGCAAGTGCTTGCCCCATAATTCCTCCATGTGTGGAAGAGGCAGCCACACAGCTAGTGGGGTGGCTTGAGTCTTAGTTGCTCACGGTTATAGCTGTGTCATCTTCTGACCATCACCAGGGTACAGATGGTAGGCACCTGCAGACTGGTCAGGTTGGAAGGTTTCCTCCCCGAGGCCGGGGTGAGGGATGGAGCCTGGTCAGTGCTCTACTGACAGGATGGGTCAGAGTCAATTGACAGTCACCTTTTGGCCAGCTAGTTGTGGGGAGGAACCCAGTGGAGCACCCCTAAGTTCTGGTCACTCACACTTCTCTTCCCCAGCACACATGAGGAAGCCAGGTCTCCCCAGGCAGGAATGTGACTTGTCCAGGCCCACTGATAAAACTGGACCCCTGCTTGGTGTCTGTGTGAGCTTTGTAGGGTCCTGATGAGTACTATGTGTCCAGGGTGGGTCTTAGTCCAGACCTGCACTGCAGGGCTCCAGGGGTCATCTACACTGGCACCTCTTGGGTTTCTGTCTCCCTGGCCCTGGCAAGCAGGTGGCACTCAGTGTCTACTCCTCTTAGGGAGACACCCAACAGCTCATTGCTGTTCCCTTCCTGCTCCAGTTTGGCTCTCAGTTGGTCCCCTGCAGAGTGGACCAACTAGAACCTTCATCCCCAGGGGAAGCACTTGGGTGTCTATCCAGGACACCTGAGTCAACTCACTGAAGCCTGTGGGTTATAAAACTTCCCTGTCCAGATGACCTTAACTAGTGACCACACAAGGTCCAAGGAGGTTTTGGCTGGATCCACACATAGGTCTCAGGGGAGTTGGGCTGAGTCCTGGGGTCCCCATGGAGTCTCTTCCTGCTTTTTGGGAGCTCTCTCCACAGCAGGCTCAGCATCAGATTCTGAGACATCCTTGAGCTTCTTTTGCTCCTGACTTCGCAGGTGATCCCACATTGCAGATGCTGAGACAGCCATGGAGACAGAACCCAGCCCTCTTCCCTAAGGCCCAGACTTCACGTACAGGGACAGGGCCTGCAGAAACTGGACTGGACATGGTGACAGGGAAGCTTGACTCCTCTTTCCTGTCACACTGAGTCTACTCCTGCTCAAGCCCTGTGTGCTCCAATCCCAGACCCCATCTCTGTCAGTGGATGTGGATTTTGGTTGTCTTGGGGCTGTCCTCAGCTTTGAACTGAGACCTTGGTATTGACTCTGTCCCATCTCTGACCCCCTCAGCTCCTAACCTGGTTCATTCTCAGGTAACTGAACTCAGATCGGCAGGGGCAGAGTCAGTGGCTACCGATGTGGAAAGCCAAATGGTTTGATTTCTGATAGACACAGGCAGTGTCTTGTGTGAGTGTGTAGAAACCCCTACTTTAACTGTGCCCATAGAGCTTGTGGGGTTGACAGTATGTCATCCACCTCTCATGTCTAGAGGGCTGAAGCATTTACCTGGCCACACATCTGCATCCTGGCAGCATCCTTGTACACTGCAGCAGCCTGTGTGCCCTCCACCCCACCCCCACTGCTGTTCCTGTAGTTTCCTGAGGTGTTGTAACGGAGGGCCACAGTCTGAGTGCTCAGTACAAACCAGAGGGAGCTGAGATCTCTCAGTTTAGAGGCCTGGCATGGGAACTGTGGGTCTACAGAGAACCACACTCCCCTAGGCTCCAGAGGAGCCCCCTTCCTGCCCTATCCAGCATCCAGAGCATTCTTGGTGTCCTTCCTCAGCTTAAGTCAACCCAGTCTCTGCCTTTATCTTTACATGGCTTCTCTCTGAAAGGTACTCTCTTCCCCTTTTCCTTTCTGTTGTTTGAGACAACATCTCATGTAGACCAGGCTAGCATGGAATTTGTTGTAAAGCTGAGGATGGCTTTGAACTCCTGATCTCCCTGCCTCTACCTCCCAAGTACTGAGATTACTGGTATGTGTCACCATGCCTTGTATGAAATCTGCCTTCTAAGGACACTGGTGGTGACAGTCAGGGCCTGGGTCACCTGGCTGACCCGACCTCAAGGTCCTCAATTTTTGTGTTTATTTTTGTTTTTCAAGTCAGAGTTTCTTAGTGTATCCCTGACTGTCCTGGAACTAGCTCTGTGGACCAGGCTGGCCTCCAACTCAGAGGGCCACCTGCCCTTGCCGAGTGCTGGGATTAAAGGTGAACACTGTTACCACCCGGCCCTCACTTTTATCTTCACATTACTTTGTGTGTCTGTCTTTCTGTCTGTCTCTGTGTGTAAGTATGTATTTTCCATGGTGTACATGAGGACATCAGAGGACAGCCTGGAGGAGTCAGTTCTCTCTGTCCACCATGAAGACTCCAGGAATCGAACTTGGGTCGGCAGGCTTGGCGGCAAGCTCCCCGCTGAGCCACGGTGCTGGCCTCTTGAGGTTCTCAATTTAGTCATAGATACAAAATATCTTCTGAATACTACACATCAATCCTAACAGGTATTGGGGGAAGATGAGAGCATTTCCTTTGGGGACCTCCCTTGTCCAGTAGAACCTGATTGAGGGGACAGGGTGTGGAGTGACAACCAGTGATTACGGGAGTGGCTTGCAGCCTGGGTCCCAAGCCCCACCTCTTCCAGCTTTGGCACAGCGTGCTGGGCTGGGCTGGGCTGGGCTGGGCTGGGCTGGGCTGGGCTGGGCTGGGCTGGGCTGGGCTGGGCCTGGGCTGGGCTGGGCCTGGGCTGGGCTGGGCCTCTCAGCCCTGTTCCCACACCCCACTCCCTTGACTCCTTGGATGTCAAGTTCAGCTCTGCCATTAGCTCCAGTGTGCACTGAGATCTGATCCCCAGAGACCGGTGAACACTACAAACACCTCATTAATCCTCAGCATGGCCCCAGGAGGCCAGGCTGCTACACTTTGCCTTTGGAGAACTGAAAATTTGCAAAGAAATGGCGGATCCCTGCAGATCCTGGTGGGTGCCAGAGCTCTGCAGGACTGTCTTTCTGTGTCTTGTGACCCTGAGCCGGAAGATCGGGAAGCAGCTGCTCAGAATGAGACCTGTGGGTGGCAGCAGGGATCTTTGGACCACAGTCCCTGTCCCCTCTGGCTACTCTCTGTCTGCTCTCTGAGTCATTGCCGATCTTCTGTCATTCTCCCCGTGACCCAAACACAGTGCACAGGCTGACACCCCAGGAGGTGCGGGTTGTCAGTGTTGGCAGCTTTCAGAGAGAGCTCTGTCCCTGCGCCATGTTGCTCCTGTAGTGGCAGAACTGGGTAGCAGGTGGCATTCAGGACCGGGTCCCTGACTACTACTGCTCAAGACAGGAGAGAAACAGTTTCCTAAGAAACCTGGGTACTGAGTAAAGGCTTCGGTCAATGACTCCTCTGTAACCTAAGATCTCCAGGTCCTCCGTGGCCTTGGTTCCCTCTCTATCAACAGTCCTGCATCATACTAAGATCTGAATGGAGGAGCCCAGAGCTGTGCACAGGCCCTGCAGACCCTCCCTGCTCAGACACTGCCTTCCCCTCCAGCTCTCTCTGTCCTCCTCCTCCTCTTCTCTCTCTTCTTTCCTTCTTCCTCCCTTCTCTGTCTCCCTGCTCCTCCCCTTCATCAGACTGGGATCTCTGACCCTACTGTGTGAGATGCTGCTGGGAGGTCTCTGAGCTTCCCCCTCCCTACCCCTCACCCCTGTCCTTGGTTGCCAGCTGCCCATGCAGACAGTATCACCAAGAATGGCTCTCATCTGTTGACTGAGTTTAACAATCGTTTGTGGTGCTGCCCTGGACCCGCCCTGTCCTTGGCTTGTGGGGGTGAATCCTGGTGCCGTGTGACCTGCTCACATGGTGACACAAATAAAGGTGAGATCAGGGACTCCAGAAGGGTTAGCAGGAAAGGGCTTCAGAGGCGGCAGAGCCTGCCACAAGGAGAGGTGGCAGTATTGGTGGCAGGCCTGTGCCTGGCAAGGCATGTCTTACAGGTAAGCCAGCTGACATCGTGAATGCAGTTGACCCCCAGACAGGCTCTCTGCTCACCATATCCTGACTCTGGAGCTCAGTCTCCACTTGGTCCCACTGAGCTCCTCGGTGGGGGTACGTGGGGGGGGGGCAACTTCCTCTTTGCCCTCTGACCCATGGGAATCTGGGTTCTGATGGCCAGGCAGTGTCATAGCAGACATGTCCTCCTGGTGCTGAGGCCCAGGGTAGAGAAGAGCAAGGTCATCATACACGATCCCCTTGGGCCATCCTTGGGGATAGGCGGCCATGCTTGAGACGCCATGGACAGAGGCCTCCTGTCTGTCCCCTCTGGTGTTGCTTCATCACCCCTAGGTCAAAGTTTCTGCCTATGAACACGCCCTCTGCTGGGGGTCAGGAAGCCCCTCCAGACACCCTCTTCCTCCTGTACCCGAGTAGAGCAGAATTGCCCACAGATCAGATTTTAAGTGGGCACTGAAAAGGCAAAACAGGAGGCTGCCAAAGGCTTCGGGTTACTGTGCCTGCCCACACGTGTGAGGCCTCAGTGTTCATGTTAGCCCATGTCTGACCCTGTCTCCCCTATGCTCCTGTGTCCAGGACACACCTAGCCACCCCTGGGAAAAGACCCCGAGCCCAGCCTGTTGGGAAGTCTGCCCTGTTCAGTGGGTCTCTAGGCTGTTCCTCGTACAGTTTGCGTGGTTGGCCTGCTATTCCTGGGTACGGGGGTGGGCTGTAGGGTGAGGGAAAAGAGGGGGTGCTGGATCTAAAGATAGATAGGAGGCCTGAAGGTGAGGGGAGGCACCGGAAGGAGGGTGAAAGAAAGCTTAAAAATCGACCTGCCTTTGCTTTTCTCAGGCTTCCCGAGCTCCTAGAGCACTGGGGTTGTCATGACAACTGAGATGCATCCTCTCTTTCCCTCCCCCCTCCCCCTCACCAACACACAGAAACTGGATGGTGTGGGTGGGGCCTTTTCTCTGACTGGCCAAGAGCTCTCTGACTGGACGGACTCAGCACTGGAGGGGGATGAGCCTCGGCAAAGCTTGCCTTCATAAAACAACTGTTTCTCCACCTGTGATGTGGTGTGGCCTGTGGGTTATGACAACATTCTGAGCAGAGCCCTGTCCACAGGGGAACTGCACAGTACAGTCCCCAACTGCCATTCCTGCAGGAAAGCCTTACCCTTCTCTTATTGGACTGCCTGGTTTTATAAAATTGGCTTTCTGATCCCCACCTCCAAAGTCAGCCCTGGTGTTCCCACCTCAGGATCTTGCTTTGTGGCAAAGATCTTGCTGGTTTAAAATTTGCAGTCCTGCCTCAGTCTCCCCAACACTGAGTCCACGAGAGCACACTGCCATGGCTACCTGGGCTTGACTTTACAGCCGTGCTCCATGTAGGAAGGAGCATTGGTGATGCTCAGCAGCAGGGGCATTGCTGATGTTTCAGCCAGCACAGAGGTGTCCACAGGAGGAGGGCACTAACATTGGGAAGAGAGAGGCCGTTGGAAACCTGACTTTCAGATGGTGGCATTTAGCCAATGCCGATTGCGGGTGTGGCTCATTGACAGGGCCAATTTAGGTTCCGTTTGGGGAATGGGAAAGTGGGAATCTGCCCAACACCTCCGAGGGAAACTCCAGGTGCACATTAAGAGGCTGATTCCTTTCTACATGGAGCACGGCTGTAAAGTCAAGCCCAGATAGCCATGGCAGTGCGCTCTCATGGACTCAGTGTTGGGGAGACTGAGGCAGGACTGCAAATTTTAAACCAGCAAGATCTTTGCCACGAAGGAAGATCCTCGTTCAAAAGTCCAGGGCTAAGACACAGTTCACCAGGAGAGTGCATGCTTACGTGTGCAAAGCTCTGGGTTCAAACCGGAGCCCCATAAGACAGCCAGCTTACTGCAGTGCACTAAGCCCTAGGTTCAGTCTCCGGCACCTTGTAAACCTGGGTGGAGGCATTGGAGAGATGGCTCCGTGGCTAATAGCATGTGCTGCTCTGTTACAGGGACTGGAGTTCAGATTCCAGCATCCATGTTGGACGGCTCGCAGACACTTGGAACTGCAGTTCCAGGAGGTCCAACATCCTCTTCTGGCCCCCATGGGCTCTTTCATGCACACACACGTACCCACACAGACACACACCCATTAGTAATGATGATGTTAGGGGCTGGAGGGATGGCTCAGTGGTTAAGAGCACTGACTGCTCTTCCAGAGGTCCTGAGTTCAATTCCCAGCTCACAACCATCTGTAATGGGATCCGATGCCCTCTTCTGGTACCGTCTGAAGATAGCTGCAGTGTACTCGTAGACATAAAATAAATTTTAAAAATCTTTAAAATGAGCTGGTGCCCAGTGCTGACATTTTTAAAAAATAATAATTATCATTAATTATAGTAATATTTATATGATATGTATTAAGTATACTAATAGTTATTTTTATAATCACAGGCATGGTGACACATACCTGTTACCCTAGCACTCAGGAGGAAGACATGATCATGTATATTCAGTGTCATCCTCAGTTACATACTAAGCTGGACGCCAGCCTAAGCTACATGAGAGACCCTGTCTCAAAAATAATAAAGAGGCAGAATGAAAAGAGAAATGCAAATGAAAGCGGCAGTGGATGATACTGCCCTGCTTGTCAGCCTGGGAGAGATGGGTAAGCTCTGCCGAAGCTGAGCAGGAGAGCCATGGACCCGTCTCCCAGGAGAGTGCTCCTCATGCCCGGTAGAGCACAGGCCTTAGTGTCCGCGCAGCGCCTTAACTAGGAGGTCACATTTCTGGAAACGGATCCCCAAAATAGATGCGTTGCCAAAGTCCAGCGTGGTCAACAGATCGTTGTTAGGCAGGCAGTGACACGTGGTCACTGTCAGCTTGGGGCAGCTCAGTGAACAGAACCAGCAATTTCTGCAGTCCACTAACGTGACACAGATTCCGAAGTGTGGTGTTAAGGGAGAAGTGGAGTGCTCCATGTGATGTGGCATCTAGCTTCGGGTCTTGTGTCTGACACATGGGATCCGTAGCGCTCAGCACCGTGTCCCGTGTCTGACGTGTGGAAACCGTAGCGCTCAGGCTGGCTTGGATGCTGTTTTGCTCTAGATTTCAGACTTGATTGGGTTTTAGTGTATTTGCATATCTACAGTGAAGGTTTCTTGGAGCTGTTCAGGAGGCTGAGGCAGGAGGATCGTGAATTTGACACTGGCTTGGGGTACATAGTGAGACCCTACCTCCAGAAGAGAAAGTATTCCTTGAAGATAGAAGCGAAAGTTCACTTGTGTCTCCAGTGTGCCGTCTCGATGGCCCCAGAGTGATCTCACAAATGTTCATGTGTCTGCACTGGGACCTGGACATGCTTCTTGGCTACTGCGCCAACGTCCTGCTGACCCTTCTCACTGGGCAGGCCCTGTCCTGTGTGCAGGCCCCAGTGCCTGCCTGTGCCCAGCATCTGTGTCCACTGGGCACATTTGTCCAATGGGCACTGTTCCCAGAGGTCACCAGTAACTCAGAGAGAGCAAAGATGTGGGATCTTTTCTCTCCCTCGCCACATGTGGCTGCTTACAGGGACAGCTTTTAAAGCTCCCTTCTTTTATAACAGAGTTTCTTTCCACTTAGGAACCTTCAAGGAAGGCGAAGGTGGTACCTGGTACAGTGGGAACAGGTTCCGGTGGGGGGCAGCCATGCTGCACTGGTCCGATGTCCTCTGAGTCACTGCTGACCCTAGAGGGGCTGGGAAGTGACTTTTCTATCCTGAGTTTTTATGTTCTGTGCCTCCCCTCCCCCAGCCTACCTCACCTCACACAGATGCAGCCAGATCAAGCATCCCTCTCCAACATTCCCTCCCACCCCCCACATCCCCGTGCCCTGGCTCTTTAATGTCTCCAGAAAGACTGAAAACAACAAAACCAGGAAGCAGGGAGGCTGTTGGCAGGAGCTGAGGCTAGGTGTGTAGGGCATCCAAGAAGGTGAAGCTGGACCCTGGAGGGATGGCACATTCCAGAATGTTGCCTGCATCTTTGAACTTGCTTGTTGAACCAGACATGTCAGGGCAAATAGGCCATGAACCGGCAGAACCTCCACAGTGGAGCAGCAGGTCCTGCTCCAGGCTCCTCCACAGATGGGGACGTGAGTCCTAGAGAGGGAAGCTCTTCCCGAGCAGAGTGGCCAGTGAAAGAGGAGGCCATGTGCTCACCTCAGCCTGTCAGGGCTCCTCCTACAGTGATGTTGTGTCTGTCCATGGTCAAGATGGCTGTGTGCACGCATACACGGAGGGTTGTGCTCAGGAGGACTGTGTGTGCATACATGCACACTGTGCCATGTGTGTGCGTGTATACACGTGCTGTGGTCAGCGTGGTTCTCTGGGTGTACACACTGTGGAGGGCTGTGTGTTAGTCTATGCTGTGGTCGGGAGGGCTCTCAGAGTGAATGCAAATGCAGGGTAAGTGGAGCAATCACTTGGTCACAGCGGCTCAGACACTATAGCCACCTTACATCGGAGCTTTCTTCACTGTGAGGTGCGACTCTGGGTACCTTGGTGACCATACTCTGAGCTGTGCATAAACACTTGGTGGCTATAGCTGGGCACGATTGGACATTTTGGATAGGAAGACCACATTTAAGACCTGGGAGGGCGACTTAGCAAGACCCTGTCTAAAAGATAAATTCAAACGAGCCACCATGCCCTGTGACTAGCACAGAGTACAGTGAGGAGGGGCGGTGCTGTAAGCCAAGGACACCTGGGAACCTACCAGCCTCTGTCGGTGCAGGTCTTCATCAGCCTCTGCTGTGGACCCTAGCAGGCAGCTCACAGGAGACACCCCTACCAATTCCCACGTGTGGACCTGTGTAGCAGTCCATTCCTGAGGGAGCATGATTGTAGTGACTCTGCTGCCTGGGCCCTGTACACAGCCTTGAAATATCCCAAGACTTGTGTCTAGTTCCACAGCAGTCTGTAGCACCCATTGGCAGAGTTGCTATGTAATTATTAGAGGACAGAGCCAGCCTGAGTCTCCCTAGTTGTGGTATTAAAAACCGTGACTCTATCATTCCTGTGCACAATGCCTGGTGTCAGGGATGCCCAGAGTCTCTAATCTTGTCAGGGTAAAAGCCAAGAGGTCACTGGCCTGTCCGCGGGGCATGACAAACTCTAGTCCAGTCTCCAAGGGCTGCGCTGAGGGTCAAATGCTCAAGCCTATGGGGCTGGTCCCCAGCAGGTACCTGGTTGCAGACAGGGCCTGCAAGCACCCTGCCTGGGCATGGTCCCTCCCCAGCAGCCTCCCTGGAGGAGGTGGGGTTGCCTTGACAACTGCAGCCTGGGGAGAGAAACTTGCTGTGAGGTTGGGCACTTCCAGTAGAGTCTCTAGGAGGCTGGTTTCCCTTGAGGAGGAATAGGAAGGGTCTGTTTGCTCCACAACCCTGAGCCACCAGGGCCGCATGGGACTTCACCACGAATGGTGTGGTTTTAGGTGGACCGTGTACTGGACATAACTCCGTCATACACTGTTTGCTTCCCAAGGCTGTCAGCTCCAAGCACTGTGAACTTGGAGTTTGACTGTTCCATCTTCCTGGCAAGACGAGTCCAGATCAAGATATAAGTAGGGCTGGCTCCATGACAGGCCATGAGGAGAATCTGGCCCTAGCTCTGTTCTTTTCAAGATGGTGGCAGGTCCAACATCTTCACGGAGTTCTCTGCCTATGTTCAAGTTTTCTCAATAGACCAGAGTACTGGATTAGGGCCCATCCTGGTGACTTCACCATCCCTGAATAAGGTCACAGCCACAAATACCTGGAGCAGGACCATTAATAAGTCTATTGGGGCCATGACTCAACCTATGACACACACACTTGACCTTTGTGATTTAAGGCTGTCCTTAGAAGTGTAAAGAAGCCGGTGGTGGTGGTGCACGCCTTTAATCCCAGCACTTGGGAGGCAGAGACAGGAGGATTTCTGAGTTCGAGGCCAGCCTGGTCTACAGAGAGAAACCCTGTCTTGAAAAACCAAAAAAAAAAAAAAAAAAAAAAAAAAAGTGTAAAGAAAGCCACATTTACAGTCAAGTAGAAGCCCAGGGTGACATATCCTAGCACTAAGGTGGCAGAGGCAGGAGAATTAAGAATTCAAGGCCTGTCTGGGCTACAGAGTGTTGCTAGAGGGAGGGGGTGAAAGAGAGAAGGGGGGAGGGAGGGAGGAAGAGAGAGAGAGAGAGAGAGAGAGAGAGAGAGAGAGAATATCATGTGGCCCTGCCTGCATCCTGGTGTCTGTCTAAGCCCACCGCTGCTCTTGCTCCTTCTCAGACCAGCGCTGGTTCTGGGCAGCAGCTGTCCAGGTTGCATTCTGTAGTAAGGCATGTTAGCTGAGCACAAAGACACCTTATCTCAGCTCTGAGGGGTTGAAGGCCTTGAGTTTCGGGTAGGACCTGCCAGGGGGTTTCATGAGAGGGGTAATAGGCTAGGCCAGCAGCAGACAAGCACAGCGTGTGAAGGAGTAAACTTCCAGGAAGCAAGAAGGGCCAAAACCCCGAAAGGCACAAACCTATCTCCATGAAACAGGCCCTCCCTGAGGTTCACTGAAGTCTGGGGACCATATCTGAAGGAACTCCGATATCTGTTGCTAGTACTGACTGGAGAGCATATGTGAGCTACTGAGTCCAGTAGAGATTAGCTGTGCTGCTGTGGCAGAGGAAGAGTTAGAAGCATACACACAGTTGTCGCCACTGTATACCATCCAGTGAGATCCCTGAGGGGCAAAGCCTGGGAGAAGGGAAGCCATGATGTCTATGACCTTTGCCCCACCCCCTCCTGCCAACCCAGGCCAGGGATAGATACAGAACAAAAGGGATCGAGACACTGGCCATGGAAAATTGAGTTCCTATGGTCCAGTGGAAGAGGCAATTCTCATAGACACAGAGAAACACAGAAGGGCCAGCACAAGACAGAGATAGAAGGTTCTGGAACTCGAGCTCCTTCCTCCAGAGGCTCACTGTGACTCCTGACCCTCCTGTCTCTTTGGTGGGCCCTTCTGCTATGGTTCTCCGACACTGGTCCTAGGCAGGTAGCAGGAACAAGAATTCTTCTGCATAAAGTCAGGGCCGTACACACCTGTCAGCCCAGCAGTAAGGCTGAGGTAGGAAGATTATGAATTTAAGGCCTGCCTGGGCTCAAGAGAGAGATCCTGTCTCCCCCTGCCTTCCCACAAAAATAATAAAATAAAATCTCCTCTGTGGTCCCCGAAGGCCTGCCTCAGCCTCCCAGTGTCTGGCTCCAGTGTCCAAGAGTCTGTGGTGAGGAGAACAGAGGCACAAGGCAAGGAGATGGGAAACTGCCAGGGAGACCCAGGAAGTCTTGAAGAAACCACTGTCCCGGCTCTGGAGCCTTGCTGGTGAATGAAGCTGGGAGAGAGGGAGGAGTTGGGGACCCATGGGGAGAAGGAGGGTATCTTCATGGGTCCACAACTTCCCTTAGCTCCGAGAGTCTCATAGCTGCCTGTTGACAAGACAGTGATCTGTGTTCCAAGAGAGGGCAGAGAAGCCAGGACATACAGCGACTTCCGGTGCCTCCCGAGCAAAGTGCCACACGTGGTCAGCAGCTTAAACAATACGTTTGACTCACAATCTACAGCAGTCAGAGTGGATTTCCCAGGCTATGAGCAAGGTGGTGGGCCGCCCCTCCCAGAAGGCTCCAGGAAGGGTCTGCACCCTGGCTCCCCAGCCCCTAGACCCAGCTTCTCATAAGTAGGAGAAACACAGGTGTCAGGTGACCTGAGGACCAGCCGCTGATTCACCTGGGTATTTAGTGGTAACTTGGGTTCTGGCACACCCCTGGGGATGTTGACTCCACCCCAGATGATGCCGCACACTGTCAGCTGTGCCCCTGGCCTTGGGCAATGGTTTCCATCAGTAGCTCACTTTGTCTGGTGTTAGCAGCACGGCTCTCTCTGGCAACCGTACGTGTAGTTATCCCTCTCATGACTCTCCCCAGCAGTTGTCTGATTGGTCACACACCTGATATGGATGCTGGGCACCCAGCACATGCTTCGTAGATCCCTTTAGGGAAGGATTGGAAGCCTTACTGAGACATATACTGTAGGATCAAAGTCCTACAGTGTAACCCAGTAATCTTCCTGTCTCAGTTTCCTGCATATTTGTGTGATGAGATCACAGGTGTGGCACCACCTTGCACAGCCCTGCCATTGTTAGGCACAAGGTCATCACCCCCCCCCCCCCCCGGCCCCACTGGCTGCCCCACAGTCACTAGGCTCTCTCTGGATCCCTGCCCCATGGACCTCCGTAGTTAGCTCCTCCCTTTATCTGGAAGATGACCGATCCTGCCTGGCTTCTGGTCTACCTTGGTTTCTTCTATTCAGGATGAGTCCCTGAGTCCTGGATCATGACTAGCTGACCCTCAATTGCTCTGGGCTTTAAGTTTTCACCTCCCGTCTTGGTGCCTGAGTCTCTGGTGAGGAGCACGGGTACAACTATACCCATATACAGGGTACCCATGCAGGAGGAGCTGTGGGTACAACCGTGCAGATGCCAGTGTTAATGACAGGTGTAGGAGAGGCTCTCATAGGCTGAGTGTCCCCTCTGTGACACTGCAGCCAGACCTTACAGGTATGAACCTGGACAGCGGGAGCCCCTGCTGGAGGCAGCTTTCTCTTAAGAGAACTCGTTCAGGTCTTGCAAATCTTGTTTTAAATGTGTTTTGCCATGGGTTGGAGTCTTAACTAGCCATTGCTTGTTACTGGTTGATTTTACTTTAGGGCTGGCACAGTATACTTTTATGTATGTGTGACATGTATATGTAAATGCGCACACAGTATGGGTGAGTTAATGGTATTTTTACTAAGTGAGGATGTGGAAGCCAATCACAGCCCCTAAGGGATGTTGGGAAATTGTCAATTGTCTCTAGAACATCACTCAGAGGGTGAGTGGTGCTGAGTGCCCATTCGGGTCAGGACGGAGCCTAACCAACAACTGTTTGAGAAGCTTCATCTGTGCAGAGTAGGCTTGGCGCCCCAGCTTTCCATCTGTGGGATTTGGGGGTACGCATGCTCCCCTGCTCCCTGGGGACGCTTCAGCTCAGCAGCAGCTCTCTGGCAGGACTATGTTCTGCTCTGAGACATGGCAGCCTCCCTGTTGGAGCTGGGGGGGCTCGCAGAGAACTAGAGACAGTTTCCAAAGTTGCACAGGGAAGTCAATTTCAGAGTTCCATAAGCTATGCTGGGATCACAGGATAGAATGGAAGGACCCTAGCTAGGGGACACAGGTTCCTCCGAGGTCCCCTGGCAGTTTCTGCAGAAGAGGCCTGCAGCCTACAGCCACGAGACCTCAGCTGGTCAATTATTAGTAATTAATTATGTGTTGGCTAATGCTGTGTTAGTGCAATGTTGTAATGACAAATACCAGATGCCCAACGAATATTCTAGAAGGTGTAGTTTTCATCTTACGTTCCATGGGACATGAGGTCATGGCTCTGTTGAAAAGCAATTGTCTTCCTGCTTCCAGGAACTAATGTGCTTCCAGGGAGAGATGCACCAACAGTACATTTAGCGTGTTGGGTTTTCTCGACTTTTTGAGCCTGCTCCCTGGTGTATGGCAGAGAACAGGAGGTCATAATGCCTGGGGAGCCACATTAGAGAACATAGAGAACCTGGGTTCTGGACTGGGAGTCCTGCTGCCTTCCTGGACATTTATTCATGGCTTGGGCTTCTCCCCCTGCATCTGGGTAGCATATTTTCTTCTGATACAACCATTTGAAAAATGAAGCTTAAAGCTGCAAACATTGTGAGGGGTCCCGGAGTTAGCTTGGAGACCCCAAGTCGCAGGTGCTGTGGGACATGAGAGGCAGGCTGCTGGGTAAAGACTGTGCCCTGAGAACTTGCTCCTTCAGGTGTCTGTGGTGCGAGCCCATCTCTGGGAGATGATAGGGTTACCAGGGTGGGGCCCTCAGGAATGGCATTAGTGCTCCTTAGGCCAAAGCGTGAGAGATGCCTTCTCCTCCTTCAAAGACTCAGTCTGAGAATGCCATCAATAACCAGAAAGTGGGTCTTCCCCAGATGGCACCCTAACTTTGGATTCAGCCGGAGAACTGGGGGAAAGACATCCCTGATTGAAAGTCCCTCTCTCCCATTGATTGCTCTGAATTTCCTGGGCCACAGGCAGACCTGTGAGGGAAAGGCCACCTTTATCTCAGGGCCTAGGGACAGCTGTTTACCGAGTCCAGTATTTACATGATGTGGTATGGTCCAGCCCTGGACCTAGCATGCCAGGGAGGAGGAGGAGCAGACGAGGAACATTCCATTCAGCCCCGGAACTCTAGCCTCTGCTTTTACAAGGGTAAGGTGGCCCTGTGGGACTTGGTGACACCCTGTTGGACTCGGCGAGACCCAGCACAAGCAGGGCTGGAGGCATCTGTGCCTGACTCATCCATCCCATAGTGTCCTGTATCCTCTTTGACAGAACAGGAGCCTCATCACCAGGGCAGGATGGAGCTCACGTCATATGGGCTAACTGGCTCCCATAGTGGGGGAGGGTGTTGATAAAAACACATGTTCTGGGGTACAGTGCACTGGCCTTCCATTCCCAGCACCTCTACTCACAGCTCCAGGGGAGCTGACACCCCATTCTGTCCTCCAAGGGCAGTCTCAGCAGCAGCAGCATATACCCACACAGACACACAAGTGAAAACACAGTCTTAAAAAACAACGGGGCTGTAGAGGTGTCTCAGTGGCTTAAGCACCTGCTGTCCTTTGTAGAAAAGCTGGCTTTTGTTCCCAGCAAACACATAAAGGCTCACAAGTGCCTGCAACTCAAGTCTCAGACGATCTGACATCTTCTCCTGGTCTCTGTCGATTGTATGTTCATGGACACACGTGCAGGCAAAGGAAAAAGGAAACGTATAATTTCTCCACAGGCTGCTGGCTGGTTGATGCCAGGAATGTTTGTTGAGTGACTATTTGAACAGGATCCGAGGATAGACACCCAGGTACTCACGATAAAGTGTCCCTTCTGGGCCTTCACTCAGTGCTCACCCTTTACCTCCTGTCTCTCCCAGGACCTCCCACTCACGGGCTAAGGCTGAGGCAGCACTCACTGCGGCTCAGAAAGCCCAGGAGGAAGCAAGGATCGCCAGGATCACTGCCAAAGAGTTCTCCCCTTCCTTCCAGCACAGGGAAAACGGTGAGTCCTGCCTGGGACAGTGGTCCCTGATGCCCCCCTGGAGCCCCTGATGCCACCTGGAGCAGATTGTCACCCCAAGCTAGTGTCTTACTAGTGACCTCCCATGCAAACACATGTGTGGGTGTCCATGGGCTTTAGTTACTGTTTCTTTTCTTTTTGTAAACATTTATTTTAGGTAGGTGAGTACACTGTTGCTGTCTTCAGACACACCAGAAGAGGGCATTAGATCCCATCACAGATGGTTGTGATCCACCATGTGGGTGCTGGGAATTGAACTCAGGACCTCTGGAAGAGCAGCCAGTGCTCTTAACCACTGAGCCATCTCCCCAGCTCCCTTAGTGACTGTTTCTAAGCTCTCTGCCTGTATGGACACTGCCTCTCGTCTTCTGGTCTCCTGGTTATTCTATAACCATCTACAATGATGGCTCTGATCCCTCTGTAGCAAGGGTGACTGAAAAGCTGAATCTAGTCTCGTCTAATAGTTTCTGTTGCTTGTTTCTAATACAAGATCTTATTCTGTATCCCAGGCTGGCCCATGGCAATCCTCCTGCCTCAGCTTCCTATGTGCTGAGTTTGATTTAATCTTAATATGCACTCAGTGAAGTGCAGGCAGCCATGGCAGGGGAGTGGCTGCCAAGTTGGAGAATCTCCAATGAGCAGAAGCCTGTGCTGTGTCACTGTCCTCTGGGAGATATGTGAACGGAGGCATGGAGCCTCCAGTGTTGGGACAGTTGCCTGAGGTGGGGGTTGTGCTGTCCCCACTCAGTCATAATGCATCCTGGGAAGCATCTTGGAGACAGAGACACAGCCCCCCTGTCTGCCCCCAGCTACTGTACATAGGGTGAGAATTGAAAGTTAAACAAGGCTGTGGGGCTAGGGTGTGCTGTGCCTGATCTGTGTTTCACACAAATGAAGATGGGGTCTCTGGGCCTGGACTGAGGAGCCAAGCTCACACAGCTGTGGTGTCTGCTCAGAAGGTCAAATCAGAGTCTTGCTCTCTGCTCCTTCCCTCAGGACCCACTCCGGTATCCCACCAAGCCCTGGCCACCGGCACATCTGTCAGATGTTTCTGGTTTAGAGGGGGAGGTGGCCATCAACTCTGCACAGTCCCTTTCACCCAGATGCTCTCAGTTGAGAGAGAGAGAGAGAGAGAGAGAGAGAGAGAGAGAGAGAAGGAGGAAGAAGAGGAGGAGGAGGAAGAGGAGAAGGAAGAGGAAGAGAAGGAGGAGGAGGAGAAGAAGGAGGAAGGAAGGAAGGAAGGAAGGAAGGAGGCAGCCCAGGTCCCCAGTGGAGGGCGTAGCTTCTAGTCAGACTGAGGAGGCTCTTGTTCAGGTCACTGGGCTGCAGGCAATCTGCCCCACATTCAGACTGCTAAGCTCGTAACTGACCCCAAGCAAGGCGAGCCACATGTAGAATATGTAGCTCCACAAGCATATTAATAATTCCCACAGATCCGCAGGCTGGTTCCTTCCTGGTGTCCTACTACACTGTCCCCAGGAGCTTTGATTGGCAGGGACTCAGTACTATCTGAGGTACTGGGTGTGGAATGCCGACCAAGAGATTTATCCACCAAGGTGTTCTGATGATCCTCGGCAAGACCCATAGAGCCAGCCCTGCCCACAGCTGGACTTTGGACTTTTGACTACCAGATGTGTGGCCTTATGTCCCATGGTGGGCCTTGGAGCACCCAGCTGGCCCAGGATAGTGTTGCTTCTGGGGAGATCTCAGCTAACGTCTATTTTCTGTTCAGAGATGCCTCCTTGAGAAAAATCTATGAGAATAACCTTCAACTGGTAGTAACTCAGCTGCCTGCTTCCTGGGATGGGACCAGACCATGGGACTTGACTGATGCAGAGCCCCTTCCTGGTTGTTGCTCTCTGTGGCCTCTGGCCACACCTGCTGCCTGGGAGGCTACCATGGTCTCCTCTCTCCAGTATTGTGTTACTTCCTGGTGCCCTTACGCCCCTCCTGTGATTCACTTCGAAACATTAGGGCATTTCCTAGAATGCATTAGCGGCCAATGGGGCCTTACTAGGAAGGGGACTGGGGGCTAAGTGTCCTACTTCCTGGTCCTCAAGACCAGCAGCTGCTGTGTTCTCTTTTAAAGAGAAGACTCCTGAGGATGATGGCTGCCCCACGGTCTTGTGGAGACAGTGGCAGAACCAACATTTAACATGGATCCTGGATCACAAGTACAGGCTATCCCTGGTTCTAAAAACATTACCAAAGTGTTTATCAGCTAGGGGCAGAAGACTGCCCTCCTTTGGGCCGGCTGTGTGGGGAAGACCCTAGTATCCAGTCCCTCTGAAACTGTCTGAAGCCACAGGACTGGAAGAAGGGATACATGATGAGTCAGAGCAGTGCCTGGAGCACCGAAGCTGATACCCTATCCTTAAAGCTGGCACAGCCATGTACCAGGATGCAAGGCAGGAATAAAGGCACTGAGATTAATTTGCCCCAGGTGCCTTCTTGGTCTTCATAATGGTTTTCCAGGGACAGCACGGGCTCTGCAGCTAATTTTAGCTGAGAATGACCTCCATGGAGCTGGCAGGCGGGTACAAGCCTCCCTGTAAGGTGCAGAGCAGCCTCACGCTTGTGAGGAAGGCCACAGGGCACACAGCAGGCTCATGCCCTGACTTTCCAGGTCCCTGTTTTCTACCTAAGAGACGCTGGAGACAGAAAGTGCCTGGCTTTAAGGTCCTGCCAGTTATCTTTGCTGAGTGACCCAACACACACGGGGCACAAGATCTCTCTGCTGAGGGCTCCATGTAACTCTGCGCTTTTGTCTCCCACCCAAGGGCTTGAGTACCAGAGGCCAAAGCACCAGATGTCCTGCGATGACATCGAGGTGCTCTCCACCGGGACACCCCTGCAGCAGGAGAGCCCCGAGCTGTACCGAAAGGGCACTACCCCTTCTGATCTGACCCCCGACGACAGTCCCCTGCAGAGCTTTCCCGCCAGCCCCACGGCTACCCCTCCGCCAGCTCCGGCCTCCAGGACCAAGATGGCCCATTTCTCCAGGCAGGTCTCGGTGGATGAGGAGCGAAGCGGGGACATCCAAATGCTCCTTGAGGGCCGCGGAGGGGACTATGCCCGCAACAGCTGGGGCGAGGAGAAGGCTGGGGCCTCTAGGGGTGTCCGCAGTGGTGCCCTACGCAGCGGCCAGCCCACTGAGGACTTCCGCACCCGGGGCTCAGGCCACAAGCAGCCTGGGAACCCCAAGCCCCGGGAGCGGCGGACGGAGTCCCCCACCACGTTCTCGTGGACTTCTCACCACCGGGCAGGCAATCCCTGTTCTGGGGGCCCCAAGCTGCTAGAACCAGATGAGGAGCAGCTGAGCAACTATAAGCTGGAGATGAAGCCCTTACTAAGGATGGATGCCTGTTCACAGGATACGCACCCACAGAGACGGCGTCACAGTCGGGGTGCTGGGGGAGACCGGCGCTCTGAGGACCGGGGCTTCGGGCTACAGAGACTGAGGTCCAAATCCCAGAACAAGGAGAACCTCAGGCCAGCCTCCTCTGCAGAACCCACGGTGCAGAAACTAGAGAGCCTGCGGCTGGGGGACCGGCCCGAGCCCCGTCTGCTGCGTTGGGATCTGACCTTCTCCCCACCCCAGAAGTCCCTGCCTGTTGCACTCGAGTCTGACGAGGAGACTGGGGATGAGCTCAAGTCTAGCACGGTAAGTGGTGCCCACCCCTTGCTGGGCAGAGGCAGTGGGACCCAGGGCCACCTCCTGTTTACTCTGCTTTCTGTGGATTTCCTTGTTAGGGCTTGGGGTTGTGGGTATCTACGGGACGCAGAGATAGTGCCATAGATGGATGCCTGAGAAAGTCACTCTTGGGCTCACCCTTTAGAAGCAGTGTGGGTGCCTGGAGGGCCCAGGCTGACTAGTGCAGACCTGTTGCTGTCTGTGGTTTGTTCTGGATTTGGGCTGGAGCAGAGCCAAGGAAGGTCCCTCTGTCTAGATAATCTCTCTCTGGGCACCTTTCATTTTTGACATGCTAAAACATGCAAGGGTTCAGCTTCCAGGAAGTTGACGCTCTACACATGGGACAATGGGTTGGAGTCCTGCAATCCTCCCTTGAGGCCAGGCTCCGAGGTCTCCCTGTCTGTGAGGCTTCCCACCCAAGCAGTGGGAAGCTGTTAGGAAGCCATAGCATTGAGATTCCTGGGCCCTTGGACAGTTGGAGATTTGTCGTGTACTATAGGACTCCTAAGTGAGTTCCCTTGCCTGGAGCCCAGGATCAACTCTGCCTAGCAGGGACTGTCCCTCCCTCCCCCAGTCTTCACTTTCTGTCTCGGGATGGGCCTTTTGAAGGAAACAGCAGCCTTCCCTGGACCAGCCAGGACTAGGACACTTTAAGGGTTCTCCTGGGATCTTCAAAGCCACAGTGACAGAAGGCAGTTGGAAGGGATGCTGGCAACACAGGAGCCTGGTGTCCTGTGTACCAGTAATCTCAGCAGATAGGGTCCTGGTCACCTGTCTTGACACAGAAGAGCACACTCTGATGCCTGAGCTTTATGTGGCGAACTGGATTTCTGAGCATATAGCTGTATGTCTGGAGGTTGCAAGGAAGCTCCCCACAGGAGTGCTCTGTGGCACGTGACTTGTGTGGGTCACACACCTGTGCCGAGCCCAGAGGGACCCTCTTCAGGTTCCTTATTGCTGCAGCAGCAGGGATCAAGGGGCCTTGGGGTGATGCGGTTTCAGTTCACAGATCCAGGAGTCACTTGCCCAGGGTGAGAAGCTTCTCCTTGAAGACACTGATGTCTGTCCCCACCGCCGCAATTCTAAAATGTCTCCTCCGCTCTGATTGCTGCTGGGACCACAGCACTAGCTTGGGCCTCGCCCCGCTGAGCCTGCCGAGCAGTTGTGGGCATGTGGTGTGTGCGGCTATTTCAGGAGCAGCACAGCAGTGAGCAGGGGTGGGAAGCTCAGGAGTATTCTTTATTTAGCTCTCTTAACCATGTTGGCTTTTTTGGGTGCTTTAAGAGGAGGCTTCTGGCTGGGACTGTCATCTCAACGGTAGAGTGCACTTGCCCAGTACACATACGGCCCCAGGTTTGGTCCCCAGCACCACTGGAAAGGAACAGCGAAGTTTTAGCCCCACCCATAACCCTAGCACTGAGAGCTTGATTCAGGATGAGCATCACAGTCATTCCAGCCTGGGCTATATAACGAGGCTCCGAGGCTATCTTTTGAGAGAGCAGAGTGTGTAAACTGATCCTGAGGACATGAGTTCGATCCCTGGAACCAGGTAGCAGTGGTGCACTTCTTTAATCCCAGCACTTGGGAGGCAGAGGCAGGCAAGTGAATCTCCGAGTTCAAGACCAGCCTGGTCTACAGAGTGAGTTCCAGGATGACCAGGGCTACATAGAGAAACCCTGTCCTGAAAAACAAAAACAACCTATCAGTATCATTACCGCAGCACTAGGGACATAGAGATAGGCAAATTCTCTGTGGCCAGTGAGGCCAGCCTTCTTGCTGAGCTGCAAGCCAGTGAAGGCCTTCTAAGTCCAAAGAAAACAAGGTGAGAGGCTCCCGAGGAAACCTGGGGTTGCCCCAACTTCCGCATGCAAACATGTACACACATGAACATCTACAAAATGCATACATACACAACCAAAATAAACACCCAGAGTTCCCTAGGGTAGATGTGCAAAGCATAGAATTGGCCTTAAGTATAGACTGGGAGAGCCAGAAGCTGACGGCGCAGGGTAGCTGTGCCCTACAGCTTCCGGAAAGCTAGGATGATCCGGGATACTCTGTCACTGCCCAACGCCACCCACACTTCAAGAAGGGAAACCAGAGAGGGCCCCCAGCCCCGCCCCGTGGTTCTAACTTCCTAAGAAAGCAGGCAGGTTTTCTGTAGGTACTACATGGTCCTATGGGCCTGAGCGGAGGTTAGGCAAGGCTCAGCTGTAGAGCCCAGCCTTCATGGCAAATGGGAGGTGACTGCCCCCTGCTTGTGTTTAGGGGTGACCATGTTTGACCTCCATGTGGGAGGTTGACTGGCAGCCATCTCAGATCTGTATTCCCTCCCGGAGGGCTCTATATAGTATGACTTACCCTGTGTCCTGGTCAGGGAAGGTGGTCCCTGGCTGGTGACATCACCACTTCCTCCGAGTTGTATGGAAGTGGTGGATGGATAGCAAAGACCCAGGGCTCTGACTCATAAGGGTCCTGGCCATGCTCAATTTCTGTCTAAACCTCAAGAACCCCACCTCTCTGATGTGATGGGCAGAACATGAGTCCCCGGCTCTAGACTGATCATGCCTGGTGGCAACTGCACATGATTCCTGGTGGTAGAGTCCCCTTGGTGGAGTGAACCATCACTGTGATGGGGACCAGATCCCAAAGCTATCCTGCTACATGCCAGCACTCCTCTGCCCTTTGACATACCAATGGGTCTGGGGCTAGACAGAACAGCTCAGGATGGCAGGGAGCTGTGGACTTGACCCCAGGGCTGGCATCCTTGGCCAACTCTGCTATTAAGACACTTTCCTCTTCCTTGCAAGGCTGGCTCAGCCTAGATGTCATGGGCATCTCAAAGTCCATGCCATAAAAGCACCAGAGTTCAGAAGTGAAGTCAAGACCTGAAGGCCGGCCCCCTTGTTCCTGCCAGGGAGTACCTGGGTCTCCACCCACACTTCAGCAAAGTGGTCACAGGAATGGGCTGGGCTGCTTGGGTCCTGGGCCCGGTAAGACTGGCTACTTGGATCTTTGTTCCTTGGCTAGTTCCCAAGGTATTTTACAAAGCCTTTGCTTAGGCTGTAGAGGTAGTTAAGTGGTAAAGGACTTGCCTAGTGTAGAGCATCACAAAATATGTATATTAGGAAGCCCTCTACTTAGCCTGGCAAATCAAGTTTGAGGACACTCGGATAGGTATCGAGCAAGAAATAAGGGGCGGAAGCTCCCTGAAGCCTACAGTCTGGCTGAACAAACTTCTTGCTCTCTTAAAAGTCAATGTCTTGAGGCTGGAGAGATGGCCCAGCAGCTGAGAGCTCTGACTGCTCTTCCAGAGGACCTTGGTTCAATTCCCAGCACCCACATGGCAGCTCACAAGTGCTAGTAACTCCAGTTCCAGAGAATCTGGTACCCTCACACACAACATGCCGCAAAACCACCCGATGCACAGAAAACAAATACTAAAATATTTAAAAAGGAGCAGACTTCTCGTGCGTGGGGATGTGAGCTAAAGGTACATGTGTGTGGTCGCAGGCTGGGCACCATGTCCACTCAGAATGAACGGTAGGGCTGTGTGGGGTCAGGAGCCAGTTGCGCTCTGCACATGCGGGGCTTGGCTGAGGCTTCTACAGTACCGGTTCCTGTGTTCCTGTCTGGACTGCTGTCAAGGGCACATGCAAAACCTCCATTGCAATGGGACAGTGCGGCTTCCTCCCCTGCTCTGTGTGCAAAATCTGTCCCCCTGCCTCCAAGCTGCAACAAGACAAGGTAACAAGAACAGGCAGCTGACCAGGCAGGTGTCCTGGGCCCATGGCTGTAATGGGGTGACAGTGAGCCACACCAAGAACTAAGGGCTTCAGTAAGCGTTGGGAGAAGCCAGGTACTGGGTGTATGAGGAGAACTAGACCCAAGAGAGCAGTCTCTGGGTGGTCCAGGAAACTCCAAGTGACCCAGGAAGAGTGTCCCACCAGGCTGAGAAAGACTAGTATAGAGCACCCTAGGGACAGCAGTGAGTGGTCCGGCAGAAGGGGAAGCCTTCTCCCACAGGCGCTGTGGGCACTGAGGCCCTGCACTGGCCTCACTCTCGCCTGTCCTCTGTTCCAGGGCTCAGCTCCCATCTTGGTCGTCATGGTGATCCTGCTCAACATTGGAGTCGCCATTTTGTTTATTAACTTTTTCATCTGACGAGATTGTTGTGACCACGGAAGCGATGATGTACACAAGGGACGTTAAAAGCAAACCAAGAAGGGAAATCCTGCCTCGGACAGCCCCATGCCTCCTGTCCTTCCACAGAAGAACAACATGATTGGGTGTCAATCACAGTTTGCCTTTTTTTCTGGGTAATGTTTTTTTGGATTTTAGCCAAAATTCTTTGCTTGTGTTACACGATGCTGCGGGGCATGGCAGGAGGAGGCCGGCATGCCACCCCTCCAGCTTGGTGTGAACGGGTCCTGGCAAACCAGAGGCCAACACATCGGGACCTTCATGTTTCCTGCCGGGTGTGGAAGGTGGCGCCCTGACCAGGGTGCCCGGCGAGCTGGGAGAGGGGGAGGGCAGCCAGGGAGTGCAGCTGTGCAAGGCGAGTAGCTGGGAGTGTGGGCCCAGGCCCAGGGACAGGGTGTCCTGCCCTTGTCTCCATGGAGTCTGTGCTGCATACCTGTGGAGGGAGAGGGAAGCCCCTGCTCTTCTCCCTAAAACAGACCATGATCCCTCTTCTCGGCACTGCCCCAAGGCTCTCCTCAGGAGGTCGCCTCCCCACACTGAGTCTTAAGGCAAAGTCTGTTCCCTGCTGTCCTCCGCTCCCTCACTGTTGGCCCTGTCCAGCCATCCTCCCTCCAGACCCAGGGAGGCCATGCTGCAGATGTCCAGGGCTGATCCCGATCTGGCCAGGCACATCTGAGCCCTGATGCCAAGGTGGCTATGGCCCACATGCCCCGGACAGCCTGACAGCACGCCTGGGCTGAGCATGTGCCGTTTTGCACCTAATATGCAGGATGTATATTCAGGCTTCCGTGTCCCTGGCAGTGACGCCCCATGGAGGACGTCACCTCTCACTGACCTCCACGGGGTCTCACATCTTTGCACTGTGCCTGCCTCGACTTCCCCTAACAGATATGCATATTCCCTCCAGATGCCTCAGAGCTACTCCAGAGAGTCTGGTCCCGGGACAGGAATGTGGTTGAAGCCAGTGGCTTGAATGTCCTGGAGACTGTTGCATACCCAGCACTCCCCGGATGTACAATGTAACTTGTTTCAGTCAAACAACAGGTCCCTCATGTCTCTGCCTTCTCTACCAGGGTTGTTCCCTCATCCAAACATATGAACAAGGGATGCCAGCTCGCCTGGCACCCGTGGCTCCGTCAGTCTCCTTGGGTGCAGCCCGTCTGTCTTATGGACTCCGCCTTGCTTTGCTCGTGTTCTCTGCTACCTTTCGAGCAGATTTCTTTACTACAGTGCACTGGATTGCTATATTTTTAACCAGAAATAAACTACAGATTAGAGCATGTTCCAGCGGCACTCAGCTTTGTTGTCTCCGTCATCCACGCTGTTTCCTGGGCACTGCTTGTCCCTCCTCCAAGCTAGTTTGGATTGAGGGTTGAAGAGGGGGAGAGGTGCAGCAGGTGACCTGATACATTTCCGGTGTTTCTAAACAGTTCCATCTTTTTGTACGGCTTAATTTTCCGTTCACCTTTTTTAATACCAAGTGGTTGCCGCAGATCTGGTGTGAACCAAATAAAAGATTCCTGCTCCTTGCAGCCAGGAGAGCCGTCCACACTGGGCTATGTGCATTGTATTTTTCTACAGACACAAGGGGCTCAATGTGCATCCCAGAAGCTCCTGGCCCATCAGAGTACCTACTCTCACTTGACACACACGCACAAAACGTAGAACAAACGTGCTTAAGAGGCTCTGGCAGGGGACGGCGCCTATCGTTCACTTGCTACGAGTGATGTTACCACAGACCAGAGTCTGCAGCCTGGCGTTCCCCTGGCAGCCTGTAGTAGTGCAGGAGAGTGGGTTCTAGGCAGAAGTGATGGAGAGGGAACACACCGGATCCTGGGAGATCCAACACACTGGCCTGCAGGGAAGGGAACACCTCGCTGCAGCCTATGGCTGCTCTTCTCCCACCCCTGCAGAGCCCGCCTCCTCTCTGAAGGTGTAGTCGATGCAGCATGTTGAGCAAGAGGATGGTAGCTGGAGGGAACAAAACGGTCACTCTGGCTCCCAGGCACACTGCATGTAATGAGTTTTAACTGAGATCCAGCCCAGCCTCAGAAGACACTTTTCTCCAGAGTGAACAGAAATCCTTCCTGAACACCCAAGGCCCTTGGTGCCTGCAACATGGCTGTAGAGCTGTTGAGCATTGAGTCCCACAAACTGCAGACTCATATTCTTGCACGTATGGATCCAAGCACCACAATACCAAGTTCGAGGACTCCCCAAGTCACACACCAGGCAGCAGCACACAGCACACAACACTGGTCATGGTGATGATGCTGATGGCCAGAAACCCCACGGCCACAGTGGAAGGGCCGTGCACGGGATCTCAGGCAGCAGACAGCAGGCCGCTTTCCATCAGTCTCTGCTCTGAACTGACCTACTGACAAACACCTGACACCAGGCTCCTCCACGTCCACACTGATCTCAGGAACCACAGCCCGTGGTCACTTGTGGCCAGGTTGGTTCCCAGGCCAAGCAGGGGACAGCCACATATCCCACTTCCAACAGTTCCTGCTCACAGGACAAACAGGTTCAGTTTAGACAGAACACACATAGGCCACCCTCAGGGAGACTGCAGACACTGCTGGGAGTCCAGGGTGCTCAGAGGCCCAGGCATGAGCGGAGACAAGAGTTTCTGGGGTGCTGTCCTTTCTAGTTTGAGTTCGTGGTTGTCCTCTGAAGATCTTGGCTGGCTGGACCATTCTTCTAGATAGTAGTCCCTGTGCAGATAACAAACACATCTGCACAGCCCTGCTCCAAAGGCCTGTGGCTGCTTCTTCCATCCCCTCTGTGAGGTGGAGGATGTGGGATGCTCCAGTCTCTTCCAGTTTAAGCTCGGTTGTACTGGCTCTTCCTGCCCGTGTCTTCCTCTATGGCAGCGTCTGATCGTGAAGCTCAGCGAGAGTTCCTATCCCAGCATGTCTCCACATTGTGCAATCAGCTGACGGCCACACAGGCCACTTTCTGACACCAAACAGCCCTGTGCCATTACTTCACCATTACAGAGGGTGAGCAGCCAGAAGGGGTCGTGAGCCCTTAGCTCTGCTGTCTCGCCAAGGTCCATCTACAGGCCAGGCACACACCAGAACAACCAAGTGTCCCTAAGTGCCAAGAACTGTCTGTCCTATTGTATATATAGATAGATAGATAGAGAGAAAGCACGCTTTGTTCAAACAAACAGACAGCTAAGCTCAATTCCAGTGCGAGTACTAGGAACATGCCCGCAAGACCCAAGTCTTCCCGCCCTGAAGCTACTGAAGCTAGACAAGGCCCGCCTGGAAGCATGTGAACAAGGCATGTGGCAGGAAGGGAAGCCCTCAAGGGCAGTGGCAGTGACCGCTCATGTGACTGAGCGCTCTCCACACTACAGGACAGATGGCTCCTGGGGTCTGCTTTTTCACGCCTCTCCTAATATGGCCAGGGCTAAAGTGCATACTGGGCAGTCTCCTGGCTCGGCTCCTTCCTAAACTTCAGACTCACTAGGACTCCATGAAGGGGAGTGAGTCCACTCTACAGGAGGTGGGCTGGGTTTCCAAGGTTGTTAGAGCAGGCAAGGCAGCCAGCCACCTCATAACTACCTCACTTCTGGGATGGCCTTTAGCCTGTTCACCCCACACCACAGGTCAAGATGCAAACACCTACCTGTAGGGTAAAGCACTTCACACTTGATCACAAGGACTCATCCTGACCTTTGACCTTCCCCATCCAGCTGCAGGTAGGTCTCAGCTGGATGCTGGTTCCCCCCTGTGTTGGCATGGCTGCTAGCATGCTGCTTTCTGTCTACCTTCAAGACCTTGTCTCAGTTTTGGTGGAGGTCAGCCTACTGCCAGGGCTGTCTCTTCGAGGGTGATGTCTGAGGCTGCCAAGGGCCCTGTGTTCTAAAGGCCGCCCCTGCACTGTGCAGACATGAAAACAAGTAGAAGTAAAGCCGTGGGCAGCGTCCAACCTTTCCCATCAAAGGGGTTCTACTCTCTCCTTTGGCCAAAACCCACTGTAAGTAGGGATATCCCACCAACTTACCTCCAACAAACGGCTCTTGCAGATCACTGTCCGTGAGGCAGACACTCCCATGCAGGGTGGGTAAGCACTCACTGGATACAGGCTGAAGACTCAGGGCACGGCAGGCAGTATGACATGGTGTATACACGGCATCAGCGAGACCCGCAGCTTGAGCACTGCCCGCTGGGAACAGCAGTAGCCGCACAAGCCCATGCAGCCGTAGCCATCAGAACCTACAGCTGAAGACAGGGCCACAGACAAGCCCCTCATCCTCAGTGGCTCTCCAGGCTGGCATTCCTGGCTCTGCTGTCACCTGCAGGTCAGCCCTCCCCCTCCCAGCAGGTCAATCCTGAATGCTCTAGCTGGAACCTGCTGCTGGCACCATTCACCACTCCCAAAGAAAAGCCACCCCGAAGACCCCCGAGAACTCTGCTGAGCTTCCTGTAACATGGACACTGCTGCAGATGCCTTTGTGTGACTGCGTCAACAGTCATCTGCTTTACCTTTTTCTGATCTTTTTTTTTTCTCTTGGTGCATGTAAACCACTCATTAATGAGACTGACTGCTTTGTGGGTGAGGAGGGACTGTCAACCGACTTCCCTCTGGTGCGCTGGCTGTTCTTGCCTTGGTCTCTTTAGTTGGAAACAGCTTGGTTCATCAAAAACTGGAAACAAATCCTCTCTAATGAATGTAACTTTAAATCAGATTTCACACCTGAAGCGAGGGACACTCAGATTCAGATTCCTCTGTTCCTTTACTTAATAAACTCACTTAAAACCTTCAGAACTGCAGTCTCATTTCATCACCAACCTCCTTCCTGAAGGCCCTGCTCACAGGCGCTGGGTGGGTGGAGCCCCAACTACCCAGTCCCTCCCAGTCTGAGACACCCTGCCCCAATGCTGTCCTACAATTAACTCCCTGTTCCAGCACTTTGTGGGAGCACAGGGAGCTTGTGGGCAGGATGGTTCAGGACAGGAAGGACCCTTATGCAGGCTAAGCCTCCTTCCCACCAGAGAGGGTCACCCTACTTCCCTCATCTCCATGACAAGCCCCAGTGCTTCGGAGTCCTGCCTCTGGGCACTGTCAAATCCTGGCAACTGAGCCTGGGATGAAACAATCTCAGAGAAGCCCAGCTGTCTCCAGCCCCTGCACTGTAGCCAGCTGTGCTGACAGCTACCTGGGTCTCCACTGTACACTCCTGTGCCAAGGATAGTGACTGAGACCCTGAGTGACAGTCCCTCGGGGAAGCCCTCTGCTCTACATGTTAGTCCACCCATGGCAGCAGCAGCATGTTCATATGGCACGTGGATCTGAGTGACAGATGGCACACGGACCTCACACCCCAGGACCGAAGCCTCACCGTATAAAGGAACAGCTATCCCTCTCTGCAACATACCAGAAAGGTGTGTGCATGTGCGGCTCTCACTAGCTGACAAGAGCAGGTTCCTCTGGTAAAAGGCTTCTTTCTAGCCTGGGCACATCTGTATTTCCTTGTCCTCTGGCCACTGACTGACGACAGCAACCCACTCTTAATAGTCAGAATAAACACTACTGTCACACCATTAAAAAATCATACTTTAGAATAATAATAAGGGTTTCCAGCTGGGCATGATGGTGCATGTTTTAATCCAGCACTTGGGAGGCAGAGGCAGGTAATTCTCTGTGAGTTTGAGGCCAGCCTGGGCTAAGTAATGAGTTCCAGGACAGCCAGAGCTACTCAATGAGACTCTGTCTCAAAACAACAAACCAAACCAAAGACTGACAAGGTCTTGCAGCTGGCTTGATGGCTCTTTGTTTCATTTTCCTCTGCCAACCCCAAGAGACCCAAGGCCTTTCAGCAGTTCCTCAGCCTTGCCTAATGGCATCAACTGGGTGGGCTACCTCAGTTGCTCCTGGGTTAAACCCCACCAAACCCACCTCCAGCCACAGACAGAAGTGGACCAGGTGACAGTCCAGGTGACCCTGCTCACCAGCCTGGGCTGCACAGGCCCCAGTAGCCAAAGTGATGCTGGCCCGTTGGGTGACGGTGTGACTGACTGTGGAGTCATGGCTGTCTGGAGGCCTGCCTGACTTAGCCGTGCCCTTCCTACCTCACAGCTCTACCTGTATGTCTTCCTCAGCCTTATGCCCAGTCTGGTAGCCATCTACTCACCCTGTGGGCTCACAGCCCGGGACAAACAGCAGATACTTCCCAACAGGGGGCTGATTCCTTAGAGCTTTTCCCTCTCCCTTCCTGTGGAATCAGAGTCTCACTGTGTGGCCCAGCCTGGCCTGGAACTCACTCTTCCTGCTCAGTGGTGGAGCAGGCACTTCCTGCTCCATGGCCAAGTGGCAAAAGGCTGCTGTCATCAGAGGCTAGGTTCTTGTCCTTCAGCCTTGCTGTCACTTCACAGAAGACAGTGCTAGGGTAGGGTGGGGTGGGGTGGGGAGGGAAGAAGGGAAGGGAAGCTGTCGGCACTTCCTCCTCAGTAAGACTGCAATGGAGGGCTGGAGCAATGGCTCAGAGGTTAAGAGCACTTGCTGCCTTTCGAGGACCCAGGTTCAGTTCCCAGTGGCCATGTAATGCCAGCTCTTCTTCCCCCATACCCTCTTCTAGCCGCCATGAACACTGGCATGAACATTCTTATAAATAAAGGTAAAATACACAACTAAAAAACGAGGAAGGAACAAAACCCCAAAACACTGCAGTGGAGCCAATGGACATATCCGTGTATCCAGAATATTCTACCATGAGACCCACAGGACAAGGCCAGGTGGCAAAGAAGGTCAGCTGGCACAGCAGCTTCAAGTGACTGCTGGGCTGTTGGTGACCTTCAGTCCGATGACACACAGCACATTGGTACGGTCATCTTGTTCTGTATCAGAAAGAAAACCTCAGAGCACACGGCCCAGTTTTATTAGGACAGAAGCACAGAGCCTTGGGTCCTCAAATTCACATCCCATTCTAACCTTCCCTCAGTGGACAGAGGTCACTGTGAAGGCAGGGTACCCCCCATCTGACTGTGGGCACCCAAGGCTCCACAGAAGACCACCTCTGCAGGGGACTCCTCACGCCTGGCTCAACACCAGTGATGTAGAGCCCATGCCTCAGTCACTCAGTCTAATGTCTGCCCTGCGCACTGTCTCCGACTGCGTCATCAAAGCATGTTTTTGCCATGGCCTGGGCTACTTTCAACACTTTCTTCTCCTTTGCATCAGGCCCCATGTGGTTCCGGGCAAGCTTCAGCCAGTGCTCTTCAGTCCGGGACAGGTACTCTTCGTACTGCTCCCCACGTGCCACCTCTGGGTGCTGCAGATCTTCTCATCCCAAAAGGAAGAACAAGAAAGAAGCCGCTCAGCCTGGCAGTCCAGAGGGGTCAGGGCAGGGCTACACTGAACGGCGACCTGCTTAGACCCACCCCGCCACAAACCCCGTCAGGCGGCCCCTCTGCAGCACGGCAGCCTGCGCAGTTGCATCTGACCGGCTCTCACCTGCTCCTTCCTCTGCACTGTCCTCATCCTGGTCTCCATCTTCCCCCTCTGCACCCTCTTCATCTGAGCTGCTGTCCTCTTCCGAGTCCGACTCCTCCAGCCACTCCTGTGATTCTGACAAAGCATAACCAACATGGGGTTCTGGGTGCAGTCTGGGGTCCCGGGAAAGCACACACGTTGGAAACTAGCACCACCTTACAGAATCTCCTCCTCCTTCCACTCAGGCACTGGGATAGGAACCCAACCTTCCTACTCTGAAGCTTGGAATTAGCAGAACAGCACATGCCTCTTGGGCCTCATAGCAACCTGGGACTGAGACCCTGTCATGGGCACCAACTCCAGCCATGTAGCCATCCTAGCTGTGGGCAGCTGAATGGAGGCTGGCTCTTCCTGGACCCCTACAGCCTCTGCATTATGCGCAGAGCCTTTTCCTAGACGTGCAAGTGTAGTCCTGAATCTTGAGAGGATGACGGAACTTTTCCTGGCAGGCTCCACCTTTAATCCCAGCACTCAGGAGGCAGAGGCAGGTGGATCTACCTCAGTTTGAGGCCAGCCTGGGTTATACAGCAAGTTCCAGGTTAGCCAGGAACACACAGACTATCAAAGGATCAACAGCAGTCTGGGATAAATGAGGATGTTAGGATTTCAGAGCAAAAGTGGAGAGAGCTACCACCCCAGAGTGGCAGGCACCATGGGCAGGAAGTCCTGCCTGCTCTGCACTGACCCGGGAGAAGGAAGGCAAGTGCAGCAGTCCTGACCCAGGTACCAATGACTTATGCTGTTCCTCACTGTCCCTGCTAGCACCCAGAACACCCAGAGCACCCAGGAGTGTGCCAAGTAAGCCCGCTCTTCCTGGGGAAAGCTGACCGGAGTCAAGAGCAGGGCTCCCTGCAAGGCAGGGGAGGCTCTGAAACAACTCGAGCTCCACAGTGGGCCTCGCCCACCCAGCTTACTTGGATCCATCTCCACCAAGGTCTTCCATTCTTCCATCTTGTGAAGGTCAAGGCAGTAGAGGTCATTGAGGGTCACTTGGCGGTCACCTGCTTCAAACATGCCGCCATAGACATAGAGCAGTCCATGCTTGACAGCCAGCATGGCGTTGGAACGTGGACATGGCTCCTGCCCAGTGCTGCTGGCCTCTGAAGCACTGTCTTCAGCCTTAGGTGGGGGCTGCACCCCCAACCCCGAGGGAGTAAGCACTTGCTTAATGGTGACCACTGTCCCGTCTTCAGACACCACTTCCTTTATCACCTCCAGCGGCTCCGGGGCACCGCTCGCCCCATCCTCCCCTTCAGTGGCATCTTCAGGATCCTCTGCTTTGCCCCGCCTCCGTTTCTTCCTCTCCGACTTGGGGCCCTGTTAACACAACTCAAGCTGCATCGTAGGGCAGCGACAGCCCTCGATCCAACATGCCAGTCAAAGGTTTGTGGGAAGAGGAGTGGAGCGGTGCAGCAGTGAGAACTCACACTCCAGGAAGCAGGGGTGGCCAGCCAGGAACGGACTCCTAGCCATCACTGTAAGGAGGGACGGTCATTCCTGAGTCCCACTGGGAAGCGCCCAGTAAGCCCAGGTCTGGCTAACATGCAGGCAGTTTACGTCTGAGGCTTGTCTTGGGAATTCTAGCCATTCACAATTCTTTTTTTTTTTTTTTGGAGGGGGTGGGGAGGGGAGGTTGAGACAGGGTTTCTCTGTGTAGCCCTGGCTGTCCTGGAACTCACTCTGTAGACCAGGTCGGTCTCAAACTCAGAAATCCACCTGCCTCTGCCTCCCAAGTGCTGGGATCAAAGGCGTGCTCCACCACCACCTGGCTCACCATTCCCAATTCTTACCCACTCCTAGTCTACAGCAGGACTGGCTGACAAGAGGGCCAGCACTCTACCCATCTTCAAGACCACACCCAGGAGGAGGACCCTGTTACCAGCACTTCAAAGGTACCCTCCCATTGGGTTCCCGCAGAAGGACATGTACTGTGTCTCTCTGGCCACTCTGAAGAGTGCAGCCGAGCGACTCTGTAGTAACCTCAGTCACAGCCTCAGGGACAAAACACTCTGCTTACATGGTGGCATTTGCTGAGCTCTAGTTGAATATTCCAGCTGTGACTGCCTCCAGCCAGCCTGGGTCAGCTCCCTGTTCTAGACTCCAAACCCACGTCATCCCGAGGTGCAGTGGGGTCTCACATGCAACAGCTTCTGAAGAACATTATGCGGCCTGAGGCCAAGGAGTCTTTAAATAGGAGGTGACCTACGCAGTGCAGTGCAGTCCTCTCAGCAGTGTCGGGGACCCTGAGTGGCTCTTCCTAGCGTAGCTCCTCAGAGCAGGGCCAACACGTCAAGGCTGTTTTCAATCAGAGGCCTTCATGAGGCTGAGCACACAGCAGTTACTTGTATAGATGTCAGGGCTGCCCAGGACCCTTCATGGACTACCACCTGCTAATCTGTCTGTTTCAGGCAAGTCCTAGGCAGCAGCTACAGTGACCGTGGTAGTGACAGTTAACAAGGTGATTGGAAACCAGGGATAGGTTCAAGTAACAGACATTAACTGCCACAGAGAATCTGACGTGTCTTAGCACCTCACCTCTGGGTCAAAAACTGCCAAGGAGTGGTGGCTGACATCAAGAAGGAACAGGCCACAAAACCAAGGGGGCCCAAGCCTAGTCACCCACCACCTACACAGAAGAGTCCATGTGCCTTCAATGAGAAGGAACAAGGCTTGAGAGTGGACAGGAGACAGATAGATAATGTGGAAAATTCAGGAGCCTAGGCTACCTTCAGCTGTGTTGCAAACCAGCGACTCTTGGCAGCATCATAGATATACAGGTCACTGAAGAAGGAACCCTCCAGGCTCTCCTCCTCTTCCTCATCACACACGCCCCCAAAGACCAGTATCTGATGATTTGGAGCCACAGCCACAGAAAAGCCAGACCTTGCAGTAGGCTTGACTCCTGAAGGATTAATCCGGGTCCAAGTCCATTTGCCTGTAAGGAAGAAAACAGGAAGGATAAGAGTTCACCAACAAGCACGCACAGAGAACTCTGCACACGAGGGACGAGCATAATTTCAAGCGTTTGAAACTGTTTAGGCAAGGAGCCTTCTTTTGTGCCCTATGAAAGAAGAGAGATGCCAGTCAGCAACCCTCAAGGCCCGTCCTTCTCAAAGCTCAGCTGTGTGACACTGCCTTCTAAGGGACCCTGGCACCAACTACTGAGAGGCAGAAGGGACAGACATGAAGGTGCCATTTGCTAGAGGAGAATCATGGGCTAAAGTACTTCCCTGGGGTCCTAAGCCAGCTCAACCGGTCTTGTACTACACCACCTCTCCTCTGGAGATGGCTGCTCTATGCTTTCCCAATAGGTACCATGTTCATCCAACAGTGCTGTGTGTGTGTGTGTGTGTGTGTGTGTGTGTGTGTGTGTTCATTCATCCGACTAAGTGTGTGTTCATCTGACAGTGCTGAGTGTGTGTGTGTGTTCATCTGACAGTGCTGAGTGTGTGTGTGTGTTTTTATCTGACAGTGCTGAGTGTGTGGTCATCTGACAGTGCTGAGTGTGTGTGTGTGTGTGTGTGTGTTTTATCATCTAACAGTGCTCAGTGTGTGTGAGTGTGTATATGTTTACATCTGACAGTGCTCTGTGTGTGTGTCTTCATCTGACAGTGCTGTGTGTGTGTGTGTGTGTGTGTGTGTGTGTGTGTGTGTTTTCATCTGACAGGGCTGTGTGTGTTTTATCATCTAACAGTGCTCAGTGTGTGTGAGTGTGTGTATGTTTACATCTGACAGTGCTGTGTGTGTCTTCATCTGACAGTGCTGTGTGTGTGTGTGTGTGTGTGTGTGTGTGTGTGTGTGTGTGTGTGTTTTCATCTGACAGTGCTCAGTGTGTGGCCTGGTATGACATGGGAAATGTCTAACCATTACTTCTGGAAGAAAAAGCTGAGACTGTCACCTCAGTAAGTGTTAAAAAGTACTAGTGACCATGCACTAGGTAGTGGCCAACAAGGCCCACAGAACAGGAAGGACTCTGAGCCTGCAGGCTCATAGTCACCAAGTCAACTCATCACAGCCTTAGGTGTTGTGGGGAAGGACTGGAGACTAAAGCAGAGCAGCACACACCGTGGAGCGAGGACACCATCTCTCACTGTGCAGCCACAGGAAGTATGCTGCTTCTGACACAGGACCCCTCTTCCTCTTCATGGGGGTAGTGGGCACACAGGTTAGGGCCACACAGTCTAGCCTCCAAGTTCAAGTTTCCCAGGTCCCCAAACCTAGGTTCCTGCCAGCAGTGACAATGATCTCACCAGTCCTTACCACTGCAGGACACTGCAGACACCCAGAAGTGCTCCTGGGCGGGTGAGTTCAGAGGCCTCACTGGACGAATGCTGGAGCAGAGAAGGAGGAGCAGGTCTATGCACGCACCCTCCTGACCTCCCAGCAGAGCCCCCCAAGAGCTGCAAAGCAGTCAGCTCTGCTGCAGCCCTGGCACCAGGGCTCAGCCTCAGCACCAAGCTGTGCACCCCAAAGCCCAGGCCACAGTCCCCAGTAAAACAGGAGCCCAAGCCCCACAGAATTCCACGTCCTAGAAATGTTTCTTGCTCGTGAGTAAGAGCATCTTCTTTCAAATGTCAAGGAAGGACAGGAAGCAGTAACCCCTCCTCTCCGCCTTGTTCACACATCTCTGCATGCATGGCTTACACACTGGGGCCCTGAGAACGCAAGCACAGGGCCCTTCCCTAAATGCTCCTCCCATCTTACCTAAGCATGAAGGCTATACCTGAGAACACAAACACCACACATGGCTTTGGAGGGGGACACAAATGGCTGAGTGACTTGGGCTCCTGCTGGGTTGCAAGGTACAGAGAGGGCACTCATGTCACACAGGCGTGTTGGCTCAACCACTCCAGAGAAAGGGTCTGGCCCTTGGCTCTAGGCAGGCTACAGGAAACTCCATGCAGTTCCCATTTGATAAGAGGGAGACACAGGCTTTACTTCTGTGCAGGCACTAAAGGCAACCCACCCCCAGGACAAAGCTAAGCCAAGTCTCAGGCACAGCAGTACCTTCTCCCCCTTCCTCAGGCTTCAGCAGGAACATGTCTGAGTGCTGGGTGCCTTTGTCCACATCTTTCTTGACTCTCTGCAAAACAAAGGAGTCCTGAGAACCAGCCATGCTGCAGCGGCTCCTGAGAGGAGCTGTGGCTCCAAGGAGAGCCCAGGTATGGCCGACCGATTTTACAGCCACCACTAATGGCCAGCCATGCTCAAACACTACAGGATGCTCTGCCACAGAACCACCGTCTATCCACAGGTCTGCACAGTCTGGCTATACCTAACTGCAGCCCCATGTGCCATCAGCCGTTCACCTTTCAGCGGACATGCTGACTCACTGTGTGGAAAGAAGCCAGCCACTATCATTCACACCTCCTTGAACCCTCAGCCCACAGATCCTTGGGCCTCAGCCTTGAGCTTCCAATAGCAATGCTGACTGGCTGTTGACCCTACATACACATCTCCTCAGTACCCTGAGGCCCAGGCTGTTCGGCATGGTGCTCACCCTGTGGAAGATGCCAGTCCATTTACGTGTCTTCCTTGTGTATCTGTGCTTAAATCCTCGTTTTTACTACATTTGATTTTACGGTGTTTGTATTTACAGAAAACACAGAGCGGCAGTCTGGCCCCTATCCTGGCAGCAACTGCTGCTTATTCCACCCAGGGACATGTAGAAGCTACACTGCTCAGGGACCAACTAGCCCACACATCCCTCATCTTCCCTCCTGTTGCCTCTCCACCAGAGCGCCATTCAGGTCCTGCATGCTGGCTGAGCTCTGGTGTCAGCCCTGATCCGATTTCCATCTGTACTGTCAGAGGCTATGTCTAGAATGGCAGCTGGGAGGTAAGTGGGGACCAGGGGTACTGTCCTTATAGACCAATGCTGCTGTCAGGGTGGCTTTATGTTTTTTTAAGATTTATTTTGTGTGTGTGTGTAAGTACTCTGTCACTGACACACCAGAAGAGAGCATCAGATCCTATTACAGATAGTTGTGAGCAGCTGGGCAGTGGTGGCGCACACCTTTAAT
The DNA here is from genome assembly GCA_030674055.1 of Rhabdomys pumilio. Taxonomy (NCBI): domain Eukaryota; kingdom Metazoa; phylum Chordata; class Mammalia; order Rodentia; family Muridae; genus Rhabdomys; species Rhabdomys pumilio. Next base: position 45,437,621 of record JANHMN010000018.1, read on the forward strand.
CCCAGCACTTGGAAGGCAGAGGCAGGCGGATCTCTGAGTTTGAGGTTAGCCTGGTCTACAGAGTGAGTTCCAGGACAGCAAGGGCTACACAGAAAAACCCTGCCTTGAAATACAAACAAACAAACAAACAAAAAGATAGTTGTGAACCACCTTGTGGTTTCTGGGAATTGAATTTCTGGAAGAGCAGCCAGTGCCATCCCTCCAGTCCCTCAGGGTGTTTTTGTGAGTCCAATTCTATGGAAAATAGCAAGCCTGACCCTCTGGCTCTGGCTCCCTGGGTGTTTCCTCTCACACACGCTCACCGCTGTGATACCATCTGCCATGAGCTACCAAGTCCAACCCTCTAAGTTCATTTATAGCCAAGCGTGCCTTCATAGTCTAGGAGGGCTGGATAAACGACCTCTTTCCTTTCTAAGTCCCCAGTCTGTGGTGTCTTATTACACTACCAGACAAAGGGCCACCGTGTGGACCACAGCACTACTGGGCCTCCTCATCTACATGAGCCTTGACGTGCACCTTGAGTGCAGTCAACTCTGCAGAAAGCAAGTCCATGCAAAAGCCACCTACAGGCATGGCGACTGCAGAGCCAGCGACATCCCGCCTGCTGCACTCAGAGCAGAGTCAAGGAAGCCGGGTGTTAAAACGCAGGAGGAGCAGGGAGAGGAGGAAGTCAGTGTGGTCCACCCCAAAACTCAGGAAACAGGAAAATCCTCACAGAAACTCACTACTGTTTGACTAACTAAATGAATTTAGATAGATGGATGGATGGATGGATAGATGGATGGATGGATGGATGGATGGATGGATGGATGGATGGATGGACGGACGGACAGATGAAGTGAGTTTGAACACGAGTGCCCTGAATATGGACAGTGACCGCCTCATGGGTTTTTAAATGAAAACCTGAGCCAGGTATAAAATTACCTTAATTGAGCTACTGGTCAAGTCGGCCCCAGAAACAGCTAAAACAATACAAGCTCCTGGTTACCAACCAAGATGACAAGCGCCACTGCTGACTCCACTACATGCTTTGTTTGGAAGACAATCAGAATAGAACTGACCTGAAAACTGCCTCGCTAGCTGGCTAGCCCTCATATTGCAGAAGGTGCAATGCAGGTCACTGGGGAAGAAAACCAACAGCAGTGTTACAAGAAGTGACTCCCAAATGCTCTAATACCGACCATGCAGACACGTGTCCACTGGTGAACAGTGCATTAACCACCGACCGCATCTGAGACCTGCGCCACAGGCAGGAACTCATGCCTGGTGCTATAAACATGGTCAAAGGCCTATGGCTGAGGAGGAGCTGTAGGTCCTAGGATAGAAACCTCTACTGTCGCTCTGCTAAATAGTCATGTTTTTACCCACAGACCAGTGCTGCCCTCTACCTTGGTAACAGACGCATCTCTCTGCAGCGGGCAGCAGTAGACATGGCGACTCCCAACTGGTCAAAGAGCTGAGAAGTAGCTGAGTGTTCTGCCTAAAGTCGGACACTGAGCCCAACCCCCCATAAACTCAGGCTCAGGGAGCATCACTGAAGAGGGGGCAGAATGTAAGGGCTGGGCATGAGAGGAGTGCTCTGGAGCACGGGGAGGAGTGCTATCTCTCCATTCTGGCAAGCTGTGCTAGTTGGACTCGGCCTGCAATACAAACCACAGACTGGAAGTACAGTAAGGCTGTGGGGCATGCTGGGAGATGTCTGGGAGAGATGGGTTAGATATAATCTAGACTCACTGAAAACATGTATGAAATCTTCAGAACAATAAATAAAAGGTATTTTTAAATTAAAAAAAAAAAAAAGCAACAAACTGAAGGTTGTGGAATACAAGTGCTAACAAGGCAGAAAGGACAGTGTGGGGCCTGAAGGGAACAAGAGTCACACTGAGTGACACAGCTGGGTATGTCCACTGATCTCTACCTGACTCCTACACTCACACACGAATGCACATGCAGACACACTCACTCACACATTCGACTCCTACACTCACACACGAATGCACATGCAGACACACTCACTTACACATTCAGGGATGACCCTGCACTTCTCTTCGAACTAAACAGATGACTGACATGACAGAGACACGTGTAAAACACGTGATTACACATGTGTGAACACGTGACCACACAACTAAGTTAAAATAGGAACGGCAGACTCTCTGGGACATGCAGGCGTTCACTTAAAAATCCACGTTAACTATGTATTTGAAAAATTTTGGCTCATAAAAGATTTTAAAGAAAAAGTGAGATAGTATTCAATCTCTGATTCATCGCAATGCCAGGACTGGCAAACACACAGTGAGAAGCAGGGCAAGTGGGTAGCCACCGTCCACGGCCACATCCACTCCATAAGCCAGCAGGGACTCCCGAGTACTGGTATGGGACACTGTTACAGCTGTCTGCAGATGCAGAGAGGGACACTACAGTGGTTATGACGACCACAGTGTAAATAGAGACTGTTCACAGCTGTACTCCTGGGAGGTGGGCATGACATGACCTAAGCATGCACCCCCAGCACACACATAAAAGCCAGGCTCGGCAGGCAGCATCTGTGGTCCTAGTGCTGGCAGATGGCAGGGGCACAACCAACCGGCAAGCTATGTCCTAGGAGAGGCCTGCCTCAAAACAGTGTGATGGAGAGCAACTGAGAAAGATGCCTATGTTATCACCTGACCTACACACACACACACACACACACACACACACACACACACACACACACCCATCTCTGGCCAGGTGGTAATGGCATACAACTTTAATACTAGAACTCAGAAGGCAGAGGCAGGCAGATCTCAGTGACTTTGAGTCCAGCCTGGTCTGTAAAGTGAGTTCCAAGACAGGCAACGCTACACAGAAAAACTCTTTTCTCAAAAAACAAAACAACCCAAACCAAATTAACCCCTGCATTTTAAAGAGGAGCAGAGGCACGCC
>JANHMN010000018.1:45445548-45457322 GCA_030674055.1 Rhabdomys pumilio
ACATCCCAGCGTGAGTAGACAGTACAGCTATGGTCTACACAGGCACAAGCACAAGAAAGAAACTGACTGTTCTGCTCGGAGCCAAACTCCCAGGGAGAGTTGTGGACACACTGCCATGTGAGGAGTCTGGAGAAGATGCTCACTGGACAACTGAAGAGCGTACTCACACCTCACTCTACTCTAGAACAGACATACAGACTGGGCATTCCTAGAGCCACCCAGTGACACAAGTCAAGGCCACTGGTAAGCTGGCTATCTATGTCCCTGGAACCATGGAGGCATAGGCCAGGCTAACAGCTTCTCAACAGGACCCCACCAGTTCATCCTCTGCTGAGTCAGATGCCAAGGACTCAGCTCACATGTGGCAGCAGCAGTGAAAGCACCTCAACTTTGTAACTAAAACAAGGGCGGGGCTATAACAAGGTTTCCCGCTCCCCTCTAGAAAGAAGAGCCACCCTCCCGACCGAGAGCCCACTTATATTCCAATCTCCAATAGGGTTTTCAATTGCCATCAATCCTAAATATGGAGTTAAACAAAACAAGCCTGTCCCACTCATCCAGAAGCCTGCCTATGTATAGCACAAAGACACATGCAACAGTGTGGGCGCTAGGCTCTTAGCTCTTCTGGGCTGTGCGCAAAATGGCATTCCCACAGGGCGTGCTGCCAGTCAGTGTCCCCAACCCCAGCCCCGGGCACTGAGACAGTCACAGAGGATGTCCGTGCATCAGACACCGGGGTGGCTTAGAGAGGGCTCTGAGTTCCGTTCACATCTATCCTTCAACACTGCAGTGTCCACGGGTCAAGGCCATGCCAAGCTGAGCAGAGAACTCAATTCTACCGGAATTCCATGCTCGAGCTCACAGGGTCCATCAGAGAACAGACACTTTTTTAGTTTTCCTTATGACAGGATTTCTCTGTGTAACAGTCCTGGCTGTCCTGGAACTCACTTTGTAGACCAGGCTAGCTCCAAAAGTCACAAAGATCTGCCTGCCTCTGCCTCCCAAGTGCTGGAATTAGCATGCACCAGCACACCCGGCTAACCACATACCCTTTACACTAGTTTTCTTCAGTATGTACTGAAGGCATTGGTCCTATGAAATGTAAAATCCCAGTGCCCACCCACAGGTGGCTGGCTCACTGGTCTGTGGAATCAAACACGCACACTACAACAGGGCGAACTTGAAAACCTCACGCTGAGTGACAAACAGATGCCGAAGACCACAGTATTTCAGAATTCCACCCGCAGCCACAAGAGGGAAACTCAGATGACGTGGGGGCTGGGTGACTGAGGTTTCTTTTTAGGGGCTAGAAATCCTTTAGACTGACGTAGCAGTGTTGCTGTGCACAAGTGAATACACCAACAACACTCAATCATATACTTTATTTACAGTTGTGTATATGGGCAGGGTTACAAGTGTGCATTCTTAAGCCTTTCTCTGTGTAAGTGGAAATCAGGTTGAGGCTGATAGATTCCTCAGTCTCTCTCTACTCGTCTACTGAGCCAGTCTCCCACTGAAACAGGATTCACTATTTCAGCTGATCTTGGACCCGTCTCCCCGACATCATCCTAGTGAACAGGCTACAGTGTGTGCCCCTGTGCCTGGCTTATCATGTGATCGATGGGATCAACCCTTGAGGTTCTCACACCTGGGCATTGTGTCGGCTGTTCTTGGTTGTCAACTTGACCACATCTGGAATTAACTAAAACCCATTAACTAAAACTGTTGAGTATACCTGTACATGACTTTCTTAAAGGGGAAGACCCAACTAAATCCAGGCCATACCTTCTGGTGGCAGCCTAGACAAAAGGCCACAGAAGAAGGAAGCTTTTCTTTCTGTCTGGTCACATGGTCACTCTCACTGGCAAGTTCATTCCTTTGCTGGTATTTGAGTCTGCTGCTTAGAGTCTAACATGGACTGAAGACCATGAGACATTCAGGCTTGCAGACCAAACAACTATTAAGGCTCTGAAGATTTTCCATCAGGAAACAGCCACTGTTGAAATAGTTGGACCACAGACTAAGCCTATCTAATAAATCCTGTTCCTATAGACAGACTCATTCTATCAGCAGTTTCTCTAAAAACTGACAGTACAGCTGTCAGGTACTTTACTTACTGAGTACAAATCTTGCACTGTTTAAAGGGTGGTTATAGCTTACATAGACCACTGCAATAAGAGCTACCATAAAGCCTACTGCAGTGGAAACTCAGGTTTCTAATACTAGGTCTGAGAAGGCTGAGGCAGGAGGACTGTTGTGAATGCAAAGCCAGTCTGGCCTACAGAGTGAAAGTCTGTCTCATGGGGCAGGAGGGGCAGTACTGCACATGGCCTGGTGACCAGACCTCGGCTCTGAGTCAGCACTAGCTGCTGCTGAAAGAGAAGGGAGGGGACCACTGTCAAAGCATTCTGCTTGTCCTCCACTGCAGGGGAGTCAGGTCTTGCCTTGGTGTCTGTGTACTTCTTTTTTTTTCCCCCTAGATAGGGTTTCTCTGTGTAGCCCTGGCTGTCCTGGAACTCACTCTGTAGACCAGGCTGGCCTCGAACTCAGAAATCCGCCTGCCTCTGCCTCCCAAGTGCTGGGATTAAAAGCATGTGTCACCACTGCCTAGCTTTGTGTGTGTGTGTGTGTGTGTGTGTGTGTGTGTGTGTGTACTTCTTTATGACTCACAGGTATGCACACAGAATCTACACTGCCAAACCAGACTCAGGCCAGCTCTATGTAAATCAGGCACTGTGTGTACAGCTCTCACTCAAGACAGGCTGAAGAACTCTCCAATGGTCCTGAGCACTGCTGTGTCCCCAGCACTGATGCACTGCCAGGCTCCTGTGACCATGAGGCTTGTCCTCCTGGGAGTGAGCAGCTAAAGTGGCTTCCTGTGCATGAGTATCTGCTGACTGTCAGCAGCTAGAGAACCGTGCTAGTGCAAGGAAGCAGAGACTAGAGTTGCTACACTCACCCGGATGCAGCGATGCATCCCTCTTGGGCTGCTGGGTGGTACCAGTTAGCACTGGAATAGGAATATGCTTGCCAAGCAAGCTAGAGCCAAAGAGGCACAAACCTCTGCCTGCCGTGGGACATGGCAACGCATAGCCTCTCAACATGCTGGGCCAAGGGAAAGGAACATGTTTACACAATAAGATACTCTACAGTAAGCCACAGGCACTGGAGTCTGCTCTCAAAGCCATGTGCAGGGAAAGACTATGTTCAGACAGAATCTACTAGATGAGGTTCAAAGGCAAGCGGGGGTCTGGTGGACACAGGGAGCAGGTCAGGGCACACAGGCTTCTCAGGTGACCTGATGTGAAGCCGAGTGACTAGAACTCTCCATCACAGAACCCATGCTGTGATTAGAGGTGGTGCCACACACGCTCTAAAAACCTTTGAGACAGGCAGTTTGGGCTGGAGAATTGGCTTACTGGTTAAGAGTATGTGTTGCTCTTACACAGGATGCGAGTTTAAAACTCAGCACCTGCACGGCGGCACTACAAGACCGTAACTTCCGGCTAAGTAATCTCAAGCCCTCCTCTGGCCTCCTCAAACACTAGAGACCCAAGTGGTGCACACACAAATGCCAGCAAAACTCCCACACACATAAAATAAACTTTCTTTTTAGAAAGGTGCATCTCTTTTCAGAGGTCACCCGGGCGGGCACTTGGTTTCTCTGTCCTCACTCACCTCTCAGGATTCAACCTCACTCACTCAGTTCCCCTGACTGAAGCCTACTCCCCTAAGGGATAAAGACACACACTAAAATCAATGTATTTCAGGAAAAACAATGTACTCTAGAAATGACAAAGTGGTAAATGGTGTTCACTTTGGCTGGACCGCCTTTCCTTTTCTTTAGATCAATTTGAAGAATGACAGAAGCCAGGCAGTGGTGGCACATGTTTAATCCCAGCACTCGGGAGACAGAGACAGGTGGCTCTCTCCCAAGGCCAGCCTGGTCTACAGAGTGAGTTTCAGGTCAGCAGATAAACCCTATCTCAAACCCCTGTTTTCCCCCAAAATAAGAAAACCAACTGAAGCAGACCACCAGTGGCTCTTCTGTGGCCATTCTGTCAGTGCAGGAACAATCCCCCAACGCCACGCTCTGATGGCTAACTCACACCTTTAATCTCAACACTCTTCAGAAGGCAGAAACAGGTAGATCTCTGAGATCAAGGTCAGCCTGGTCTATAAAGCCAGTTCCAAGCCAGCCAGAGCTACACAGTGAGACTCTATCTCAAACAGAAAAATTGGAGGAATGAAAGATTTATGGAACTGTCCCTCTAATAAGCTACTTTGTGACACAATTTTAAGCCTCAGATAAGACCATGGTTTATATGGAAATTCAAGAGTTTTAGAAGCAGGATCACACACTCACACAAAATAGAACCTATTTTGCCCTGTATATCCCTTTTACTAGGCTCAGAGCGTCATTTTAAAATGTCTATTATTTGAAAGTATGCACCTAAGGGAGGCGTGGCCACTTCCAGTGGTGTCCTCCCATGCTGGGAGCCAAGACTCCCTTCTGCCTGAGAGCAAATGTCAGTTAAGTAAACAGCCTGAGTTAAGAAATACTTTATCGCCCTTCTGCCAGGGAGAAAATATTAATCAGATAAGCAACTTAAGCAGAGAAATGTTTTAATTGCCTTCTTGCCTGTGAGAAAATATTTAAATAAGTAATTTGGGCTAGGAATTCTTGTGGGCTTAGAGAACTTTACAATTTCGGGATGGCCCTCCTGCCTGCTTGCCTTTATAACAGCAACCCGAACAATAAAGTTTAAGCACTTGATCAGACATTCAGACTTGTGCTTCTTCTTTGTGTCTCTTGTCCTATCATTCTTTCGCCCCCTTCCCTAGGGTCTCGTCGAATCCCCGAGGGCCGGGGGCACTCCCAAACACTGTTCTTTTGCATTTCATCAGGGGCCTCAAACAGTGAGGCAGGTTCGAATCAATACAAGCGGATAACCATCCCAGACCCCTAACAGTGGTGCTCATGAGAGACAGAAGCAATTCCTCGGCACGCGCACACCAAGGCAAGGCTGACCAGTGCTCACTTCTGACTGTCACATCTGAACCAGCTCAGCTCCAGGGTCGGATCTGACTGGAAGACAGGAGAATGAAAAAAGATGGAGACAGACACACAATAAGGCTGGGATTGGATAGACCAGGATCCCTCCTGGGGAACCATAGGAGTCTAGAAGCTCAGAGTGCTATAGAGTGTTATACAGAGGTGAACAGGGAGATGGTACTGCATGCAGCTGGACTAGACGGTGAGACATCACACACAGATAAGCCAGGAGGTGCTTTTATGCTCTACAGCTGGATCACGGAGACTGGCTTAGCTAGCTCAGTAGGAACACTCTAGTAAACACCTGGGGAAGAAAGCTGTGGTGGACTTGTGACTTGGCTGTGCCTGTATCAACAGCTCTGGGCATCCTAAAGGGGCCAAAGTCAACTTATAAAACACCCGTTACAGCTGGTGATGAGGCAAATGCCTCAAAGCAGATCCCACAGGGTCTGTGTCTCAGGACACTCTCCCCTGACAATGCCAGAGGCCACACTAAGCCTGAAACTATTGGCAGAGGCTTCTCCAACAGTGACTTGGACAAAAAAAAAAAAAAAAAAAAAAGGGCAGTAAAGCAGATAAATAACAAAAATAACCACCTTTCCATATGCCATGAGTTTGCAGCAAAAACCAGGGGTTAAGAATGGTAACTAAGGGGCTGGAGAGATGGCTCAGAGGTTAAGAGGACTCTCTACTCTTCCAGAGGTCCTGAGTTCAATTCCCAGGAATCATGTGGTGGCTCCTAACCATCTGTAATGAGATCTGGTGCCCTCTTTTGGTATGTAGGCATGCAGACCACTGTACACATAAATAAAGACCAGGAGACTCAAGTCCCTGTTTCAGTTCTGGCTTGCTGGTTTATCAGCAGAAAGAACAGCACCCTTACCCACTTACCCCGTCGGTGGCACCTAACGGGGATGAAGTCAGTAAGTCTTTGGCAGTTAGCCATTCTGCCAGGCACGCTCCACAGCAATTCTCATGCAGATACAGAGACAAGGGGATGGCATGCAGCAGAGGCAGACTTAAGCACCAGCACCCTAAGCCGGGCTTCCTAAGAACCATGAAGGCTGCCCCGTCCTCTGACCAGCTCTGCCATTTCTCCGTCTATCTGACTCAGGGCCATTTCCTGGTCCTAACATGACAGACCTCTAGCAGGATCAGCTTTACTGCAGCAGCTCTGACACACTGCTCACTGCTCACCATCCCAGACAATGCCTCCACCACAGCTCCTCCCACCACACAGGGTAGCACCCTGTCCCCCCCTTGCCCTGCCCATAACTCAAACCCAATCAGAACACAAGGTGTGGCCAGGGCTCAGGCTCGTATTCAGAATCTTACCGAATCTGTTCCCAGGTCTTGGTGGCCAAGTGCAGCACCCAGAGGTCCTTGTAGTGGTAGAACTGCTCGCCATCGGGAGATGCAAACTCCCCACCGAAGACCCACAGCTGCCCACCACCCTGCGGTACCACCACAGCCTGTTAAAAGAAAGCAAACGGATTAGGGAGAAATTCGGGGACAAAATGGAGAGGAGACTGGGGGATAGGTGATCCAGTGACAGACCCAAACTGGGACCCATCTCAGGGGATGGCTCCAGGGCCTGGCACTATTACTGATGCTGTGGTGTGTTTACAGATGGAAGCATAGCATGGCTGTCCTCTGAGAGGCCCAACAAGAAGCTGACTTGAGTCAGATGCAGATACTTACAACCAACTAATGGTCTGAGGTCGAGGACTTCTGTGGTCGAATTAGGGAAAGGCTGGAAAAAGCTGAGGAGGGCAGCAACCCCATAGGAAGACCAGCAGTCTCAAGGAACCTGTAACCCTGAGATCTCTCAGACACTGAGCCACTAACCAGGCAGCATACACTGGGTGGTCAGAGGCCCCCGACACATATACAGCAGAGGACTCCCTTGTCTGGTCTCGGTCAGAGAAGATGCACCTAGCCCTTGAGAGACTTCAGGTCCCAGGGAATAAGAAGGCTTGGAGGGATAGGGGTGGGGAGGTCGAGGGGGGCATCCTCTTGGAGATGGGGAAGGAGGAATGGGATGGAGAGCTGTTAGAGGGCAGAACACAAGGGGGAGAGTGACTGGACTGTGAGGAAAGATTAAAGATAATAAAAAATAAAAATCAAAACAAAGCCTTGTATAGCCCAGGCTAGCCTCAAACTCATTATGTACCCCAGGATCACCTTGAGCTTCTTATCCTCTACCTGCCGACCACACCCTGCTGAGCACTAAGACCGGTGCCTGGACACCTGGACACTGGGCTTCTTGCCTCCCAGCCTATGAAAAACAGACTACTCTAACGTGACATGTGTCACCTACAGCACAGATGGATGTAGGACTAGAAAGTGCTGACAAGGGCAGTGAAGGCCCTTGCACGAGTGTTCCCTCTGCACGAGCGTTCACGGTCCACCCCGAGGCCTCACTGCGAGCAGAGCAGCGCCACAGCAGCCCCTCAGCCCAGAGAATCAAAACTGAAGCCAGCACTTCCACTGCTGCTCATCAGAGATGGCCATGGGATGGGCTCCCTGCTCTGGGTGCAGAGCCCAGGACTGTGCTAACATCTGTGCAAAGAACGGGCAAACCTAATGACCGGACAGTGCTCCACACCCTCAACCCCGAAGCTTGGGAAGCAAAGGCTGATCCATGGCTGTGGGTCAAGAGCCAAGGCTACACAGTGAGACCGTCTCACAAAAGAGAAGAACCACCTGATAGCTACAGAGCCCTAGACTCCTTCCTCAGGCCTGCAGTCTGAAGCCAGCTAAGCAAGGCAGGCCATGGCATTCGTGCCAGGACCAGAGCAAGACCAAGGTTCCACATATGCACAAAGCAGTGCCAAGCCCAGGCCCACCCCCCTCAGCCACAGAAAGAGCACAGAGTGGCAGCCTGCGAGGTTCCTTATCCTAAACCTTCTGCACAGCCTGCTCCAGATGTGCACACCGGGCTGGGTTACAGTCAGTAACTGAAGTAGCTTCTAGGGAGTGGGAATGGACCCATTTCTTGGGAACCAGTTTCTCCTATAAGCATCCTTCCACTGTGGGCCCCGTGCTCACACAAAGTCCTCCTCAAATCAGACACATACTCAGGAATGTGAGCTACATGTGGTTGCTGAAACCAGGCTCGGGTCCTTTAGAAGAACAGCCAGTGCTTTTAACCATGAGCCATCTCTCCAACACCACAGCATAATTCTTAAAGAAGGAACATTAAGCACTAGGGAGGCTGGGTAGGATGTTAGGATCTATCATATAAACCTAAGTCCCAGGAAGGAAGGGCTACACTAAGCACAGGCAGTAAACTCCACAACACAGATCATTCACCAGGAATGCGTCAGTGAGTTCATGGAAGAATGGAATGCTGGTCACTTCGTGCAATGTGGCTGGAGGGCACAGTCGTTTCACCAAGAGATCACATGGGGTTACAAAGTAACCGCATAGTCTGAATAATGAAGGCTTCCTTACAAAAAATATCTGGAAAAAACTTTCAAAGTGTTTGTAGATTAAATAACTGCTAAACTTTGTAACCTGAAGGTCAGATAACACTCCAGATTTCAGTGATCTAAAACACAAAGCACCAACTATGCAGGAGAGAGCTGCAGCCATATCTGGAGGGGATCTGCCGCTCTAATGCCTCCGGTGAGAAGAAATCTGAAGAGGTGAGCATCCAAAGGAACTGGAAGAGTGCAACAAAGAGAACCACCAAGTACTGAAATGACTGGGAAGACAAACAGCACTTAGTGAGGCGGCTCGGCAGGTAAGGTGTTCACCTCCAAGCCTGAGGGCTGAACTCAGTCTCTGGAAGTCACATGCTCAAAGGAGAGAACTGACTCTCCAAAAGCTTCCTCAGACCTCCAAATGTGTGTCATGCTAAACACGAACGCACATACATGTGCACGTTCTAGGCGGTGGTGGCACACGCCTTTAATCCCAGCACTTGGGAGGCAGAGGCAGGGGGATCCCTGTTTAAAGGATCCAGAGTTTAAAACCACCCTGGCCTACAGAGTGAGTTTCAGGACAGCCAGGGCTACCCCCTAGCTGCCCTCCCAAAAAAAACCCTGTCTCAACAAAACAAAAATATAAGTAAAAAATAAACACACACACACAAATAAATAATGTAAAAAAAAAAAAGTTTAAGTTAAAAAAATACATATACAGGGCTGGAGATGGCTGAGCGGTTAAGAGCACGGCTTCTCTTCCAGAGGACCCAGGTTCAATTCCCAGCACCCACATGGCAGCTTACAACTGTAACTCCAGTTCCAGGGATCTGACACCATCACACAGACATACATGCTGGCAAAACACCAATGCACACGAAATATGAATTAAAATGTTAAAAATACAGATATACTCTACCCTTGGTGGTGGTGGTGTTCTTATATATAAGTCAGGAGCAGAGCAGAGGGCAGTCTTTTCTTTATCCAAAAATATATTCAAATAGGAAAAAAATCAATATACTCCACATTTGAAAAAAATGAAAACAAGACAAGAACCAGCACAGGAACCTGAGGAACCAGTTTCCACCTGGGATTCAGTGCTGGGGTGTTTAGCTCCAAGGGACTCTCTACCATCTTTCAGGGAGCTTTTGGAACTGCTGAGAGGTGGGTTTCTTTTCTTTTCAGTGGGTCGCACTACACAGCCCTAATCGGCCTAGAAGTCACTACGTAGACCATATAGATGTACATATAGATGTACATATAGGAAGAGCTTGGTCACTTAGTGATCCCAGTTGCCTGGCACAACAGAAACAGGGTCAGCAGGAGGGCCCGGTGGGTAAGAGGGATTACTGCGCATACCCAGTGTCTGAGTTCCATCCTGGAACCCACACTGGATGGAGAGGGAGAACTGACTTCCAAAACTGCCCTCTGACCCTTCCATGTGCCGTGGCACGCATGTGGCCACACACGAGAAAGCTGAGCTTCTGTCCAAGGGCACAACAAAAGCCAACCCAGGTGTGTGCTTCCCACTCCATCTAGACAAACAGCACCCGTCACAGTTTCAGTGTGCACACATTACAAAGGAGGGACGACTTGGCGGGGAAAGCACTGGCGGTGGTAGCTGAGGAGCTGAACACAGTCCTCGAGAAGCCACACTTCAACGAAGCAAGCTGGGCATGGTGGCCTGGGCCTGCAATCCTAGTGCAGAGGCAGGACAATTCCTGAGGATTGTTGGCCAGCTAGCGAGTCCCGGGTAAGGGTCTAGGAAGTCACCAGATGTCCAACCCCACTCTCCACGGGCCCCATATACAGTTGTCACTCCCCAGGGCTGGGGTTAAAGGTGTGCGTCCCACACCCAGCTGCTGTTGAGTGCAGTTAAAGAATTCAACACCACTGACTCCTACAAGAGCCTCCCAGGTCAGGACAGATTTCCTGAAACCAGAGCACAGGCTAAGGCTGTGTACCTCAAACAATCCATACCACTCTCAAGAGACAAATCCTTAGAGCTGGGCTGGCTACAGGTACTTCCCCTGTCAGTCACGGTCTGATCCTGCCCTATGCAACCCACAGGCACTTGCCCTGGACCCTCACTGCTGCACTTAGTTTGAAATGAACCAAAAGCAAAAAGCAAAAGCAGAACAGAACAAAAAAGCACTTGAAAACACACACGACACGCTGCTTCAAGCAATTCCCGAAAAACCACGTAAACAGGTGCAACCACTCTTCCCTCTGGGTCAGACAAAACCAGAACGTGGCCATGGGACCGGGTATGGGCTGGTACACCACACAGGTGCAGAGGAGGACAGCCCCACCGAGGCCATGGGCTCCCAGTTGTTTGCGTCCCCTTGTCACTACATGGAACACAGGGAAAGGAGCTGTAACTGAGACCATCTGCACAGCCATCCAGCGTGTGTGCACTGTAAATATAAATACACGCTCTGTGCTCCATTTTATATCAATGCCACCAAAACAAAACACAACACAGGCCTCTCATGTCAGCCTCACCCTTCTGTTGAGGGAGCCCAAGCCCTACCCAAGCTAGACACCCTCAAGACCAAACCAGGCACAAAACAGAGGCCGAGTGAATCCCAGCACTAGAGGGCACCCAGCCCCAGAGGAGGCAGAACCAGGACTGCTGGCCAGAGGGTTCTCTTTTGCAGGCACTCAGCACGCACTAATCTTTCCATCCACAGCTCACTGCCACACAGGCCGGGAAAAACCCAGCTGTCACAGCAACCAACTGAGCCTTAGCCTTCATGAGAGGACTCCTGCTTGCTGCCTTTCTCCCCACAGCTTGCTCAGCTTGCTTTCTTATATGACACAGGACCACCTGCCCAGGACCAAGACCAGCCATAGTGATTTGACCCCTACCACATCAATCACTCATCAAGAAAATGCCCCAGAGATGTGTCCACGGGGCAATCTGATAGAGGCACTTCCTCTCAGAGGTCTCCTCTTTCCAGGTGACTCTAGCTTATGCCAACCTGAGAAAATCAACCAACACCATGAGAAAATGCACTTCAAGTGCATTCTGGTCAGGATCACTTCGGGGAAACAAACTCTCGAGGCAGACAGCCTTCACTCTCCTCCTGACATCAGGCCTCACTGTCAGCTGCCTGCAGCCTCCAGAGTCAACACAGAAGAGCCGTCCCCAGCGTCCACGCACACCCATCCTCCTCCTCCCAGGCAGAGAAGGAGGACAAACTGTTGGTGCTAGGTGGGGAGCTATAGAGCCGGGAGACACCTGACACTGGGAGCTATAGAGCCGGGAGACGCCTGACACTGGGAGC
>JANHMN010000018.1:45467032-45488428 GCA_030674055.1 Rhabdomys pumilio
GTGTGTGTGTGCAAGTGAGTGCCTGTGTGTCCAAGTGAGTGCATGTATGTGCATGTGTGTGAGTACATGTGAGTACATGTGTGTGCAAGTGAGTGCATGTGTGTTTAAGTAAGTGCATGTATGTGAGTGCATGTGTGTGAGTCGTGTGTGTGCAAGTGAGTGCATGTGTGTGAATCATGTGTGTGTGCAAGTGAGTGCATGTGAGTGCAAGTGAATGCATGTGTGTGCAAGTGAGTGCATGTGTGTGAGTCCTATGAGTGCATGTGTGTGCATGTGTATGCATGTGTGTGAGTACATGGAGTGTATGTGCGTGCAAGTGAGTGCATGTGTGTGAGTGCATGTGTGTTCAAGTAAGTGCATGTATGTGAGTGCATGTGTGTGAGTGCATGTGTCTGTATATGAGTGCATGTGTGTGCATGTGTGTGCATGTGTGTGTGTGAATACAGTTCTGAAGGAGGCCAAAGGAGACACTAGACCTGCAGGACTCAGGTCTCCTGGAAGAGCAGTCAGTGCTCTCAACCGCTGAGCCATCTCTTCAGTGCCAGTAAGTCATCTTTTTTTAATAAACATTTTTAAGCTTCTTGCCATAGAGTTGCATGCGTTTTCCTTCTAAATAAAAGAATAAGATAACAAATAAAAGAGTAGAATTAAATATGCCTATATCGGCCTATATGTCTGTTACAAGGCCACCACCACATCTGCAAAAACACTTCTACCCCCAGAAACCTCCCTGTGCTCTTCTCTCGCCGTCCCCTCTGCATCCCTGTCTCAGGCACTCACAACCCGGGGCGCTCAGGGGCAGTGATTACTTACCATCTTCAAGATGCGAGAGATGGAGTCATAAAGCGAATGTCTTTGGGGAGGACATTTATGGGACTCTGGCTTCTTTCACGAACCCGATTGTTTTGAGAGTTACAGGTTTACCTGTGAGTGTTATTGACTGTTTCAATAGTCTGTTCTCTCCCCCTCTCGCTTTCTCTCCCTCTCCTCCTTCCCCCTCCTTCCCTCTGCCAGCCCCCTCTTGTGAATCAAACTCAGGGTCTCCTGGTTGCTAGACAGGCACTGCATCTCCATCAGGCCTTGCCAGTTCTCTGTACAAACAGGCCATCAGTATTTATATTATATGTGCCACTTGTGTGTTTGAGCAGCCAGCTGCTTCCAATTTGAAAGTGTATTACTAAAATTTCTGCTTTGAACAATCTGGACATGACTTTTTTTTTTTTTCCAAGACAGGGTTTCTCTGTGTAGCCCTGACTGTCCTGGAACTCACTATGTAGACTAGGCTGGCCTTAAACTCAGAAATCCGCCTGCCTCTGCCTCCCAAGTGCTGCTGGGATTAAAGGAGTGTGCCACCACTGCCTGGCCTCTGGGCATGACTCTTAAAGACATGTGCTTTTGTTTCTCTTGGGTAGGTGCTTAGGAGCAGAGTGGCTAGGCCATAGCTAGTTGGGTGTGTGTGTGTGTGTGTGTGTGTGTGTGTGTGTTCATGTAATCTTTTAACTGCCCAACCAGTTTTCCAATGTGACTAATAGGTTTTCTTCACTGAAGAAATAAGCCAATTTGAGCTGAATTCAATGTTTAAAAGGCAGGTTTATTTGGGAATGGGCTCCTGGGTGAGTTCACCAGCCTCAGGGGATGAGAACAGACAGGGCAGACCTATGGAAGGGAAGTTTTTGATAGATTGTAAGCAAGGGAAAATGACTTATCTGCTACATGCTGGGCTTGTGGGGGGTGAAGCTGGGAGGAGGCTTGAGTGGCTGATGACATCAAGTGAGGGGGGTTGGGACAGCTGTCAGGAATGAGGGACTGGGCCATTTGTCCTCTTCCTGTTCAGAGGCTTTCTGAGTGGGCAGGGTTGGAGAGAGAAAGGGAGGAATGGAATCTGTCAGACCATGTTAGGGAAGGAGGCCAGCCGGGGACTCCAAAGGAACAGTGACCACACCATGTCACATCCCCAGTGGCAGCAGTGGACAGTCCTCTTGACCCCAAGTCAGACATTTTATCTTGCGCACACTTCGGCATCTCACCAGGGTTGGAGTTTGCTTTTCCTAATGACTGTGGTGGATCCGGCTTGTACTTCATTTTGAAACAATGTATGTCTTCTGTAATGAAGACATACTCTTGGTGGTTTTTTAATCTTATAAAGCGAAGAAAAACAAAGGAGACAATGAAGGTATCTCAAAGTCCCGTGTGGACTGCTCTCCCACCAGGACCAGCCTCAGTTTGCACTGAGGTAACTTTTGCCTGGGACTGCAGGGTCTTCATTGTAGCTTTCCCCTCTGCTCAGTGATGCCAGGACCTGCCTTCATTCTTTTTTTTTTTTTTAAGATTTATTTATTTATGTTATGTATATGAGTACACTGTTGCTCTGAGGACATTGGTTACGATAGTTGTGAGCCACCATGTGGTTGCTGGGAATTGAACTCATGGAAGAGCAGTCAGTTCTCTTAACCGCTGAGCCATCTCTCCAGCCACCCTTCCTTCATTCTTACATTATTTGATTTTAGCACATACTTTACTTTCCAGCTCAGCTTGGAAACCAAGTTCTAGCACAGGTCAGATAAATGCTCCTCCCCTGAGTCCCGTCCTCAGCTTCCTCTCCTCAGAGCTTTGTGCCCAAGACTTCCTTAACAGTAGGTCCCACTGACTTGGTAGGATGCCGAGATAAGGAGAGGAAAACAACCAAGTGGAGCAGACAATGCAGCTGAGGTGTGTATGGTAGCACTCAGCACTGGGTTCAAGGTCATTACTGGCCACACTGAGAATCAGACGCCATCCTGGGACGGATGAGAGGTGGGCGTGGCTTCCAACCCTTGCCCACTGCACCTGGCTTCTGCACTGCCCTAAGCTTCTAGGGTGTGGTGTGGCCTCTGCATTCTGGGTTGTGCTGTTCTAACAGGAATGAGATCGGTCCTCACGGCTATTTAAATTTGCATTTTCCTAATAACTTACGGCTCTCTGCTGGCTGGTCTTATGTCAACCTGACACACAAACTAGAGTTATCTGACAGGAGGGAACGTAAATGCTTCCATAAAAATCCAGCTGTAAGACTTTCTTTTTTTATTTTTTTAAGATATATTTATTTTATATCTATGAATACACTGCAGCTGTCTTCAGACACACCAGAAGAGGGCATCAGATCCCATTACAGATGGTTGTGAGCCACCATGTGGTTGCTGGGAATTGAACTCAGGATCTCTGGAAGAGCAGTTGGTGCTCTTAACTGCTGAGCCATCTCTCCTTTTTTCTTCTTCTTTTTTTTAAATAATTTATTTAACTTTATTTTATGTGCATTGGTATGAAGGTATCAGATCCTCTGGAAGTGGAATTACAGACAGTTAATTTTACTCTGGAAGAGGAACCAGTGCTCTGAACCACTAAGCTGTCTCTTCAGCCCATTGTTTGTGCTGACATCCCTGAGCTGGTGATCCTGGGTTCTATAAGAAAGCAGGCAGAGCAGGCCAGGGGGGAGCAAGCCAGTAAGCAGCACCCCTCCATGGCCTCTGCATCAGCTCCTGACTCAAGGTCCTGCCCTGTTTAAGCTTCTGCCCTGACTTCCTTCAGTGATGAACAGTGATCTGGAAGTGTGAACCAAATAAATCCTTTCCTCCCCAACTTTTGGTCACCGTGTTTTATCACAGCAATATTAACCCTGAGTCAGACAAGCAGAAAATATACGCGATTTATAAACTCACCTGTCAACTGTCTGCCTATGTTGAAGGGGCCCTTGGGAGACCAGGTCATTTGACTGGTTTTCTCGAGATACAAGAGGCCAGCAGAGGGAACAAGAGACTTCAGCACACCTGGCACAGATGTCACCTGTGCCTCCATGTTGCCTGAGATAGGTTTCTAGCAGCTTCCTGGGATAGTGAAGCTCCAGTGAAACTATGGTATTTCCAGGGACCACCCTGTTCCCTCAGGAACCACCCTGTCCCCTCTGTCCCATCCTTACCTTCTCCTCAGACTGAAACAAAAAGGAAAGCAGAGGAATGTGAGCACCTAATCAGGAAGTTGATACCAAAGTCTTTCTTTTTACAAAGTGATGTGTGTGTGTGTGTGTGTGTGTGTGTGTGTGTGTGTAAGTATATGTGTGTGAGTGTGTGTGGTGTATGTATGTGAGTGTGTATATGTGTGTGTGTATGAGTGTGTATTATGTGTATGTGAGTATGTGTGTGTGGTATGGTGTGTGTGTCAGTATGTGGTGTGTGAGTGTAGATGGGTTGTGTGGTGTGTGTGTGGGAGGGTGGATAGTGTGTGAGTGTGTGGGTGGCTGGGTGTGTGAGTGTGTGAGTGTGTGTGTGTGTGTAGAGTGGTGTGTGTGAGTGTGTATGAGAGTGTGTGAGTGTGTGTGTGTACACACATGCCACAGCACATGTACGGAATTCAGAGGACCACTTACAAAAGTTGGTTTGCTCCTTCTGCCATATGGTTCCTCACCTTTACCCGCTGAACCGTCTCCCCAAACCAATACCAGATCTTTAAATGTTCAAGGTCAGAATCCATGATTAGTGGTGAGACCATTATTAAGAAATAAGTCTGGGATCCTAAAGAAAAGACCAGCACACCCACTAAAGTGTCTCTAGGAAGCAAGACTTGACTCTTGCTCAAGAGGGAGCAAGGAAGAGCAAGCGAGCCAACAGGGAGAGAGTGCCAATGTGGGATGCCCCTGTGTCTTTACCACAGTGGGTGGGACCTGACCTCACAGCCTTTCGTGATTGGCTAGATTTAAAAGAATCAGTACAGAGGAAAAGAAGGAAAGTGGGGCAGAGTCTGCCACTTCGGCCACTCAAGTTCCAAGAATCTGCGCAGCAGGGCCTGAATTCCTGGAAGGGTGGAGAGATGAAAAAATGCTTAAATTCCTTGTTGTGAACTCAAGTTTACATGTTTAAATGTCTGCTAGAAAAGACTAACATTTAGACTTTCCTACACTGTCAAATCCCACAAAGAAGGAACTTGTGTCTACCTCAAAATGTAGGTAGAAAAAAATATATATAGCCGGGCACTGGTGGTGCATGCCTCTGACTCCAGTGCTTGGAAGGTTGAGGCAGGTAGACCTCTGTGAGTTCCAGGCTAGCCTACTAGCCTAGTCTACAGAGCGAGTTCCAGGCTAGCCAGAGATACACCCCCCCCCACACACACACACACACTGTTTTAGAAAAAAAAAAAAGTAGAGCCGGTTTCGAGCCTCCAAACCAGTTGTAAGCATGCGCACTGGCTCTGCTCCCTGCTAAGCCTCGAGTCTTAATTTTGCTGACAACTGTATGTGTCTCTGGGTCCTTGAAGATGGAAGGCTCTCCACTAGCATATGATGTTAGATAAACCAGTTGCTCATCTGATACCGTCCCTTGGGGGCGGGTAGACATTCTCTAAGTCCCTTTGTGAGATTTTTCTTTGAGAGTCTTTGTTCGCTGTTCATTCATGTCTTACTGACATCTTACAAAGAGGGAAGAGTTATGTCCTGGAGGTACAGAGGTGAATAGAGACGGAGAGAGGGGAGGCTTATGGGAGAGAGAAACAGCCTGTGGGGAAGTATAACAGCTTCTCAAGCGTGCTCAGTACTGACTGAGGAAAAGCCTTCAAAGGGGAAATCTCATCTTCCTTGAAATCAGATGGTAGGAATTTATTCCCCGTGAATCTTTCAAATGTCACCAACTCTCCAGCCAGCTTCCTGGTGCCTCTTACCAACGTGTCTCCAGTCCACTTCACCTCACCAGTTCCTTGCCAGTTGCATCATTCTCAGACTGGGCCAAGAACAGGGGATGTGGCTAGCACCCTGCCCAGAAGGGCGGTTTCAGAATCGGCTTCCACGAAGAGCAAACACCTGGCCCCTACGGTGGCCCTGACCCGAGCCTTCAGACAATCAGCCAAAGAGAAGCTTGAGGGAACTGAAAGTTAGTGGCATCTGTTTCCACAGCCCTGCATCGGGTGCTGAGGGTTCACCGCAGTATGTGTGGTTGACTGTGACATCACCAGCCTGGAAAACTAGCTGTCTCCTGAGGCAGGCAAGGAGAAAGCACCTGGGGCTCCAAACTGTGATAGGAGCCGTATTTAAAAACTAACATCCAGGGCTGGAGAGATGGCTCAGTGGTTAAGAACACTGAGTTCAATTCCCAGTGATCACTTGGTGGCTTATAACAACAAGATCTGATGCCTTCTTGTGTGTCTGAAGGCAGCAACAGGCAGTGTAGTCATATACATTAAAAAAATATACAGTCAGAGCCTTTCCCACCCCGGCTGAAACAGAAAGCTAATTTATTACCAGCAACAGCACTCGCCTTCCCCAAGTCCTGCCTGCCTGTCCCTCTATAGAATGGCTGCATTCAGGGGACCCCGGAGGTTCTACTAGAGCAGACTTGGGGGATACTCCCAGGAGAAAATACGACTGTACGGTTTTAGTGCATAGGTTACATTACACATCAGAGTCACAACCGACTTACAGTTGGGTCACGGGCAGAAGCTTTTGTGTTTTGTTTTTAGGGTTTCTAAAATATGAAATATAATCACATCATTCTTCCTTCCCTTTTCCCTCTCTCCTTCCATATCTCAATTTCCCCTTGTTCCTTCTCCAATTCATTACCTCTTTTTCTTTAATTGTAATTGTTCACACACAAATACATAAGTACAACCTTATTGGTCCCTTAATGTTGCTTGTATATGATTTTTAGGCTTACCAGTAGATATGGGGGGAGGTCTTTCCCTCCCCCTGGGTTTTGAGACAGTCTCAAGTAGCCCAGGCTAGACTGGACTTCACTGTGTAGCAGAGGATAACCATGTTCTTCTGATCCCCTCACCCCGTCGGGATTACCAGCATGTGCCATCACCTCTGGTTGCTGTTACTATGACCTTCGAGGTTATTCCCCAATTTACAAAGTGGGTGACCCTGGTCTACCCTCAAGATGAAACTTTTAACGACAGTGCTGCAGCTAGCCAGCAGGGGGCAGCATCCTCACACCTCCTCAACAACCAACTCTGCCTGAGGGAGACTCACAGATCTCCACTTTAGAGGAAGGCTGAAGGATGCCAGCACTTGGGAGGTGGAGGCGGGAAGACCAGTTTAAGGTCATCCTTGGCTATATAGTGACTTGGGACCAACTTGCAAAACGGAAAAAAAAATGAGAAAGAAGGAAAAAGAAATAATTCACCTCTGGAGGCATAGACAGGTGGGTCCCTGTCTGCATGGTGATTTCTTTGTCCCTGTTCCTTGGGACTCATGAACCTTCCTGAGAGCTGCCTCCAATAAAGCTGTCTTTATACTTTTAATTCGGCTTGAATCGGCTTATTTAAAGCCAGAGGTTCCTATCAGGTGTCTCCTTCGATCGCCCCCGTGTGAAGCCAAGTCTCCCGCTTCAATCAGGCAGTGGTTACCAATTTGTCTAGTCTAGCTGGGCAGCTTTTCCCAAGAATCCCCTGCCTCAGCTTCTCAAGAGCTGGGATTACAGGAGGGCCACCTCATTTGCTAGGCGTTTACATGGGCGCTGGGTCTGAGATGCTCCCCACTCTTCCGAACCGTCTCCCTAGGCCCCTTTCGATGTTTGTTTTTTTATTACTTTTTTACACTCACTTCTTCTATTTATTCTGTGTATATGTCCGTGCATGTGCCCTGAGAGTTGGAGGGCTGAGCCTGAGGGCTCATCGGTCCTGGGTTCGGCAACAGCAGCAAACTTCCTGTCCTCCTTGGCCACCAGCTCCTGTCCATCAGGAGCCGTGCACACGCGGATGTTAAGATAGGGTCCCCGAAACAAGAAGCAATAAGGCCTCAGACAGGGAAACTCCCTTGTGGCTTTCAGGTGGCTAAGAGCTGTCTGGCACTGCCGTGACTTCTTAGGTCTCAGTTTACGACAGGGCTGATGCAATACTCTAAGGAAATTAGGCAGCAGCCCCGAGACCGCAATACCCCTGTCGGCCACCAGGGGTCAGTCTAGCAATTTCAGAAGTGGCTCGGGAAGACTTGTAGACACAAGAAGCAAATATTGCATCATGCTGATGGGGGTGGAGAAGGGGAAGGGGAGCAGATCCTGCAGCAGCTCACAGCCTGACTGAACCTCATGTGGGATGCTTTTATCTAGTAAAAGGGCCTGTGGTCCGGGTGTGTAGACACTAGACGCACGTTATCACAGAGGAGATGGGTTTCACCTGCAGGCCTGCCTATTTGGAAACCAGCATGGCAGAAGCTGCAGGGTTTTTTTCTGATTTTCCCCCAACAGTGTAGGAAAACCCACATTTCCCTCTATGCTTCTAAAGAGGGACTGGGGGGTAGACTTGGTTAGTTTAAATAGTAGCAGGAAGACTTGCCATTGATGTCCTGGTTGGTACACACACGGGGCCCCTCTTCCCAAAACACAAACAGAGACCACAGGGTCTCCTTTCATCCAGCCTGGCAAGCCAGCACATGGGGGTTCTGGGATCTGGAAATGCCTGCCTGGTTTTCCCCCATCGAGAAGGGCACAGAGACCAAGGAAAAGGCCAATTCAAGCCTAGGAGACAGCTGCTGTCCACACAATATCTCTTAGGTGACCATGGAAACAGGTGAACTACTGTTTGCTCGTCTGTCCTGAAAATAAATGGTGCGGGGAGGATGAAGGAGAGGAGCCGCGTGCCCAGGGCAGGGCAGAGGCGGATGTGTGCTTGCGCTAGTCCTAACCTTCACCTGCATCTTCGTCATGCATGAACGGAAGAAACTGACACTGGGTGACCTCTGCACTTCCCATCAAGAGAACTCTGTGTCCTCCTGAGACACCCTAATCTGCTCTACCCCTTTCTCCCTGCCTGGCAGCTCTGCTTCTCTTGTTTGTTTTCTAAGCTTCTTCCTGAGGTTCATTTCCTCCGCTGTGTCTCGAGGAGTTTTTTTTCCCTTTTGAGATAATTTGCAGGGAAGATGCAAATTGGTCTGGGGACAGGAGATGGCTCAGTGGGTAAAGTAAGCCGTGTAAGAATATCCTCCAGGCCAACCTAAGGCCTTCCATCTTCAATGAGGCTGGGCTTGCTTGCAACAGAGCTGGAATTATTAACTGGTGACTTTGTCTCACAGAAAGAGAGAACCCTCGGCTGAGTATCCAGTCACTCTTTCAGTCAGTTGTACACAATTCTACCCTAACTTCACACGGCCTCGGGGAAGCCCAGAGGCTACAGGTTCTGTAGGACTAGGGAAGAGGCTCTTTCTACACCTGTGGAGAGCCACCATCCCTGCTGAGTGCAGGTCCTCCAGGGTGGCTGCCTTAAGGTCACCCATACTCCTGTCCATGAACCCCACAAACCCATTGGTTCCCCAGGGTGACCTTTGGTGTAACTGAACTTTGATTTGTCATTGGGACCTTATAAAGAGAGAGTAAATGGAGCCTACTCCCCACCCACACACCCACCCAGGGCAGAGATTCTTGCTGAACACTGGCAGAGTCAGTAGGATTTAACAAAACCTCAGATAAGTGTGGGGGCAGCCCTGGCATTTCTCTAGCTATGGGTACTGAGACAGATGGCTAAAGCTTTGCTGTTCAAGGGTGGAGTGTCTGCAGAGGAAATGTGACGTAGCTGGAGGTGTCGGCGACTGAAGCATACATAATGTAGACAGGAGTGAGATAAGAAACTAAGGTGGAGCCCCCTGAAGGAGGGGTGTCTGTGGGGAGACCCCCAGGATGGCAGTTGTCCAAGTAGTAGAGCCTGTTTGATGGGCATGGTTTGCCCCTGAGTACTAGGGTGCTTTGAGAGTATAGCCCAGGATCTAGAATCACCATTAGGGTCCTTGAGAGTAGCCCCACAGGTCTGTAGTCTCAGCCACTTCTGAGGTTGAGACACAAGGACTGTAAAGCATTCTGTCTGGGCCGCAAGAGTTAGTTCAAGGCCAGCAGGAACAACATCCTGAGGCCTTGAATAAAAAAAAAAAAAACTAGAAAAAGGGCTGGGGATATAGTTCAGAGGTGGGACACTTGCTGAATAGTTCCAAAACCCGTGTGTTCCATCTCTGGCACTGAGAGAAAGAGAAAGACAGAGCAAGAGAGAGAAAGAGAGAGAGAGACAGACAGACACAGACAGAGACAGAGACAGAGACAAAGAGACAGACAGAGACACAGAGATAGAGATAAAGAGATACAGAGATAAAGAGAAACAGAGAGATAGAGAGACAGAGAGAGTCAGAGTCCTTCCTATCAGTCCATCACTAACTCAGGCCTCCTTGTCTAAAGTTTTCTGCATGAAACTGGCTGGTTTATCAGGCTCATTGGCTGTAACAGAGCACTCTGATCGTAAGGAAGGTTCTCCATGTGGGGAGGACCTTGGGAACATGGGAACTCCCTGTACTTCCCACTTGGTTTTAATGGAAAACTAAAACAATCAGTCAGCTGTCAGCATTCCAGAATCCTCCATGGCCGCTTCATTCCAGTGAGTCCGTCATCCCAGTGAGTGCTCCACCATACAGCCACGTCCAACCTTCTTTTTCCCATCTTACCTCTTAAATTTTTTTTTAGATTTATTTATTTAACGTGTATGAATGCTTTGTCTGCATGCATGTATGTGCACCATGTGTGTGCCTAGTGCCCTCCAAGGTCAGAAGACAGCATCAGATCCCCTGGAACTGGAGTTACAGAGGGTTGTGAGCCCCCTGTGGGTGCTAGGGTCCCCTGCAACAGCAGCCAGTGAGCCATCTCTCTAGCACCTCAACCCCCCTCTTTCTAGCCCAGGTAAGCCTCAAACTCTCTCTTTTTCTGTGTGTGTGCACGTACGCACATGCGTGCACGCTAGTGCATGTGTGCTCATATATGTGAGGGGAGTCCAGTTGGAGGTGCCATTCTCTAGGAGCTGACCACCTTGTTTTTGGAAACTGAGATTCTCACTAGGACCAGAGACTGCAGATTAGATTAGGCTGGCTGGCCAATGAGTCCTAGATAGAGATCTGCCTGTCTCTGCATTCCCAGCACTTCCGGTAACAAAAGAATGACATAGTGCCTAGGTTTGGTCTTGTTTGTTTAACATGGACTCTGGGGGTTCAAACTCACTTCTTGGTGCTTGTTTGGCAAGTCCTTTATTGATAGAGTCATCTCCCAAGCCCACAGCCATAGACTCTATGGACCTGAGGATAGTCTTGAACTTCTGATCTTCCTGCCTCTACCTCCTAAGTGTGAGCATTGCAGATCTGTGCTACTGCGCCTCGTTTATGCTGTGCTTGGGACTGAACCCAGAGCCTCATGCACACTTGATGGGCGCTCTTCCAACTTCATAATCAGCCTCCCTCCCTCTCTCTCCCCCACTGTGTGTGTGTGTGTGTGTGTGTGTGCATACACACATGAGCACATGTGTGCATGCATGAAAACAAGCATAAGCTTGTTTGCTTGCTTATGCTCAGCTCCATTCCTCCACCATTATATACCCCAGAACCCAAGCTTAGGGAATGGTGCCACCCACAGTGGGCTGGATCTCACCACCTCAATTAACATAGTTAAGACAATGCCCAATAGGCCATCCAATATAGATAGATAGTCCCTCACTGAGAAGCATTCTTCCCAGGTTGTCTAGGTTGTGTCAAGTTGACAATTAAAGCTAGTCACAACATGCAATTTCACAGGAGCCCAAGTAATCGTAAGTAGTCTCACTCTTGGATGCTTCATTTTATAAGGGAAGAAGAAAACAGGACGTATTCCTGAGCTTTTGCATACCACTTCAGGTCACAGATTCTATGCCTCAGATTCAATGGAACTTAGCTCCAGGCAGTCTTGAGACTCATCATCCCCTCCCACACCAGCCCAGACAGATGACTGCCCTTCAGCAGCCTATCTGAGCCTTGGGCTCCTACGGCTTTGCTGGTTCATTGTCAAGGTTTTGTTGTCATTGAGAAGCTTCTGCTTCAAAGGAAAAGCCAAACAAGCAGTGGTTTGTCTTTTTTGATGGAGAAACAAATCGGCTGATCTTTTAGATCAGAGCCTGACGTCAGGAGCAGCTGCTGTTCTTTGCTTGAGGGAGGAATTAGAGAAAAGGCTCCCAGCTCTGCACCAGGCTCTTCTTGTCTGTTGCCCAAGATGTTTGTGAGGCCAGGAGAGCACCTCGGAGACATGACAAGAATAACAAAAGACAGTGCCACCATCCAAGATGAGAAGGCTGTTCTGCAGACTTGTTCCGTCAGGTTGGGGAAGTCATTTAATCCTCTGGAGCAAGTCCCAGCTCTCTAGGGTCCCTCTGGCTGTTTTATTCTTTGGGAATTAATGTGTTGGACATAGAGAGACTTAACAGGCAAGGCAAGAAAGGGAACAGGATGTGCCCTGAGCTGCCCAGGTTCACTCCAGGTGCTGGAGCCTACGGTGCTGCTTTGTACAAGGTGACTGGCAGGGTTCATAGGCTGGGTGGCATGCAGGAGGAGGCATGGTACCTGGAGGTACAGAAGTAAGCTTGGTAGTATCTTACAAATACATTCATCTATCTGCCCAACAGTGGCTCTCTGCTTATAACCCCAAATGCCCCTACCTGATACCTCAGACACTATTGCCATTGAAAAATAAAAGCCATTATTCCTCCTTGGCCAGGCACTGTAACCCCTTGGTGATGTATGTGCATTTGTGTTCACCCACGTGTGTTTCTGTGTCGGTGCATCTGTGTGTGCTATAGTAGTTAGAGATGTGGTGGTCGGAGGCCAACCTCAGCTATACATCCTCAGGTACCACACATCCTCGGGTGCCATCCATTTTGTTTTTTGGAGATGCTCTCTCCACTCCTGAGAACTCACCAAATAAGCTATACAGGCCCCACGGACCCATCTGCCCCACCTCCCCAGTACTGACAGCCATGGTACACCAACCCCACCCCCAGCTGTTTTTACATGAGTCCTGGAGATCAAACTCAGTAAAGGACAAGCCCTTTACTGACCGAGCTAGCTTCTCAGCCCTTTACTGGCCTCTTCCACCCACTTTTTGGAGTCTCCACAGCCTCTGACAGGATTCTCCCCAGTAAACAGAGCTCTGTCACATCACTGGGCTTCCATTATTCAGCCACCACCAGAGGCATCAGCCCTCGGCCCAAAGACACCGCATGAGAACTCTCCAGCTATGACTGTTTGCTATAGTTAACAGCCACACCAGAGCCATATAAAGTCCCAGCAGGCCTAGGGAAGGGATGCAAATGTGCCTAGGCCTGCTTGGCCGTGCCTCTCAGACATCCCTGGCCTCTGCACTTCCTTCTCCGTGTCCTGAGACTCTGCCAACCAGGAAGGCATGAGCCAGGCTCTCCTGCCAATACATGGGTATCATTTACCTGTGGTTTCACTGGGCCACCAAATACTCTCGACTACCGATGGCCAAAGTCAGACTCGGGAGGGATGGGGTGGCAAGATAAACAAGATTTCCAGTGCACAGCAGATGGGCTTCTGCAGAGGAGTTAGGCAGGGTTCCCCTTGTAGCCCCGTGACTTCTCCACAGTGAGGAAGTTCATCAGCCAAAGTGTCCCCCCACCCCAACACCCCAGGCCGGGCTCTCCAGATGAACAGCAGCACACAGCCCTTCTGTTCTCTTAGGCTGCGCCAAGGGCCCTCTGTGCTTCTGAATTGACAAATGGACAGAATCATGCCAAGAAACAATGGCAGAGCTGATGCTGTCCCACCAGCTCTGTGGAATCCTTCCTACCTCAGTGAAGACACTGCTGCTGGGCTGTCCCGTGAGCTGAATGGCTTCTGCACTCTGGGAGTGTCTCGTCTACTGTGGAGGAGGGGCAGGAGACGTCTTGGAATTGTTGAGAATCAACAGTGTGAATGAACTGAGCAGTGGTGTCACGGAGGGTGGAGCTCCTGTGGGTGTGGGGATAATGGAGGGGCTTGGGCTGCTCTGATATTTCGGGGGATGGGGGTACAATCAGAAAGGGTCCCACATCAGAGGGACTGGAATTGTATGCTGTTTGTCACCAGGGCTGCTTCAGCTAGCAAGCAATGACTTGAAAAGTGCTACTAAGAAGAGCTGCAGTCCCTGGGGGGCTGGAGGGTCATTTAAACACCTCCCAGACTCCTCACTCCGGGGGATTCCAGATGGAGCCTGTGGCTGTGACCTTCTAGGCCCAAAGGGATTATCAGGTGTGGGCTTATCGAGATCTCATCAGTTCAAGATCTTGGAAGGAACAATCATGAATTGTCAGAAGAGACCGGAAGGCAGACAGAGAGAAAACATGGCCAGGTTTATTTGAAGACAGAGGAGAGAGCTGAAGGTCCAAGACCTGCAGGTGTATTCCTCTTCTTCCTAGAGCCTTACGTAGAAGCTACCCTGCCCACGCCTTCACTTGGCCCACTGAGATTTCCTGTGGAAATCTGACTTTTGGGGCTGTAACAGAATCGACATTCCCTTGTGTGTTTTGAGACAAAGGGACAGATCATAGGGGGTGGGGAGGAATTGTTGGGGTAGGAAGCTGACGAGGTAGGAAGGCGAGCCACAGGAGTGCCCAGGTGAGGAACGCCCAGATGAGTACTGACATGTCCTACGTCACTGTACACTGAAGTCACACAGTGCGTGGAGACTGAGGCTGCTCTCAGCAGGTGGCAGAGCCCAGCCAAGGGGGAATCAGAATCTTAACCTCCTCCATGAATGGGAAGTAACTATGAAAGAGTAATTCCAGGGAGGAGTGGGAGGTGGTAACAGGCTCGGCCTGGGCTCAGGGACATGGCGGCTCTCTCCCTTTCTCCTCCCTTCCATATGGTGCCCCTGGTTTGCACCTCTGTGTTTTAAGTGCCCCAGGGACCTTTCTGTTCTTACATATCACTAATCAGAAAATTGGGCTGGAGAGATGGCTCACAGTTAAGAGAACTGGCTGCTCTTCCACAGGACCCAGCATTGATCCCCAGCACCCACACGGTGGCTCACAAGCATCCATGACTCTAGCACTAGGGAATCCAATGCCCTTTCCTGGCCTCTGTGAGCATCAGGCATACACGTGGTGCACAGGCATACGTGCAGACAAATCACACATCCACATAAAGGAGGAGGAAGAGGAGGAAGAGAAAGAGAAGGGGAGGGGGAGAGGGAGGAGGAAGAGGAAGGAGGAGAAAAAGGGAGAGGAAGAGGAAAAGGAGGAGGATTATGGAAAAAAAAACCCTCTTTGGGCCCCAAAGTCAGATACTTTCCAGAGACCTCAACTGTATAACAAGATTGAGACAGGTGTCAAGAAAAGCAGAGGCCAGAGTCACAGCACCAATGACATGAGCTTATGAGACATAGTCACCTACCATAGACTCACCAGTCCAACTGTGGTCGGAGGTGTTCCCGTAATGACAGGATTGTCAGCACACTCAGTGAACCCCAGAGCTACCACTTCCGCCACCCCCCCCCCCCCCCCCCCCCCCCCCCCCCCGTTCCCCCCACCGTGACAGCTCTGATTGCACATCTGTCTCCACCTTTGTGGATCTGCCTAGCAGACAAGGCATGTCAGTGGCTCATGAGACATGGCCCCTTGTGTCTGGCTTCTTCTCTCAAGCAACATGATTTCCAGATTCGTCTACATTGTAACAGTGGCAATGCTTCCTGGCTGAGTGAGGCTCTGTCATCTGGATGGACCACTGGCCTACTTTTGTTCCTGTTACTGTGATAAAAAAAAGAAAATCTCAGCAAAAGCAACTTTTTTTTTTTTTTTTTTTTTTTTTTTTTTTTTTTTTTTTTTTTTTGGTTTTGGTTTTTCAAGACAGGGCTTCTCTGGGTAGCCCTGGCTGTCCTGGAACTCACTCTGTAGACCAGGCTGGCCTCGAACTCAGAAATCTACCTGCCTCTGCTTCCCAAGTGCTGGGATTAAAGGTGTGTGCCACCACTGCCCGGCATAGCAAAAGCAACTTTAAGAAAATGTTTTGATTCGTCACTTCAGAGAAGTCGAGACAGAATTGGAACAGCTGGTCACACCCACAGTCAAGAACAGGGAGAGAATAAATACACACCTGCCCGTGCTTTAGTCTCCACTGATCCAGGGTCCTAGACTTGGGGGATGGTACCACCCACAGTAGGCAGGTTTTTCTCACAACAATGATCAGTCAAGCCAATCCCTCACTGAGATTCTTCCCAAGTGAGTCTAGCTTGTTTAGACAACTAAAACTTTTTTTTTTCAACACAGGGTTTCTCTGTGTCCT
Organism: Rhabdomys pumilio; assembly: GCA_030674055.1. NCBI lineage: Eukaryota > Metazoa > Chordata > Mammalia > Rodentia > Muridae > Rhabdomys > Rhabdomys pumilio. The sequence continues at coordinate 45,483,099 of JANHMN010000018.1, forward strand.
GGAACTCACTCTGCAGACCAGAGTGTTCTTGAACTCAGAAACCTGCCTACTTCTGCCTTCTGAGTGCTGGGATTAAAGGCACGTACCACCAACTCTAATAACAATCAAAACTTAACCACCACAACCATATTTGCTTGCTTGCCCATCAGTGGATGGACATTTGGAATAGAACTAAGAAGAAACAGACCAGTTTCTACCCTCGCTATCAGCAAGAAAATCTTAGAGCAACATGCCAATATGCTAAGAAAAAAAATGCTAACCCAGAATTCCAGGGGGATAAAGTCAACAAGGTGTTTTCTGACGAAGGGAAAGGAGAGAATTTATGCCAAATGAGGGAAATTATAATTCCCTCAGGAATCTCATGCTTGGAGAAGTTAAAGCCTGGGCCAGCTGGTAGAGACACTTTTCTTCTGGAAAGAGACTTGCAACTTTCGGATCTCCATGCAGGATAGTGGGGCTGAGACTATGGAGGGTCATGACGGACAGTCCTACACTAAGACTGCTTAGTTCTGCTGTCTCTTGTCTTCCATTTAACCTAAGTCTTATATCAGGAGCTCAAAGACGGATCTGAGGGAGGCCCTAGGGACCTCTTGCTCTCTCTCTCTCTCTCTCTCAAAGTGGCTATAGAACGAGCCTCCTCTTTTCCCACATTCCCCATTAATGTGACTCTTTTAGTTGGATTTTCCAGGACAGAGACTGAATCTGAGTCGAGCAGGCTGCCAGAGACACAGCTTCAGACCCTAATTTGAGTAACATTGTAACTGTTCCCAGTGTAGTCACTGCCATAAGCTCCTGCTTGGTAACACAGGCTAAAGTGTTTCCTTGAGGGAGCTGGGCAGGGGGGCACTTGGCAGAGTCCTGAGTCCACTGTGAGGAGGGTACAGGGAAAGAGATAAAGTTTCCCCAGCCTGTGGTTCCAGCCCTCCGTGCCCAGACCTGTGAATGGAGAAGCTTTGAGGGGGCATGACCAGGAACCCAGTCTACCCCAGGGCACAGCTGCCTTTCCAGTTTTCTAAGCTGTTAAATTTGAAGCTGATTCATTCCAACAGGCTTCCTCCTGGGGCACACATTATTAAAGGGTGCTGCCCCACAGGAGGCGTGGCTGCTGGGCACCTTCTCTGTGTAAAGACACAGATGCCCCATCCTTGGGATTAATGGGGCCCAGGCCTGGGTATAGAGAAGCAGAGGCAGATGCCAGGTGGCTAGGCAGTGTGCAAACAGCACCACTGTATGGGCAGACCTGCCTAGAGGCCTCCCTGCTGGAGAAGGAGAAAGGGAACATTTTAAGTGCAAGTCCCTTGTCTCTCCTGTCCCCACCTTTCATCAGCTCACTGGACTGTGAAAGGGCCCGAGAGAGAGAGAGAGAGAGAGAGAGAGAGAGAGAGAGAGAGAGAGAGAGAGAGAGAGATGCTCTGACAGAGGCAGGCCCATACCAGAAGAGCAGGAAAGGGTGGGGAAGGGAGGGTGTCTTGGCAGCTTCGCTGAGCTTCTCAACCCTGGGCACAAACTGTCCTCATAGCTTATCTGAGCCTTGGCCCCAGGCAGTTCTTGATGTACAAAGCCAGGCATTAGCACACACGCTGACCAGAACAGAGTACTGTCTCTAGCTTTTGTAGCTTGTGTCTGTCTTTGCTGGAGGCCATTTGTTACCCAGCCCTTTCTTACTCCTACCCAAAGGCTTCTTCTCCTGCCCTGTGCATCCTTCCCACCTGAGGCTTCTATGGCAGAAACAGTCCTTTGTGCCCCCTGCAGGAGAGGGTCCTGGCTGGAGTATGCCTGGCTTCTGCTCCTTCAAGGTCTGTCTTTAGGCTGGTTTCCCAGGATGTCCTCAGACTACGAATGTGCCTTGAACCCAATGCCATGGCAGAAGAGGGTGGGACTCCGGATATCGCAAGGACACAGACCATCAGCCACGTACCCCACTTAGCTCCTGGACTTGTGACTGGGTGGGGAATGAACATGTTCTCCCCCCTGGGCTCCATGCAGTGTGCGCCCCTAATTGTTCCCAACGGGCACCTGTGTGGCTGGAAATGTCAGATGTGTGGCACTGGTTGCTGGCCTGAGCTGCTCTGACATGACCGTCCTCATCTGGTGGCAGACAACAGCTCTTTGTGACTTGTGAGTGACTAGAGACATGGGACCCAGGAAGGCAGAGGACCTTAGAGGTCAGTGAGATGTCTGTGAGGTACAGGTGCCTCATCCTAATTCCACCGGAACTGTGGGAGCCAGAGGTATCTTTCTGCATTTTGATAAGAGGCCATGGAGATGCCTAAGGCTGGTCACCTACAACAATCAAATATATGTATCAGTGCCTTGCTCCCCAGCAGGCACCAAAAAGATTCCACCTGTGTCAGCCACTAAGCATCACTGCTAACTGTGCAGAACCCCAGGGGAACACCTAACCAATCTAGAGTCATTTCTCAATTTTTCACAATTAACTAGGAAGGAGGATGGGTTGGTGTCTACAACTGGAGGTGATGGCTTCTTGACCTCCCAGAACACAGGACACAGAGAAGAGCTCCGTAAATGAGATGGCTCAGCGGTTAAGAGCACTGACTGCTCTTGCTAGAGGACCCGGGTTCAATTCCCAGAACCCACATGAAAGCTCACAGCCATCTGTGTATGAACCAATCCCAGGAGATCTGACTCCCTCTTCTGGCCTCTTCAGACATCAGGCACACAGATGGTGGTGTAAAGACATGTTACATACACAAAACATAATTTCAAAAATAATTTTTAAAAATTGGTGTGTAGGGGGGTGGGGGTTTCAGGACAGGGTTTCTCTGTGTAGCCCTGGACACCTGGAACTCTGTAGATCAGGCTGGCCTTGAACTCAAGAGATTGGCCTGACTTTGCTTCTCAAGTGCTGGGATTAAAGGCAAGCACCAAGATATCCAGCTTAATTTTTTAAAAATTTTTTTAAAGATTTATTCATTTTTATAAAATAAATAAAGTACACTGTAGCTGTCTTCAGACACACCAGAAGAGGGCATAGGAACTCATTAAAGGTGGTTGTGAGCCACCATGTGGTTACTGGGATCTGAACTCAGGACCTCTGGAAGAACAGTCAGTGCTCTTAACCGCTGAGCCATCTCTTCAGCCCTAAATTTGGTTTTTGTTTTGTTTTAAACAGAGTTGTCTCAGCATTTAAAAACGCTGGCCACTCTTACAGCCAACTCTGGTTCGAGTCCCAGCACCTACATGGTGGTGGCTCAAAATTACCTGTAACCCCAGTCCCAAAGGCTCTGACTTTCTCTTCTGGTCCCCATGGGCAACATATACAAGTCGTGCACAGACATACAAGCAAGCAAAACAGCCATACACTTAAAATAAAAAATAAAGGGGGCATCAATCAGAAAAGGAACAAAGCTGAACCTGGGGACCTTCTGCTTCAGAGTCCTGCCTATGACCTGGGCGAGGTGCTGGGTGTAGCATGTTGGCCCTTGGCGAGCAGCAGAGGTGCTGGAGATTGACTCGGTGCCATGGCACCTACCCAAGAAACACCTGCAGTCTTTCCCCTTATTCTCAGAAGCAGAGTTCCCTGGATGAATAATCTCTGCAGCCACAGGGGAGAAACATCTTCCAGGGCTCATGGCTTCAATCATAGCACAAATGCCTTTGACACCCAGCCTTCCTGTCCGTAGCGGCATGATCCAGAACTTTCTGCTATTGGGAGAGATTTGCTATACTATCTGTCGCTGGCCTGGATCATGTGCCTTGCCTAGAACCAAGTTATGGCTATGCTGGAAAATCACCAACTCAAAAAGAGGAAGAGTCAAGACGGCAAAGGCTTGTCCCATGCTGTCCTCCAACACAACATGGCAGTACTCTAGGCTTCCTCTGTACTGCCCAGAGTGCTTGGGACACCTGCTCAGGCTACAGACTGGCTTCAAATGGCACATGCTTGCCTGGAGCAGAGTCTGACAATGTCTTCCCCATTCCCATTGCTTTCACATGTGACTGTGTGACATTATTTAGAAAAGAAGATCATTACATGTGTAATGGTTAAGATGAGTTTGTACCGTTAGAATAGCCCTAAATTCAACTGGCTGGTGTTCTTATAAGAAACACAGATAGGAGAAGCCATATCATGATGGAGATGGGGACACCAGGGGCTGTCCCCACTACCAAGAGCTGGAGTTGGTCAGAGGGATGGTGGGCATACCAACACCTTGAGTTTGGAATTCCAGTCTCCAGGCTGTAGGAGAACCCAGATGTGGTTGAGACACGTCTGATCATTTGTCATTGCCTGCAAGCCGTGTGTTGGTGGTTCCCGCCTTTAAGCCCAGGATTCGGGAGGCACAGACAGATGGGCTTGTATGAGTCCAGGGGCAGCCTGGTCTACATGATGAGTTCCAGGCTAGCCACAGCTACATAGTGAGACCCTGTCTCACAAAACACAAAACTGGATTCACCTGAAGCCCGAGCTACACAGCCTTGGGTGCATGCACTTTACACGGACATGGCTGGCTCTTCAGTTGCTGTCCAGCCTGTCGCCTTTGTGTGGCGGACCCACAGCATCCTCTGGTCTACCTCACATGTCTAAGGGCATGGTGGGTGGACTCCTATACCACTCCATTTGGGAACCAAAACTCAGAGCACAAAATGGCTCTCAGAGCCTGGGACTACTAAGAAACATGTCTCCCATCCTTTTATGCTGTGAAGGGCAAACCAGAGCTTTCTCTAGGCCATAAGGCAGTGACACCAGGTCTCAACGCCAGTACACTTCACACAGACCATCTGTTCCACCCATCCTAGCCTCTCTGCTCTGTTTTAGCCCACACAGAAGATTTGGTCATTGGTTCCTTGGGCTCTTGACCTGCCTGCCCAAGAAGTAACTAAGGGTGGGTGTATCTCTTGGACAGTATCTGAGCCTATTGATACTTTATGTCAGGGTGCTCTAGGGGGCCCGGGAGAACCTTCATGCAGAGAACAAAGCTCAGACAGGAGCTGAGGAACAAAGTTTCAGGGCCCTAGAGGCCTCAAACACCCAAGGTAGTGAGCAGTGTTAATGACTAGGCAGCGAATTTCCAGAACCCAGTGTTATTGTCCCTGTGGCTACAGTCACAAGCATCAATAAGTGTTGTCCTTTCATAGTCCTAGAAGCAGAAGACTGGTGTCCAAATATGGCTGGGCCTGCAGGCTCCAGGCATTCTGAAGTTAGTGGCTACATGAATCTAGGCTCTGCCTCTCTGTCTATGTAATCTGAGTATGTGTCAAAACTTACTTCCTCTAATAAGGACAGTAGCCACTGAGTCTGGAGGCTCAGGCCTGCCATCTTAGCTTCTTCTTCTTCTTCTTCTTCTTCTTCTTCTTCTTCTTCTTCTTCT
>JANHMN010000018.1:45488438-45508439 GCA_030674055.1 Rhabdomys pumilio
CTTCTTCTTCTTCTTCTTCTTCTTCTTCTTCTTCTTCTTCTTCTTCTCCCTCTCCCTCTCCCGTTTTGTTTTGTTTTGTTTTGTTTTGTTTTGTTTTGTTTTGTTTTGTTTTGTTTTTTGAGACAGGGTTTCTCTGTGTAGCCCTGGCTGTCCTGGCACTCACTCTGTAGATCAGGCTGGCCTCGAACTCAGAAATCCGGCCATCTTAGCTTCTAAGGAGAATGAAGTAGGAGGACTGTAAAGTTCAAGGTCAGCCTGGGCTACAGAGTGAGTCTAGACCACCCAGGGCAAGCTGGGTGAGACCCTGTCTAAAAATTTTGTTTTGTTTTTTTTGAGACAGCATTTTTCTGCATAACAGCCTTTGCTGTCCCGGAACTCACTTTGTGTCACCAGACTGGCCTCAAACTCAGATCTTCCTGCCTCTGCCTCCCGAGTGTTGGGATTAAAGGCACTCGCCACTATACCTGGATCTCTCTCTAAAAATTAAAAGCAAAACAGGGCTGGCCGTGCAGCTCGGTTGTCTAGAGTTCGCCTAGCACCCGTAAGGCCCAGGGTTCGATCCCTAGTCTTGATTTGCTGAATCAATAAGCAAATAGGACTGCAGCTGTTGGATTTAAGAATCCCATATGTATGTATGACGTCATGGTAACCAATCATGTCCTCAGACTGTTCCCAAGGCCGTACGTGAGTTTCAGGATGAGGACGGAACCTTAACTTCAGGAGGCAGCTCTTCTGAGACAAGGTCTTAGAATATAGCTCTGTCTGGCCTATAACTTGCTACGTAGCCCAGGTTGGCCTGAAACTCACTGAACCCCTCCTGCTCCTGCCCGTGGAGGACTGGGATTAAAGGGGCCACATTAATCTCCAATAGCTTGCTTTCCAAGACACTCCACTAAGCTGCAACTAAGCCTTGAGAGCCACGGGGAGTCAGGGCAGGTTCATTCCCACTGGGCAGCGGACACCACCAGGAGAAGTAGCTATCCCTTCTGGGCTAAGCATCACCTGCCTCCAAGGTCAAGGTCTAACCTGACCCATCAGCATTGGGAAACACAAGTCCTGTCATCAAAAGGAGCCGCTGCCCAGGCCCTGTAGACTCTGGCTTCCCGCCCCGAGCTTGCCACTCAGTGAGCCAATCGTGGTACCATGAAAACTGCCAGATTATGTTTCCTTTGTTCTGGGGATCGATCTATGTGTTGTATCCACTAGGCATGTGCTACCAGCAAGTCATACATAACCCTGGCCTCTTTTATTTGTGAACCAGGAGCTCACTATGTTTCCTGGGTTGGCAGCTGCCAACTCAGGAGCTGGGATTACAGATGTGAACCACCACTTCCAGCTGAGAGCTGCCAGAACTTCGAAGACTCACACGTCGCACATTAGAAGAACTGAGTGATGGTATAGTGGCCAGCACTTGCCAGAATGTTCAAGGCCTGGGTTTCATCTTCGGCACCACACACACACACACACACACACACACACACACACACACACTTCTAATAAAATGGAATTGGAGGTTGGGAGGGGGCAGCTCCTGGACCAGTGCCCACAGCCGGCCTCCACACAGGATGTGAAGACCACAGCATTTTCATAAGCTGTTTGCACAAGGACAATAGTCCAGCCAAGTCCGTTAGTATCAGCGTCTCCTGCAACAGCCTCTGGAAGCAGTCTTTGTTTGCAAACAGACTACATAGGCCTCTTCTCTTTGTCTTTAGGCATCTCCCTTTGGCCCAGCCCCTGCCACACACACATCCAGATGTAAACCTCCTGTCCTTTCAGGGTCAGCCTAACATGTTCGGGGTGATGTCCAGGATCCCTGCAGAACCAAGAGTAGAGGCCAGTCTGTCCCACAGGCTTCTCATGCCACACATCTCATGAAGTTGAGAGCCCAGGGGAGAAAAGAGGCGCCAGGGTACACGACAGAAGGCGTGAAGGAGCCATGAGGTACTATGAGGAAACCCTCCAGAAGCTCCTGGTAACCTGGGTTAGTCTAACTAACCAGGAATAATCCTAACGGAAGCTAAGGAGCTAACACTACAGATACTGTGAAGACTCATCCAGAAGCTCCTGGTAACCTGGAATAATCTAACTAACTCAATAATCCAGCTAAGCTGGAATAATCTCTACGTCAGCAGAAACAAGAGAGATCCTGATATAACAGGTGGAAGGCAAAAACCAACTCCCAAGTTTGTTCTCTGACCCCTGCAAGTGCACCATGGCTTTTGCATGTGTGCATACACATTCCTGTTCTCTCACATGTGCTCTGTCTGTCTGTCTGTCTGCCTGTCTGTCTCTCTCTCTCTCTCTCTCTCTCTCTCTCTGTCTCTCTCTGTGTCTCTGTCTCACTCTTTGTCTCTCGGTCTCTGTCTCTCGGTCTCTGTCTCTCCTCTCTCTCTCTCTCTCTCTCTCTCTCTCTCTGTCTCTCTCTCTCCTGTTGCAGGCAGCATCAACAAAAAGCCCTACCCCTTTAAGCCCCAGCCCCGGGCACCTCCTAACAGGACTCAGCTCTTCTGCCAGCCCTTATTAACACAGAGAAAGGAAATCCGAGGTTCTAGTGTGAGAGCCGAGGGGACAGCTGGGGCTGGAGGTTAAGAAGGTGAGGTGTGCAGGATTGGCGCTGGACAGACAGAAGGCGCCAGTGGGGGCGGTGTGAACAGGAGCTGTGTGTAACTTGCAGAGTATCCACTCTTGTTTGGACCTGTCCTTTCCAGAAGTTCCTGTGGTGTGGGGCCTCCTAGAATGTTCTGTGGAAACCCTGCGGATGCTCACTAATGTGCCTGAAGTGGTCCCCATCACTTACCCCTTCTCTTAGAAGCTTGGACCTGCTGGTGTTTTCCAGAGCTCTCAAGAGCAAGGTGGAGCCAGGATCCTCTAGTGGTACAAATGACCTAATCACCCTGGGTTGAGCAAGGTCCCAAGGTCAGGGCCAGTTCAGGCCTGAAGTACACACCAGTATGAAAACTGAGTCTCGAGTCTCACATCCACCTGAATCCAAAGGTTCCTGCTTGCAAAGTCAGGATGTCACCAGTCCTAGTGATACATACCTGTACTGCCAGCCCTCAGGTGAGGGAGCTTCGCTGAGCCAGGAGGATTGCAAGTTTGAGGCTAGCCTGGCTACATAATGAGTTCCAGGCTAGCCTGGGCTACATGGTGAGTTTAAGGCCAGCCTGGGATATGCAGTGCAGCCCTGTCTCAAAAACAAAGAGATGTTGAGAGGTGGTGGTGCCTTGCATGCCTTTAATCCCAGCACTTGGGAGGCAGAAGTGGTCAGATTTCTGGGTTTGAGACCAGCATATTCTACATGCAGTTCCAGGACAGCCAGGGCTACATATAGAGAAACATGTCTCAAAAACCCAAACAAAACAAACAATAACAAACCCAAAACAAACAAAATCAAAAGAACTACCATACCTCCAATCACCAAACTAACCAAACCAAACCAAAAAAAAAAAAAAAAAAATACTATTGGTGCTAGCCATCAAGCCTGCTGACCCAAGTTTGATCCTGGAACCTGCATGGTGGAGGAGAGAACCTTCGAGCCTGCAGACTGCCTTTGGACTGACACAGCAAGTCGCAGGGATCCACCTGCCTCCTGGCTTTTTCTTGCTGGGATTATTGAGGCTGGCTTCTCTCTGTTCCGGGGCCACACTCAGGTCCTCAAGCCTGCACAGTAAACTCTTTACCAACTAAGACATTTCCCCAGTTCCTCAGAGGCTTCTTCCGCACTGCTCAGTTTGTAAGATGCCTCTTGCTGCTACACCACACTGTCTGTCCACCATTCCCATGTGTACTGGCTGGCTTTCAGTCAACTTGACACAAGCTGGAGTCATCACAGAGAAAAGAGACTCCCTTGAGGAAATGCCTCCATGAGATCCAGCTGTAAGGCATTTTCTCAATTAGTGATCAAGGGGGGGGGGGGAAGGGCCCCTTATGGGTGGTGCCATCCTTGGGTTCTATAAGAAAGCAAGCTGAGCAAGCCAGGGGAAGCAAGCCAGTAAGTAACATCTCTCCATGGCCTCTGCATCAGCTCATGCCTCCAGGTTCCTGTCCTATGTGAGTTCCTGTCCTGACTTCCTTTGCTGATGAACAGCAATGTGGAAGTGTAAGCTGAATAAACCCTTTCCTCCCCAGTTTGCTTCTTGGTCATGATGTTTGTGCAGGAATAGAAACCCTGACTAAGACACCATCTCAGTGTAGTGGCCCTCTGGTGACTGTGTCACCTGTGACTCGTGGCTTGTGATTGCCTGGGTTTCAGCACCCATGAATGTCCCCTTGTTATAGCTCAGGTACTGTGCTGTTGTCTTTGGTTGTACTGAGAAGGGACAGTGGAATCACAGGCTCTCCTGGTGGGCTGATCTCCATGCATCTGCACCTGGGGACTCCTCATCCTCCAGCTACAATCAGAGCATCCTTGCTCAGCCAGCGGCAGACTGAGCTATTGAGATGCATGGGCAACATCCTGGAGACAGGTACTGGATGCTGCTGACAGAGCTCAAAAAACAGTGTAGAGACCTGGACTGAGCCCGCCCCATGTGGGGTTCTGTTTATTTCTCCTAAGAGGATCATGGTCTCACTGACAGCCCTTATGCCAGCCCACAGACCACATATCCTCCTAGTCCACAACACCATCGCCACAGGGTGGTCTCCTGAGGCTCTCAGAATGTACCGTGGAGCAAAGGCGAATAGCCAGTGTGGAGAGGGGAGGGAGATATAGGGTGGGAGGGAGCAGACCCTTCCTTCTCCAGAAGTTATGAGAATGGCCAGGCACACTGAAGAGCTCTGTAGGATGCAGGAAGTCAAGGTTTATGGTGGAGCTGTTCATCAAAATGGGGCTGAGCAGAGAAGGAAGCAGCCACACCCGTTGCCTCCTTGTAGGGAGGCCTCTGCTGACCCCGAAAACACTGATTTACTACAAGCGTCCTTTTTGGGGTCCTGGGATCCAGTATCACATGGTCTCCTGCCACGGGTATCAGCCACTGCTTGTGGAAGACTCTTCCGATCAATGGTAAGTTGGAAGGACTCAGCTTGAAGCCATCAGAGGTGGCTGTAGAGGTGGAGGCCCAGCCCTGTCCACTGGTGTCCACTCCAGGTCTGAACCAAGTGGAGGGGACAGTAGGTGTCACCCCAGAGCAGCTCCCTGCACAGTTTGGGAACCAAAACAGCTGCAGTCAATGCAACGTCATCTCAAGCCACTGCGTGTAGACTAGAAGCTGGGTTGTTGACAAAGTCACCGAAATGGGCCCCAGGAACAGGAGCCTGAGGCACACAGGAGATGCTGCAGGGGCAGGCTGGCTTCTGCAACAGCAGCTGGGGGACAGGCACATCCTCCCTGCATTCTGTCCCTTGTACTCTAGGCTCTTGATCTTGCCAGAGCAGTAGTGGCGGCCTCACGCTGAGCCCAGCTGTGCCCTGGGAAACAGACTGTCTTCCAGGAGCCTCTGTAACTAAGAGCTAAGTTTTCCCCAGAGGCTCCCAGGAAATGTTCCCTCAGGTCTCTCCCAAAGCAAGCTCCAGGCAGTGTATGCTAAGCCAGGGAACAATCCCCGCCACCAAACCGTAGGTCATCAGTGTCCTCAAGGGGAGAAGGGGTTCCAGGAAGCATCTGGGATCCCCAGGATAAGTGGTGGCCTCAGCAGTCTAGGACAGATAGGGTGTGCAGGGGAAGAAGGAACAGAGACAGGAGGAGTTCCTTGCCCCTCCCCCACCCCACACAGCCAGTCATCCGGCTATACCCACTTACAGGAGAGAGGTTTGCAGGGGCAGAGAAACTCACTTGCCCTTCATGGCTGGGATTACCTAGGACAGTTTTCACCAGCCTCCAGAAGTCCATTCAACGTGTTCTGACAGACGCCCAGAGGTGGGCAATGTGGGTGGGTGATTCTCAAAGTGTTTCAGTGAACTAAGGAGGTAGAAAGCTGCACCTCTACACCTCGGGGCTCTGCAGCCAGGGAGGGGAGGAGTCACTGGAAAGAGAATGGAGGAAGCTCAGGAAGGCATGCCTGTGCAAAGGCCCTGAGGTATGTATGTCAAAGCACGAAATGCTCTAATTGCCTAGAGTAGACGATGGAGTATGGGGTGTGTGTGCGTGCGTGAGTGTGCGTGCGTGTGCGTGCATGCGCCCGTGTTGGGGCTCAACATGGGTTGGAAAAGTGGGCTATGCAAAGGTTCAGAACACCCAGAGACCAGATTGCAATCACCGTAGCAATAGATGTTACATTAAGTCCCCGAACCTTGGTGAATTAACCCAAGTCCTGGAAACAAATGGTGACTGCATGAGGCCCAGGACAACCTGTCCACACAGACATTTCTTCTCTTTGAGGGTGACAGCCAGCAGCTCTCTCTGGCTCCCATTTGCAGGGACCTCAGGCACTCTTGGCTCCCACCCCATTGTTCTGACTGCCTGGACCTGCTGGGTTGTTCTGTGTCCAGAGAACCAAACTCCTGCCTTCCCTCACTCACCTCCACAGTCCTGGAAAGCCAGACAGCCACATCCTGAGAACCACAGGCCCCAGTCCCCTCCGCCTAGTGAGCCATGTTATCTTTCTATGTTTCTTTGGCTAGAGGCTCATGGGATGGTCTGTGCAGCTCGTCCTTCCTTCGGCTCACCGCAGGGCATGAGGTCTCAGCTGACTCCTTTTCTCAACGATGTCTGTCCTCTCTTAAATGGAGCTTGCCCAACACCCAGAACTTAAGCTCACTGCAGGATCCTAGGTGGGCTTCAGATCATGGCACCCCAGGGGCCTTCTGGGAAACCTTGGTGACTACCTGGAGCCTTCTATAGTTTGTGTCACATGCAGATATACCTACTCAGAATTCCAAGTGATTCAAGGCTCGGTGTGGTGGCTCAGGCCTAAGAATGCAGCAATGAGAGGCTAGGTAGGAAGCACTCTGGAAATTTAAAGCTTCAGCTAAAAGTATGAATTTTAGGCTAGCCTGGGCTAGAATGAGACCCAGCCTCCATTTTCACTCGCCAAATCACAATTCATTAAAACCACAGGACCATACTCTTTGACAACTATGATAAACTCTAACTGGCACACGCCCCACTTTTTAGTCACGTAGGCTCACTCTCCCTCAGCCTTCCTCTGGGCCTCAGTTTCTCCGTCTGTAAAAACTGAAGGCCTGGCCTGTGGGCCCATCTCTGATTCTGACTCAGGAAGCCTAAGGCTATATCCACACCTCACCTTGATCCCTGTCTTGTTCACAGGCTCAGATCCTCATGAGCTCGAATCTACAGAGCAGAGTTCAAAGAAGCTAGTCACCCACCATGGCTCTGGCTCTACCACTGTGGGAACAGCAGGGGGCCGATGGAACCTGCAGGTGTGGAGCAGGGATGGGTCTCTAACATCTGCTCCTGGCCAAGTCTTTCCACTGCTTCTCATGAGAGGCCCCATCATGACTGAAGAGGCTCGGATCAGTGGATCTGGGTTCAGTTTATTAGAATTTGGGCTTGCTGGGTCTCTGAAGCATCTATTTGCCCTTGGGGCTTGTGCTGGAGGTCCCATCTCTGAGAAACCAGAACAGTGGGGTGGAGCCGGCATCTGATGCTCTCTCTGCTCCAGCTTCCTGCTAGCCCCAGGATCTGAAGGACAAGGCCCATGCTCCTGCGGTGGTGACAGTCCACTGTGCCTCTTCTAATGATCCAAGGTCGAAGTCGGATGGTGTATGAGATAAGGTTCCTGGGGCTCTCAGGACAAATGGGAAAGCACAGTGAACTTGGACAAAGGAGGCAGGCAGGCAGGCACGCATGTGTGCACATGCGCACACGCACACACCAAAGCTGCACAGTGCCATGCATGACCCACGCACACAGTGCAGGCGTCTTTTACCCAAGTACTGCTCCAGGCCCCCATGGAACAAGCAGACTTCTTTGAAGCTCCTTTAAAACTTGTTGTTTTAGGGCACAAGTGAAATAGCAGCGTGATTCAAATTCAAGGGGGCCTGGTCTGCTGGTTCAGGCCTGTCATGGCAGTTACTCACAGGAGAGGCAGGTTATAAATTCAAAGCCTGCCTGGGCAACAGATTTCAAGCCCATTCTGGGCAATTTAGTGAGGCTCTGTCTCCAAAGGGGGGGGAAAAAAATCAAAGAGACATGGAATCTTCCTGCCTACACCCTGGGATACAAGTTCCTTTCCGGCAAGTCCTAATTTTGGCATGACCCTGCAGAGAAACTCCAGACATACAGGAAAACATGCTCCCACACTCAAACCCCATCTCCATAAAAGCATCAGGCTGTCCTTCTACAACACAGTTTGTGGTCCGGAGGGCGGGTCACGCTGATCTCACAGCTCGGCAGGTGACCCACACACATACAAGCTGCCCCCAAAGAGAGCACAAAGCAGCTGGTCGTTTTTAGAATATGCGAGGTGTTGATGGCACATCTCAATACTTGCTCTCGAGTCAGTGTTAGACCACTTTGTGTCCTCTGGATTTACGGCCGAGTCATTTTCCAACACACAGGAAGCACGGGATCCTGGGCAGGTGTCACTGAGGATGGCAAGAGACCGAAACACATTTCTGTCTCCTGCTTCTTCCCGAGGGTGAGCCTGTGCATCCCAAGTCCCTGGACCCTGGACACTGCAGGCTTTGAACTCCTCGGATGACCAGTCTCTCCCCATCTGAGTAACCCTGCTTATGTAGTTCCTTGTACAATTAGGGTTTACCTACATACAGTAACAATGAGAAAGGAAGCCAAGGCCACATTCGGCTTCTCCATCCATATCAGACATCCTGAGGAAGGGTGTTGGGCAGTCATGGAGTGCATTGGGAAAGAGGACACACGGCCTGTGTGACAGGGAGTGTGTACCTAGGACAGCCTAGCCAAGTCTGTCTTCATTTCCAGTATTCGATTTAATGGAATCCCTTCTCCTGACAACTTAGATGCACCCCATTATGAACTAAATGGATGGAGGGAGGGGAGGGGTCTCCCCCATGTTGCTCCCCTGGCTCTGTTGGCAGTAATTACTGAGACCGAAGAGAGCTGCCTAACTCCAGATTTGTTTGACTGTTGCGTCCCCGTGGGTTTTCGTCCATCTCTAGCAACAGAAGCAGGTATAGGACAGAGCAGGAGACAGTTTAGTGACAGGTCAGACTCAGTGCTCCCACGGCCTTATGGAGTCTTCAAGGACCAAGTGCCCTTGTCAAAGAGGTCTTGGAGGAAATGCCACAGCAGTAATGATAGGTATGGGGGAGAGGCCAGTGACATTAAGGTTGCCCAGAAAGCTCAAGGCTGGACCTCAGAGCGTTCAGTTGCCTGAAACAGGCAAGGCCAAACTGTTTTCGAGATGAAGAACCCTAAGGGAGATGAGTCCTGGGCCAAGCTGTGTCCTTATCCAGACTTGCCTGAGGCCCCACCCAGTCTCTAGGATTAAGGGATCTTCTGTGAAGTTGGTAGGCTTAACTGATACCTCTGCAGAGGACGAGGTGGCTTCCTTATGGCCCAGGTTCCATGTCAAAAGTGTAGGGTCGAGTGGGAGTTGGGGCCACGCCCAAGCCTTGGCTCAGACTCTCCCTGTCAGAAGGTGCAAGAGCTATCTAGAGACAATATCTACAGAAACCCATCGGAGGCTCTCAAGATGGCAAGGAAGGAGTGTATTCTGGAAGCTTCTATCACTCTTTGACTCGGTTAGGATTTGATCTCTAAAGAAACAGGCAGAGACTAGATCTGAAGAGACATTCACTAGGGCAGGCAGGTGCCAAGGTGTATGCTTTATGAGAGAAGACTTTAACGAGGCAATTGAGTTCGGGTATTTACAGTTTGGCTACAGGAAAGAACAGGTCCCCCGGAAGTGAGCAGGGCAGTGTTTGGCATGGTTTCGCATACATAAGTGACAGAATATGATATTTTAAAGCTTAAGAACTCATGACCAGTTAGAAGACTAGGGCTTGAGGTACAATGTTCGGGAGAAGGCCAAGAGCTGAGAGTTGGGTTGTGGGGTGCATTTTGCAGGATGCAGGTGTCTAGGATTCTAGGTGTGGATGTTTGGGGTCCCCTCACTGAGTGCTTCTTGCCTTGTGTAATATCCAACACAGGAAATGGGCCTCCCCACTGGGAGGGAGCTGTGTTTGTCCTGAGGCAGGTGGCATTGCCACCCACCCAGTTAATCTAGCTGCGGCAGGGCTGGCACTTCCTTAGGTGGGATCCAGGGTCAGGCCTCAGAGTCCAGCAGAGATTCTGGTGGGAGAGCTGGGGGCGTTTCCTCTTCACTGCCAAGAGCTGCATGAACTTTTAGCCCACACTTTGACTAAGCTGTAGGAGGAACCAATAGTCTACCCTCAAATGCTTGGAGAAGTGGGCCATGGTGTCTGAAGTGTCCTGCCTTTCCTCTTCCTCAGATATCTTGATGCCCAGTGAGTCTATCAGTGGGATTGCCAGATTGGTGGTCTGTAGGTTTTCTATCCAGCTGGATTTGATGGTCTGAAATGTGTGTGGGAGCACGCAGGGAGGGGTGCGTGTGTGTGTGTGTGTGTGTGTGTGTGTGTGTGTGTGTGTGTGTGTGTGCGCGTGTGTGCGTGTTTGCGCATGCGCACGCACACACAAGCACTCGTACACATGGCGTCTTATTAGAATGAGTGCTCTCAGCTGGAGAAAACATCTGCTACTTCGCGCCCTCTGACCTTGACCTCTGACCTTGACCCTGTTGATTTCTTTGAGCAAGGAAGTGTCTTGACACCAGAGATTTGTAGACAACCATCTTCCAGACTGCTTCTTTCAGAAGTCAGACCCCAGGGGGACCCAGCGGAGTGTAGAATCTACCAGAGTCTGACTCCTTCCCTCTATCTACCTCATCGGTGACCAATGAGACAAAATGTTGGCTGATCTAACTGGTTTTCTTTCTTTCCTGGGAGCCAGCCTACAACAGGCGAACGTGCCTAAGTAAGAGGCTGGGGTCTGATGAAATCAAGTGCGGTGTTGGCGTGTTGTGTAAATGCTCACGCAGTCTTAAACCAAGCTTAGCTGAGACCAATGCTGTGGCCCACTGAGGTGACTGCTACCCACCCTCTGCTTGGTTAAAATGGCTCTCTCGATCACCAGCTTTGCAGAATTGTCTGTCTGGGCATGTACCTGCCCCCATCCCACTTAAAGGCAGAAGAGGGGAGAGTACCATACACAAGGAAAACCCTCACCCATTCCTGAACTTCCATGGCTCTCAGATCCTTTGGTTAAATCTGTCCATAAAGCAAGCTACCCAGGGTCTCTCAAGGTGCTTCTCTGTATTCAGCTTCTTTCCAGGTACTGTCTTTGGACCACTTTCTTTGATGGAGTGGAGGATGCTGGGTAGAGATCCCAACAGTCTGTCTCTGTGCCCTCCCCAGCCTCACCCACGTGCAACCAACCCTGTGAGGGTCTGGCTGGCCTGACAGAATGTCTGCTCGGTCTACTGCTCCTCAGCGAGTCACCCACCTTTAGGGTCCTTCTGGTCCGATTCTCTCCTATATAAATTTCCTTGAGATGCTTATATCAGATGGTCGAAGCATCGGGTCCCCATCAGCACTGCAAGACCCCACCCCCTTTCTCTAATCCTTCAGAAGGAAGCCCTTAATCCCGATTCATTCTCATTTCATAACCACCTGCTTAATACTTGGAGAAAAAACCTGGCTCTCCAGTCTCCAGCTGGGCTGGCCCCTCAGGGCCCCTGCAAGCTGTTCAACCTAGAGCTATCAAATGTGGCTCTGGCTCCTCATGCGTTCTCCTTCCCAGGAGCTCCTTCAAGACCAGAGACCCGCACAGCAAGCCAGGAGTGCTGGGATGTTTGTGGAGACAGGTGCATGGCTTCATAAAGGCCACGTTCGCTGGCTCTGTCTCGTCTACTCTGGATGTCTCCTCAGTTTCCATGTGTGGCTCATTAACTGTTGGTAACAGTTAAGCTGAAGCTAGTGTCCAGCTCACGGTGGGCTAAGTGGCAGTTTGCAGTTGGGGTGTAACATGGCAAGGGTTCCACTAAGACACAAGGGTTATGGTTAAGTGTGTTGAGCTCAACAGAAGGTGAGAAATCTGCAGGAAGACGACCCTCTTCCCTTCTCTAGATACAGAGCTAGAAGCTCAGTGTGGGTGTCCTCAGGCACGGGAGGGCAGTGGGCTGGCGGCGCTCTGGGAGATTGCAGGGTACCTGTCTCAGCTCAAGGGCACGTAAGCTCACTGAATGGGGACATAATCACTTGGAAGCCCTGCTATTGCCTATGACTTAGCTGAGTCCTCTATAGGCACACAGGCAGCATGACTGCACTGCATGGGGGTGGGGGGTGGGGGTGTTGGTGGTGCTGGAGCAGGGCGGATGGGAGTGGGGGCTGATAAAAGGCAGGCAGTGTTTGTGTCTATGACCCTCAAAGACATGCAGCGTCCCCAGCTTGGGGAGGCTCTAAAGGAACTGGCTTCAGACAGCTGAATTTCTACCTTTACCACAGGGAAGGATGGTGTGAGCCACTGTCATTTCACTTGCCGATGGACATAGCTGTCCATCCGTCTCCTAATAGGGAAAGGAAGCAGCTGGCAGCAGATCAGAGAGCAGGCTCATCTCAGAGTGGCCAGGTTTTCAGGTACCTCTGCTGGGCAGTTCCCAAACAGCTTCACGATATCCTGCTGAGATTGCCACAAGATTCCCCCTGGATCTTGCAACTTTAGAAGTCACTCAAAGCTACCAGGCTTACACACACCTGCCATCAGAACTCTCTGTTCTTCATAGCTACTCTCTGTCCAAATGGTGACACTTAGAAACTGATGGCTGGCATTGAGGACTGATTAGTACCCAGCCCCTTGACTACTAGCATGTGTGACTTGGAAGACCCAGTTGAAGTTCCAGGACAGTCGGGGGTCTGGCCTCAAGGGTATCTCTGTCACAGATGCTCCAAGTCTGACCTGTCCATGAGACTGGGGGGTGTTGGGAGATGGCATGGCATCACTAAACTTCTTGCTGAGCCCCTTTCCTGCCCCCTCCCCCCAGATGTTGCTCACAGAGCAATTAATCTCACAATTAGTCTAAGGGTTCTCTCTAGGCCAAGCTTCTCCCACCTAGAGACCTCCAGAAACCCCCTCCCTCTAGTGACCTTAGTGTGTCCCTGGCCCCCTGGCTTCCCTCCAGCCTTGTCACCCTCAGGGGGAGGGGTTGGTGAGCAGAGAAATGTGTTTGACATAGGGGTGGGCTGGGAGACAGAAGACAGTTCTTACACAGGGGATTTGGCATTGAACACAGAGCACAGTTAGCAGCTTAGAATTCCAATAGCTTTAAAAAAAAAAAAACAATTCAACTCCCTAAAAACAAAAAGCCTCACAAAACAGCAGACCCCTGTACCCCCCCCCCCCCCCCCCAGTCTAATGTAACAGGCTAGCCATTAATACAATAGTAAAAGACATTACAACACAGCACTAATGCAGGTGGCACAGCAGATGGACCCAGTGTGGTGGGAACACAGCCTGACATATCACTCAGACACTAACCACTGACAGGGGCCAGGCAGGTTGTCCTTCAGGGCAGTGACATTAGGACAAAACCAAAATGCAAAGCACTGGGCGAAATGGCTGTGGTTGGGGCTTGATTTAAAAACAAAACCTACAGATGGGCGTCCTCACACATTTAAAATAGGAATGGCAGAGCCTTCTCAGAGGGCCTGGGTCAGCACCATGAACACGGCCAAGAATCCCTGCCCTTTGAACCCAGGCTGTGTCTGAGGATAGACCCCAGGATGGAACTGGGTACCTGCCCTGATTTCCAGGGAAGAGGTCCCAGTTCAGATCTCTGGGAGAGCCTTCAAGAGGCACTCTGACCTTGACCTCTGCCTCCTTACATCAATGAAAGGGAATCCGAGAAGCACAGAGGAGACATCGGGTGGCCGGTGGTAAAAGTCACCACTATGTAAGAACTGCATAGTAGCCACTCCAGCTGACACCTCCTTCAGAGAGGCCATGATCGGAGGCAATGGCGGGGGCCAGCAGGGGATTCTGAAGTCCCTCCAGCAGATAACTGCTTCAAGGATGTGCTGGCTGACTCGCCGGTCTCCCACAGAACAGAATCGGAAGCCTGCAGAATGGTCCCACACATGTAGGCAGCAGCTTTCATACTTAGGGAGCTGGAGTGGTCACGCCACACAGGTGGCAGAGAGCAGAGTGGTGCTTGGTGCCTGTTCTTCTGAACAATGGCATGGTGGGGGGCTGGGGGCTGAGAGGGGATTGTGGTAATTTGACAGAATGTTGCTAGCAGTCTCGGGAACAACGGAGCTGGGATGGGGTAGGGAGTGCTGTGCGTGTGAGAGCCAGAGTTGGCCTGTGTGTGGAGTGCACTGCCCTGTAGCTGACAGTTGGCAGCCAGGTGCTGTTAGGGTACAACTGCAGAGATATTTCCTATGGGGCCAGGGGAAGGGGAATCCCCAGGACTTCAGGGTGGCCAGACCTGAGCTGTACATTTACAATGTAACAAGTGACCCACAGCAGAGCTCTGCCTCATGAGTAAGGTTGGGGTTCCATCCCTAGGACCCAAGAGAACTAAAACCCAAGCTAGCATATACACATTGTCCATCTGTCAGTCCAAGTCCACAGTGGAACAGGTGATGTTGGAGTCTCAGTAGTTCTTTCGACCTGGTGACAGTGATGTGGTCCCCTTGAGGCACATTGTGCTACTGAAGGACAGCCTTTGGAGAAGAGCTGTGGCCACAGGTCCCCACACTCAGCTGGACTGTTTGGCCACGCCATCTCCTGCTCTTGCTACCCTGTTTTGTTAAAAAATAATCATCTCGGTAGTGTAAACTTGACCCAATGCACACTACAAAAACAAAACAAAAAATCAGAGGGGAGAAAGCCCAGATGTGGCAGTCCCCAGAAAGTCAGCAAGTCCAGGCCTCAGGACACAGCACACAGGCCTCACACCGGGTGCCATGTATGCATGGACAGTCACCTTCTGGGAAAACTCGTACCAGTTTTCTCTCACAGCCACTGTGGACCCCTGACCTGAGGGGCAGCGGATGGTGGGTGTTAGACAGTGGGTGAAGCTCACTGGAGCTGTGGGGATGACAGGCCTGGACGCTGCTCTTTTAAAGGTGAGTTGTCTGGAAGCAGTCACAGTGTGCTCTCCCTGCAGCACCCAGGACTCGTGGCTAAGTCTCCTGAGGTACCACCTGCATCAGCTTCTGGCAGAGCACTGTCACAGAGACTGTAGAGAGAGGACAAGAATGAGCATAGGGTGGAGGCCCAGGCGTGAGCTGCTGGCCACCTGCTCTCACCAGCCCATTTACCCTTTGAAATTTCAAGCGAAGGGGCTGGACATGGTGAACACAGGTAACTGGAATCAACCTGACCTGGGTGCCTCAGATACAACTTTTTCAGGCTCTATCTCGCCAGGCCACCATGTCTAAGCTAGTGGCCAGCAGTGGGGTTCTGCCAGTTGGCAGGGCAGCTGACCACAGAATATCTGCTAAGACCAGCTAGGGTGGCACCCCATGTCTACTCCCTGTATCCCCAGAACTCTCAATGCCAGCCCACATTATACCAGTGACCCAAACCCCTGGCTAGCACCACAAAGCCTGAAGCCCAGCATGATTCTCTTGGCCTGTAGGGTCTGCATGGTAGGACCCAAGATTCCTCAACCCTGTTATCCCTGCCCTGGCTGGTATAGGCGGTGGCATGCACACTTACAGATGGCCTGCAGAATCCACTTAGGCTTGTTCTTCCACCAGACACCAAAGAAGTAGACAGGCAGCCCGCTGAGGATGATGGCAAAGCCAATACCACATTCCACGGGTGTCTTCCAGAACGACACAGCAATGAGGAAGAGGCAGGCCAGGATAAAGAACACCGGGAGGGCCAGATTCACCTGGGACAGAACAAAGACATGTAGGCGATCAGATCTCCTTCCCCACACGCCCATGGCCCGTGGACACAGTGGAAAGCTCCCACCTACTGCTCTGTGGCTGCCATGTGGCACGGAGCCATTATCTTCTCTTTCGGGTCTGCCTAGACACACCTCCCTAGACCTGGGGCCTTTGCCGTCAAGTGGCTTAACTGCCTCTAGCAGCCCGCCCTGCCTGTCATGGGCCTGGGGATGGCAGGAAGCCTTGTCCTGCTCAACCTCACTCTGACCTCAGTCACAGTGCTGAGCATCTAAGTACCCAAAACTCATCTGGTATAGACAGGAATAAGAACAGTTAGGCTGCTTTCTCTTGAAGCTTCCACAGGGCAGCAGAGGTAGGCTCTGCAGTGCCCACATCAGACACAGAAACCCTGGCTGGAATACCCACTTATGGCCACCTAGAGGAGGTTGACCCTTCTGGGAAGACCCTGGCTACCCACCAACAAGCAAGGAATCCTGCCTTCTCAGAGGACCCTTTGTGGCTATAAATGCTCATCCTGACGCCACAGCCTGTGACTAGCCCAAGCAGACAGGCTTCTGGCAGAGCAGCGTCAACACTGAATAACCCAGCAGGCAGAGCTGGGCTCAGGCCAGACTGCTGTCCAGAATCCCACTGTCTTACAAATGGACTCCCACTGTGGGAAAAAGCCTCATCAGAATAGACTCTAACTATGTGCCCAGGGGATGAAGCCCACAGCTCATCTGTGAGCTTTCCATGGACCAGCTGTGGGCAGTATGACCTCTGTACCCATAGCCTAGAAGACTGGGTGGTAAAGCCAGCATGGTTGGGGTCTCCCACTAACTGGCCACCAGGTAGCTATTGTTATTGGTGGAGACCACTGAGTACAGGCAGGAAGAAGGTGCGACTGGGCCAGCCTTATGCCCAGGAGAACACTCTGGCTAATAGAAGCTGCTGGCCACCAGCCACCATAAGCCAGCTGTTTTGGGACAACTCTGATACTTGCTCTGACCCCAGCAGACCGCCTTCAATGTACTCTTCATATGGTACTCACACAAGGGGACAGGCTCCCTGTTTGCCAAGGAGAGATGGAGGCTGGACAGGGAAGGACCAGAGGTGCTGGTCCAGGGCTCCTGGGATATAGTCCTTACCTCTGACAGTGACACCCAAGGACTGAGCAGGGACACCACCCAACACTCACCTTGATGGGACGCTCCAGCTCAGGCTTCTTGAAGCGCAGCCACATCATGCCAATGATTGCCAGGGCCACACACAGCCAGTTGAAGAAGCTGAAGAAGTTGATGATGGAGAAGATGTCTCTGGAGAAGGCGTACATCAGGGTCATAACACACTGAAACCAAAGACAGAGCCAGGTTAGCCTGGCAGGGCTGTGCTGATGCGGCTGGGAGAGTGCCAGAGGCTACCGGACAGCAGACTGCCAGCCCCGCCAGTGTCTGGCTGAGCACACCAGCTTGCCCTTGCTTTAAGAAGTGACTGCTGTGATCACGTGACAGGTCTTGGGATGCAAAGGGAGGGGCAGTGAGAACTGTGAGGCACCTGCACTTAGCACCTCCTGTGGTGACCAAAATATCCACTGGGGGACCCTTCCAACTAAGCACAGTGCACACTACACACCACCCCACTATTAGAAGCAAGCCCAAAGTGATGCTGACTTCGCTTCCTGAGGAACTCCGCATTCCTGACTCAGAAAGTGCGAGGCAGTAAATGCTTCTTGTTTAGGCTTTCTGGGGTCATGGTGACTGTTTTGTGACACAGCAGCAGAGGACTAACACAACTCAACAAACAAGGACGGACAACAGCATAGTCCAACTTGTGTGCTGAGACCATTAACACAGCACAGGCATGGCAGAGCAAACTGGCATAGATGAAGCCGCCGTTCCTGCTGGGTAGGGATTTCATTTCATCACTTGATGACTGACTGAGCGAGCTCTTTAGACCCACAATGGGGTTCTGAACTTTAAAATTTGCTAGTGTGTTGAAGTCTGGAGCATCTTGGCAGCCATGTGCACAATCCACAGTTCCCAATTCCACATGGCGCTGGGCACAGAGACCAGGCAGGCCCATGTGATAGACTCACCGTGAACACCAGTGATGGCACAGGTGTCAGGAGCTGTGGGTGGATCATGGAGAGAACAGAAGGCAGATGGCCCTCCCTGGATCCCACGAAGAACAGTCTGTGGATGGAGCAGTGGGCAGTCAGCCCTGGCCCCACCACCCAGACATAGTCAGGAGATACCTGGAGCTAGGGAGTCTGTCAGCTACTCTGAAAGGGGCTTGTTCTTTGCCCTGGCACAGGACCCTCAATGTTCTTGACCTCTTGTGCTAACAAGGACAGAAACCTGGGGCTGTACCTCACGTCTAGCCCCCCGTGATAGAATCTAAATAGCAGAAGGTCAGAACAGTTCCTCTGTTCCTAGGTCAGCCAAGGATTTAACACCAGCTGTCCATCATGAATCAACTGACAGCTTTCAACGCTTCGGAAAGAGCAGAAGGATTTTTTTCGAGGTGCTGTCAGGCACTTACCTTGAGGACGTGAACAGAGACCCGTTGACAGAGCCGAAGCAAGACAAGCCCACAAAGACAGGAATGATCCAGGACATGACTCCCAGGTGGTAGTTCCCAAAATCCTGGACAGACACGACACAGGGTGAGCGCTCGACTACAGTGGTGCACAAGCAGGACGACCTCAACTCTGGCCTCTGGAGCTGCTTAGCCTGTGACTCAGCCCTTGGCCTTGGGCTTCTACAATGTGTGGCCATCTTTCAGAGTTAGGGTCTGCACTAAGAGGGAACACAGGGTCCCACAGTGGGCCATCCCCAAGTCTTGCTGGAGGGCACACATAAGGTGCACTGACCCCTTCCCACAGGATACATGGTAAATCTTTGACAGGGCTCCCTTACTGATGGCTGCTTCACATCTGCCAAGGGCATTTATAAACCATGAGCTTAGAGGCAACACTTAAACAAAATCTAGACAGCACTGTCTCTCCTCTGTGGCCCCCTTTAGTGGACACCAATGATGACCACCAGACTCCCTAGGTAGGATGAGGCTTAGGCACAGGTCTGGGGTTGGGGGTACAATCCCAGGCTCTCAGGAGAGGCTGACGGGCAGAGTCTTACCACAGCCACAGCTTCAGATGTCAGCATCTGGCTTGTAGACAGGGTAGTGAAGTAGGCCAGGTTTGTCAGCACGTAGACCAGTGTGACGATGGGCAAGGAGATGATGATAGCCAGCGGTAGGTTCCTAGGAAGACAGGCAGAGACAGTCACCGTGACCCAGGATTTAGGGTCAGACCCCCGGGGATAGGAGCCAGGCTCCCTGCCCTCTACAAGTGGCTCCACATCTGGGCCCCACTTCTCAGGCAAACAATGGGGAAGCACATGGCTTGATAAGCCCACTGGACTTGGGCAGCTGCACACAGCTGAAGCATAGCTCACACTTTCGTCCCTCGAATACTGAGCATCTTTCTGGAGGCTCTGAGGGCTGAAGAGAGCCAAGACTGCCCAATGTGAGCACCCATGTCCTACCTGCGAGCATACCCCAGTCAAGTCCCCTCCAACTGGTGTCCAGGGCCAAGAGCCATAGACGCCCCTCTTTGGCCTAGAATCAACTCTAACCCTACAACATTTTTACTGTATGTTATTGTATGCAGGCCCCCCACACAGCCTTCCACTGAAGCAGGCAGGCCCATCAACGGGCTCTTACAGTGTGTAGTTTTCCCCTGTCATGTTAAAACAAAATGAAGTATGTCTCTGCTGTTTCTGTACATACCTGTAGGGGTTGATCATCTCCTCCGTAACAAAATTCAGATAGTTCCTAGAAACCAAGCAACAGTATGTCATTGTATTGTATACACAGTCCTTACCCTGGGCTGCTCTGGGTGGGTGTGGTGTTGGAATGAGATCAAACCCTTAGCTCACATAATTGCATGCTCAGTCCCCAACCAGTGGGCTATCAGGGAAGGGTTGGAAGATATGGCTTTGTTGGATTGGCTGTGACTTTTGTGCTGCTACAGTGGGCTTTGAAGTTTCAAAAGCCCACATGCGGCCCAGAGTGTCTCTGCCTGCCTGCTTACAGTCAGGATGCAAGCCCTCAGCTCTGCTTCAGCACCATGCTGAGCCGGCTCCCTGCCCTGACAACAATGGACCAACCCTCTGAGACTGTAACAACCATGGACCAACCCTCTGA
>JANHMN010000018.1:45516297-45534448 GCA_030674055.1 Rhabdomys pumilio
GCTGCAGGTGGGAACCAAAGGGAACAGGTGCTCTCACACGCTGCTGCAGGTGGGAACCAAAGGGAACAGGTGCTCTCACATGCTGCTGCAGGTGGGCTTGGGGCATGACAAAACAGAAACTTGTCCCTGACATTTGACCAGCATATACTGAACATGAACCACAGGTAATATTTTGTAGACACCGGAGCAACTGGACCACACAGCATGAAGGCAGAGCCTCAAGGGCCTGGGGCAGGGGGGGGGGGGCAGGGCTGCAGGCAAGCAATTTCGACAGGGCTGCCTGGTCCCCTAAGGAACCCTGAGACCTTGGCAAGAGTATGCAGTTATCTGTGGAGGGTTTCACCTCCACAAACTTCAAATTGGGTTTCAACACCGTACTCTGTGTAAACATAAATAAAAACATGGTAAAACCAGTGATCACACACACCTACCTCGCCACCTTGGTAGCAGCTGGGTTCCCATACTAGGGCCCCCAACTTCCTCAGCTCCAGCCTCAAGAGAGCTAGAGAGACTCTACACCCAACTGTGGGGGAGGGGAAGGTTCCTGGCTTGCCTTGGCCAAATATTAACCAGTGCAGCATGCAGCCTGAGAGGCCCCAGTCTACCAGAACCCCCGACTTCTCCAGGATGTAGAGGGAAAAGCTCATTGCTTCCCTAATGAGCAACTCCCACAAAGGCTGAGCCAACTCAGGCCACACAGACGCCAGGCAGCATTTCCCCAGCCAGACTAATTATATGTCAGTTTGCAGTTTGGGGAATAGACCGCAAAGATAGGAATCTACATTAATTATCTGGCCATGGCCAACTTCAGGAAGATGCCCTGGTGCTGGAGATGGCGGCTACAGCAGTAGCTTTACCTCCAGGAAGTCAGTGAGCATCTGCACTGAGTCACCCCCCTCTTTATAGCTCCGGCTGATGTAACACCGGCTGTACTAGACCAGAGAAAGCTCCCTTGCCTGCGTAGTAGCTGCCGCAGCCGCCACAGAAACTTGCTTAAAAACTCCCATGTCTCCCAGAGTAAAGGAGTGAGAGGAGACTGTAGGGTGAACACGGCCCCCTGAGACGCTCCCCCATCACCCTTGTCCCTTTCCCACAGGTCCCCAATCTGACATCTTTCCTTAGACAGCCCCACATTTCCTTATAGGTGCAATGACAAAGAAACTCGAGCAGCCAAGCCTCTCTTAATCCCGCCTCCCCACACAAGGCTTCTGGGTGCAAGAGGCTGGCAGATTGCATCACTAGCCAGATCCCATTTGGCTGGGGTGAGCCAGCAGGAGGGGTGTGGTTAAGCCCAAAGCCATACGCCTCAGCCTTGGCAGCTGTGGTCTCTGGTTTCTGAACTCTGAAGGGAAAGTATGACACAGCCCTGGGCTTCAGGAAATGTGCCTCTGCTGAGTCGCCCGGTATGAGGTACCCCTCTGAACCTCTAAGGAAGGGAGCAGTCTATTGAACCACTGTCCTCACTGTCCCAGTGGGCCCCTCTGCTACTCCAACACCCTGCCCTATCTGGGCCAAGCCAGCTTCTCTCTGGCCAAAACAGGCCTGAGCCCAGACTCTAGGCCAAGTGGACAGAGGAAGGCCACCACAGGCCTCGGCAATTGGGGCTGAACTTCTTCCTAGCTGTCGACCTCTCTTCTGACATCAGAATAAGACAAAACAAAAGGGACTCCATACTTTGATGTCTCTATAAAAGTCAGAGCAGGTGGTGAACCGGTAATGCTCACTGACTCGAGAGCAAGTGAACAAGGGATTATTATCTCCCACAGCCCTGTTTTCAAAACCAAACAATCCGAAATAAATGAATGAATTCATCTAGGTCCAGGGGCTTCTGGCCTTCTCAAGACACTGTCATGAGAAGCGGTCAGAAGACTGACCGGAAGGAACCTCAGCTCCCTACCCAGACAATCTGCTGCCTGGCCAGTGTTTCCCACCAAAGACAAAGGCAGCAGGATTGGGCCGTGCTTTACTCCTGTTCATATGTAGCCCTGTGTCAAGGGGGGAAAGCTTGGCCACAGCGCAGAAGGTAAAGCTGGCCCTTTTTGGGGTTCCCCATATGACACCAATAGATAAATGTGGCTGTGCTGGCTAGCAGCAACATCTGGACCCGTGAGATAAAGCCCAGTGCCTCATACTGAGTGCAGACATCTGTGCAGGGCAGGCCCTCAGCCCACAGGCCTAATGACTGCTCTTCATAAGGTGAGTTTTCATTCCTAGACAGGTGCATGGGGACACTCAGGGACACTTGGCTTACCACGGGCTCGAGAGCTCACACTTTAGAGTGCTGGAGAGACCCTTTACTGTCTCACTGGGTTGGCAAAACACAGTGCTCCAGTCATGGAAGAAGCCCTAGGCTCACCTTGACACCACCTGACCCATGGCTGAGCAGGCATCTGGCACCAGAATCTCTTCCCTAAAGGACCATGCTTGGGGCAATATGGCTGCTGAGGAACTGCTGCCTCACTACAAAGGGCAGGAAGTAGAGACTCCTGAAGCTGGTCCTGTCCACACTCACCGAGCAGCACCCAGTCTCCCAGGGCTCCTGGGACAGGGTATAGGAAGTGGCTAGTGGCTTCACTGGTTCCAGGAAGCATGGCTGGGCTGGCCCTTCAGGGTATATCTGTCCCTGGCCCAGAGACTGAATGAAGGCCTGAGCATGGGTTGGCTCAGACCTGGATTGTCTGGAGGTGATCCTGGCTCCATCTAAGTTGAGTCTGTCAGCACACGCAGGGACTTGAGAATAGTGGACTAGTCTGATGGACACAGGACTCAGCAGTACTTCCTGACTCCTCAAAGTCTAGATGTTACCAGTTCCCCACTCAAGTCTCCCAGGTAGAACCCAAAAGAGCCCCAGTGAGCCTCTTGCACAGGTTCAAGGTCTGCTTGCAATAACCAGCAGGTGGGAATGTCCAGTGGCCAGACACCCCAGTACTCACCCTAACCAGACTCCCCAGGTGCTGGTAAAAACAACTCCCCCCAATCATTGGCAACCCCACTCGGACAAATCTAAGAGAGCTGAGCGTTTAAGGTCAGCAGGCTCTCACATGCTGGTGCCATTAGCCCAGGTTGCCCACACAGATACAATGGGTGACTTCTCTCGACTCCCTTTCTTGGGCTCCTGAGAATGCATGTGGCCACATAGGTCAGGAAACCTGCAGGGTGTGATCCACCTCCAGCACTGATGGCACTCTGATGGCCAAGAATCTTGGCCCATCCCTAAGTCTTTGCAGAGGAACTTTGCTGCTGTGGGGTTTTCAATGTTTTCTTTCTTCCTCTCTCTCTCTCTCTCTCTCTCTCTCTCTCTCTCTCTCTCTCTCTTTCTTTCTTTATTTGAGACAGGGTTTCTCTGTATAGCCCAGCTGTCCCAGAACTTGCTCCATGCTCCACAGAGCATGCTAGTCTTCCATTCGGGAAAATGCCACCACACCTGGTGTCTTCAGAGTCCTATGTGCCTCTTCCTCAGGCTCAAGTCTACGTGGGCTCTCCATTATCTTTTTCTCACTGTGGGGGGAGGATGGACTCAGGCCTCATATCTGCTGAGCACTCACAGTCAACCACAGACAGTTCCCGGGTGCAGATTGTCAGGTACTATTCAATCAGGCCTGGCATATCTTCCCACAGGCCAGAAAATATCAGCTTAAAAAGCTGAAACACCGGGGCTGTTGGGATGGCTCAGCGGTTAAGAGCACTGAGTGCTCTTCCAGAGGTCCTAAAGGTGTCTGAAGACAGCTACAGTGTACTCATATACATGAAATAAATAAATCTTTAAAAAAAAAAAAAAAAAAAAAAAAAAGGCTGAAACAACTAAGTCTTGGGCTAACCAAAACACCCACTCACTCCAAGTGACTTCCCAACACTTCTGAGGCAAGTTCCCTGAAAACAGAGGTCCCAAGGGTTCCTGGTAACTCCAAAGGCTACCTTGCTTCTCCAACTCCCACATGATACCTGACACCTCTAAACCTCGGTTCCCACTCTACAGAACCACCACGACCATTGGCTTAAACCCTACGCCAGGGGCTTCGTGGTCCCCTACTGATCTGACCACTACAGTGTTGAGTGTCCTAGGGAACAAAGCTCCGAGTGTAAGGCTCCACATCACCAGCTAAGTGCAGACTCACATCTGCCTGTGGCACTACAGCTCCCTCATCACCGAAGCCATCGAGAAAGAGCTGGCGAAGCCGGGCAGTGGTGGTGCACGTCTTTAATCCCAGCACTTGGGAGGCAGAGGCGGGTGGATTTCTGAGTTCGAGGCCAGCCTGGTCTACAGAGTGAGTTCCAGGACAGCCCGGGCTTTACAGAAAAACCCTGTCTCGAAAAACCAATAAACAAACAAACAAACAAAAGAAAGAGCAGATGAGACTTGCTCCACCAACAGCAGTTCCTGGGGAAGGCGGGCACCCAGATCTCTGGGCCCCACAGGACTGACCTTGATGGCCCGTGAGTGGCATTAGAGTAGTCTAGCTGTAGGGGTGGGTGTATACTTTCCAGAGTATTTGACATGAGAACAGCAGATCGTAGCAAACACTACATCCAATAAACCTGCTGAATGGGGTGCATTCGGGCTTCACCAGGGCACAACCTGTGTGTGTATGTGTGGTGGTGGGAAGGTTTAAGGGCACATAGCTGTTAGGAACAGTGTGGGGTGGGGTTTAGGGGCACACAGCTGTTAGGAACAGTGAGGGGTAGGGGCACATAGCTGTTAGGAACAGAGTCCAAGGCCTCTCCATCTCGATCAGGTCCAATGGGTACAGTGAGAAAAGCTAGGAATCCCTGGGCTTAGGGGAGTTGCTAGCAGGCCAGGCCTAACAACTCCGAATACCACTGTATAGCACTTTGGGCAGTTGCTCCCCTCAGCAACCTGCAGCCTCTACCATAGCCAGTTTGGTGTGGACCATCAGCCCCAGCCTACCCTGGGAGGCTCACAGCGCAAGAGAGAGTTAAAAGAATGCTCAGGAAACCTCTGTGGCCCTGAATCCTCCCACACAACCCGGGCTAAGGAGGTCCAAGGGAACCCAGTAAAGACTCCTGACCCTTCCATTGCTGCAGCCTGAGCTGGTGGCATGACCAGAAATGTAAGGTGAAGGCAGGCCCCTTACTGACTACAAGCAGCTGCCACACCATAAGGTCTCAGCAATGACATATGCTGGCTGGCCCCAAGGTCAGGGTGACTCAGTGTGGATCAGGTTGCACACACCAGGCTCCAGAGAAGTGGGATGGGAAATCCTGCTAATTCTTTACATAGCAGCATATCCTGGCAACGGGGAAGTGTGGGCACTGCACAGAAGTGTCCAGCCAAAGGCCAGTCTGATGGCTAGTGCTCAGGGATGAGACATCTCCGGCTCCCAGCCTCCCTATGGTACACAGATGTGATGTGGCCGCTGCCAGGGAAAGTAACAGTTCAGAAAACCACTAAATGACAGGGGCTGTGTGCGGGGTGTGAGTCCTCCAGCTAGGTCAGGACAGTGGAAGGAACAAATGTGTCCAGGGCTGAATCAGAGGCTGGTATGGAAGGCTGGCTACAGGCAGAATGGCCAAGGCCTCGCTCGGACAGGGGGCGCTGTTCTAGAGGTGGCTCTGGGGCTAGTCATGCTGGCTGGGGTCCTTGTGGCACCCTGTAACACCCCAGAGGTAGCTGTCTAAAGGTAGGGGCTGTCCGTGTAAAGCTCATCCCAGTGGAGATTGTGGCAGGAAGATAAAAGGGTGACTGGACAGCTCCTTACAAACCCCATCCAGGGAGGAGCCCTTCCTCAGGAATCTAAATGCTGAGAACCTCTCTGAGCGGCCTGAGTTCCTGCCCTAGCAGACCAGATTCCTGGATGTAGTGACCAAGGCACCACATCCCCTAGCACTTGCTACCCAGCCCACTCCTGCCTCAGTTTCTCTCGTTAGGACAGTGTAATGATTACACTGACTTCAAAGGCTAAATCAGAGGAAATATGCAGAGACCATGCATATGTGCCATGCAAAAAACAATGCACTCAAGGTGCTCGCCCCCAGCCTGTGTCTCAGGGCCTTGGGACTGTGGCTGCATGGGGCCACTATGGTCACCAACTACCATTTCTGGACAGAGATCCTGGGCATGCTATGGATTACCCAGTGGTTCATAATCCCTGCCCAATGCTCAACCCCTGCCAAAAAAAAAAGAAAAGAAAAGAAAAAGGCGGGGGTAGGGGGGAGAAATACTTAAAATGCTTGCCATATTTCCCAGCAGCTTTGGTCAGAGGTTCTGTGAACTACTCATGTCTGGGGCCCCAGGTCCTGTGACTGGGTGTCGTCTACTCCGTGTGTATGTGCTTTCATGTCTGGCTGGAAAAGCCGATTTCAGTGCTAATTACAAAGCTGTACTGAGCTCATGGTTCCAGACACTGGGGCCACAGCAACACTAGAGCCTTTGCCTCAGCTCAGCCGCAGTAGCAACAGTGCTCAGAAACTCCAACTACTCCTGTGGAGGCCTGGGGTCTCTAGCAGAGCAGACCAGGGTAGAAATCAGGGGGTGACTTGAAGACAAGGGACAAAAAAGCCACACAGACACTGCCGCTCCCCACCCCCCCATCTTCTCTAGTGGCTACTCAGCTGACCCACTGACCTTCAGGTCATCAGGCTTGGCCAGGAAATGGCCATCAGAAACTCAGGCAGGGCCAAGCAGGAGTCTACCTGTCTTCACCCAGACCTTGTCCACAGGTTATGCCACATACCTATACTTCAGAGGAAGGGAAACAGCGAGCACCCTTCCATTTCTTTCTCCCTCCTTCCAGCTTCTTCTCCATGTAGAAGTAGGCTGTGGGACTGCTCCCTGGTAAGAGGGAGCGGGGCCACCAGGCCGAGTACAGAAGATGACTCGTCCCCTACATGATCGACTCTGTGCTATCTGCTAAATAAAGCTCTCCAGCAACACCCAGGCAGGATGGGTCTCCATTTTACAGTTATAGGTGGAGGTTCCGAGGGTCCTTCCTCAAATCAGAAACACAATGCTCCTGGTCTGATACTGGGAGGGAACCATTTCGTGGCCCCGTGAGATTAGATAAATCGAAGCTCAGACCGAATCTCAGCTCTAGTCTGTAAGATTCTGTAACAAGACAAATCCAGGCACTGAGTGTCCTGGGTAGTTTTTATGTCAACTTGACACAAGCTAGAGTCATTTGGGTAGCAGGAGTCTTAATTGAGAAAAAGACCCCAGAAAAATCGCTTGGAGGTAAGCCTACTAGGTGACTAACTCATGTGGGAGGGCCCACCTCATTATGGGCAGTGCCACCATGGGAGGGCAGGTGATCGTGGCTGCCGTTTAAAAAGAAAGGCTGAGGCAGCCACCACGAGGAGCAAACTGGCGAAGAGCACTCCTTCACAGCCTCTGCATCGGCCCTGCCTTGGCTGCTCTGGATCACGTACTACTGGAAGGTGGAGGTGAAGTAAATCCCTTTCCCAAGTTTGCTTTTGGTCATGGTGTTTATTGCAGCAGTAGAAATGTACCTAAGACACTGGGCTCCAAGAAAACTTGACAGCATCCAAACTCCTGAGCTTTGCTTAATCCCGGCACTCTGGGGGCAGAGGTAGACAGATCTATGAATTCAAGACCAGCCTGCTCTACAAAGTGAGTTCTAGGACCACCAGGACTACACAGAGAAGGCTTATCTCAAAAACAGATCAAAGCAAACACCACGCCACATACCCTAGGCCTCATTCACACAGCCCCTAGCCATCCAGAACAATGTAGAAGGCGAGCAGTCCAATCTCTATGACAGACTCCTCTCTGGCTGCCCGCATCAGGCCTGAGGTTACAGGGAGGGATCCAGACTCCCGTGAGGCAGATGTCACCCACCTTCACCACCAGTGGGTTCCCTTGGGAGGGTGCCAAGTCATTTCCCAATCCAGCCTTAACTGGGTGAAGGAAACTTGTGGAGAGACAAGCACAGAGGCTTCCAGAAGCTTCAACCCACGGAAAGCAGACCTCTGCCCTAACACCTGATCTCAGTGCTTCCTCAGGGCCTTTCCCAAGGCATGGAAGCCAGTGAACGCTATGTTCCCCAGGAGTGCCCTGGAGAAATAACAGGGCACTCGCTGACACACTTAACTCCCTCCTCAGAGCACAGTCCTCCAAGAGCCAGCACCCAGGCCTTCAGAGACTTCGAAGGGCATCTGGACCTCCAGGAGAGCCTCCTGGGGTCCTCCTGCCTTGTCAAGCCAGCTCCCTTTCTAGATTCTGCCTCTTTCAAGTAGGAACAGTCAAGGCTCTCCTGTAGAAGCTTGTTGGGATGTTTCTGAGAACTCTCATTCCAACTAGATGGTAGTGGCACACGCTCCTGTGGTTCAGAGAAACAGAGCTGTGTCTGCACCACCTGTCCACTGGTGACCACACCAGCAGAAAGACAATGGACAGATCTCACCTTGACACTCAGAACTTGGGCCAGGGTGTGTCCTTTCTAGAATGTACCAGAGGGTCCTACCTGTGGCAACCACAAAAGATTTTAAAAATAAAAGGCTACTTAAGGCATTTTTAAAAACCCTGTATCATGGGGCTAGAGAGCTAGATCAATGGCTAAGAGCACTGGATGCTCCTCCAGAGGATCAGGGTTCAAACCTCAGCACCCACACAGTAGGTCACAACTGTCTGTAACTCCAGTGGCTCTGACTCCGGCCTCCACAGGCGCCCCACATAGGTCAGGTGGTACACAGACACACATGCAGACAAAGCATCATACTGTTTTAATTTAAAACAAACAAAAAGCCCCACTGAAGCCTCTGCATCACAAAAGTCTGGGAGAGCATGACTCGCTGCAGGCTATGTGGAAGGCACCTGCTAACTAACCCCTGTTCTCACATCTTGGAAGCCCCAAATGCTGCTAAGCTTGTTGGAAGCTGTCCTGAGGAGCGGAGACATGCCGTGTTCTTTCAGGTTTCAAAACAGATGTCCAACTGGGACTTTACCAATTAGCTGTCCGGTGACAGGAGCGTGGATTCATGTTTGACTCTCATGTGTCTACATGGCTGAATATTTACACAATTATACATTTGTGTTATTACTTTTCTTTTTTCAAGAAAGACATCTGGGCCAGTGAGATGGCTCAGTGGATAAAACCAGAAGATCTGAGTTCCATCCCAGGGACTCACATGGTGGAAGGAGCGAACTAACTCTTACAATAGTCCTCTGACCTCCACCAGTGTGTAAAACATTGAAAACAAAGTTTTTTTTAAAAAGGGACATTTGCAAGCCCTCCGTGCTGCCTGCCTGCTGTGGTCAAGCATTGCTTCCCATATGTCACTAGCACCTGCAGAAGTCTGAAACCAGCTTTCCAGAACTATCTTCACAAGACTGTGGGCTCTTTAAAGATAGCCGTGCCAGCTTGGCAAGGTGGTGCACACACTTATTCCCTGCACTTGGGAGGCAGGGGCGAGTTGCAGACCAGCTAGGGCTGCAGAGCAAAAGCCTGTCTCAAAAATCAACCAAACTAACAAAAACCCTTAAAGGTATCCATGACATTCCCTATGTGGCCTAAAGGTCAAGCCAGTCCCACCCATAAGGAGAAGTAGACAATTGAAATTCTGAGTATGTGGTGCAGTGATCACTGTCCCATTGGGGCCAGGCTTTCCCTGGCCAGTCCAGTGCTTTTGCAGACCAACTGTGGCTCTGACCATTTCTCACACGTGAACCAAGCAAACAGAAGGAGAACTTACAGACTGTCATCCAGTCTGTCTCTGACCAGCACGACAACAGAGCAGAGTGGGTGGTCTCAGAATTTAAGGGCACACCCAAGGGCTGTGACTGATGACAGGAGACAGTCTCATGACCAAAGCCAAAATAGGCACCGGCATCCAGCAGCGGCGGCTCTAGTGCTAACAGCAGCCCCCAACTTTCATGGCTCACAACCCAAGATTAAGTCTAACCCTGCCACCCTATCACTCTCTTTTGTGCACTTTCAATGCGGCTTCTAAAGGAAACAAATGCATCTGTCTTAGCTGCCTGAACCCATCTGAAATTTTGGAAGTAGCACGGTTTCCAGGTTGCCCTCCATCACCAAATCGTGTGGCATTTGCTTTAAACGATCATTTTCCCCAGTCCTGAAAAAATCACACAACTGTTTTTAGAAACCAGAAATCAATCCCGTCTTGACCTATGAGTGCCGTAAGGGTTTCACTCAACAGCTGTTACCTGGCACATCTTGGGACCCCCAAGCTCACCCACACAGACTGTCTGAAGCCAAGTTTCAGTCCTCAACTGACAGGCAGCCTTCACAGGATTCTGCTAGTCACCCCAAATGAGCAAGCAGCTATCACTACCACACACAATTTTATTACTACTGTTTTCTTATGAGTCAGCCCGTGCACTAACTCCTGATAGGCCGGTTTTAAGAACGTAAGTGATTTAAAAAAAAAAAAAAAACCCTGTAATTTCCCTCTTAGCAACCAGTCAGCAATAGAAGCAGAAACAGGAAACTGGCACATCAGCCACTCCACGTGGGGCTTTGCGGGAGGCAGGGAGTATTGCTCTCACCCGGGACTGAGTAGACCTCTCGTCGTGTCTTATGGATTCAGGTCGGGAAGTGGGATGCCGCGGGGTCAGAGCCGCGACCCACTGAGGTCTCGCGAGGGCTGCCCCAAAAGTGTAGACACTATGAATGGATTAAAGAAACGCACGTGGGTTCTGGGACCTGTGACTTTAGCTTGGAACTGTGGAGATGGTCCAGGGATAGACAGATGGAGGGATGCTGGGATGGGTGTTGCGGAGAGGCACACACAGGGACCTTGGCTCTCACCCACCCCGCCCCGCCCCAGCCCGGACCCCCTACTTACGCACGCAGAGGCAGGCCACGAGCTTGGCAGCCTCCTCGGGCACCGGACATGTGGGGAAGACCGGCTTGAGCAGGTAGGTGGCGAAGACCAGCGCCACGATGTACTGAGAGGAGGGCCGAATGATGAGCAGCTCGATCCAGAGCTTGAGGAAGGCGGGTAGCGAGCCGTAGACCTCCAGCATGTAGGCGTAGTCGCCTCCTGACTTGGAGATGGTGGTGCCCAGCTCCGCGTAGCAGAGTGCGCCCACGATGGAGAAGACGCCGCATACAGCCCACACCACGAGCGATAGTCCGGGCGAGCCCGCTTCCTTGAGCACGCCGGTGGGCGTTACGAAGATGCCGGAGCCGATGATGGTGCCCACGATGATGGCCACACCATTGAGCAGCGTGATATTGCGCTGCAGGGTCACGCCTTCGCCCTCGGGGTCCGCGCCGTCCCCGCGCCGCGCCTCCAGCATCTTCTCCCGCGCCTGCCGCTCCTCCTCCGCCGCCGCCGTCGCCGGGGCCGCAACCGCGCGCCGCTTTGCGCCCGCGACCGCCATGCTCTCGACGTTCCGGGCTCGGCCTGGATACCCGGCGTGCGCGCGGCCGAGCCGCTCTCCGCGTACTGACAAATGCGTCTGCGCCCGTCCCGCCCGCGCGGCCTTTTATCTCTACCGTTACCCGCCCTCCAGGCCCCGCCCTCCGCAGCCACCGTTGGTCGGTCCGGGAAGGCTCCGCCCATCTCCGTCTGAGCGACTCCGCCTCCCCCGAGAGGCCCCGCCCCCGGTCCTGTTAGAGCACGTGGAGCACTGACACAGGGGATAGTGTGATGTGTATGTACTTAGTGGCGTGTTTCACCAGACCCGAGGGCTGTACGCGGGTCGGCTCACACCTCCTCACAAGTCCCTCTGTGCAAGATGTCCCGGCTGATTGGTGAGGGAATGCTTCTTCTCCCGCCCCAGGCGGTGAAGAGCAGTAGCCTGAGTTGAAAGCACCGGAAGGATGGCTCAATGTGTACTCTCGTCACCTGCCCAGAATCCTGGCCCTGCCTCGCGGGTATTTATCTCCCCTTCCTCCTGTGTGTTTATCCTGTACGTCTGGGAGTTGGAGGATGGATTTCGTATCTAGGATAAATGGGAGTGGGTCGTGGGGTGAGGCACGCTTAATGGTTCTGCTTGGTCCAGAGGAAACGAGTCTGAGGGTGAAATGGTCCATCAGCTCTGAAGGAAGCCGAGAGGAATAGGTCAGGATGGTAGCCAGCTCACTTCTGGACTTAGATATCCATCTGGTCTCAAGGAAAGTCTTGTCAAAAGCTCACCTAGTGATACACCCAACCTGGAGAAGCAAGCTTTAGAAGAGGGGAACCTGCCCAATCTACATAGGGATTTTAAAAGCAGGCTGTAGTGTGAGAGGGCTTTAGCTTGTCATTCTTAGGAAATCTTAGGTAAGAGGGCTTTTGAGATAATGTGGAAAGATTTAACATCCCAGGCCTGGTTGCCCCTGCATGGTAATTTGAGCCGACAGGTGCACTTAGAAAGTTTCATTGGTTAAGGTCAGACCAAGAAGCCCCAAGCCCCCCTCCTTTTCACCAGCTGTTCCTTTTTTTCCCCAAAGGGGTCCCCAGGTAAGCTCACAGATGGGAAGGTGGGGGGGCTTAATTCAAGAAGAACCTTCAGATTTGTAAGGACACAGAGCCCTGTGTGCCCTGCAAAACAATCCAGTCTGCCAAGCCTTCCCCACTCCTGAGACATGACCAATGAAGAAATTCAAATGTCTCGCCATCTCTGGATCTATAGCTGCAGCCACGAATGCCAGAGCTGTCCTTGAAAGCCCAGGACTCCCAAGGGTCACTGGAACCACCTCCCTGCTTCCAGTATGTCAGCCATTCACACGCAGTGACAAGCTAGCGTCCCTGTAGCCTGAGCAGTGGGAAGCCACAGAGCTAAAAGGTTACACCAACATTAACATGCCATACTACAGACTGCCTAAATTGATGGCTCTGGGAAGATTGAGAAACTCGCTTCTCGTTCTTTACATGGTCCTTTCAGAGGGCTAAAAGCATACCACCAGCCCACCGAGGCATTGCGAAGATTCCAAGGTGCAGCGCCTACCTTAATAGGACACGAGGCAGCTCTTAAAAACACTTTGTAAATGAGGAAAGGACTTTGCCGTTGTGTAACTTGCCTGCCCAGTATGCGCACCCTCATGGCCTCCTACCTCAAGGCAAGCAACCTGCTCACCTCTCACCTGTGGGTGGCTAACCCTTGCTTCTTTTGGAATCTGTTCCTGTTCACAGTAGCAAGGTTCTGCATAGCAGCCATGGGAAAGCTTTGATTTGAGGCAGAGATAGCAATAGTCCAAGGAGGTATAAAATGGCAACCATAATTAAGCCAAGGTCACTACCAGAGACCAAAAAGGATGGGCCTGGAAAAACACAGCAGGCTCAAATGGCTTTTCTAGGTCTGGAGTTCAGAGAAAGAAGGAAAGCAAAGGGGGTCCTGTGCTCTGGGACAGTTGGGAGGTTTGATGCCTGGGGACTAGGGTCCTGGGAAGCTTCTGTGGTCCTTTCCAGGAAGAGTGACCATGTCCAGTGAATGTCCCCAAGACCCATGGCTTGTGATTCCTCTGCTGCTGCTTGTCACAGGGTTAGGTAAGGCCTGAGACTTCTTCCTGCAAAGCAGCATTGGTGTGTATCATCTCTGTTGAGTGCCCCTTTTCAAACAGCTAAGACTCTGAAATGTTTTCCAGGGGCGCCATCTACTGGTAGATCGAGGAGCAGTTTCTTGTTAAGTTTCTTCACTTAGGGGGCTCCCGGGGTGTATCCTAGT
Organism: Rhabdomys pumilio; assembly: GCA_030674055.1. NCBI lineage: Eukaryota > Metazoa > Chordata > Mammalia > Rodentia > Muridae > Rhabdomys > Rhabdomys pumilio. The sequence continues at coordinate 45,529,889 of JANHMN010000018.1, forward strand.
GGCTAGCTCTTCAACTGGTCAGTAAGGTATTTAAAGTGGTGTTGGGAACCATCTTGAAATGAGAGTGAGTATCTCTTACAGCCCTTCATAGAAGAAGAAAGGGGTGGGGAGGGTCATCGGAGCCCCCCCCTCCGTGCTGCCCAGCTGTGCTCTCCAGCCCTAGGTACATGTGGTCTCTGGGTGTGGCAGAGTATTTGGGAGGCTGAACATCGACTGAGGAGGTAAAGGTGGGACTTAGTGCTGCTACTGCTAACTGGTCACCTATGCTGCTGTAAGTAACTGGGTACAGTGAGCTCACTCACTCACTGAGTTAGGGTTCTACTGCTGTGAACAGACACTACGACCAAGGCAACTCTTATAAGGACAACATTTAATTGCGGCTGGCTTACAGGTTCAGACGTTCAGTCCATTATCATCAAGGTGGGAACATGACAGCATCCAGGCAGGAATTGTGCAGGGAGGAGCTGAAGGCCACTAGAAAACTGGCTTCCGCACTTGGGAGGCAGAGGTAGGCGGATTTCTGAGTTCAGGCCAGCCTGGTCTACCGAGTGAGTTCCATGACAGCCAGGGATACACAGAGAAATCCTGTCTTGAAAAACAAAACAAAAAAAAAAGAAGAAGAAGAAGAAAGAAAGAAAGAAAGAAAACTGGCTTCCACTAGAAGCTGGGATGAGGAGCTTAAAGCCCAGTGACACACCTACTCCAACAGTGCCACACCTTCTAATAGTGCCACTCCCTGGGCTGAGCATATACAAACCACCACACTCCCCAACCTGGACTTGGATGGAATTGAGTCTCTCAGTGCCCTTTCTGAGACGAGAAGTCTGTTCATATCTACCCATGAAAAGCCACACAGCAGAGGCACAGTAACCAGACCATTTCTGCAGATGGAAATCTGTGTGGAGTCATGCCACTCTCTTCCACATCAGTGCCAAGAGTTGAACTCAGGTCCTTTGGATTGGCTGCAAGCACCTTTACCCACTGAGCCGTTTTCTTATGAACCCTGCCTTGGTTTTTGTTTGTTTAAAATACTTAATCTTTTAAAGAGTTATTTTATGTGGATGAGTGTTTTAGCTGCATGTGTATCTGTGTCCTGTGCCCTCAGAGGAGGGTATTGGGCTCCCCATATCTGGGGTTACAGGGGGTTGCGAGCCACCATGAGTGTTGGGAACTGAACTTGTGTCCTCTGTAAGAGCAAAAAGTGCTCTTGACCAATGTGCTTTCCCACCCACCCCAACCTTGCCTTATATTTTGAAAGAAGGTTTACATAGGCCTGGAACCTGCCGAATAGGCTAGGCCGCCTAGCCAGTCCACCCCCTCGATTGCCCCTGCTCTGGCTCCCAGCGCTGGGATTATAAACCTAGTGTGGCTTGCACTGGAAGATAACTGGACCCCCTCAGGGCTCGGGCCTTTGTGAGCCTGTTTCTGTTTTGCCTCACTAGTCATTTTTGAAAGCCCAACTCACAGGTGCACGTCCGTCCCTCACAGGCGCTAGTCCCTCTGTCTCCGCTTGCTATGCTTTAATTCCTCAGAGAGCCCCAGCCCTGCATGCCTCCACTCCCCACTCTGCTTCATCTCTGCCTTCCTTACACTGAACACTTCTAGTGTGGATCATGTGTGTTTGCCGAATCTCTGGGTACAGGGCTCCCCCAGAAACACACACCTTTCATCCAAGGCCACAGGCCTGTTGTTTTTAAGACAGGGTCTCTCTCATTATGTAGCCCTTGGTTAGCCTGTTACTTGCTATGTAGACCAGGCTGGGTTCAAGCACTCAAAGGTCTGCCGGCCTTCACCTCTCAAGCACTGGATGGGGTTACAGGCCTGCTCCACCCCAGCACATTTCTGGATGCACCCTAACTGCCCTGTGGTCCAAGCACACCGCCAATAAATAATTGTTGGGGTGAAAACACTAAAATAGAGTCAACTGCTTGTATAATTATGAAGTAAAACAAAGGACTGTATCATGTGTGAGTACACACACACACACACACACACCTCTGCCATTAATGGTGCGTATGGCCACATTTGGGGTTATATGTTTGAGAGCATGTGTATGAGACAGCCCTCAGAATCCAGTATAAAAGATCAGCAGAATTTACCTCACTTAAAGATGTGAAGCATTTGAGTACTACTGAAAAATATCCCCAAGCTGACAGGAAATTCGGATGAGATTAATCTGAATCCTAGAAACACAGCTGGCCTCTCTCCTTCCTGCTGTGGACACAGACTCTGCCCCTGAACCCAAAAAGGCCATGATCAAGCTGCCTGCTGGTCCATTCCTGTAAACCCAACACTCGACAAGCTGAGGCGGGACTATCTAGGCCAGTGTGGACTGTGTGAGGTCCTGTCTCAAACATGAGTGAAGCATGTTGCCCCCATTCCTTTACAGCTCCTCAGGTGATGGTGGCAGCAAGCTACTCCCCGAATTCTCCCTGAACATAGGGATAGCCCATGGGGCCCTATGGGCAGGGAGGATGGCTGGGGCGGAGGTTAAGGGAGGGAAGGAGTGGCTCTTTCAAACATTCATGATGTCCATGATGTCACATACACAACTGGTCTGCAAGAGAGCGAAGGGCCCAGCTCCCTCTGAGAGAAACAGGTGCTTAAGCCTCGATACCACAAGAAGCTTCTGGAACAGGAAGCTGAAGGATCATGTCTACCTCACCACCACACACACACAGACACTCTCCCAATTCAGAGAAGTAAATTTGGTGAGACCAGGGAGAGGAAGAGCAACAGCTAAACCAAACAGCTTGGCTGTGGGGGGAGGCTGGTCAGGGCCTGACACAGCATGAGACAAACGGGAATCGGTAAGGTTTGACGGTCATCAGTGTCCCACTGACAGGACCCACTGATTCCTTAAATGTGGGAAGTAGGGAGTGACGAGACCAGGCATCCCTAAGTGTCTGTGGCCCTGGGTAGATAGATGTAAGAGCCATTAGCTTGAAGGAGCCTCCGAGTGTCAAGTTGGGCAGTGGTGGTAGGCATAACAGCCCCCACTGTCAACAGAGGAACAAAGGCCTGAGAACCATTGACCACAGAACACAGCTGAACATGAACACAACTAGGCCTTGGGGACTTCCCAAGGACACTACTTCGGGGGAAGAAAAAATGGGTATCCAGCAAGGGGCTAGGGGAGTAACTCTCAGTTCTCTTAGAATGGCTGTGCATGCTCTGGGGCTGATAGAGGCTGAGGACCAGGGTTCACAGAATGGGCCAGGGATGGGGGGAGGACTGAGGTAAGGTGGGGGGACAGCCATCACTGCTGAGACTGTGGCTATTGTCCCAATGAGGCAGTATTGGGAGATTGGTCAAATGTGGCCTCTTCTTGGGGACCCAGCAAGAGTTCCCACACATTGGCATTCTTAAACACGGAGAAAGTAACACAAGAGCCCAAGGACAGAGCCTTGAACTTTCAAAGTTGGGCCAGCTATTCTGAAGACAATGGTGTTCGGTCTCTGAGCAGACCAGGACTGTGAGGGAGGCAGGCTCCTTTGTGGTTTTTTGCTCTGCTGCTTTGAGGGCTGATATCAAAGGCCTTTCTTCTCATTTTGTTTGTAGTTTTGTAGCAATGTGTCCAGGCTCAGACCTCTTCCTGAAAGTGTTTTAGTGTCTCCAGGCTAACATGACTTTTTAAAAATAGCTAACAAAAGGGAAATTTTTTTTCAGGAGGCAAAGGCATCCTTGCCCTCAGAGGAAAGAGTCGCTGCAGGATCCAGTCTGAGTTCTTGTTGGATGTGCGCCCCAGAGGTGCTGTGGAGCTAAGCCCCTCCCTCCCCGTAGGTGCCTCCATCTCTGCCTCTGAGACCCCATGAAAATGGATGCTTATGAGTGACCAATGTGGCTTCCCTGTGTCTTGTCCCAGGCTCAAATCTTGAAAGCAGGGTTCCAGTCCCATTTCCCGGCACACCCTGTTGCTCAAAGGACCCGAGGCTTAAGCTCCTTTCTGATCAAGTTTCCCAAAGGGTCTGGTCTGGTGGAAGCAACTGTACGCCTGCATTTGAGAGTCAGGAATTCTCTGTCCTGGATGCTGCTTTCTCCTTGCCTCTTGAGCCTCAGAGGACTGGGACACACACGCATGCTGGTGGTTATCTATCGCCCCAGCACTGAAAGACAAAAAACAGACAGGTTATCAAGTCTCTGCCCCAGCATCTCAAGTGCTACAGGTGTGCGCTGTCACACATGACCAGAAGACACACCTGCCTGTCTTGTCGCAGCCACTTGTTCGCATGGACTGAAGTCCCTCTGCTAGAGACTTGAGGACGAATGTGTTTCCTCAAATCTCAAGAATGGACTTTGGGTTCCAACCAAAGGCAAGGTGACCACTTGCCCTCTGGTGTCATGTCTATAGTGACAGAGCCACCTGAGCCTCTCACACTCTGCTGCCAGCTGTGGCAGCCGAGACACCCAGCATTCCTGAAAGTCAAGAGCGGCCTTCAGGCATCTGCTGCACCTGGGCCAGCTATCGCCGTGCTGGTGTGCCGTGCTGGTGTGCCGTGCTGGTGTGCCGTGCTGGTGTGCCGTGCTGGTGTGCCGTGCTGGTGTGCCGTGCTGGTGTGC
>JANHMN010000018.1:45536897-45576544 GCA_030674055.1 Rhabdomys pumilio
GAGAGAGAGAGAGAGAGAGAGAGAGAGAGAGAGAGAGAGAGATGTGTGCATTCTTTGCATGTAGATGTCAGAGGGCAATGTCATGTGTCAACCCTCAGACACTTCCCCCATTTTGCCTGAGACAGGACCTCTCACCGGTCTGGAATTTTACAACACGGACCCAGTCCTGGCAGGCTGGCCGGCAGGCTGGCCTGCAGGCTTCCAGGGGTCCACCCGTCTTCACTTTCTGTGTTGAGGCTTAGATGCTCACTCCGCTGTCATCGGCTTTTTGTACAGCTACCAGGGATCTGAACTGAGATCCTTATGGTATGAGGCAAGCACTTAGTGGGCTGAACTGTCCCTCCAGCTCTGCTTGGATTTCTTTAAAGTGTCTCTCTTACGTGCAACGACAGCAAAGCAGGTTGACTGGAGCAATGATCTCACAGTCTTCAGGCGCCATGCCATATGGCACCCCTGGAAATGAGCGCCCCCTTTCCAGTCTGCTCTGCCTATCTTTACAGACTTCAGTCTGAGATTAAGACCTTACTCCCATCTTATCGACTCGGAATGACGAGCGAACTTTGCGGTCCCTGAGGGGCTGGAGCGGGCGGTAGTTGTTCACCATCGCCTTCTCGTCTTCACCTCGCCCAGAGGACGAGAGTGTGCGGAATTCGGACAGCTGGAACAGAGAGCAGCCATGGTGAGCTGATGCAGGAGCCATGGTGAGCTGATGCAGGCACGGTGTCCCCTCCCACACTGAGTCAGGAGTGACCAACAGAACACAGCATAGTGAACCCATGACTCTGTGACGCCTATGGGTTCACTAGAGATTGGAGAGCCCATAGACATGAGGGAACCCCAGTAGTCCCAAAGAAAGGTCACAGGAGGGCACTGGGGCCCAGCCAACAGCTAGCACTAACTTGCCAACCACTGAGTGAGCCACTTGGGTAGGGAAGGAATCCCCTGGGTATGTTCCATGATATACATTTTTCTGTTAATGTATATATTTACAACACCCCAACCCAACCCCCACTGAGCTGTGTTGAGATGGACAGGACCTCATCAGGGCGTTAATCACATTTTTTTTTCTGAGAAAGAAAACCACTTTTCCCCAAGGCAAACAGAAAGGTCCCATCAAGATTTGAGAATGGCTTTCATTCTTACACCGATGGGCCTTCCCAGGCACAGCCTGACTGAGCTATTTAACTCAGGACAGTGATCACATCTGGACCTACCTCAGGGAATATGACATATGCTAGCTTCATACATGATGCATGCTGCCCCAAAATGTGATCATGGAGCCTCACACTCAGTGGCTCTCATGAGAATGGAAAACCCTTTTAGCAGTTCATGAACATCTCAGATATGCCGGCGGGGCTGGGGAGGTATGGCTCAGACAGTAACGTGCCTGAGTTTGAGTCTAGAATATATGTTGGTATGCTCTTGTAAACCCAGCACTGGGGGAACAGAGCCAGGGGATCCTGGAGCTCACTAGTCAGCCAGCCTAGCCTCATGGGTAAGTTTCAGGCCAACGAGACACCCTGTCTCAAAGCACAAGGCTAATGGTACCCAGCTAGTAACAACCAGAGGTTGACTTTAGACCTCCACAACACACAAACACAGATGGACCAGAAAATGGAGTCCAGCAACGCCCTACCATGACACCTGGATGAAGAGGCAGGTAAAAATGACCTCTTTTGGGGCCTGTGACTCAGCTGCAGTGCTCACCTGGCTCGGGGACACCTCAATGGGCATCTTCTGCACGATCCAGGTGACTGACTCAGCCAGTGGTGGGGTGGTGAGGGAGCCAGGGTAGGTCCAGTAATCTTGGCAGGCAGGCAGCAGACAAGAAGGGTCAAAGGGTCCCACGGCCACCTGTGTGTCCTGAGGACAAGAACCACGGCCCCGCCAGTCAGGGGATTCAGCATATATGCAATCCAGGAAGGAGCCAAGTGTCTCTCTGTCTTACCACACAGCTTTGACGGTCAAACGAGCGTTCTGAACAAGCGTTATATGGCCACCATTGTCATATGTAGAAGCATAAAGAAAATGTGACTCTTCTTCACAAAAAAAAGGGACTCCTACCAAATGCTTCTATTTTCCCTGAAAGTTATGCCTTCCTATATACCTTGGCTGAGAAGATGTGTGTGTGTGTGTCTGTGTCTGTGTCTGTGTCTGTGTCTGTGTCTGTGTCTGTGTCTGTGTGTCTGTGTGTGTCTGTGTATACATATACATGGGGGTACAATATTTGACATTATTTTATATTATTTATTTCATGTATATGAGTACACTGTAGCTGTCTTCAGACACACCAGAATTGGGCATCAGACCCCATTACAGATGGTTGTGAGCCACCATGTGGTTTCTGGGAATTGAACTCAGGACCTCTGGAAGGGCAGTCAGTGCTCTTAACTGCTGAGCCATCTCTCCAGTCCCATTTTTGACATTTTTTAAGTGTGCAATTTGGGGGTTTTAAAGACATTCACTTCATGTAGTCATCACCCACATCAATCTCCAGAACTTTCTTTGCCTCATCAAACACTGACTCCCATTCTTCCTTGACCACTGGAAGCTACAGACTACTTCCTAGCTCTGAACCTGAAGACCCATGGAAGTCAACCTGTCTCTTTTGTATAGCCCTGGCTGGCCTTGAACTCACAGAGATGAGTGAGTGCATCCACGGCTGGCTTTGCAGCTGGCTTTGCACCTGGCTTATTTTACTGTGCTTTGTGATGTCCTTGTCATTGTTAGGGTTCGCCATGTACAGTAGGTGTTAGAACAGCTAGCCTGCCTGCCTGCCTGCCTGCCTGCCTGCCTGCCTTCCTTCCTTCCTTCCTTCCTTCCTTCCTTCCTCCCTCCCTCCCTCCCTTCCTTCCTTCCTTTTTTCCTTCCTTCCTTCCTTCCTTCCTTCCTTTTTTCCTTTCTTCCTCACCCTGTTTTGTTTGGTTTTATATTTTTTAAGACAGGATTTCTCTGTGTAGCCCCAGCTCTCTTGGAACTGTAGACCAGGCTAGCCTCAAACTTAGAGATCTGCCGCCTCTGCCTCCCAAGTGCTAGGATTAAAGGCCTGTGACACAGCACCCAGTTGAGACAGGGTCTTGTGTAGCCCAGGGTGTCCTCAAAATCTGTTAGGGACAAATTTGATTTCCTGACCCTCTTCTTCCTCCTCCCGAGTGCTGAAATTCCTGATGTGAGCGAGGTTGCTCTGTGTGTCCTGTGTTGTGGTGGCTGAGAAGCGCCTGCCATGTGACTGGGCTGTGTTTCATCTGCATTCACCCATGTTAGGCACTTGGCCTGCTTCTCCCTTCTGGCTATCTTAAAAGTATTCCCAGAACAGGATGGTGTGGGTGCTGGTAGCCCTGGGCAACTTTCAGTTCTCAGGGTGAATACATATACACGGGCTTGCTGGGCCAGATGAACTCTTTTTTTTGTTTTGTTTTGTTTTGTTTTATTTTGTTGTTTTTTCTTCTTTTAATTTTAAGGACCCAGCATGTGTTTTCAACAGTTGGTGCACCAATAAATCTTACCGTTTTAAAACAGCTGCCTGTCACTGGGCCATGGAGGTGCACGCCTTTAATCCCAGCACTTGAGAGGCAGAGGCGATTGGATCTCTGAGTTCAAGGCCAGCTTGGTCCACAGAGAAACCCTGTCTCAAACAAAAACAAACCAACCAACCCAGCTGCCTTGTCTCTCTCAAGCAGCCTGACATATAAAGTGTTCATGATGTGGGCCCCTTTCCCCAACCCTCATGGTCTTCCCTGTCACAGGGAGCAGGTGAGAGCCAGCCCACCCCCTCCATACCCTCCACCTCCCATCCCCCCCACCCCCATCACCCCCCCTCCCCGCATCTGTTCCTGGTCTATTGCTCAAGCTGTCTGCCTTCCTCTCAAGACAGCTGGAGGCGGCCTGGCCTCTGCCTCAGGTCCCGCATTCACAGTTTGAGTTTGCAACGCTTCTTGGGTTTCATAAAGACTCTCTCAGCTTCCGTGGAATGTCACTGTCCTTTTGCTCATGCAAACAAACATTTCATTTATTCACAAATACCTATCTGAACTGAGCGTGAGCATAACTTTGCCTCAGGTGCTGAGGACACGGACAGAAAGTGGACAGAACCACTTCCTTCTGCGGACCCCCACAGGGCCAATAAGTAAAACACCAAGCACTTTACACTGGGGACTCTTACATGGAGAAAAGTAACAAGGTAGGGAAGCAGGACGAGGTGGGGGACAGGGAAAGGCATGGTCCCAGAGGCCTGACGGGGTGACATCTGAGGACAAACACAAAAGACAGGAAGAGTCTGCAGCGTGTGCACATCGGTTGCAAAGGTCCTGAGGCAGAAGCAGCCTGAGGGACAACACAAACATCAAGGACCCGGTGTGGCCAGAATTAGTGGATGAGGCACAAAAGCAAAGTGGCTGGAGAGATGGCTCACCTGCATTGCAAGCCTGAGGCCCTGAGTTTAGCCCTTAGAAGATATGTAAGACAGCTGAGCAGGATGGTGTATGCTCGAGCAATGCCAGCACCGGGGAAGCAGAGACAGGCTGATCCTGGGCCTCACTGGCCAGCCAGCCTCACCTCTATGAGTTCTAGGACACTGAGAGACTCTGCCCTAAAGACTAAGGTGGGCAGCACCTAAGGACCAACCCTGAGGCCTGCACACATACCTGCAAACACGCAAAGTCGATGTCCACAAAGAGGAGGCAGAGGAGGGTCACCTGCAGAGTGACACCTTGCCTCAGCCTGGGACTGGGGAATCCCTACAAACGCCACCTCAGCAGCAGGAGTGCCACCTGCTCAGCGCCTGGGTGTTGCTCATCATATCAGGACATCGATGCTCCAGGGTGCAGAGACTGAGGCCCCTCTTCCCTATGAACCTCCTAGCAGCCTAGTGGTCCCTGGAGTCCTGAACCGAGCAGTCCCAGAACAGCCACATTGGTGGTGGTGGAGACACAGGGAGACAGAGAAGATGAACGCAATCAAACCCTTAGACAGTAATACTAAGTCCTACACAGGGTACCAGGAATCCTGCTGATTTAAGTCCCTAGCTCCAGGGTTCAGGGAGACCCCAAACCAGCTAGGCCATCCAGCCTAAGCCATGACATTGTATTCTAGGCTGTGGAAACACAGGGGAGGAGCCCAGAGCTGTAGCAAACCATCCTCAGGGATGGGCTTACTGAGCAGCTGAGCAGGGATTTGACCTCAAGGCCACCTGTCCCTCACCTCCTCCCCCCATCTCCCCATCCTCCTCAGAATCAACACGTTCAAGCATTTTAACGTCTGATAGGCTCCCCAAGTGCCCCTCATGGTAGGAGCTCTCTTGAAGCCCACTGCAGACAGCTGAGCTCTGTGCTGCTTGAAACACCCCAATATGTGCCACAGTGTCCCTCCCCTCCCCCCCAACCTCCCCATCACAACAGTAGATGAGCCTTTGAGAGCCATAGCTGGGGCTTAGACCCAACCAGTTTACCAAAGACCAACCTTGTGCACATGCCACTTTAATCTGGATAGCAAGGCCCTCCTGTGCCCACTCCTAAGATCCAAATTTCACAAACAGGCAAGTTAGGGCTCTAAGAAGTTAAGTCACTTGGTTAAACCGCATAGTTCCCTGGCAGTCTCAAGGGCTGTGGACCCAAGATTTCTTGACCAAGGATATCCACCACATACCAAACACCCCTATAAGTCCCAAGTTTGCAGATGAGAGCCACAGGACCAGGGGTCCATCAACGTCTCCGAGTCTTTAGCCTGTGGAGCCCTCCACGGCTGGGCTTTTTGTGTCCTCAAGTCTTTTATCTCCTAGAATCTGTGGGTTATTTGCAGGGGGCTAGTGTGACTAGGGCCAGAACTGAGTCCCAGACCCCATGTTTCCCCTGTGGTCACCCAGTGAGGGAAAGTAGCTCCAGAACCTTCCAAGGAAGTCAAACAGACCCTGAGTAAACACCACTAGGCAGCCGGCTCTTTTCTCTCTCACCCCGTGGGAGGCAGAGGCCAGCTGGGAAAACATCCCATACTCCAGTTTTGTTCTGGCTGTGGACCAGCAAGGAAGAGTGCGAGGGGCTGGGCGCCCAGTCCCTTGGCCTTGAGATGTTCCAGGGCACGGAACAGTAGGGGTGAAGGATCTGTCTCCATCCCAAGGGGCATCTGGACCTCAACATCAAGAGGAGGCAAGGAGCAGATCAAACACTCCTGTGAGCTTTGAGGAAAGGGTGGCCACGTTTTCCTGCAGGTCAGCTCTCACCATTGTTAAGACAGATGGACCTCCTCTGTCCCCGTGTCCCCATGTCTAATGGCCACCTTGCTTCCGTTTGCCTCAGAATTCTTTGTTGTGGTACTGAATAAATAAACCCATCTCTTTGGAATTTCCATGTTTCCATCAAAGTCCCCTCTGGGCTGCTGCTCTCAAAGAAAAGCAGCACTGTCACTCTGCCATCCCCTCCAGACAGGCTAACCTACCCAGGTATACAAGGACTGCCCGGCCACCTTCAGGGAGAACTGGGGCCCTGCCACCGGCCTGTACACTACCCAGGCTGCCTACACCCACCCCCTCAGATCTTCTCTGTCCTTGGGCTCAGGCTCCGTTTTGGTGTGCTGGTGGCCTGCAGGCTCACACGTAGCAGGTAGACATTTCAAACTACTCTAACAGACTTTATCACTCCTGGACATTGAGCTCGAGCACAGCAAGAACCAAGATGGGTTCAAACTCTTCCACAGGCTGCTGGACTTGGCGATCCCAAGGAGTCCAACACCCTTGTCTCATGAGGGGGTTGGGAGGATGGGCAGTAATAGACAGAGAACCTATTACTCCTCCTCCTGATATGGGATTCCAAGTATCCCAAGGGTGATTTTCAGCGTCTGACCCTCCAGCTCTCACCTCCCAAGACTGCAGCTATCTCCCACCACACACAGTTTATGCCGGTGCCGGGGGTTGAACCCAAGGCCTCGTGCTTGCTCAGTGAGGTTTCCACCAAGTGAACTACACCCGAGTCCTCTTTCTTGTTTGTTTTTAAAGACTCATTCTGTAACCCAGGATAGTCCGAAACTTATTATGTAGCCCAGACTGGCCTTGAACTTCTGGCAATCCTCCTGCCTCAGCCTTCTCAAGGGCTGGAATTACAGACATATACCACTACTCTCTATGCTTAAAGGGAAAGCTTCCAAATCCAGCTCGCAGCAAGAGTCTTACTTAGGACCTGCCCTTAACTTCTCTTTCCAGAACCAGAGCCTCATAGCCTCTGCCAAACTCTCTGAATTTTTCCTGAGTGAGTCGATACTTTGGAAACTTGGGTGCTCGGCTTTGCTGGTTTCCTGCTTCTTACCTTGTGTCTTACTTCTGGCAAGACGTCCACCAGCCTCTGTAGGGCCTCATGATGGGCCCCAAGCTGCATAGCACAGATACACGAGTGTTAGCCTGGGCAGCAGACAGTAAAACACACCCTGCTTCCAGGGCTTGGGGGGCAGTGTGCAAAAGGCCATTCTCAGTGGGAGAGGCGTGCCTGCCCAGCAGATGCTACCTTCAGAAACACGCCAATTACTGCCAGCCCGTTCTCCCCCACGGAGGCTGTCTTGTAATTTTCATATTTAGTGGAATTCCAGTGAACCAAATGGAGCTGAAACAGGGTAGAAAGAGAATGTTATCACAGTTACCGCAGTCACACTGCTCTCCGTCCTGCCCACCCATGGGTCATGCCATTGTCACATGGGTACACAAAGTGTTGGTGGCCAGAGTCCTTGGAGCACCTCAAACACAGGCTGCAAGAGCTTCGAATCACTGAAGGAAGAAAGGAAGAAGACTCTTGCTTTATTGTGACATCACACCCTGACAAAAGCAACCAGAAGAAGAAAGGGCTCGTTTTAGCTCACGATTCAAAATTTACTATGGCGGGCAACTCAAGGCAGCAGGATCCTGAAGCAGCTGGTCACATCATGTCCTCAGTCAGAAGAGGAAAGTAATGAATGCAAACTTCCTTTCATCTCCTCTTCTCCACTCACACAGTCCGGGACCTCCACCAGGGCATGCTCCTGTCCACAGACCATAAGGGTTGTGGTGGTTTAAATGAAATCACCATGAGCATTTGAACACTTGGTCTCCAGTGGGTGGTGCTGTTTAGGGAAGAGGGTTGGCTTATTGGAGGAAGTGTGCAGTTAAGAGCTTTGGCCTGGGTTCAATTCCCAGCACCCACATGGTGGCTCATGACCATCCGTGATGAGATCTGATGCCCTCTTCTGGCACACAGATGTACATGCAGATAGAGGACTCAGACATAAAATAAATGGGGGTGGGGGGGAGTGGGAATTAAAGACCATCTTCATTTTGCCCTTGTGCTTCATGCTTGTGATTAAAACTCTTACTTCTCAGCTTCTGTCCCTGTGGCCGTGCCTGCCCATTGCTACTATGACAGACATATCCTTCATAACCGTTGCCCAAATAAACCCTTCCTTTTGTAAATTGCCTTGGTCATGAGGGGTTTATTTTTTTGTTTTGTTATTGTTTTTGAGACAGCCCTAGGACTTGATCTCTAGGCCAATCTGGTCTTGAACTCAGAGATCAGCCTGCCTGTGTCTCCTGAGCACTGTGATTAAAGGTGTGTGCCACCACTGCCCCTTGGTCATGGTGTTTTATCACAGCAACAGAAAAGTAATGAAGACAGACATCTTCCCACACCGATGAACGTAATTCAAAATGATCCCCCACCTGTCAGCTTAGCAGTGACCAGTAGCCGTCAAAAGTGTTTTGAGTTGCCAAGACGGAAGTGAGTAAGTTTGGTCATTTGTACCTACATGTCACTTGGAACAAGGGTCACCAGATACGACACAGAACTGTCAGCATTGAACAGTTTCTCAGAGAGGTAAGTTCCCAGCATCACACTTGACATCTGACTCCGAACTCTGCCCTGTCTTTATTTTGTAATCCTTCTATTTCCTGGATGTGGAGTTGGAGACCTCACAAGGGGCTGTGGGAATTCACAATGGGAAGGAATGGAGCAGAGTCTTGCCTGAGGCCACAGGGAGGCAGCTGTGTCAGTGGGGTGGCGCTGGCCTGGCTGGGAATTGTAGTCTCTGAGTGTAGGGAGTCTGGGTAAGTGCCTAGTTGTACTTTCCCACCCACGGATTTTGTATTTAGTAAAAATGTTACGTTAGTGTTTTTCTTGAAATGAAACAAATAGCAACAGGTATTCACGTTAGACTCGCCTAGAGATGAGGATGGCTAGTCCGGAAGAATGCGGGTGGGTTCCGTGCAAATATGACGGCTTTGTCAGAGGGAGTTCCGGAGCCCCTTGGATACAGCAGGGGGCACATGTTTCCCCTAAGCACAAGAGCCGGGGTAGAGGCATTCTTAATTGTGCTTAACCATGAGTCCTCACAGACAAGGGCCAGCAAGCCCTTGGCATTGTGGTTAAGCCAACTTGTTATCATCCATGGATCTGCTCTGGGTCCTCACTCCCAGGAAGTGCCTGGCCGTGACCTCTGGGACCAGCTGGGCAGACTTATCCTGTCTACATAAGACTCTAGAAAGCAGCTCTGGGTCTCAGGAGCAGAGCCCCCACTTTCATCGGCCTCTTAACTAACAGTCTTATCTGTAGACCTGAGCTTGACTTTCACTTGTACCCGCCTCCTTTCCCTCCTCCCTCCTCATCTCCACATGGTCACACGGGGATGTCTGGGCATGAACCAGGGAGGATGAGCAGAGCCCAAGAGCTCTCAAGTTGATCAGCTACCACTGAGGCTTTCCTAAGTAGACACGTCTGCTCACAAGAACTTTGATTGCCACTAGATGAGGAGAGATGTCGTGCACCCTCTAGTGGCCACACTTGTCAGTTCAGAATGACCAACCACCACCTCTGGGCTCCATCTGTGGCGTTGGCTGGACTCTGGTTCACATCTCCAACCAGAAGACGATGAGATGAGAGCCAGACTGTTGAATGTACCCCCAGGTTGGGGATAGAGGGATGGGAGAAGGAGGAGGCAGAGATGGGAGGGGCAGCAGAGGCAGCACCTACAGAGGAGAAGGGTGGATAGATGAGCGACTAGGTAAGTACGGCAATTTGGCAATTCGAGAACTGAGGTAGAAACCCTATGGCTGTTCACCACATGGGCTCTACGTTTTTCTTGATGTTGGAAAACGTTGGTGATATAGTGCTCAGAGGTCTGCAGGCATCGCCTGCTGCCTGTCCCAACTGCCCGGCCTCAGCTCCTTTGAAAAGTAACTTTCGCTGATGACCTGTGTTAGCATTCCTTCTAGGCTCCGCCCCACAGTTACCTGGCAACAGGTAACTGTAAAAGGGGCTGTTTGGCCCTTCTCTCTCACTCTCTTACTCTCTTATACTCTTAATCTCTTTTTTTAATTATTATTTTTCCTCTTAATCTCTTACTTTCTTTTCTCCCCATTCCCATTCCCCTCCCTCCTCTCTCTCTCTCTTTCTTTTTTTCTCTCTCTCTCTGACTTTCTCTGTCTCTACCCCCTTAACTCCCCTTCCCTTGCCTTAAATAAACTCTATTCCATACTATGCCTGTCCTATGGCTGGTACCTTGGGGGGAAGGGATACCTCAGCATGGACCTGCAGAGGCACCCCCTTCCACCTCACCATACTGCGTCTCCACAAACATATCCTGGCTCTTTCTTTTTTAAAAAACACAACAACCTATACTTTGGGATGTGAGTATATGGCCTTTGAGAAGATGACCTCTGGGTGGGGCGGGACTCAAGGATGGGTTTCATTCCCAGCTTCACACAGGAGGAGGAGCAGGAGAAAGAGGGATGGAAGGATAGGGGAGAAGAAGAGAGGAGAAGAGGGAGAGAAAGAGAAGGGAGAAGAAGAGGAACGGAAGTGAGAAGAGGAGAGGGAAGAGGAGGAGGGAGTAGAGGAAAGGGAGAAGGAGATCCTACCTCAGAGGTTTTCATTGCAGATAAACATGACGTCACTAGTCCTTAAATGCACTGAGCCCACAGCCGAGTGCTATGTGGCTTTGTGAGTCACATGACTTCTCAGAATTTCTATCTCTTCTGCCAACAAAGCACTATGGCGCCCACCCCCACCCCCACCCCAGGACAAGGGAGCAGTAATTAAGTGGGTCTAGCCACTCTTATTGTTCTAATGGGCGCACAGAGAGCCCCAGGTTCCTGGAAATCCTCCAGATCTGGACATTTGGTATGTGTGTGTAGGAGGGACAGAGGAGAGTGAGGCCAGGCTAGGCCTGGGATTGAAAGCACGCGATTGTGTGTTGTTTCACGGCATTTACAAACCTCAGCCGGGTACGCATGGCCATCCACCACGTGCTCGGAGCCCCGTTCATTTGTTGCTCCCCAGTGGAAATGAAACTGCTTCAGCCTGTAGTGGTTTTCCAGAGGCCCACCGCTGATCCCTGCAAACAAGAGAAGGGACACATGTACCTGGATTGTGTGGGCCCAGCACTGCCTCTGTGTATGTGTAGGGGTGGGGGGTGGAGGGCTTCTATTCCCAAGGGATTGCTGTGCTACAAAAACCAGGGAGGTCTGTGAAAGGTGGGCCCGGGCAGTGTTTGGTCACCTCAGTCCTAGAGTGGCGCCTGCCACAGAGGCTTCATACTAAGCTCTAGGATAGATGAAGACCAAGTCCGAGCACAGCCACTAGGTGGCGGTAAGACCCTTGAGTCCCTACATGTGACTACACACAGACACAGGATGATCTCTGAGATGGGTGCAAATCCTACAAGGATTTCCAAAAAGTTTCTTTTCTTCTGAGACAGGGTCTCATGTGGCTCAAGCTGGCACTGAATTCCATTTGTAGTCGAGGATGACCTTGAACTTCTGATCCCCTTGCCTCCGCCTCCTGAGTTCCGGGATTGCAGTGTGTGCATCACAGGTCATCCAGGCTTCCCGAACAGAGACAAGCTCAACGGTCCAGGGTAGTGCTAGGAGCCCTGTTGATGAGCCCCCACGTGGCTAACCACGTTTCTATCTGTAGCTGACACACTTCCATCAAAGCCTGCTGGACACTCCAGCCTTCACAGAAAGCAGCAGCAGGTGTTCCCAGGATGGCCGACAAGCCTGAACTCAGGGCAGAGCTGGGAAGCCTGTTCCATGGTTAGAGATGCCTCCATGCATATAACAGACATGCTGGGGCACTTAGCCTCGTGTATCAAAGTGTTGCAGCTTTTTTTTGTGTTTCTGTGATAAACACGTTGACCAAAGCGACTTAGGGAAGAAAGGGGTTTATGTGCCTTAACTTCTTCTAGGTCACTGTCATCATCCAAGAGACTCAGGGAAAGGGTTCAAAGAAAAGCTGGAAGCAGAAACCATGGAGGAATGCTGCTCCTGGCATCTATCTCTCAGGCTCATGCTTAGCTAGCTTAGCCCAGGGCCATCTGCCTAGGGAATGGCGCCACCCACAGTTGGCTAGACCCTCCCACATCAGTTAACCATCAAAGACAATCCCCCTCAGACGGACCCACAGACCAGTCAAATCTGAGCAACCCTTCTATCAAGACTTCCTTCTTAGGAGACTCTGGGGCCATGTCAAATTGATAGTTAAAGCTGACTGGGACACTGAGTGGCAAATGAGCCATATGCCTTGTGAAGTGAAAAATACCACTGAGTGTTGACTGACTGTCACCAGATGGTGAGCTGATGGCGAGTGCTTCCTTTTCCCTGTGAAAGCAATGTGTGTCAGGTAGCACTACACTGCGCACTGGGGACAGAGAAAGCTCATGCTTGTGCCATGATCTGGATGGACAGGAGCTGGGCTGGTACAATCTTACCATCTCCCTATCCCAAAACAAGATGGTTGCTCTAGAATGTCAAAACCTGAAGCTATCACCTAACTTCAGATAAGAGGCTGGCAGGATGGCTCAGCAGTTAAGAGCACTGGCTGCTCTTCTAGGAGACCAGGAGTTCAAAGCCCAGGATTCACATGGTTGCTTACAACCATCTAATAACTCCACTCTCCAGGGATCTGATACCTCTTCTGCCTCTGTAGCCACCAGGGACACAAGATGTGCATAGATCTATATGCAGGCAAAAGATACATGCACACAGACACACACACACACACACACACACACACACACACACACACACACTAAAATTTAAGAAAATGCACAGAGGAGGGCTAAGAAATAAAGAGATGGTTCGATGGTCCAGTCAGTAAAGTGCTTGTCTTATAAACATTAGTATCTGAGTTTGAGCCAGTGTAGTGGTGTATGTCTTTAATTTAAGCACTTGGGGGGGAGCAGAGGCAGGAGGATCTCTGTGAGTTTGAGGCCAGCCTGGTCTACATAATATCTTCTAAGCCAGCTAGGACTACATAATGAGACCATGTCTTGAAAATGACAAACAGTCAAGGCCTGAGCTTAACCGCCAGCACCCAGGTTCAGTAGTGTGCCCCTGTCACCTCAGTGCTGGGGGGATTAACACAAGGGGATCTGTTGAACTCACTGTCCATCCAGGCTAGACTCATTAGTGAGGTCCAGGGCCATGAGGCAACCTGTCTCAAAAAACAAGGGAGACAGCTCCCGAGGAACAGCACCTGATTTGAAGTTGCCCTTGGGCTTCCACATGTGCACACATGTACATGACATATACACACTCGATGCTAAATTATAGACAGGACTCCTATCCACATGTATCGGTAGTTTTTGTAGCCTATACTGCTTTGGCTCTCAAAGGATCACAGGGGCTCTCTTTGGATCCTCCAATGAAAGACACACACATTGGCTTAGTTTTTAAATGCCTTGGCTAACTCAAAGGCTAGGCACTCCTAAACCTTCCCCTGCTATACCAGGCCCAATCAAGGAAGTGACCACTGGCCACTTCCCTGAAGTCTCACATGGCTGATTGGCTTCATCTCCTGCTGCTCCTGCATCCTATCCTTCTCCCCCAAGTCATGGTGAATCTCCTGTTCCTCTCTATGTCCTACCTGCACAATTCTAAGTGTCCCACCTGGTGGCCAGCCATTGTCCATTGGCATCTTTATTGATTGATCACAAACCAATTGGGGACAAGGACCTTCAACACCTGGACACGCAGATTCCCAACTGAATCAAAGTATTAGAACCAGTCTCCAACATCCGCAGACACAGCCTTCTCCCTGGTGAAGACCATCTGAGCAGTGGGTGGCACTCATACACTGGGAATTGAGGTTCTGATCTGCAGATGAGGGGGTCCAGGATGAGGCAAATCTGTGGTAGAGTTTGCATCCCAGGATTCTCTATGGTTCTCTTGGGCTACAAATCCCTACAAGGGGCCGCTCCAGTCATTGCCCTTTGACAAATGAAGTCTAAAGACCACCACAGTCAAACTGGGGACAGGCACTAGCTCTACACTTTCCCTGAAAACATCAGGAGACCCTTTGCAGAATAGCCCCTGTGAGTTGGAGTCCCTGCCTGCCTCCGTGAAACATGTCAGCCCTCAAAGGTGGACAGCCTCATGAAGGGCAGTTGGGGACCCATCTGGGACAGGAAGGGATGACTTTTCTCTCACACCAACCAGGAGGCATCGTTTATATCTGAACAAGGAGCTTACTAGTTCTATGGGGATGACCCTGTGCTGGGCATCATGCAAGCTCACACAAAAACAACAACTCCAAAGGCTTCAGTACACCTAATAAAAATATGGGAAGGCCAGGAGTAGTCACACACGCATTTAATCCCAGCACTCTGGAGGCAGAGACATGGAGATCTCTATGAGTTCTTAGCCTAGTCTACATATGGAATTCCAGGCTAGCCAAGGCTACATAGTGAGACCCTGTCTGGAAACACACACACACACACACACACACACACACACACACACACACACACACGCACACACGGGTACTTGAGGGGAGAGTACTTGCTGACCTGCCCAGGAAGCTCAGTGGAAAGGCAGGTGGAGTCTTAATGTCTCCCAGCAAGGTAAGGCAACCACGTGACTTGCACTGGATAGGAGAGGCTCTGGGGAAGTGAATTGGGAAGAGAGGCCAAGAATCCTGGGCACTCGGGGCTTTGAGCCCAGGACACTGTACACGTAGTGTGACTTCACCATCCAATACGGAGGAGCCATCCTGAGCCTTTTCAAGTTGGAACAGAACACTCGCACTGTGACAGTGTTTCCAAGATTAGCCTCGACGGCAGAGGCAGCTATGACAAAGGAGCAAGTGTGTGCTTATTTAAGGACCGGAAAGGCGTTCCTCATGGTTCCTTCTGCTGTCAAGTCTGGGCTTGCTGGCTCAGGGGTAGATCTGCAGACATGGGGGTGAATCTGCAGGTATGGGGGTGGACCTGCAGGCATGGGGGTGGATCTGCAGGCTTGAGGGGTATATCTGCAGGTGTGGGGGGGGGTCTGCAGGCAGGAGGGTGAATCTGCAGGGCTGGGGGTGGGTCTGCAGGCTGGGGGGTGGGTCTGCAGGCTCGGGGGTGGCTCTGCAGGCACACCGGAGCCCTTCTACAGGCATGGATCCTGGCCTAGCACTTCATTTCTTCCAGCTTTGGTTTCCTTATTCAAGAGAGTCCCAGTAAGGATTGTGTCCCATGGGAGCTATAGCGTCCAACGTGTAGGAAGCCTTCCAAGAAACAGAACAAAAGCTGTTCGAACATGTGTTGGAGGTAAGACAGCTGAGAGCAAGTGTCATGGGCCCAATCTCCATGTCCCCACGCTTTGTTGTCTGGTCTCCAGCTCATGGAGCTGGCAGCATGAGGTGTAGACTCAGAGTCACACCATGGGGTGACTGGTCAACAAGCTATGTGCTGGACACTGCGAAGGGAACTGGGTGTTCCCCAAAGGATGTGACCTTACAGAACAGGTGCTAGAAGCCCAGCTCTGAGAGGAGGACACAGAGTGTCTTACTTAGGGTCTCTGTTGCTGTGGTGAACACCATGATCAGAAACAACCTGGGGAGAGAAGGGCTCATTTCATTTCCACATCCTAGTCCATCACTGAGGGAAGTTATAGCAGGAACCGGGAGGCAGGAGCTGATGGAGAGGCCGTGGGGTGTGCTGCTTACTCACTTGCTCCACATGGTTTGCTCAGCTTTCTTATAAAACCAGGACCACCGGTCCAGGGTTTGGCCACACCCACAATGGGCATGGCCCTCCCACATCATCAGCCAAGACCAATCTGATCCTGGATCAGTATGGTGAAGGCGTTTTCTCAACTGAGATTCTCTCTTCCAAAAGGACTCCGAGTGGTGTCAAGTTGACATAAAACTCGCCAGTGCACAGGAAGTGAGGAGTTAAAAAGCACCTGTCCCAGGTGACCTGTTGACTCCAGCTCCCGTTGAACACTTAGGCCATTGACTTTGGTTCCCGAGTTCAAAGCTACACCCTGTTACTTTCCTTGGAGGTAAGGGACCTGAGATAAAGGCTACAGAATCAGATAAAATAATAGATAACTGACTTTTTGTAATGATAATATAATCACTAATTTTAAAAGGCAGCAGGCTAAGTCTTGGGAAAGAGAGCCTTTTGCTTGCCAGCCCCGCCCCCCGCCAGACTTCCAACAGCCAGGTTTATCCACTGAGGCCTGACCATCCACCACTCTGCGTTCTCTGAGAGTAGGTACATTTGAGATAATGGAGATAAAATAGGGCGATTACATCAGCCAGAGTCAGAATCTCCAAGTAAAATAACTATTAACATTCAAGGCCAAGAGCTCACTGAGATAACTGGCCTCCTCTGTTACAGCGGTCCCTTTGAATAGCCACCTATTTGTAATTCTGGGCTTTCCCCAGGACAGAGCAGGCCGTTGGCAGGAACAGCAACTGCTTTAGGGCTTAAAATTAGCACAAGAGAAGCTTGGAAAGCCCTTGTTTGTTGCAACCACAAATACCAGGATCTTGTAGAGACTTGCACGCTCAGGTGTCGCCCTAGAATTTAACCAGTTGCCAACCTGTGAAGTCCAAGGCCAAAGGACTTCCCTGTGCCCAATCCTCTCTAGGTGAGGATAAGTCACAGCTGGCCAACGGCTTTTGGCAGTGCTCAAAGGACACCACAAACCCCATAGAAGGTAGACTTGAACACCAGGTCATGCTGAGATCAGTCCTGGCCTCCACAGAGTGTGGCATTGCACTTTTCTCTGTATCTCACAGGTGGCATTTGTAGAAGGAAAATGACATCTGTTTCACAGGAACAAAAAGCAAATGTGAGATCCTTGGTGCCTCAAAGGTCTCAGCAAACCACAGCCACTCTCTGTACCGATAGTCGCTGTCATTGGGGCTCCTGAGGATGTTAGGGTCAGAGTGACAGCCGAAGAACCAGCCTGTCTCCATTTTAGGTTTCAAAGCCATTTTAGGGTAAAGACCAACTAGGTTCATGACTGTTAATGATTAAACTTCTGCTTTTCAAGGATTGGGCTGTGCCCCTCCTGTATCCTTAACTACAGATGGTCCTGGGTTGCCCAGTCCAGGATTGGCAATCATGTCTTTGTTTTAAAAAGTTGTTTATAACCATCTTGCACCCCCACCTTTCAAAAGACTACATGGCCCCCATGATTACATTGTTATGGCTACCTGATGTGATGGTACCATCTCTTATATTCTTCTTCTGCTACCCTGTAGCCCTTACCCCTGAGCTATAAAAGCCTTGTCTTCCTCTCATCCAATGCTGACCTCTCAAACCCTGCTTTTAGGGGGAGGCAGCCTGTGTGTCGGAATAAAAAAAAAAAACTTGCTTTAAGTAATAGCATGCGTTAGTTAATTTGGCCATGATGCTTTGGGTCTGTGGTCTTTCCCTTCCGTCTTTGGGACCAACACAGCACCTGAAACAGACACTGCTTTCTTCCAGGGTAGGACCTTTCTATAAAGACATTGGCAGATAGGTCTTCAGAAAAAAAAACATGCATCAGGAGCCAGGCCTGGTGGCACACACCTTCAGTCTCAGGAGACTGAGGCAGAGGGTGTTTCGAGTTTGAAGTTTCATAGTGAGTCCCAGTCAAAGGCCAAGAAAGGAAACAGAAAAAAGAAAGGAAGGAAGGAAGGAGACAGCATCTGCTAGAAGGGCCCTTTCGGACACTTCTCTCTCTCTCTCCTTGGCTTTATGAAGCATCTTGAACTCACCAATCTATACCCTCCTGGTCAATCTCAGGGATCCCTGGAGCTTTCTCTCTAATGGAAATGTCCTGGCAGGCACCCCACCTAACTAGGACTGTGGAGGGCTATCTTGGAGCTCCAGTCTGTTGAGAGACATTGTGGAGACCAGAGGAACAAGGAAGGAGGCCTTACTGCTGTTCTTTCTGCTCCATCTCCAGGTCATCTGTCGAGGTAGGAGCCTTGATTTGTCTGGGTGCTTCCTCTTGGTTTATCCTGTCAGGCAGGGCCTTTCTCTGTCCTGCAACTGGTGACCCCTGGTGGACAGAAGTAAAATCTGAGTGCTCTAAACTCTGGGAGCCAGGCCTGAAGTGGCAACAAAAACAGTTTTGGACTTGGGCTCTCAAGAAGAAAGCTGCTCTGGGATCTCTTGGCTTTGGTGACAGTTGTCACCTAGAGGATTAGAAGCCACAGTGGACTGTGGAAATGTTACTGGAAGTTTTACAGGCATAGCCTGGTGGCTCTGGCAGCCCCAGTAAGCTAAGCTAGGCTCAGCCCCTCCTCCCTAATATCCCACTTAAAGATATTTTCACAAATAATACAGAGAAAAAAATGTTTTCAGTGTTGCTAACAACTGCCCTTAAGTCCATCTCTGTGTCCTGATAGGAGGTTTGGGTTTAAATACAGGGCAAAGGGTGTAACTACGCAGACCTAGTCACTGTGTGGACCTACCCAGCGGTGACCTTCTACTGTCTCAGCTCATCTCTCTACGAGGTGCTGGGGTAGGGGGCCAGGTGCTTTGATGAAGGACAGGGGGTGATAATCCCCTGGCTGACACCAGGATTCAGCCTTTCCCTTCCTGTGTGAAATTCCTGGGGAAAATGTAATTCTTTGTTATCCCCTTGTTTCCAGTCTGATGGCTGAAGATTTTCTTCTTTCCTTCCGGGACTGTTACAGAGTAACTTCAGCAGCTGCTGCTTTGTGGGCGTGCGTCACTGTTACATAGTTGCTTGTACTGATTGAATCGGTCTTAGTGACCACCACATCCTCAGCTGCAGGCTAATGTTTGCTTCCTGCTTCTTGGCCTTGTTCCCTCTAGTGGCCGGCATTGCAAAAGGCATACAGCCTACACTTGGCTGCGACCACAGCAGAGGTCGGATGCTGAATGCTTAATCCTTTGGCAGGGTTCCAGGTACCCTCATTTTCAATGCCTCCTTTCAGTTCCATTGGAGCCAGTGTGCAACTTCAGTAACAAAGGAGACTGACAGGGCTGACTGATCTCACGCCGCCCACCAATGGGTAGAGCAACAGGATACACACTCTCTCTGCTGCCCAAGGCCCAGCTTGCTGCTTGAAGCACCATTTCATGCTCCCCCATCCCCATCCCCACCCCCCACCCCAATATCATCCCTATCTCCAGGAAAGAAGATGAGCCACCTCCGAGTGTGATGCTTACTTGGTGAGCTGCCTCACGTGGGGCTCAGTGGTGTTGAGCCTCACGGCCTGGCTGCTATGTCCATTGTAGCTTCCCTTCGCCCATCTGCCCACTGTCTCCATCTTTTTCTCTCCACCCCCTCTCTGCTGCCCCTCCCCCACTCCCTCCCCCTTCCCCAAAAGGCCTTTTGATCCGTGGTCTTCAGTCGTTTGACAGCAGTACCTACCTCTGTAGTACATCCCCCTGACAATCTACAAGAGACCGCATCCCTTACCTCTTGGAAGAGTTCTGCCTTATCTGACTTCCTAGGCAACTGACTGATGCCTCCTGCCGGTATGTGACTACAGTTGCCGGCACTCACTTGGCAAAACTGAGACTGAATCACATTTTTCCATAAAATTGCCTCCACAGCCCGTGCCTCCCACTCACTTAAGTACCTTAGGAGATACCTCTGTTCTTTTTTTCTCATCCAGTTTTTTCTTTTCTTTATTTGCTTTAAATGAAAGATTCATTTCCTCATTCTGACTGGAAACTTTTCTGTGGTGTCTTGCCCTCCACCCCCTCCCTGGCATTTTCCACCCTCTGTTCCTGATTTCCGATGGAGGTGAATGGAGAGGACAGAAAAAAATGTGGAAAGTGGGCCAGGCGAGGAGGGAAGAAGCCGCAGGATGGCTACAGTAAAAGCAGATTGGTCTGGGCTGATGTGAGTGAGCCAAGGATACGCTGTTAGTTTGTGTGATGGAAGACACCCAGATGATTCTTTCTGTCTGTGCAGGGCGGGGAGCATTCTTTTGATCCAGATGGGGAAGGTGGTGACCCCAGGGGTGGGGTCAGGCTGAGGTCAAACTGGAAAGCTGCTGCCTGCCCACTGTGCAAGGCCACGGGCCTTGGAGCAATCAAGTTATGGATGAGCCAAGGTCAGCGGGGTTAAGAGAGTGAGGAACCCTAGCAGCTGGTTTTCTATTCCCAGTCACACTTCTGGGAGCCATGCCCTGGGGTCCTGTAAAAGATACTTTTCCCCTCTCTTGTGTACATTTTGCTTTGAGTCAGGGTCACCCTTAGGTTGGATACCCACTGGTGGGAACCACTGTGCTTGGCTCATGCCTACTTGGCCACCAGCAGTGGGACATGGAGCAGTCGCCAAGACTCTTGACAGAACTCTCTTCTCTCCGTGTTCTTTTGGGATGTGGCGCCAAACCGAGGTCACTCATTTTGTTACCTCTAGGAAACCAACTCAGGGAGTCATTTGTCACCCTGGACCCCGCTGTGCCAGGGATTTTCTGGATTGGCACCAATTAAGTTCCCTCTTCTTTGCTTAAGATGGCTGTGCACAACCAAAAAGAAGTCTGAACTGACAGGACAAACAGCTCTGAGGGGAAAGAGACTGAGATGAAAAGCCTAGAATGTCCTGTGACTTTAGCTCTGGGGAGGTAGAGGCAGGAGGACCAGGAAGTCAGGGTTAAGAGGTGAGGCTAGTCTTGGTTACTGAAGACCTTTGTTTCTCAGGGGTGGGAGTAGGTAAGAGTGGGGGTGTGCAGCGGTGGGAGTGGGTTGGGGGAGGGGGGAGGGGGTGGGGGGAGAGTGAAACCAGAAGTGTGAGACAGAGAGGGAGGGGAG
This sequence comes from Rhabdomys pumilio, assembly GCA_030674055.1. Lineage (NCBI taxonomy): Eukaryota > Metazoa > Chordata > Mammalia > Rodentia > Muridae > Rhabdomys > Rhabdomys pumilio. Next base: position 45,557,901 of record JANHMN010000018.1, read on the forward strand.
CAGTAGAGGGCAGTAGGTGCAACCAGCTAGTCTTGGCCTCCCAGAGTGGCTGAGAATTATCCCCCAACTGCACTACCAGAGACTGCACCCAGGAACTTGAAGGCAAAGCTTGCAAAGACCACACCAACAAGAGCAGTAAGCCTGCAGAATGTAACTCTTATGTCCCTGCCAGCCCCAGAAACCCCTTGCCAACCTTCACCTGCCTTCACTGGTCTGTTTTTTCCTCAGCCCTGGGATGGGAAAGGCCCTACTCTTCTTGATCTCATCTTCAAGACTCAGGTGACTGCTGGTCACACACTTTCTCTCCCTCTAATGAGCACCCCCTCCCAGGTCAGGGTTCCCTTCTTTATCCAGTCTGTGATGTCACGGGAGAGAAGAAATGGCAGCTATGTTAGTTGCTTGTACATTTCTGAGATCCGGTACCTCACAGAGGCACTTAAGATTTTCTCTGGGTTTACTTTGGCTGGCAGTTTTCAGTGCATGGTGTTGGGGAAGGATGGCAGAGCAGTTCCCGAGCTGACAGGAGCACAGAGGAGAAAGGAGCCAGGGCTGAGGAGATGGCTCAGCCCCACAAGCCCGAGGACTTAATCCCTAGGACTTACGTAAAAAGCAAGGTAAGATGTTGGTGCATGCAGTCCCAGTGGTAGAGAGGTGGAGGGAGGCTGTACCTGGGGCTTGCTGGATTGCCAGCCTAGTCTACTGCGTGAGTCTCAGGCCAATGAGAGATCCTGTGTGTCAAGAATCAAGGTGGAATGAATGGAAACATTTGGTTTCTTTGGAAAGTCAGTTATGTCAAACGATGTTTTGCTGGGGCACACAGGTGAAAGGATGTTTTGCTACAGCAGACACGTGAAAGGATGCATGATGTTTAGAAGGAATATAAATATGACCCACAGTGGATGCCGCAGGATGGTATTGGTTCGCCTTACCATTCTCTACTGGTCATCATTTACTGTAACTTCACAGAGAGCACCAAAAAACTTCTGATGGTGTTCTGGCAGCTTCTTGCCCTTCTGTGGATGGGCCAGCTGGCAGAGTGAAGTGGAAGTTTCTGGATCTGTCAGCTGACACAGACTCATGTGACATTTCTGGTAAGACAGACTCACATGCCCTTGGTAGGACACTTAATGTTTGGAGGGAGTCTAGATATCCTGACAACATGCTTTGCAGTGCTTTGTTGGTCTCGTGTCTTCATCTTCACCGATCTTCATTTTGTTTGAGAGGCATGACAGAGATCGTCTCCTGTCATCCCTGCTGGTCCTGGTCGCTTCTGATGACTCCTGCTGATTCAGTGGAGGCCTAGCTGTTTCTGCTGGATCTTGTCACCACTGCTGATTTATGTTTGCTGTTCTGACACTATTGAGCTGGACTGCTGGTATCCTGACAACTGGAGATTGGAACCACCCAAAGGAACTACTTCTAAACAGCCTACAGCAGAGCCTCTGAGTTTCTCCCTGGTCAACCTGCCGCTGCTGATTCGTGAACGGTGTTTGCAAGTGGATTGAGCTGCCGCTGCTGACCCATATGAACTGCGCTGCGGATATTCTGACAACAGAGTAGATTTGCTCCAAGGAACTACGTCTAGACAGATCCACATCCTCCTCTGCTCTATTAAACTGTCCTTTCTACTACCTCTGGTGGGTGGCAGACTAGAAGGGAGAGGAAAACATTTAAGAACCCTTATTAAAAGAAGGTTTTGGCCGGGCGGTGGTGGCTCACGCCTTTAATCCTAGCACTTGGGAGGCAGAGGCAGACAGATTTCTGAGTTCGAGGCCAGCCTGGTCTACAGAGTGAGTTCCAGGACAGCCAGGGCTACACAGAGAAACCCTGTCTCGAAAAACCAAAAAAAAAAAAGAAAAAAAAAAAAAAAGAAAGAAAGAAAAAGAAAACTCTAAGCCAATAGTGGAAGGCTCCTGAGGATGACACATGAAGTTGACCTCTGGCCTCTATATGCACATGCACACCTGTACACAGACATACACACACTCACACACACACACGGGGGGTGTAGGAGGGAGTAGGAGAAGAATTTGGGGATAAAATACAGCCCAAGACTTGCCCAGGACACCCACTTCCTCCAGAAAGGTCCTGCCTCCTTACAGTTCTATACGTCAGTAAAGAGAACCATCCTTGAGGACTAGGTATTCAAGTGTTCTAGCCTACAGGAACATTTCTGATTCAAAGGTTGACCACTTTGATCCCAGCCCAGGCTCACCTGACTCCTCACAGGAATCGTCAAACTCCACCTGGAAGAAGTAACCAGTGTTCCAGAGGTATCTGCAGGACGTAGCATCGTAGGAGACCCTGAGCGGTGCCAGCTGTGGGTCATAGACACTGTCCTTCCACTTGATGTCAATGGGAGACTGCCGGGTGCCTCCCGGTGAGGACACTGGGCCAGTCCAGAGGGGGTGCCCTGGAGACAGAGAGGAGTCGAGATTGAAGGGTCAGTAGGGCAGGTGTGAAGCCAAAGGGACCCTGAGGACCCAGCTCTGAGAACCCTGGGACCTTCTGTCACTCAGCTATGAATTGTGTGCAGGCTCTTGGCTCAGTCACCTAGTCTGTGCCTATGTGACCTTGACTTCTGTGTGGTCACTGTTCAGCACAGTGGTTCTCAGCCTTCCTGATGCTGCAACCCTTTAATACACTCCTTCATGCTGTGGTGACCCCTCAGCCATAAAATTAGTTCCATTGCTACATCATAACTGTAATTTTGCTACTATTGTGAATATATCTGATATGTGACCTATATCAAAGGGTTGTTTGAGTCCCCAAAGGGGGCATGGCCCATAGGTTGAGAACCATTGGTCTATAGTGTGGCTGGTAAGGAGAAGGAAAGAGATCTCTCATTCGATTCAGTGATAGGAATGCTGTCCCAACAGCTGCTGCTGGGACAAGTGGGGACCTGAAAAGTTCCAGAGAGCAGCTAGAGGCAAAAGCAGTGGGAGGCTGGGTTGGTGGAGCAGAGCTGAGAGACTGTAAACCCGTTGCTCAAAGAATTCCAGGAAGGTGCCATGCCTCGGCCGTCAATAGTTCGGACCCCAATGCTGGTAGCTGTAAGAAACAAAGGTCGCGCAGGGCGGTGGTAGCGCATGCCTTTAATCCCAGCACTTGGGAGGCAGAGGCAGATGGATTTCTGAGTTCGAGGCCAGCCTGGTCTACAGAGTGAGTTCCAGGACAGCCAAGGCTATACAGAGAAACCCTGTCTCGAAAAACCAAAAAAAAAAAAAAAAAAAAAAAAAAAAAAAAAAAAAAAAAAAAAAAAGAAAAAAAAAAAAAAGAAAGAAACAAAGGTCCTCTAGCCAGGCAGTGGTGGCACACACCATTAATCCCAGCACTTGGGAGGCAGAGGCAGGCAGATTTCTAAGTTCAGGGCCAGCCTGGTCTACAGAGTGAGTTCCAGGACATCTAGGGTTACACAGAGAAATTCTGTCTCGAAAAACAAAAAAACAAAAAACAAAAAACCAAAACCAAAACAAAACAAAAAAGAATATCTATTCTATTTGAATGGAGTGGCAGTGTCCCGACAAGCTAATTGGTGATAGCCCCACGGGTTACATACATGGAATGTGCTCTGACTTGTGTTCCTGTCTCACAGCCCAGCAAAGATGTGACCCCCACCATGGGATGGTGCTTAAATCTGCCCCCCAAGCTGCTCCCAAAGGGCTCTTCAGACTGCTCCTGCCCCTGCCCATGTGTACCCCTTCTTGTGATGTATAAAAGCCTCAAGAGCCACCACAAGCAGCCTGGAATGTCACAGCCACCAGGGCCTTGTCCGTGTGTCCCTTTCCTGGTTGCCACTCTAATGCAAAGTGACACCGGAATCTTCATGGTCTGTGCTCTATTGATTTGATTTGATTTCTGAGACAAGATCTCTCTATGTAGCCCTGGCTGTTCTGGAGCTCCCTATGTAGCCCTGGCTGTCCTGGAGCTCCCTATGTAGACCAGGCTGGTCTCGAGCTCACACACATCCCCTTGCTTTTGCCTCCTGAGTGCTGGGATAAAAGTGGTGAGCCACTAAGTCTGGATTATCTGTGCTCCATTAAGAGGGCCTGGGAGCCAGCACAGACCTTGACTACATCTGGGGTAAGAGACTCAAGAGTTTCACTTGTGCCGGGCGGTGGTGGCGCACGCAGGCAGATTTCTGAGTTCGAGGCCAGCCTGGTCTACAGAGTGAGTTCCAGGACAGCCAGGGCTACACAGAGAAACCCTGTCTCAAAAAAACCAAAAAAAAAAAAAAAAAAAAAGAATTTCACTTGCTACAAACCGTGCATTTGATCTCCCCACTGGGCGATGGGTGTTTAACACAACTCCAAAAGGCTGCATTTAAACCAGATGCAGGAAGCGTCAGGAGGTCCTACCACAGGCTCTCCTCCAACCTGGCATCTCTGGCTTCCCTGACTCAGAAACCCAAGGTGCGAGCAGAGTAGATATTTTAGGACCCGTTCCCTGAGCTTTGTGAATGAGACCAGGGAAACATCTGTACCGAGCACAACATCTGCCACCCAGTGGGGGGAGAGGGAGGGGCTGCTTACCATGTATGCAAAGTGAATATGAAATGAGTCTCAAACGATGGTTCATCCTGGCCTCCTGTGACCACCTTACATAGCAAGCAAAGTAAGGCTCAAGCTAGGTAAGGTTGGCCTTGTGGCCCTGCATGCTGAAGCTTGCTCTTAATTCCAACACTTCAGGGGCAGAGAGGCAGAGGGGCAGAAGGGCAGAGGGGCAGAGGGGCAGAGGGGCAGAGGGGCAGAGGGGCAGAGAGGCAGAGAGGCAGAGAAGCAGAGAGGCAGAGGCAGGTAGATCTCTATGAATTTGAGGCCAGCCTGCTCAGCAGAGTGAGACCCTGTCTCAAAAAACATATATCATCATCATCACCCTCTTCCTCCTCCTCCTCCTCCTCCTCCTCATGGCTATCACAGTAAGTTGGTTTAGTTTCAGGTGGGGAATAATACCAACGAGTCAGACTTTAATCATTTAACAAAGCCGTGTGAAGCTCCAGTGGACCATCTGTCTCTGCCTCCCCGGCACCCCAGATTACAAGACCAGCCTTGGTGAATTCCAGTTGCCCCTGGAACTGTGTAGGCCCAGACCATAGAGGGAACACTCTGGTGACCCAGCAGAATGGCCTGTGATAGTCGTGCCCTCTCCTTCCTTTGCACACAGGGCTGCGATATAATTGGTCCAGAAGCTTGTCACACCCACCCCTGGCTGTGTAACTAATTTGTTTCTTTTTGGAGCCAGCTGGCGGACACTGACCTGTCCTCTCATTTTGCAACATCAGGTCCAAGAAAAAAAAAAAAAAAAAAAAAAAAAAAAAAAAGCTCCTCATGCAGGATGTGGCGCTGTGGTGCGCACGCCTTTAATCCCAGCACTTGGGAGCCAGAGTCAGATGGATCTCTGAGTTCAAGGCCAGCTTAGTCTACAGAGCAAGTCCCAGGACAGCCAGGGCTACACAAGGTTACCGGGTGGGGTGTGGAAGGCCTTTCTCAGGTGACCTTGTCTTTGGGCTGAGCAGGTAAAAGAGGAGGTAGGTGTTGGTGGGGGGGAGGGAGAGGGGGATGTAGCGGTATTGATAGGAGTGCCCATAGTAGCCCTGGGAGGACGGCTGAAGAGTTCCAGAGTGACCAGGTTGGGACACTGGACACTGGTGACAGTGGGCACTGGTGACATTGGTCCTTATGAAGATGGAAGGTGAGAAACTACCAGATGAGTTCCAAGGAACTCTAAACCTCAAGGGTCAAACTTCAGACACTGTAAGCACGACAGCTATAGCTGCCATGCCCCTGTCGTGGGCTGCAGATCCCTAACCCAAGGCACATTCTGGAACAGTAATACTAGCACCTGCTGTCTGCTGCTGCTCACAGCTGTTCAGAGCCAAGGGCTGCGGCAGTTGCCAAGTGCCGGGGGTTAAAGCTCAGAGCCATGAGCCTCGAACCTGAGAGCCTTGAGCCAGAAAACCCAGGGTTGTAGGTCCTCAGCTTTCAGGCCTTGGAGTTGTGAGTCTCTCCCTCTGCCAGTCTAGTCGTCTAGTCTCTGGGCTTTGAGGACTCAGGGACCAGGCTGCCAGGGTTGCAAGAGCTGCTTGCCCACTCACCCTCCAGGCTATTTGTAATCCTTCAGGCCTGGCTCCTGATGGGAGCAGGTTAGGAGGCCTAGCAGTTTCTTGGGCAGTCCTGGGATTTGCAGACAGCACTGTGTGAGGCTAGGCACCCTGGAATGAACAGCAGAGCCTGTGTGCACCAGGTTTTCCACATTACTTTCTCCCCCGATGCTGTAGACAGCATCCATCTTGCCTGCCCTGTGGATGCTGAAACTGAGGCCTAAGGAGGCAGGGCATTTACTCAAGCTCTCATTTCTTCAAAAGTCACCTGTTGTCTACAGGGAGGGCTCAGGCCCTGGCCCTTCCAAATACTGAAGCCCCAAATCGGCAGTTCGGGCAGTTTGAATGTCCGGAAGCATCTTAGGCCCAGTTGGAGGCTTGGAGCATGTACTAGCCATTTGCAGTACCTCTCTATCCATTTTACCCCCAAACCAGAGTTAAGTGGCTCACTCAGGACCACCAGATGCCAGAGACACTGTACAAATCAGAACGGAGGCCAGCCAGCTCTGGACCATGTTGCCTCTTAAAGTCACCTTAAGACTGCATCAACATTAAATTCCCACCAGGGACTGTCTGAGAATCTACTTACGGGCACAGTTGCTGTGTTTCTCTGTGCAGGAATGCTGGAAGCGCCAGTACTGTGGCCTTGTGGCACAGAGAGGTCCCATGTGCCTGAGGATGGCTAAGGGCTTGTGGGGGCCTCTCCTGAGCATCATGGCTCTGAGCATGGCAGGGTGGTGGCCCACTGTCTGCTCTTGATTTGATCAGGGCCAGCTTGGAATTGGGTTCATCTCTGTCCTTTTGAGGAACTCACTAAAACCTCTGAGCCGAGTGGTTAAATTTCAACTCTTGCCTGTCCCAGCTCAGGAGTGGGTGACTGGGGACCAGTGGCCTTGGCTGGGGACAGGCCACTCCGGTCACTGCTTTGGTCTGGTAAACAGCTGAGCAAGCCTGCCAGAGAGTTAAACTTGCCACGGATCCCCTAAGAGCAGCAGGAAAGGATGTGAAAAAAAAAGTCTCCATCCCCTGTGGTATTGACCCTGTGTTGGGGACATGGGCAAGCACAGAGCTGTCACACGAGAGAACAGAAGAGGGCAGGTTCAAGAGCATAAGGAGGAGAGGAGCCACACTGCTGTGACTCAGTTGGGCTGTGACTGGGTGTTCCCATTGCTGAGGGCAGCTAGAGGCCCCTTGGACCCATCACCCCAACTGAGACCCAACTTGAATCCAATGTATTCCCCTGAGGTAGATTTCCTGGGGTAGTTTTAGCAAACAGGTTGTACGAGGAGGTCTTACAGGACTCTGAGAGGGTCCATGTGACATATCTGCCCTGTGTAGTATGGGGAAGGGCATCAAGGAGTCTGCATCCTGGAGTTCTAGGCTCAGGAGCTCACAAGGAAGATATACAAGAGACATCTTCAGTGCACAGAGGCGCTGTCCATGGTGATGGTCCCTGTTCCCAGAAGAAAAACTTAACTTTTCAATGGATTTTTTTTCCCCTCCGAGTACCCCAGAACCCCCACCAAGGGCCCTGGTTGTCCTGGAACTTGATATGTAGAGTTGGCTGCCAACTTTCTTTCTTTTTTTTATTTTTTATTTTTTTGCCAACTTTCTTTCAATATTAAAACTGTAAGACTTCACACAGTCGCTCAAAGCCTGCTCTCCTGGCTCCAGCTGCCACCTCTTCCAGCAATTTCTGTCTCTTCGGACTTCATCCACATCTCTGTAAATGATAGGTCTCATTTTAACAGCACAGTTCTAGGTTGAAATCTTCAAGACACTCCTGAGGAAAAGTAGCACAGGATCAGCCCCCAGACAGAGCAGAGTGGTTTAGAAGGGCTGTCCCAAGGTCACCCAGCTGCTAGCTGCACTGAGTCACCGCTTTATTATCGGCACAGGGGAGGGGGCAGGAAACAAAATATTTTTTCTCTAAGTGAAAATAGCTCCTGCATCCTGGTTTGTAGGATTGTTCACTGCGAACATGCAGCAGGAGCCAGCCTGGAAAGGCACATGGACGGCAGACCAGGTGCAGAGACAGTCACTAGTGGCATTTCTGGCAACAGATGCACATCGATGCTGCATAGCTTCTATTGAATGATACGTAAGCATGTCACATATAATCTCTATCATAGTGACAGTGTCCTCGCGACCTGCTTGCCCATAAGGAAGTCGGGCAACTTTCGAGACCATGCCACTGAACGAGCCCGGAACGTCCGAGACCGTTCCCAGGCCGAGTAGGTAGGACTAGTTTAGGAGAGTACAGCCTATTTGAGCTGCTGTCACTACAAGTCCCAGCAGTCCTCAGGGCAGAGAAGCCATGTGGCTGCCAAAATCAAGGACTACAAATCCCAGCAGGCAAATCACGGCCGCCGAGACTACCAGTCCCAGAATTCATCGTGCAACACACAGCGTACACTGGGATTTGTAGTTATCAGGGTAGCGTTAGTGTCTGTTCACACCTGTCAAAGAGGACGTACATTCCTCAGATTGACCACTGGAGGATTTACTGCTTTATGAAGTAACATAGACGTGAGATGGGGAAGTAAGGGCCCAGTGAGTCAAGTCTCAGAGTACGAGAGGACAACTGCGCATGTTCGTCGGAGTCCGTCGGCGAAAGCGCGCGCAAGAGGCGCCCAGCGCAGGCTCCGCCCCCTGTCCGACTGGCTCCTCCCTCGAGCCCCGAGCCCAGGGAGCCTGCGCTGAGGGCGGGGCGCAGGCCGTGGGGAGGTGCTCGCAGCGCCTGCGCAGAGCTGCTGCTTCTCTCGCGAGGACGGACGCCATTATCGCATCTCCCCGACAAACACCACGAGAATTCCGCAGCCCACACGGTAATTGCAGCTCCCGCAGCCGGTCGCGCCTCCACTCCCCCTTCCCGCGGGGCGAGAGCGAGAACGAGAGCGAGATCTCCGTCCGCCCCCGCCCCGCCCCGCCGCCAACCGTTGCCAACGGCCGCGGGCCGCACGCCGGGGCTGGGCGGGGGCCAGAGGGCCGCGGAATGTCCGCGCGCCGCCTCCGCGCCTCCACCCGCTGGGGCTGCGGGCTCCGGGCTGGGCGTGCGGGGGACCCGGGGAGCGAGCGAGCGGGCGAGGCCCGGCGGCCGTGCTCGCGTTCGGCTCCGGAGCCTCGGCGCCTCCCGGGCCGGCGCTCGGCGCCCCTGTCACGGCCTCGGCGCGAGGACGCCGTGCCCCTGGCTCGGCCGCCCAGTCTGTCACTGCAGGGCCTCGCGCGGTGCTCCCGGGCTCTGCGCGCCGCTTAGGTGGCCTCATCTCCCGGCCGTTCTTGGCGCTCTGCCCCGGGAGGGTGGCTTCGCCCTGGCTGGCGCATCCGCCTCTGCTCTGCTCTCTGTTTACATCGGGGCTGAGACTGGTGGTGCTCGCTTCCCCACCTAGCGTCACGTCCCCGTCCCGCACTCCCTGGCTTTTTTCCCCTTGTTGTTTGTAGTGGCCTTTGTTTCTCTGCTCTTGGTGACATTGTAGCTTCTCGAAGATAGTGTTAAGTCTTTTTGACTCCATCTCTTCTCTGCCTTCTTCTAATCTGGGTTAGTGACTCTTAAAGCCGCTCCAGGTAGGTCCCGATGTCTTTCCTGCACGCCTGGTTAGTTCAGGACACAGTGTTTCAGTCAGCTCTCTTCTTCAGTCCACAGGGAGCCTCTGCCAAGTACTTCCTTTCTGGTAACTGTTTCCTCCCTGGACGGTTTTAAGGTCTTCTTGGCACTGGAGCAGTTTTACAGTTCACAGGTATGCTCAGTAGGTGTGTCCTTGAGCGCTGGGAGATTTTTCCCAAGAGACTTTCTTAAGTCATTAGAGAATTGGTTCCCCCGATTTTTATTCTTTCAGGGATTCCTGTCATGTGTGACACACACTACTTGAATTTCTTCATCTTTCTTTCTATTTCTTTTTATTCTCATCCCAGGAAAGAGCTTCAATTTATCTTTCAGCCCTAATTTTTTTTTTTTTTAATTTTGCTCTGTGCAGTGGTGCAGGACTTTAATTCCAAGCACTTAGGAGATAGAGGCAGGTGGATTTTTGCGAGTTTGAGGCCAGCTTCGTTTAACATGGTGAGGCCCTATTTGGGGAGGGGGGAGAGGGATTCCACAATCAAATTGTAGTTTCTGAGCAGGGCTTGGTGGCACACACCTTTAATTCCAGCACTTGGGAGGCAGAGGCAGGCGGATTTCTAAGTCTGAGACCAGCCAGGTCTACAGAGTGAGTTCCAGGACAGCCAGAGCTACACAGAGAAACTCAGTCTTCAAAGACAAAATGAAACAAAAAAACCTTTCTGAATGTACTTGTTCTTTTCATTTTGTTCAGTAGCTTGTTGCATGAATGTTCTCTCCTTCAGACTGAGAAAACTATTAGGGGTTCTTTCAGTTCTCTTACCTGATTTCTCGTTTAGTATCACTTTTGGGGGTGGTGGTAAATGTTAGCTTCTTGCTTTGGATGGTAGGTCCTCCAATAGTGCTAATTATTATTGCTTAAACGTTAGACCTTAAATTAAGGTAAGAGGAAACTGGCAGGGGACCCTGGGTCTGTGAAGAGGGATTTAAAAATGGTTTTCCCCACTAGTGCCCGGAGAGTTTGTTACCTTAAGACATAGAGGACCACATAGCAGACACCTTATACGTCTATCTGGGCTGTTTATACATCTTCAAGGCTCTCCCTTTGCTTGGAAGCTATTTTACTTGTCTCTGAGGTGGCTGTGAGGACTGCTGAGGCCATGATGAGGCCTAGAGCCCCACTCCTGTGCTCTCCAAGCTATCTCGATCCTCTGTCAGAAATGGAAGTCTTTTGCTGTGTTCTATTTTCTTGTGAGCTTATTGTACTCGATTGAGTATCTTAATGGAGTAAGTGGAGACAGTCTACAAGGCTACTCACCTTGCACAGGACTTTCAAAGCCTGTTGTCTTCAGACAATTTCTCTCCTTTCATTTTTTGATCTTTGTAATGGATGTGTGCCAGAACATGGTTTCTGTGGTTGCCTCCAGTTGAGTGGACGCTTCTTCCGCTCTGCTATCTTGGTAGGTCACCAGGATGCAGGAGACTGGTCAGACACTAAGATTAGGCACTTCATTAGTTCTATAGTGAGCACTGAGTTTAGCTGCTTTACTTCCTTGCTGGGTTAGTGCAAGCAGCTAGCATATCCTGGCTCACTGATGCAGAGGTGTGCAGTGCAGCATTTGCAGTACCCAGAGCACAGGGATAGCAAGGCGATGCATTGGGCTGGCACACTTGCAAGTTGTGCTTAGTGAAATAGGCTGCATCTGCCAGGGCCTTGCAGCAGAGTCCACAGCAGCCCACACACTGATGAGCATTCTTAGGCCCACCTGCAGAGTTAGTCTGCGATTAAGAATTTCAGAGAAACTGAGTTAGCTTCCTCTTCCCCTTCATTTTCTCTCTTGGCATAAAAGAGATCGTACACAAGTTTCAGTGTCCCACTGACATCTTTTGTTTGTTTTGTTTCAGGATCTAATGCAGGATTCCACACTAGTCATATCTCCTCCAGTCTGCTATTTCCATCTGATTGATTGAGGCTGTGTGGTCAATAGAAACACTGATATCAATACCCCAAGATATAGACTAAGAATATCAGTTTTCTGCTAGAAATGCAGTGTATTCACCAGAACATGATAGATGCATGTGGGGAGGGGTGTTGACTAGAACCCTGACCAGTGCTTCTCCAGGTGAGGGTCTCAGAACCCCCATGTGGTCAGGGCGTGTGTGTGTACACTGACAAGGCATCCGAGGGAAACGGATGGTTCAAGCACGGGTTCTAGATAAATTTGCAACAGTGGTTTCACTAATACCACCCCATGTAGCTTAGCCTGCTTTCTCAGAATCAGCTGTGCTATGGAAACTCAAGGTGTATGGTTGAATGAATTCCATGAAACAAGGCTGACTAAAGTGCCATATAACTTACAGAGCCATCTCAGTTGTTTAAATCCAGGAAAACATTTTCCCTGGGAGGGGGGGAGGACTAGACAGATACATTGAGGGCCCCACACAACAAGAATGTGACACTAAAGTTAGGGCTGTGGTCAACATTCTTACTGTTTCTCTTCATAAAATTCCTCCCAGGGAAACTGGTCAGCAGAAATGCTTCTAACTAACCTCCTGGACTGTTAGTTGGAAGGAGAGTCTGGGGAATCTGGAGTGCAGTTGTGGGTGGAGCCGTGGCACTTGCTCCTTAGACTGCACCAGGGTTGCAGGCAGAAGCTTGCAGGGAGACCTATCTGCCTTGAAATGGGAGGTGCTGCTCTCCTGCCCTTAGATCTCAAGGGCAGAAGTTCACACTGGCTCTGTGCTTGGATGGAGTTAGTCTTAGAGTTGTCTTAAAACTGACCCTGGAACCTGGTGGAGGAGCTGGTACCTCCAAAGCATGGAGCCACCATCAAGGAGGATGAAACCTTGCCAACATGCTGTGGATTTGATTCCTGTCTTGACTTTTTACTGTAGCTTTCATGTCTACACATTGAAGAAGTGCCCAGTAAGGTTACATATATGTTAGCCCATGATGGAGCAGACAGATTTACTCCCCCAAAGGGGCCTCATATTGATGACAGGCAATTTGGAGTGCTCTAGAGGGAGCACCTATATGATTGATTGCATATGGAGGTGAGCTTTGGAAGAATGAAGTCTGACAAGAGAGGCTGGGGAAGGGGAAAAGATGGAAACCAGTTTCAGCATGTCACCGAAAGAGTTGAAAGGTGGAATGGAGCGTGCATGTCATGGCGACACCCGCTGTCTTCTCTCAGGTTCTCTGATGAACATTATCAGTTGTTAAGGATCAGTGGGCTGTGGTGACCTGGTACTCATGAGGCAGAGGTAGGTGTGTCTCGAAGTTAGAGGCCAGCCTGGTCTACATAGTTCCATAGAGCTATGTAGTAAGACCATGTCTCAAAAAAACCAACCAAACAATAAACCAAAGCAAAGGAAAGCCAAAACAAAAGAAAAAACCATGTTGAGGCTAAACAGTGCACATTGAGCGAGTGCGGAGGAGGAGCTGGGAGAGTGAGTGGGAGGATCAAGGGCAGATGAGGTCTAGACAAGTGCTGTGCTGATAGACCTGTCAGTCACAAGCCCCATTTGTGTGAGAGTAGCTGTGGCCTGTTTTCCTTTGCATCAGATGGGAAGTTAGTTTAGCTCTGTGGAAGCTGGAAATGGGTTTGGATAGAACTGGAAGTAAAACCTTAGTGTGTGTACACCCTGCTGCTACAAACTGTGAGGCCAAAACCCAAAGCATCTCCACCTTGCTGACAGACGCAGGGAAGGGACTGGGATGCCTTGCAGTTTTCATGGGCTCTAGGTTTCCCGGATGGGCAACCTGGATGGGAACAGCCTCCTCAAGATCAGCTTATGCGCTGGCCGGAGCCAGGGATGGCTTGAAATGGAGACAATCACTGCAGACCACCGTTTGTGCTTTGGATGCGTCTCTGAAGCTGTCTACAACTCAGCCTTGGTGGGCTCAAGATTGGTTTCAAAGCTGGGTGACCTGTTTCCCGGCTCAACATTTTTGCAACTGGTGGTCAGCTCGCAGCTATGGTCATGGCTCATGTTTCAGCCAATGTCAAGGCAGTGTCACCCTTGACCTCAGGATATCTTAGTTCTGTAAACATACTCTGTCATGTCAAGGGTGGTAGCTCCCAGAGGCTCCTTGTGAAGGGACAGGTGACTGTGATTGCCCTTCCAGGTTTAATAGTTCATGGATTTCAAAGATTTGTAGGATTCAGGTTATTCACATTTTTGCAAAGTAAGATATATTTACAATGTATTTCAGAATTCCAAAATTCAGGTTTGTCTAAAATTCAGATCTGCCATATAAAGGAGGAAGCAGGAAGAGGAAGGTGTTCAAGGATGGAAGCCGCTGCTGCTGCTGCTGGGCCCACAGGTCGATGTCTGTAACCCATTCAGTGCCACTGCTGCTGAGTTCTCCCGAGATCACATTACTTGGCTCCTTCAAACTTGTGGAGATCCATCATTCCTTTTCCATCAGGGATCCCTCAATAGAAAGTGGAAGACAAGCTGGAGGAGCCCTGCCTCTTCAGAGGTTCACCCCTTCAGAAGTGTGTCAGTACCCTTCCTTCTTAGGCTTTGAGTGGTTTCAAGTGTCATTAAATGCTGGTGGAGGCCCTGACTCAGAGCTTGGGATCTTTGTGTTATGGGCAGATAAGAAACTGTCTGACTGTGTGGTATGACTTCAGTGGTCATCTTTACCTTGCAGATCAGAAGTTAGATGTATCAGAGAGCTGCATCTATACTCCAGAGGTCGACAGTGGCTGCCTTTGGTCCGGGGCTGTGGATTGTTCCTTCCTACTAAATAATGATACAAGTTAGACACAGGCCAGGGTGTGAGTGGACTGGTAGGAGGGGCGTTTGACTCAGGTGCCCTCCAGGATGCTGGAGAGCATCACACTCAGGCCCTGGCTGTCTGCTTCTGCTTACAGAGGCTCTTCCAGGTGCTTCTGGGCCCAGGCTTTCACTGCTGGCTTGGGCAGCAAGTATCAGGAGAAAGCGGCTGCTCAGGTCCCTCATGGACTTCAAGGATTCTCGTCTGTTTTGGAAAGATGAATATGGCAATGACAGCCTTTCAGAATGTTGCTCACAGACATCTTCAGACCCTTTCCTGTCACTTCAGCCCTGAGGCCATCATTTTCCATCACAGCCTTTGGAGTTTAAAAAGCCCAAAATCTTTTGAACAGGAATGGAGTTTAGTTTGTTTTACATAATCCCAGGAAAGGGTTGTGTAGTTTCTACCTGTGTGTTCAGGTGTTTGTTCTCTCAGGACAGGTTTACTTGTGCTATTGTGTCTCTTAAGCCTTTTATACTTATATAACAATTTCTGAAAACATGGGCATTCTCTTCTACAAACAAGCTCAGTGCAGTTATCACATCAGGGGGTTTAATATCTGCTGCTTAAACACTAGGTCTTATTCATATTGACTGATTATTCCAGTAATGTTCTTAGTTATGTGGACGTGGATGCTCCTGTGTGTGGATGTTCCTGTGTGTGGATGTTCCTGTGTGTGGATGTTCCTGTGTGTGGACGTGGATGTTCCTGTGTGTGGACGTGGATGTTCCTGTGTGTGGATGTTCCTGTGTGTGGATGTTCCTGTGTGTGTATGTTCCTGTGTGTGGATGTTCCTGTGTGTGGATGTTCCTGTGTGTGGATGTTCCTGTGTGTGGACGTGGATGTTCCTGTGTGTGGACGTGGATGTTCCTGTGTGTGGATGTGGATGTTCCTGTGTGTGGACGTGGATGCTCCTGTGTGTGGATGCTGTGTGGACGTGGATGCTCCTGTGTGTGGACGTGGATGTTCCTGTGTGTGGACGTGGATGTTCCTGTGTGTGGATGCTCCTGTGTGTGGATGTGGATGCTCCTGTGTGTGGACGTGGATGTTCCTGTGTGTGGATGTCCTGTTGTGGATGTGATTTTCCTAGGTTTTTGCTACACCTTGTATAAATAAACCTTTCATTAGGGTCTGTATTCTACAGAATATAGGCTTAGAAACATTTATTGTTGACCAAACCACTTGGAATAGCTGTTTCCATTTGAAGTCTGGGAAGATTGAGGGGAGGCTGGTAGCAGAGGCCACGGCTGGCTCTGCCCAAGCTGGCTGTTAAGTGCAACTCTATGGTGACTGGCATGAATGGAGAGCCTTTCCATGTCTTCTGTTGCATCATTTGGAAAGTGGAAGAGCTGGGCTCTAGCATCTACAGTCCTGTTGGACTGGGTACAGTGGTTTCTGGGAAGTCCTATAGCTCAGGGCTGGGCTGCTTGTCGGAAAGTCTAAATGTTTTGGTTTATACAGCTTGTTCATCCTGGTGATTATGTGAGGAGAACAGCAAACCTGTTCCCCAAGGCAGGAAGATGGACAGATCTGGTGTTTTAAGTTTGTTTTATTAGAAGAAAGTCTTGCTGTTCAGGTCAAGTTGGCTTCAAACTTGCAGCAACCCTGCTGCTTTAGGCTCTGAGTGTTGGGATTAAAGGTGTGGATCACATGCATGACTCTAAGTAATTTAGTTTTCAAATTTTAATTCTATTGTGTGTGCACATGTATGTGTGGCGGTCAGAGAACAACTTTCAGTGGTATGTTCTTCGTGGACTTTGATCATGGACCTTGGGAAGGTCAGGTTTTGTGGCAAGTGCCTTTGCCTGCTAAGCCACTGTGTTAACCCTAAGTAATTGTTTTTCTTACAACCGACAACTCTTCAAAACGTTATTCCTGGCACTTGCTCTAAAGTGAAGCAAATAGTTTCTTGCTCTTTTGTTGCTGGCACAGCTGACATTGTTGACAAATGTTCTAGTCATCTTCTTTGACTCTGTTACTGGAGAACCACATCCAGATACCTGGTAGCTGTTGAGATGGAGTTGGGACCTGTGAGAGCCTTGTAGGAGGTGCCCTGGGCTGTGTGTGCTCCAGGATACCCTGCTCTGTGGTAAAGCAGTGGGGGGAGTGTCCTGGTCCACTATCTGTACCATTGCCATGTGTTTGCAGTGTCGGGCATTTTATGCACAGGTCCTGGCATGGGGTATGTTCTGGATTGTCTGGGCCCTTCAGGCTTGAGTGTCTTGTTCTGACACATGTGCTGTGTGTACATATTGCTCATTAGAGGTTTTCAGATCTGATCCTGTTACTTTTGGGCTTAAAGGGTTAGTTGTGAAGTTTTGTGATATTTTGATGCAAAAGTAAATTGAAAACTAAAATGACTAAAAGCTTTTTTTGAAGACTGTTTTCACTATGTAGACCAGGCTAGTTCAAAATTTCAGAGATTTGCACGCCTCTGCCTCCAGAGTGCTGGGACTAAAGGCTTGGCCCACCATGTCTGGCTGGGTATATGAGTCTTTGCTTTGGTCTAGTTTCAACCAAATGCTGGTGGGGCAGCGTTACAGAGCACACAGAAGAGCATGGCTGGGTCGCTCAGGTCGGGATTGATGTCTGGGATGTTGACTAGTGGAGAAGAAGCTTTCACTTGGCCTTGTAGATCACAGTGGGAAGTGTCTGGAGTGACTCTGCTCTTAAGTAGGTGCAAAGATTAGGTATCAAGCAGCATTGCCTTAGTCCACGTCACTGTTTGAAGTCCTAAAGGCCATGGTTCATGGTTATAGTATGTACTGTGATTGGTTTGTCTCTAATCCAGGTTGTTCATGATCTCTGCAAATGTGACTGATAACCTGTAGTAGGCCTGTTGGTGAGCCCAGTGTGCAAATATCCCTACCTGATGCAGGCTAGGTGCTGGAGAGGAGTGCAGCCCAACAGCTTTTGGTGTGTGCTATGTGGTAGAAACAGTGTAGAGACAGTGGGTACTCTTCTCTGGTGAAAGCTTTATGGAAACTGAAATATCATCTCAATTTTATATCATAAAGTACAATAGTTCTTTAAAATTTTCCTCCTGTTATTTTAAACTGTAAGATCAGCTTTTGGCTCATGTATTGCATGGAAAGAAGTGGGAGGTGGACCTGTTCTGTGGGTCCTGGTTTGTACTGTGTTGCCTCTGTGGGGTTTGTGAATGAGGAGCAGGCTGAGGTCATAGGTAGGCCAGCTGAAAGGGCTGGAGACACACAGAGCTGTGGAAGGCGAAGGCTCTGAGCGGATGGAGCCTTTGAAGGAGGTGGAATGGGCTTGGTGAGACAAACAGTGCTCAGAAGCAGCCGACGGGTGCAATTCCTGCTCAGTTCTATATGGTTTGGGAGGCACACCAAGTCTGCCATTGAGACAGGATGTGTTAGGACCAGGGTCCTTGGCAGTTGATACACATAGGTGACAGGTGTGAACAGAGATGGGATGCTGAGAGGAACCATCGGTAGGAGGTTACCCTGGCACTGTTGAAGGGAGCAGGCCCAGAATGACCAGGTCTGGCAGGCTTCTTTCCCAAGGAACTGCAGAATGGTGGCTCCTTTTGAGCAGGTGGGAAGAGATAGTAGTGACTCAGGAAAGCCTGGCTCGCAGTTTTGGAATGGAGACCTGAGTACTGCAGCCTGGACAAGCTGGATAAAGAAGGCACAGGAGGAGAGAGAGGCAGAGATGGAGGTTAACTTCATGCCTGTGCCTGCCAGCCCCAGCACTGTGGTTGTCAGAGGGTGGCCCACATCCTTTGACACATCTGGAACACCTTCTCAGGAGTCATGAGAAACCAAAAGAATGAAGAGAAATCGTTTATCTCTTTCTCTGTCAACATTTGGACTCATGGTACATAATTTGTGGTGGGTACGATTGCTGGTGCTTGAACCCAAATCAGGTCTGGGTACTATGCTGTGTTCTTGTGCTTTTTGCAAGGCAGCAGGACATACAATGCCATGTTTTTACCCAAGAATGTCCTTGATGGGCTGGAGAGACGGCTTAGTGATTAAGAGTACTTGCTTCTCTTCCACAGATCCAGGTCAGTTCTCTTTGTCTGAGTCTGGTGGCTGAAAGCTGCCTATAGCTCCAGTTCTAGAAGATCTGATGCCTCTGGTCTTTGAGGGCACCTGTACATATTCTCTCTCTCTCTCTCTCTCTCTCTCTCACACACACACACACACACACACACACACACACACACACACACACAC
>JANHMN010000018.1:45576554-45597469 GCA_030674055.1 Rhabdomys pumilio
CACACACACACACACACACACACACACACACACACACACACACACACGAATAGAAGTAAATATATCTTTTAAAAGAATTGTCCTAATGTCACAGTAAAGCCATTGCTTTCCTAAGTCTCCACCGTAGAGCTCACCTCATCTTACCACTCTGAGACATGGGCAGATGAGAACATTTTACTGGAATTGTTACAGGACAGCTCTCTGCAGGATTGGAAGCTGTGAACGGAACTAGCTCGTGGGCCACTAGGAAAGAAAGCCTGAGCAAGGTGGTTTTCTTACAAATGTACATCTGTTGTCAGTGATAGGAATCGAGCTGTCAGGTGGGATTAGGATTTTAGGAAGCTTCGTTTACTGTTGTGAGCCCAACAGCTCCTTCAAAGAAGAGTCAGTGCTGATGTTTATTTGGAGATAGGCTTTCACTACATAGCTCAAGCTAACCTTGAGATCTTCCTACTTAGTCTCCTGAGTGCTGGGATTATGAGTCTGCTTGACCATGCCTGGCTCAATGCTTTTAGTATCATCGTGTATCATGTATGGCATCTGTAGCTGCATATACCTTAGTGAATGGTAGATGAAAGCTTACACTTAGAACTACCCACTGGACAGGCAGACCATCAGTGGGCTTTGGGGAATTCAGGAGCAGAGTTTCCCAGTGTGGTTTCAGGCTCTGCTGCAGCCAGACTTCATTCAGTAACTAAAGCAAGTGCCGAGTTTGAGGGTCACTGCAAACGAATGTATCCATAACTGTGTGCAGAGGCCGTTGATCTGCTCTCTTATTTCTAGCTGTGTCTCCCCATGAGGCTGGCTGAAATCAGAGGCTGCATCCAGAGCCAGCCAGTCTGCCAGCCTATGAACATAGCTGTAGCCTGGTCTTTAGGGAGCCTGTGAAAGGGCAGAGCAATGTTACTTTTCATTAAGCCTTTATTATTTTGGAAATTGTAGCTCCTTTTCATTAAAAAGTATTTTGTGTGTTAATATGTTTAAAAAGTAAAATTTCAGCTGAGTGGTTGTGGTTCACACCTTTAATCCTAGTACTCAGGAGGCAGAGGCAGAGGCAGGGGGCAGGGAGAAGGGGGCAGGGGCAGGGGGCAGGGGCAAGGGGCAGGGGGCAGGAGGCAGAGGCGGACGGATCTCAGAGTTCAAGGCCAGCCGGGTCTACAGAGTGAGTGCCAGGACAGCCAGGGCTGCACAGAGGAATTGTCTTGAAAAAAAAGAAGGAGATGGGGGAGAGAAAGAAAAAATTTCCATAACTATTACTTAAAAAGAACATGCGATACTCAAACATATTCTGATATGCTGTGTGGTTTAATTAGTACAGCGCTCTGGGCCTCACTGATTTTAAGGTGTTGTAGGAGTTCTTAATCCCAAAAGTCAGAAGTGTTGCTTCCCAGCAGCCAGCCTTCCGCCCTCACTGGGTCATGTGTGCCTGGAGTGTTGTGGGCCAGGCTTTAGCTGAACCTCCTAGTTCCTAGATATTTGGATTTCTTTCTCCCTCCCTCCTTTACTTGTTTATTTTGAAACAAAAGTCTCATTATGTGGCTTTGGTTGGCCTGGAATTTGGCTATGTAGGCCACCCTGACCTCAGACTCACAGAGGTCCTCCTGTCTCTGCCGTCTGATTGCTGTCATTAAAGGCTGAACTACTATATCTGCCCCGGTATTTGGCTTTCTTAAGGTAATCTTTAGCTGTGCTTGTGTGTCCAGAAGGCCGTCTGGCACCATCACACATCTGGCCTGTTGTCTACTGTCTGGAAGAAAAGCATTAATACAGAAACGAGCGGTAGGAACTCCTTGGCCTGCTCTTGATATGGCTGAGGCAGGTCTGTGGGGGCCTGCACCTGGCACTTACTGGAGGAGGCGTCTGTGTGGGGAGGTGGGAGAGAGTGACACGTTTAATCAACATGATCAACCTCAGAGGGGAGTAGCCTGACCTCGGGTTTGCTCTTTCCTAGTCTTAACTGGAAACAGTTTTAAAGGTTCTATCTCAAAGAAAAACAGTGTTGCCTGCGTTTTCCAAAGGGTAGGGAGGCAGGAGCCCTGGGAGAAGCATCTCTTGCCTCCTGCTTTCCTTACATCTGGTAATTACTAAGGGTCATTTTCTAACTTGTTTCATTCATTCATTCATTCATTCATTCATTCATTCATTCAGTGTGTGTGCCCATATGCATGCATGTAAGTGACAGGGATAAATACTGGGTGCCATCTGTCACTCTACCTTGTGTTTTCAGCCAGTGTTTCTCATTGAACCTGGAGCTTATCCCTGTGGTTAGACTGGCAGTCCAGGCAAGTGTGCCTCTGCCTCACCGTTCTGTGGGTGCTGAGGATGTAAACTCAGGTCCTTGTGTATACAGCAAGCACTTCACCCACTGAGCCATCTCCTCAGCCCCCATCTTGTTCTTTTGTACTCTGTGGCAGATGTGTTTGGGGGCAAAAGTAAGCCAAACCTTCCCATGCGTCCTAGTTAATAAAGAAATGGATATTGTTGCTGACCTCCCGGCTTTTGGATTTTATTTCTTAGTGCTCCTGTGTCCTGAAAAGACTTTGATAATCTTTGATGTTCCAGCAGTTTCCATGTTCCTGGAGACTTGGCTACCTAAGTACCACTTTGCTACTTCTTAAAGTGGACAGGAAGTGACACTTGCTATCCTGATATTTATATTTAATGTAATTTATTTTTGAGACACACTATGTAGCCTAGGCAACCTGGAATTTGCTATGTTATATTGACCAGTCTGACCTTGAACTCACTGAGATCCACCTGTCTCTGAATCCCAAGGGTTGGAATCAAAAGTGTCTACCACTGTGTCTGTCTGTATCCTTATCTTTCTGGCACTGTGGTCTAGGCATTCCAGCTCTGGTGGATCCTCAAGTCTCTAGAGCAAGGCAGTACATTGGGGACACTGTGGGGCTTTTGGGACGAGAATACGTTCTTTCCACTCCTGTGGTGGTTCTGAGAGTGCCTTTTGCATACACTGTGTCCTGACTAAATCTGTTCTTCACGTGTCTCACTAGGGGCTGCTCCTGGCCTTTCTGCTTTTGCCAACAGTGAAGCATATTTTTATCTCTATAAAGTGAGGCCAGACAAGCCATGGATGCTTTCCATAGCCCCTTCCAGACATGTCAGGAACACACTAGGCCTCACTGGGGGCATGTGCAGTGGGCTTGTTAGACTCACTGCTGGACAGGCATCTGGTGACTGGCATGTCATTCCAGCCCAGGGCTGTGTGTCTGGCTGCCTTGTCTTGCTTCCTGTGGAAATAACCCCACCAAGCCAGATGTGGCATGAAGGCTCCTGGAGAGGCTTGATGTAAGAAACAGTCCTGAGATGCCTGTCCTCGAGGCTGACGGGAAAGAAGCCATTTGTCTCAACATCCTGTATGATGTGGTTCATGCCGTGACCGAGAAAATCTCGGTGGGGAATGTGCTGGAACACAGTGAGCCTTTGTTCAGTCATTTTCTCTTCTGCCTTCTTGGCTTTTTCATGTCCTGAGAGCTAGTGCTCTGTAGTGTTTCCTTTTTAACCTTCACCCCTAAAATGGAGCTTTATGCTCTAAATAGTGCTGTGTGTCCCATCCATCCCATCCTGTGCTGGTGACTACACCCCAGGCCTCTGCTTACTTTTAAATTTGAGACAGTTTTCTTTTCTTTTTTTTTTTTTTATTTTTAAAAAAGATTTATTTATTTATTTTATGTATATGAGTGCCCTATCTGCATGTATACTTTCTTGCCAGAAGAGGGCATCAGGTCACATTGTGGGAATTGGACTTGGCCTCTGGAAGAACAACCAGTGCTCTTCTGAGCCATCTCTCCAGCCCCATGTTTTGTTTTTTAAATTATTTATTTATTTATTTATTTTTTTGAGACAGGGTTTCTCTGTGTAGTCCTGGCTATTCTGGAACTGGAACTCACTCTATAGATCAGGCTGGCCTCAAACTCAGAGATCTGCCTGCCTCTGCCTCTTGATTGATGGAATCAAAGGTGTGTATCACTACTGCCTGGTGAGACAGGGTTTTATTAAGTGGCCCTGACTAGGCTCAGCTGAATTTACTCTGTAGCACAGTAGGCCTTTAACTTACTTTTCCATTTCAGCTTCCCCAGTGTAGCTTTAAAAGTTCCTGTGTTAGTA
The DNA here is from genome assembly GCA_030674055.1 of Rhabdomys pumilio. NCBI lineage: Eukaryota > Metazoa > Chordata > Mammalia > Rodentia > Muridae > Rhabdomys > Rhabdomys pumilio. Next base: position 45,580,680 of record JANHMN010000018.1, read on the forward strand.
CTTTTAGTTTTTTCTCATGGATGCTGCAAATATTTTTTTTTTTTTGTTTTTGTTTTGTTTTTTTGTTTTTGTTTTGTTTTGTTTTGTTTTTCGAGACAGGGGTTTCTCTGTGTAGCCCTGGCTGTCCTGGAACTCACTCTGTAGACCAGGCTGGCCTTGAACTCAGAAATCTGCCCGCCTCTGCCTCCCAAGTGCTGGGATTAAAGGCGTGCGCCACCACCGCCCGGCGCTGCAAATATTTTAAAATACATTTGTAGTTAAATATTTAGTTACCATGGCACATTGATGACTGACAGGCAGCTGAGCAGTTAGTATGGATAGGATAACCAATTTGTCACTCACATAAAGCTAAGCGGCTGAGTTTTCTCAGTGCATACAGAGCAGTCTGTGGAGACGAGAGCACAGGTACAAGTGCTTTGAAGACTTAGTCCATGGTTTCTAATTTAGTTTAATGTGTGTGTAATCTCATAATGTAGCCCCACCTTGCCTGGAACTTGCCATGTAGACCAGAGTGGCCTTGAACTCACACAGATCTGCCTGCCTCTACTTCCTGAGGGTTGGGATTACAGATGTGTGCCACCACGCCTGGCTTTGATTTTTATGGAAATGTAAAAATGTTAATTTTTGTGGTGCTGCCATAATTGTATGTATTAATGAGGCACAGTGTGACATTTCTACACAGGGTGCTGTCAGCACGAGGCAGCTCAGGGTCAGTGAGGTTCACCTTACCAGTGGGTTTTCAGTGGCAATGCTGATGTCATCCTGGTGTCTGTGGCTGCCATGAGCATAGTGCCTCTCATTGGGCCCATATCAGATGCAGGATGCCTGCATGAGCCAGACTCTGTGCAGGCTACTCAGTGCTGGCTCGCTGGGCTCGGCTTTCAGCTCATGGGAGGCAGATGCATACAAAAGATGGGAAGCCAGAGGAAGGTGCTTGGCCACAAAGCAGGACCTGGGGACTAGAGAGCAGGGTGCTGGTGTCCTTCAGGCATGATTGAGTGTCACTGAAGAACCTGTGTGGGAGCAGAGAACATGGGGGAAAGGGGACAGGGGTCATCTGACTGGAAGAGACCAGACTGGGCTGTTCCTTCTGAGCTGGGTGTGGAGGTGGGATGACTGGACAAGTCCAGTGAGTGAGCAAGGAAGAGAGCCCAAGATGGCTGCTGCTGGTCCACCTGCTGAAGACAAACTCTTCATGCCCCTGCATTGTGAGCTGAGGAAATCTTTTTTTGTTTTTGTTTTTGTTTTGTTTTTTTTGAAACAGGGTTTCTCTGTGTAGCCCTGACTGTCCTGGAACTCACTCTGTAGACCAGGCTGGACTTGAACTCAGAAATCCGCCTGCCTCTGCCTCCCAAGTGCTGGGATTAAAGGTGTGCGCCACTACCGCCCAGCGAGCTGAAGAAATCTTGTCTGTCTCTGATGTGGCCCCTGAGCTGCTGCTGAGAGCTCTGGAGCAGGAAGAAGGTGGAGAACCCTGGGAAACTGCACATGAATTCAGCTGTTAGGTGATGCCTGGGTGCAGTCAAAGCTTGAGCCAGCATCTGTAGGAGAGAATAAAAGAACCTCCAGGCAGAAAGCTTTGGCCCAAAGCAGCTAGGTAACATGGGCTACTGCCAACAGTGAGATGACAGGAAGGGCTGTGGTCGGTACCTGGGGTTAATATCCAAAGAGAGATGTCTAGGGACCTGTGCTGTGAGAGCACTGCCATGAGTGGTAGGGTGTGAGCCACATGAAGCTGAGCACCAGGCCTTCAGTGCCCATTTAGCAGAGGGCCTTGCCCTGGCACCCTCCCTGGCAGGGAGTTGTAGGAAGCAGGCAGAGATGCAAGAACAATGGCCTAGGGGAAGAGCCCTGCAGGAAGCTAGGGACAGTGGTAGACGGCGAGCCCTGCAGAGAAGCCAGAGCCCTGGAGCTGGAGCAGCCTGGTAGGAAAGACTGACACTCGAGGAGCCCAGGAACAGCAAGAAGGGAGCAAGTGGAGTGACTTCACTGAGTGCCTTGGACGGAGGCCTGGGAGTGGGACAGGAAAGCAAGGCTGGGCTGTGGAGCTCTGGCAAGGGCGAATGGAGGAAGTGTGACACACTAGTCCAGGAGTTCTGAGGAGTTCAGTCAAGGTGCAGGGAGGTGGGCTGAGGAGTTGGGTGGGGCGGGGCTGTGGGATGGGTTAAAGGAGGCCTCACTAGATAATTAGATAGTGGCTTAAGCCTCTAGCTAGGTTCAAGACCCAGCGCTGGGGGAAAATGTCTCAGGTGCTGTTGGGATTTGTGCTAACTGCACAGAACTACTGTGACCAAGAGACATTGTGTCATAAGCAACCAGTAAATAATAAGTCTTGTGGAAAGTAAATGACTCAGTGCAGAGTCCAAGGGAAAGGGGACCTGGGGTCTCTGCCTCCTCGTAGGGAGTCAGCCTAGGTTTGAAGTGTTGTACCCCAACTCCCTGTTACTGCGGTACAGCATCTTACAGGTACAGGAAGACACACACGTAGTTCCTGTCGGGGGAACTGCTGTCCTACACACTTCAGTGTGTCCTACACACGGACCTGGGACTGTCCACGGAGCTTCCTCTCTGCGGTGTATTGGGGTGGGATGATTAAGTCAGTCTTCCATGTTAACATGTGGGACCCCTCATCTTGCTTAGGCCTGCTGAGTACTTAGATCGTGACTCTGGTGGACTGCCCTTTTTCCACGTGCACCCTGGGAGCTTCAGTACTCTAAATGGTAATTGCAGTCGAGTCTTTATTGAACATTAGTCTTAGTTCAGCTGTTTTATTACATTAGGACTGGATTCTCCCCAGGCCTTCTGAGAAATGGCAAAGCTAATTTGCCAAAATGGCAACTGTGTGCATGTCTCTCTGTTCCAGTTTTCTTGGGCTGCTTGCCCTAGTTTTTTTTCTATTGAAAGCTTCACTGTTAGCAGAATTTTAAATGTTTTTATCCTGGCAACAGAAGCATTTGGATAAACAACGAGGAGGGCAGTGGTGTCCTTGTTTGGAAGAGGTCAGAGTTCAGGATTTTATAGCCAGTCCAGAATACTTTCTTAAGCCATTTGCAGAGCTTTTAGAAAACAGGAAGGTGCCAGGGTTGGGCATTTAAAAGCTTCTTCCACTGGCCCCTTAGGAGAGACAGGCACTGTTCATGGAATCTGTGGGTTCCAGCCATTCATGACTAGGCTATAGAGCCAGAGCAAGCGGGTTTAGACCAGGCAGTTCATGTTCTTTTTGACGAGGCTGTCCATAGCAGGTGGCCTGGATACAGGGGCTAGAGTCACATAGATGAGGAGCCGGTCTCTTCCTCTAGATCTTTGTTTTTCATGGGTTTCCATGTTTAGGCCTGGAGAAAGCCCAGGCTGCAGGCCAGCTCTCTCTGGAGGAGGGTCCCCAGAGGCTTCTGCACTGTGTCTCTCTTTGGGTAGACTTGTAGGAGTGTTCAACCTTTGACATTGTGACACACAGACTGTCATCTGTGAAGTTCATGTATAAAAGCCATGCAGTCAAATAAGCCTCCCCAAAGCAAACCTTGCTGTTTTAAGCAAGCATTTATCACTCACCTGAGGTGACGGTAGCTGGTGAGCTGAGGCTTGGACAGGCCTTGTAGCTGCACTTGCTGCACGTGAAGCAGGGAAGGCGAGTCTGTCTCGTGGCATTTGTCCTGAGGTACTGAGGCAGGCATACTGGTGATTCTAGTATCTTTGCAGCCTTGAAAAGGGCAAAGACTTGTCTGTCTGCGTCTTCCCGGAAAAGGGTCTGTAGTGTATTTTCAGTTCTTTGGATTTGCCAGACCCCAGCCCGCTTTCAGTCTAGTGCTGAACCTGGCTAGGCGGCTCTAGGCAGGGGAAGGCTGTGCTTCTTTATTTGGAAGCGAGAAGACTGAATTTATGGTACTAGGTATGTTATCTTTCAGCTGTGGCTGCTCTGCTTTCAAGTTCCTCCTCAGAGGACTTAGAAAGGGACAGGCACAGAGGCCTGGGGACATAGGGGAGCTGTACCTGATCCCAGGCTCGGGACAGTCCTCCGGCTGAGGTTGAAGACAGCAGTGGTGGTCGGAGTTGGAATGGCCATGTCCTGGTGTCACTCTGACACTGTTAGTGTGTATGTGTGTGTGTGTGTGTGTCTGGTCACTTTTTTAGTGGAATGTGGAAGGCAGTGGAAAACCAGCGTGCTCTCGTTCCTCCCATGTGTCCCAGCCATTGGTGGTCTAGACCCTGCATATGCTGGGCATAGCTAGTTCCTCCTCCCTCTTCCTGCTCTTTCTGCTCCTGCACAGTACATGACCTCGCACTGCTGAGCACTCAGCTGCTGCTGAAACCGCCCGTCCTGGGCTCCGTTTCGCTTTGTTCCCAAGTGAATCTTTGTACAGTAAGTGTATGTGCTGGAAGGCTTCTGTGTTCAGGGAGGTCCCAGTGTCATTCCAAGGCCCCTGCAAGCCACTGGGACTCGGTGCCTTGTCAGACATCCATGTTGTCAGTTATCCAGTAGGTGGAGCACCTGTCCATGGTTTGGCCTTTCCTTGTGACTGATTTTGTTTTTTTAGGTTCAGTGTCACAGGCTTATTGGTCTTTCCTACTGCTGTGAAAAGGAAAAAGAATTGGCTTAGGTGTAGCAAGTAGTTTTTCCAGTCTGAATTTTTTTCTTAAAGAGCCCCTTCGATTAAATAAAATGCAAACAGTTGCGAAGGAGGTGTGGTGGCTTATACTCAGGGGTGGGCCACTCTTCGGCAGCTCACTCACACATACCTTTCCACCGCATGACCCAGACTTGAATTTTTGTTTTGTTTTTATGTTTTTTGTTTTTTGTTTTTCGAGACAGGGTTTCTCTATATAGCCTTGGCTGTCCTGGAACTCGCTCAGTAGACCAGGCTGGCCTCGAACTCAGAAATCCGCCTGCCTCTGCCTCCCAAGTGCTGGGATTAAAGGCGTGCGCCACCACTGCCCGGCCAGACTTGAATTTTAAATTGTCCTTTACTTTTGTCCCTTCCTTGGTTTTGTTAATTTTAAAGTCTACTTAATTTCTACAGACCTCCCATCATCCCTGTTACTGTGTTAATAAGATGTATCATCTGTGGCAGTACAACACTCAGTCTATCTGTCTGTCATCTGTCTATCTGTCTGTCTATCTATCTATCTATCTATCTATCTATCTATCTATCTATCTATCTATCTTTGGCCTGTTTGATTTCTTGCAAGGTGAGACCCTGGCACCCTCTTTCCTCAAAGAATTGGTAAGGAGAAAAGCTCGTGAATTTTCAGTGTTTCTTCACCTTACTGCAGTTACTCGGTGATTGTCAGTGTTTTCATGTTTGCCCAGAGTAGGGCCTTCACATCGCTCTGTGTGTTCAGGAGATGTGAGCCTAGCAGTGTTTGTGGGACCCTTACTTGAAGTGTGATGGCTGCCTCCTTCAGATGGGAGCCCAGTGATTTTCATAGTGTCTTTATATGTGGTCCAACAAGTCTGGGCTCAGCTTCTGTGTTTCTTGTTTGGAATATGTAATTACCCCTTTCTTCAAGTAATCCGGCTTCCTTTTGGAGAGGTCTGGCCCTTGAGCACCACAGCTGGACTCTAAGGACATAGCCTGCTGCAGGGCCCACTGCTGCCTCTGCCCTTTCAGTGGACGGAGCAGAGTGTGTGAGCATATACCCACACCTGAGTTTGCACTTCCGGTTCAGATTGTGGTACCCAGGCATGTACTTGGTCGCTCTCAGACCACAATGTTAGCTTCTGCACTTCTCAGAAGTATTGAGCAGGATTGGAGTGCCATGTGTAGTCAGAGCAGAACAAGACACATTCAGCTACTTAGCAGGGACTCCCAGTGCCCCTTGCAACAGTTACTGAAGATGGTTAGAATTTATTTTATTGGTGAGTTCTCCCCATTTAAAAAAGTTACACTGTATCTGTTGTCAGAGCAGGGAAGGGGCCCGGGAACCCTCCCTCTGCCGCTCTTCTTCCTTGCCCAGTACCCTCAGCTGACTTGGTCTCTTCTATTGATTCTCATTTTCTGAAGTTGTTTTAGTTTTGCAGACTCTTTACCACACGTTTGTGTATGAGGGTGCTATTCCTAGATACTATATATGGATTACAGTGCTGCCTTTTTAGACTTGATAGTGATTTTTGTTTAGATATAAAATTATTGGCTCACATTTCTTTCTCATAGTATCATTTTATTTTGTTGTGTGTATGAGTGTTTTGTCTGCCTGTATGCCTGTCCGTTATCTATAATGCTGTGCCACAAGAGGCCAGAAGTGGGTGTCAGATACCCCAGAGTTGAAGTTAAAGTGGTTGTGAGTTGCCGTGTGGGTGCTGGGGATGGTGCTGGGGATGGTGCTGGGGATGGTGCTGGGGATGGTGCTGGGGATGGTGCTGGGGATGGTGCTGGAGATGGTGCTGGGGATGGTGCTGGAGATGGTGCTGGGGATGGTGCTGGGGATGGTGCTGGGGATGGTGCTGGGGATGGTGCTGGGAAGGGCAGTACTTTTAACTGCTCAGCTGTCTCCCAGTCTTTCATCTCTCCAGCCCCTCTCATAGAATCTTAAATATTTTGATCCACTTTTTCTTTGCCTGGCTTGGTTGCATTCTCTTTGTGTTGTAAGCCACCTGCTCTTTTGCTTGGATATATAAGGGAAAAGACTTTCCCTCTGCATATCTGGCGGGCCCTTTAATAGATGGTCTCAGCACCGTAGGTCCACTTCTACTTTCAGGTGCCCCCCCCCCCCTTCTCTTTCCTGGCCTCAGAACCGGGCCTAGTGCTTGTTATTGCTGAGCTGTGCTTCAGCCCAGGAGCTGTGTGGGTGCCAACCCTGAGACCCCATCTCCTTGCCACAGCTTGCCCCTGTGTGCCCAGTGCTTGCTTGTTGGCTTTTCCTCACCTGTCTTCTCGGTTGCATTTTGGAACATTCTCTTTAGTCTTTTTTTACTTCCTTCTGTTCCTCTTCGCTTTTCTGTTGGTTTTGTTAAGGCTCTACCTGTTGTATTTGTTTACTCTTGAGTTTTTTCTAACTTAGTCTTTCTTTAATTGTTGATTTTTAATCATTTATTTAGATCTGAGTTGATGGACCTGACCTCACTTTGGTGGCTTAATCAGAATGTCACAGGAGCTGGAAGAAAGTCACAGATGGATCTGCTAGGGGTTGTTCTTGAGGGTGGGGTGTCTGGAGGGCCATGCAGCTATGACTGGTTCTCTGGGATGTGTTAGTCACTCAGAGGCTTAGGCACTATGAGGAGAAGGTAGTGCTTAACAGAGTGTTTGTCTGGGCAGCTGGGTCCACTGGAGATGCTACACTCGGCCTGAGGGTTCCAGACCTGCTTCTAGATGTTGGAGGTGGCATGAGGGGTGGAGAAGTGAGGCTTTCATTCCACTATTTTGGGGAAAAAAAGCAGCTAGTCATGTTTCTAAATATTTCTGAGTGCTCAAAAACCAAGTTGAGCCCTGCAGTGAAGCCCCTGCAGTGAAGCCCCTGCAGACCTTTAAGACCCCTTTGGTGCACAGAGCTACGATTTCTTCCACACTGGGACCATCAATTAATTGTCCTCTGGTTCTTGACATTTGTTTTGCAGGTGACAGAACCCTAAACCCTGTGACTTCTGATTCTTGCTTGTCAGTGTGCCCCTTTCTCGCACTCTGGATGATGTCAGAGCAGGACCTGGCGGATGTGGTTCAGATTGCCGTGGAAGACCTGAGTCCTGACCACCCAGGTACAGCGTGGGATAGTAGATGGACTGTTGCTCCCCCTGTCTTTCCAGTACCAAAGCCACCATGCTGGACTTTGTTTCCCAGGAAAGCAGACACAGCAGTGATGTCAGCCTTGTGTGAAAATTCAAATCATAGGATGTAAGCAGGGCTGCCTGCATGCGCGTGCGCATGCCCACATACTTATTTATTTCTGGAAAAACGAGTTAAGGCCATTGCCCTAGAGGGCTGCTGTGTGTTGGCAAGGGAGGAGGCAAGGCTCACACAGCTCTGTAAGTAGTAGCCTTGTCTTTTCTACTGTGGATGCGCACACAGAGGCTGGAGAAATGCACAGGCAGTCAGTGTGAGAAAAAGTGAACTAGTTACATGAAAGCATTCATGGCATAAAGGTCAGTAAAGATGCTGAGCACAGACTTCTGGGAAGGTGGCCTGTGTCAGGCCAGAGCAATGACTCAGTGGTTAGGAGTATTTCCTCTCTTCCAGAGGACCTGGCCTTTGTTCCCATGTTGGATAGCTCACAACCACCTGTAACTCCAGCTCCAGGGGAGCTGATGCCCTCTTCTGGCTTTTGAGGGCACCCCACACATACGTATTCACATAGATATATACGCATAAATAAAAGGAAGCCTCACGGAAATGATTGCTCCTGTGTTGAGAAACGGTCGAGCCAGCGCAAGTCAGTAGAGGTGTGGTTTGCAGAGATTAAGGTTCAGTGGTCATCACTTTACTACTGGTTTGTCCTTGCCTGTAGATGAGATGGGGAGTTGATGGCACTGCGGAGGCTGGAATTGGGGTCACCTCGCTAATCTGAAAGCAGGCCTTTAAGGCCAGCAGGAACTGGTCGTGGGTGGCGCTGGAGCAGCCTCAGTGTCCACATGATTCCGTGTTGGCTGTGCTAGTTTGCAGCCTGTGATATGCAGAGAGGGTCCACACTAAGTTTAGTGAAGGGAAGAGGCCACAAATGAAGGCCAGTGCTTGCCTGCTGGGTTCTCAGAGTACGGGTGGGTAGGCTGCATAGGGAGGGAGGGAGGGGCCTGTGTCTGCCTGCCTGAGAATTCTAACAAAGAAACGGGCTGTGCCATTTTTTATTAGCCCTAAGGTGCCGCACTGTGCTTGGCTGTAGTGGCAAAGCACCCGGAGGAATGCAGCGTGCTCACTCCAGTTTCTGTCTCTGTGGTTGCTTTACAGTTGTTTTGGAGAATCATGTCGTGACAGATGATGATGAACCTGCTTTGAAGCGCCAGCGACTAGAGATCAATTGCCAGGATCCCTCTATAAAGGTACCGTGTGGCTCCTGTGTGCACTGTGTCATTTTCTACCATCAACCTGGGCTTAGAATAGCAGAACCAACCCTCTTGCAACTCTGAAGTGGCAGGGTTACACCTTCTGGAGTTCTAGGGGAGGCTCCCCTGCCTCTTCTGTGCTGTGACCTAAGGTCTCAGCCTTGTCACTGCAGTCCATACCTGAGGCCTACCCTCAACCAGGCCCAGATGGGTCATTTATTTAAATACATGTGCAAAGACCCTCTTTTCAGATGAGGCCACAGGAAGGGCCTGGGCTTGTAGTATGGAGATGCCACTGAATGCTGCATAAAAGCACAGGGCAGGTTCTCCCAGCAGAAGACAGGAGGAAACACTAGATTCTTCCTGTGCCTGCACAAGCCTGTCTCAGGAGGGAGGAGAGCTGGAGGTCACTGTGGCCCACCCCCAGGTCCTGAGGTTTGCTGCCTGGGGTTGGAGGCTCCTCCGTCAGTCGGTGAATTGCTTCCAGGTTCTCTTATTTGGGATCCAGTGTCTGCAGAGAGCGAGAGGTAAATATTATCACAGGAGAGAAGTTTACAAGAGTGACACAGATGACACCAGTCCTCCTCACAGGCTTCTTCTCTGTGTCGAGGGCAACTTCTCAGTTCGCCCCGGTAACAAGGAGGTTGTGCCAGCTGAAGCTGGGAACTGAAAATCCACTCAGGCCAGAAGTGGTGGCGTGCGTCCTTAGTCCTGGGACTTGAGAGGCAGAGGCAGGCAGATCTCTGAGTTTGTGGCCAGCCTGGTGTACATGATGAGTTCTGGGACAGCCAGGGCTACATTAGAAAGGTGCTATCTCAAAAAAAAAAAAAAAAAAAAAAAAAAGTTCAGTGAAATCCACCTTGAGAGCAGTGTACAGAAGGACAGCATCAGATTTTAAAGTCAACTGTGACCTTAACTGTATCATAGAACACATTTTTAAACAATAGAGAAACAGACCATGGAGGAAAGCGGCTGCCTGGGTTCTGCTGAACACACTGTGCGTGTGTGCTGTCACACGCAGCCATGTGCTGTCACACACTGTGCGTGTGCTGTCACATGCAGCCATGTGCTGTCATGGGATTGGAAGACATTCACATACCAAATTGCCAAAGTAATTCCCAACAGACAGGCCAGGGCTGTCTGTGGGCACCTGACCCGTGGGGCAGAGTTGGGAAGACACTGTCTCTCTTCTTCCTTTGTGGGTTGCTTGAGATGTTAGTTAGTCTGTAACAGTGATTTTTTTTTCTCAGTTGGTCACCACTTAGTTCTGTCTCATGGTGTGTCTGCCTGCACTGCAGAGGTCGCCTCCGTTGCTAACTGAGTGGACACTTGGGGACGAGCCCAGAGCTGCTGCTTGTTTCCTTGCACACAGTCTAGCCTGTAGACAGCATGCTTAGCAGGGGAGGGTCAGGGTCTTTTCCTTAACCTTTTTCTTACTAGTGTCTTTCTGTGCAAAGAGACCTTTAAGACAGGGTTCAGGGTGCTGGTTAATGACAGGAAATAGATGAGTAAAGCCGCAGCATCTAAAGAAGAAGAATGCTCTCTAACTTGTGTTGGGTCTGGCAGAGGATGTGCTGAGTAGAGGTAGATGTGAGGGCTTTGGGTATGCAGCACTTTGCCTTGGCTGTTCCTAACTGTTGTGCATAGCCGGGAAATAGAGCAAGCTCAGAGGTTTTCAGAGCCGAGTCTGGCTCCTTACAATGCTCTGACCCATGCGTTCATGCTTTGCCACACCCGCTGGTGGTGGTGTAGTCTAGGCCTCCAGCTGCTGTGACTGTGATACTGCTCTGGGATTCCCTTTCAAACTAGAGCAGAGACGGCCGCCACTAACTTGGACCTGGTGCAGAGGGGCACGCTGTTCTGCCTGCCTGTGCTCTGACATCCAGCGTCCGCCTGAGCTGCTTCCTCTGCTCTCGTAGGCTAGCGCCTTCTTTCTGATGTGTCCCTGAGGCTGCGTTTCTCTTCCAGTCAGATCCTTCTCGTTGTGTTTTCTTCAGAGGCTGCTGGCCTTGTTCCTGCAATTTCCTGTTAACACCAGCACCCTGAACGCTGGCTTAGAGGTCTCTTTTCACAGTAGAATTCTTGTGTGTGTCATGTATCTGGTAGCTTCTGACAGGACTGTGACAGGACTGGCACTTGGGGAACAAAGCCATTCCCTCAGCTGTGTTCTTGAGTTCACTGTGCATGTGGCTGACTGCTGGCTTTGAGTTTGGTAGTTGGAAACTGCTCCTTTTGTAGACCACTAGGTGGCACACTTGATATTTAGGAGGTCCCTGGAAGGGGTCATTGACAGATTTCAGTGAGGTACATCTGTGTCCAGCCATTTTTTTTGGTGTTCAGGGTTTGGATAGTAAGTATTATCTGTCAGCATTAGAAAGATTTTGTAGCTTTAATGTGTGACTCCATGGATGAGCACAGTGACAAGCTTATTACTCCATGGCCTTAGTGGAGGTGAGATTGCAAGGGGCTTGTTTGACACAGAGGGCTGGGCTCCTTACCAAATCTCTAGGCACGGCCCAGGGTTTCAAACCAAATCCCTAGGCATGGCCCAGGGTTCCACACCGAATCCCTAGGCATGGCCCAGGGTTCCACACCGAATCCCTAGGCATGGCCCAGGGTTCCACACCGAATCCCTAGGCATGGCCCAGGGTTCCACACCGAATCCCTAGGCACTGTTTAGGGCCCCACACCAAATCCCTAGGCACGGCCCAGGGCCCCACACTGAATCCCTAGGCATGGCCCAGGGTTCCACAATGAATCCCTAGGCACTGTTTAGGGCCCCACACCGAATCCCTAGGCACGGCCCAGGGCCCCACACTGAATTCCTAGGCATGGCCCAGGACTCATTCAGCTGACTACTTTGGGTGGACTTAGGAGGTAGCTGTTTGGGGTCCATGGACTTGCTCCTCACAGTGGAAGACACCGACGCTGAAGCCTTTCTGTTTTCACTTGCAGTCTTTCCTGTACTCTATTAACCAGACGATATGTCTGCGGTTGGATAGCATTGAGGCCAAGCTGCAAGCTCTCGAGGCTACTTGCAAGTCTCTGGAAGAGAAGCTAGACCTGGTCACCAACAAACAGCACAGCCCCATCCAGGTCCCCATGGTGGCTGGTTCCCCACTTGGCGCCACACAGACCTGCAACAAAGTGCGATGGTAAGTCCAGCAGGCCGAGGCTCCGCAGGCCCCTGGGGAAGTGCTCCTGTGCCAGCCCAGGCGCCGCTGTTACTAATCTGCCCTAGCCCCGATATCTGCCCTGGTGCTTCCATGGGGCTGGTTTCACTTAGACCGAAACCAAACAGGCTCCGCTGGAACGCCTGAGTCGCTCCAGCTTTCTTTCTTGGCTTAAGCAGCCGGACTCATCTTTCCCTGCACCTGGCCGTGAAGTTGGCCCATGTATGTTGCTTCTTTTCTCTATCTGTCTCTGGCTGCTCATTGCCTATGTTTTCTTCAGGAGTGGTATTTATAATTTTTACTTGATCATAGCAAACTTTCCACTTAGCCTGAGACTTGACTTGTGCCTAATTTTTCAATAGGTTTGTGGCCTTCAAGAGAGCTTTGTATGGTTTGCACTCTGCTGGCATGGAAGTGTTCATGCCTGGCTCAGTGGGATGGACAGGTGCCTGAGAAGGTGTCCTCCTTGCACTGGGTCTGTAGGCAGTGCGGCATGAGATCCTTGGGTGGCAGTGCCTGCCCAGTGCTCCTGCTGTCTTTATTCTTTCCTACGGTGTCTAGGAGGAAGTCTGCTCGTGGAAGTGGGCACAGTGTCATCTCTGTGCTCCAAGGCCTCCTCTTGTGCCTGATGGGTCTGGGAAGAGCAGAACTGTAGGTGGCAACACCAGCCTCAGCAGCCTAAAGGACAGCAGTGGCTTCGCTGTGGTGTGGGTGGTTTGTGGGTGCCACCCTGCCCATGTGTGCTGGTAACTGGAGCAACAGTAGGTGGATTTAAAGGGGTGTGTGGGAAGGGAGAGTAGGGGTTACTTTGTATAGTTTTGGGGTGTTCAAGAGTACCAGTGACTGCCTATCCTCTTTTGAGATGGTTCCTGATGAGACCTGTTGGGTGGACCCATTCAGTGCCTCTCGTAACTCTCAAGAGCACCTCAGATTCGTTCTGTTCTCACTCTGTGGTCTAGTGTCTCAGGAGAGGCAGATCTGCTCTTATGACTGATGTGGCTGCACAGCTCATCACATTCCCCCCCCTCCCACTTGTGTACACAGCGTCTGTGCAGGCTCTCTTTTGAAATGTTCCTTTGTCCCCAAACATAATGTTGTAAATATGGCTTTAAGAGTTAATGGAGTTGCCTGCTCCTCAAGGGGAGGCATACAAGGACAGCAGTGTGTGGAAGGGTCTGAAGCATGCAGTTGTGAACAGAGATGTAGCCTGGAGGCAGGAGCTGTAGACATCACCAACTGGCAGTGGAATATTCCAGAATGCCGAGTTCTTTGTGCCATTTCCAGTGAAGCAAAGTGTAGCTCTTCCTAGACTGACACAGTAGTCGAGTTCCTAGAAAGCTCAAGTTACATAAAAACTGCAGGACGCCTTCTGTCTGAATTCTACCTGGTCCAGGGTTCTGCTCAGACATACAGTCCTCATGTGAATGCTAGAACCTGGGGTGTTGGTGTGGGAGGGTTTTATGTTAGTTGTCTCAGGCATTGAAGGACACCTTAGCCTCCTTGGTCACACCTAGACTCTAATGGCATTTTGCATTGGTAGCCATGTTTGTCACACTGACTCCAGAGCTTTCGGGCCTGCAGCAAACAGCACTGTTGTCCCCAGGGTGACATAGAAGATCAGTGATCTTTGCTTCTTCTAAGATACCGCCTATTCTGGGGACAGCACCTCAGTCTTTGTCACTCTTGGAACATGGTGTCTTCAGGAGCAAGGGAAGTGCTGACAACACCTTTTCTCTGTTCTAGCTCTGCCAGGTTATGGGAGGAGTGGGAGCGGAAGGGAGTCAGGTTTTTGTAGCCTGACCTTAAGGACACATGCTTTGGAGTTCTGTCTGTTGGGCAAGGTCACCTAGTTGGACATTCCCAGGGCCCAGACATCCAAGTCCCAGTTTCCTGAATATGAAATATGAGAGAAATGAAGTATGAGAGCTGGGACACTACCTGGGTATGGCGGTGACAGGGCCACATTCTCCAGAAAGTTCAGGAAACTTGAGAGCAGCCTGGAGGACGAGAGCAGAATCTCAGGATTCCATCAATAGATGGATGATGTCATTGATACAGATTCAGGAAGAAATGAGAATTGTTACACAGAACCTGTGCAGTGGGCCATAGATTGGCTTCTAGAACTATCTAAAAGGCAGCACTATACTGAATGGTGAGGTGCTGGGTTTTGCTTACCTGGTGCCTCTGAGGAGGAGGAGTGCGTACATAGCTGAACGATCTCTGTCCAGATCATGCGCTCTGACGAAGAACTTAGAAACCTCGGGCCACTACTTGCTGACTCTGAGTGTGACTCAGAGGACTAACATAGGAGCCATCACCAGAGTCTTTCAGCTCTAAGAGGCCTCAGGAGAGTGCCTAGAGACGTTATGGAAGGACACTGCCTCGAATTTGGAGAAGCTGCTGAGGTCCAGATCTAGCAGGAGGTAGTACCCAAGGCCCTTTCTCTGCTCTGGAAATCTATGCCCCCTGCTGGTCATTTGACACCTGGCTGGACAAGGCTGAGGCTGCTGGGCTCCAAGGGTGCTCTTCTAATTGTTTGTGCTCCTTGGCAGACAGCAGGCCATGGAACACAGCCAACCTCAGCTGGCATGACGTCCAGATTTTCAGATTCTGCACCTGAATGAGCAAATTCAAGAAAAAAAGAAAAGAAGGCCTGTTTTCTTTGATGCCAAAGCTTAATCATGATAAAAATGTTTGTGAGGTTACAGGGATGGGGTTTCACCCAGCAGTGACATTGGGCTTCCAGAGATGGAAATGGACTTACTCTATTGTGCCTGGCTTCTCTCTCCTGCAGGCATGCTGTGAGTTTGACCTCACATAGATAGATGTACATGTAGGGATGGCAGTGAGGTAGTTTACTGCTGAAGACATTTGGAGAAGCACTAGTTGTTGAAGCATCTGCATTGTTGTGGAAGCCAGTGGTTTGGTGAGCCAACCTTTAATGCTAGGCTTCAAGCATTCTCATAAGGCCAGTACTGTGTTGCCTAACCAAAAGGCCTCAAGGGCCAGCACAGGCATTTTTATACAAATGATGAGTAAGTTACCTTCCTGCTCTTTGCAGCGAGACACAGCCTGATGACAGAGCAGGAGTGTTGCTACAGTGCAGGTACAGTCCAAGAGCCATGCAGGCAGCACGCAGACAGAGGCAGGGTGGTCCTCCAGGGCTGGCCTGTGGAGCATACTGCTTGACAACTCAACAACTGTTAGAACCAAACATTTCTCATTGTATTTAACTAAGACTATTACCTAGAACAGAGATTTTTTAAATTATTATTATCTTTAAAAGCAGTAGATTTTTTTCTTTAAAAAGTTTAAAATTAAGACTGGAGAGATGGTTCAGTGGGTAGAACCAGTGTGTTCAATCATTGCCAGCACCGTGTAAACCCAGCATGGTAGCATATGACTGTCATCCCCACAGTCAGGAGGTAGAAACTGGAGGGCAAGAAGTTCAAGGGTATCCGTGACTACATAGGAACTTGGGGCCAGCCTGGGCTACATAAGACTGTGTCTCAAAAGCAAAACTAGACAAAATAAAATAAAACAACACACACACATACAAGGATTTTGTATAACAGTGGTCTCCCCCCCCCCCCCAAAAAAAAGTGATTTAAAGCTTCCCTCTGGGCAGTGGGGCAAAACTTTCTGAACTGACTTTGGAGACGTGAAATGTTAGTGAAGATTTAAACTCCCTGTGGCAGTCTGGTTGCCAACTCTGAGTTGCTGGTGACCTTTTGTTCTCCTGTTAAAGGAAGCCGATCTGGCTCCTAGCTTACCTGCTTCTTGGAGAGCTGGTCTCTTGCTTAACTTTGTCCGGTGAGTGCTGTGGGGATCTGTCTCATGCTTCAGCACTGTCAGTTAGAAGCCTCTACTCTGTAGGCTGAGAGTGTGCAGGCCCAAGGTAGGGCTGTGTGACTGTGGAGCGCCTGGTGTCTCAGCCTGACGTGTTTACTTCTTATCTGATTTTGAGTTCTAGGTGCCTCAGTGTGATGCCACGCTTGACCTTCCTGCCGGGCCTGTGCTGCCCTGCACAGCCGCACATTCCTCTGTACACTTCAGGCTGTTAACTAAAGGAGGGAGCACCCAGTTCACACAGGAAGGCGCGGCGTCCTTAGCAAACCCTGCTGACTCAGACACGCTCCAGCCCTCAGGCCAACACAGTAAAGCGAACTGTCCTGCTAGACTATGGTCCGGCCGGCAGCTCAGCAGACTTCCCCAGCGCCTGACGATGCTGGAGAACTAGAACTGATGCTCTTTGAAGGGAACTGTGTTCGCTCTGGGTTGCTCTAGGAAGCACTGTAGTGTCCACCGAAGGTGGTTTCACAGACACAGTGAATCTTCTCATCTGTGTGTCAGGTCTTTAGCTTCTCCTTGTTGTACATAACCTATATTTCTAAGTATATACTTTATACTTACGCTAGCCTGGCCTGCCTCCTGCCTTCCCCTCCTGAGTGCTGTGAGCACAGGCCTGTGCCATGCTTTGTGTGCGATGTCTGGGGCTCAAACGCAGAACTGTGCATGGTAGGTGAGCTCTCCACTGACTAAGCTGTATTCTCAGCTCCCATAAGTATTTAAAACAATTACTTACATGTATGTGGTTTGAGCATCGTGTGTGTGTGTGTGTGTGTGTGTGTGTGTGTGTGTGTGTGTGTGTG
>JANHMN010000018.1:45602478-45623821 GCA_030674055.1 Rhabdomys pumilio
TGTATGTCACTCCAGAAGCATTTGTGTGTGTGTATGTCACTCCAGAAGCATTTGTGTAAGTCAGTCCAGAAGCATTTGTGTGTGTGTCACTCCAGAAGCACTTGTGTGTGTATGTGACTCTCCAGAAGCATTTTTGTGAGTATGTCACTCCAGAAGCATTTGTGTGTGTGTGTGTGTGTGTGTGTGTGTGTGTGTGTATGCGAATCTCCAGAAGCATTTGTGTGTGTGTGTGTGTGTGTGTATGTGTGTGTGTGTGTGTGTGTATCTCCAGGCTTTATGCATTTTTGTTACTTAATAGTATTGGGTGTTTTCTGGTTAACTTGTAGAGCTGTGGCTGATAGGATTGTATGGTAGGTACCAGGTCATACAAGCCGTTTCCGTCCTGTGCTATGAGTATGGGAGTGTGCATGCTCGAGGCCACACATCCACAGAAGCAGGCAGAGATCTCCTGGCTTACTTGGGATCCCTGTGGACACTCGATCGTAGTTTGTCACTTTAGGTGTCACCAGAGAATAAGTAGAATGAGAAACAAAATGGAGTGGCATGCTGGTACTTACACTTGTTTTTTAGTAAGGAAGTGCCCTTTCCTCTAGACAAGGACACTGGGTTTTCAAGTAATTTAACTGGCTTCATCAAGTGGCAGTTCTTTTCCTGGCTCTTCACAGCAGTCCACACTTTAGCCATGAAGTGCTCGGCGTTGACACAAGGGTTGCAGTGGAAAAGAGTCCCTTGAGAGCCAGCTGCTGGTCCTGCTCAGTCACACCCATGCTGCTCCCGCGTGTGGCTGAGCCTGGTGGTTCTTGGGCCATGGTCCATCTCTCCTATAATTTCTTCTCAGACCCAAGCCTCAAGGCAGGGCTGCCAGTGGTGTGTGAGCATGTTTCCCTTTGCTGCCCGTGGGTTGGTTGGCTGCCCCCCTCTAGAGGGCAGATGCAGAGTGACGTGAAGAGGCAGCTGTGAATGAGACCAGCATGCTGTATCATAGTTTTGGAGGGATGTGGTTGAAAGAGGCTGGGAGCTGTTTTAGTGGGTAAGCTCATGCTTCTGCAGTCATGAAGATCTGAGTTTAAATCCCTTGCTGACTTACCAGCCTGGCTGAATGGACTAGGTTACTATTCAGTGGTAGACCCTGCTTGAAAAGAGTAAGGCAGAGTCCAATACCGCTCTGGACTCTGCACACAATTCCCATGCATGTGGTGCACACACACACCCTGCCCATACACATCACACATACACACAAGGGGAAGATGAAAAAGAACCTGTTTTCATGTAAACCTGTTACTGGTATGACTTGCAGATGCATAGGACAGAAGGGTGCCTTAGCCTGTCCTACCCACTCTGTTAAATGTCCACAGCCCACCCTGCCTACATTATGTATCTGGGTCAGCCAAGCATACCAACCACAGGAGGCTGGAGAGCCCCATCTCCAGTCGTCATTCTGGACTGGACCCCGCTCTTTGGTGTGGCTCCAGGAGCTGACCGTATTGAATGATTCATGTGCTCTGACAATGACTGTTGTTGTTTTAAGGTCTTCTTTTTCTTGTGATTCTTTTGTTTCATAGCGTCGTCCCCCAGACTACAGTAATACTCAACAATGACCGGCAGAACGCCATTGTAGCCAAGATGGAAGACCCATTGAGCAACAGGGCACCGGATTCCCTGGAAAATATCATTAGCAAGTCAGTAGCCATCACCACCCCACCTCCCCTGCCACTATCATGAGGATAAGAGAGCGGTCGGTCCTGAGCCAGGGCTCAGTTTGAGCACATGTCCATGTCTGTAGTCACAGGTCCATTCTGTTAGAAACCACCAAAGTTTTTAGGTCCAGAAGGGCCAACCTGGTGCTTAGCAGTGGTGGGGTGAGACAGCACAAGGGGTGGGCAGCTCTGAGGACCTCTGGGCTGGGTCTGCTGTGTGAAGAGGCTAGATATTGCATGTGGTCAGCTGACCACTCCCATCTGTCTGTTTTGCGGTTGACGCTCTTCTCGGTTTGGTAAATGATGCACTTGTGTTGAGTTTGTGACTTTTTTCCTCATCCCTATCTTTTGAGATGTGTTGAATGGAATTTCCACCAGAAACGAAAGTGCACAGCAGCCATGCCCTGTGGAGCCTCTGCCCGTGGCTCTGGCACCAGGGCTCAGGAAAGCTTGATCACCTTTAATTACCAGCAGTGTTCTCATAGAATCCTGTCTTGCTGTTTTATTTATTTATTTTTTTTTCTCTGTGGGGTGTGGCTCCTTCCAGCTTTATTCTGGCTTCTTGTCCTGGCCCAGTTCTCTAGGAAGCAGGAGGCTGCTGTGTGTGCTGTATGGGGTGCTGGAGGCCGGCCACTCTGTTGGGAAGAGGATGTGCCTCCTGGCCCCGCGATGAGGTCATGGGTGTGGAGTGTTGAGGAGCCAGCTCACCGTGGGTAGTTCTGTGGGGTCAAGTTCAGGAAGGACCTCCTGCCTCTGGGGATGCCCAGAGTTTTAAGGCCCCTTTGACTTTGCCGATGGGAATGAGAGCTTTGTTTCCTCTGTGGTGTGTAGTAGGTCACAGTCCAAAATGCCGTCAGAGTCATTCAGAAAACAAATCAATCTTAGGTCTTGTTTGAGCACTTTCTGCTGCTAGCTGTTTGGCTGCTGCTGTGCTTCAGGGCCCTGCACCAAGAATGAATGGCTCCCGGAGGACTCCTGACATTCTTGATGGCCTTGGAAGTTGCTTCTAGGGTTTGTCTGTGGGGTCATAGGGAGTGTGGAGGTGTTTTGGAGGCCGAGTCATCTTGGGTGTCTGACAGCATGGATGATGGATGGACGGGGACTCTGACACATGGTGACCATTGTGCATGTGAGGGTGGCCTCTAAGATCTGAAAGCCGGATTCTAGGCTGAGTCTCAGTGAGTTACAGTTTTATTTATTTTGTGCTGTTCGTATTTTTAAGCGGTTGCTTTGTATTACGTGTCTTCTTGGTCTCGGACTGTTGCTGTGTTATGTTGCTGCTCATCTCCATGGAGGGTGCGTGTGGGGACATACCGCATGTTGGGGGACCCACCTTGTGCATTGGTCCATGCTCAGCTAGACACTGGGATAAGTACACACAGCAGCGGGAGTCAGGGCTATCTCAGTGTACCACTCATGTCCTCTCACAGCCTGGGCTGCTGTGTTTGTTTCCCGCCAGCGCTGTTCCTGGGCGTCGGCAGAACACCATCGTAGTGAAAGTGCCTGGTCAGGACGACAGCCACAATGAAGATGGCGAGAGTGGGTCGGAGGCCAGCGACTCCGTGTCTAACTGCGGCCAGCCAGGAAGCCAGAACATCGGAAGCAATGTCACGCTCATCACCCTGAACTCTGAAGGTGCGTTCCCAGGGCTGCCATGGTTGTGCCTTTGTGCTGTTCCTTTGGAAGGGGAGAAGAGAGACACAGGGCGATGAGGAAAGTTAAAGCAGCTGAGATCCCCCTGTGGCTGCCAGCACCCGTGCCTCTCTCCCTTCACCCGTACCTCTCTCCCTTCACCTATGCGTCTCTCCCTTCGCCCGTGCCTCTCTCCCTTCGCCCGTGCCTGCCTCGTGGTACTGGCATGTGTGTTCTGGAGCTGCCTTCTTGGATGGCCTGCTTCCTGAGGAGGACCAGCTTTCATAACCATGTACCAGTAGCTGCCACTGTCCTGGGCATTTCTCTGTAGGTTTCCAGAGGCTGTTGCCAGGCGTAGGGAGTACAGTCTCTCTGGGCTGGGCTGCCTCTTGAGTTGGAGATCTGCAAGTAGCCAGGGAGAGCAAGTGTGGGATCTGCCTCCCCATGATTTCTTGGGGTCCCCATATTGGGGCAGGCTCTTCTTTCCTGAAGAGTCCGAACTGCCTCCTTGCTTCTAAGTAGGTGACAGTAATGCTGAGAGAAAGAAAGGAACTCTGACAGACTGGGCTCCATGCTCACATCCTACACAGACTTTGTTTACCTGTGAGACCTTGGGAGGCTTTGTTTCCTTATCTAAATGATTGGTTTTTCTATTAGCATAATTTTTTTCTATTTAATGAAGAGTTTGCTCTTAGGTATGTTATTGTATCTGAAATACTAGAAATAATGTCTTTCAGAATTGCGGTGTTGGGGGTTAAAGCGAGACACTACACACCTGACGGTTTTACAGTACGCTTCCTCTAGCACTTGCTCAGGTTCAGATTGCTGTTCCAGACAGCCTGTGTGCTGAGAGAGAGCTTGACCACAGTCATGGCTCTATTGCTCAGTGGTAGACATGTCATGGGATAGGCCTAGGAGAGGAGCGGGCCACTGCAGCGGGTCCTGAGGAGGAGTGGACCCTGGCCCCATGTGGCCTTTCCTTCTGTGTCTCAGCTTTCTCTGCCACATGCTTCCTCCATGATGACTGGCTAGCACAGAGCCAGCGACCATGAACTGAAGCCTCTGAAAGCGTTCCTCATTAGAAACTGTTTCTGCTGCAGTGACAGAAGCAGGTTTAGTTTATCCATGTTTATCCACTGTCACCTTTGTCTGAATCTAGAATGGTTTTTTATCATCCCTTGTACGAAACCTCAGCCTAGTTAGTCACTCCCCACCCTCTCAGCCAGCCCTGTAGCTGCTGTTCCTCTTGTGTGAAGGAGAGTCCTCTGCATACCTAATGTGACTGCCTGGGTCATGCCATCTAGAAGGCAGGCCATCATTGCACCTGTCCTCCCCTCATAGGGACAGGGCCTGCATTCTCTTTGCTCTGGTCCTTTCTTTGTACACACGGGGGCTGAATTACTACTGTCTCTCCCTTGTGTGGCACGGACTGCATGCTCCAGGCTCCAGACTTGCCTTCGTGTGACATAGTTGGTTGACAGGCATTTGGATTAGTTCTGGTTTTGGCTGTTGTACGCTATGGTGTGAACATTTGTAAGTTTTAGCATCCATGTGAACTCCAGGCCAGGATAGCTGGCTGTTTTTATCCTGAGAAGAAAGGTGCCAGTCATTTCTTCTTCAAGGATCATGCCTATAACAGCCCAGGTGCCTGACTGTTCTCTCTCCTTTCCTTTGGGAGTTGTGTGGTCTGGCCAGTTGCTTAGGCCTGGTGTAGACCACTAAGGAACAGAATCTTGATAATCTGGGAAGTCTGCGGTTATCATAAGAATTTCTCCTTTTGGCTCTGACTCTGATGTGATCAGTGTGACATATATTTCATGTGGCGAAATAGCAGATTGTGTTGAAGTGAACTTGGGAAAAGGAGTCATGCTTGGCACTTGTTTTGTTATTAGTGTCTTGAGGAAGACCATAGACTGGTGTCAGAGTTCTGAATACAGGCTTGTCTTTGAGGAAGATACTTGTTAGTGGAGCCTTTGAGCACTGTCCCGGCCATACTATATGCTTCTGTACCCACCGTCATGCTGATGGACAGCACCAAGACTGTCCGTTCTCCAGTCCAGGACTGACATTTCTCAGCTTTTGAAGAAGAGGTCGTAGTTTAGAGCCATCTGGCTTTCTCATGCCTTGGGAAAGACAGGTCCTTGCTAATGGCAGCAGCGTGAATTACCCTGCTGAGCTGTGTGTTGGCACAGTGGCTCTCTAACGTGTTTGTGGAAGCAGATGGCATCATTGCAAAGTGACTGCTGCATATGGACTATCAGGGCAGTATCTCACTTCAGACTCATTGCCACTAGTCATGGCTGTACTGGCCACTAGCCTGTGGGTTAGTCACAGTCTTGCCTCCTTGCTCCAGGGTAGCTGCTTAGCAGGGAGCGCTAGGTCATCTGGATCATGTCATAGGAGAATTATTGATATGGTGTGCTATGGAGGATGTGCTTGTAGGATTAAGTCCTTTTGGTCCCCGTTTAGAGCCAAGAGTTGCAAGCAGACAGATGGTTCTTGTCTTCTTGAGTATCTGTGTGCCTGAGGTCTGGAGTACCAGACTTCGGAGAGGTTATTGCTTAAGAATTCCAAATGCTTTATATAAACTTTGAAGTCAGTTGGTTCTCCTCCCAGGGCACTTGTGCTGCGTTTTAGGGTGCTGGGGACTGGGCCCAGGGCCTGTGTGTGCTTGGAAAGCTTTCTGCCAGTGAGCTACATCCCAGCCCTCTGTTCACTCTTAGTCTTGAGATAGTATCTCGCTCAGGTAAGCCTTGACATTTCAGGCCTGCCACCTTACCCTCTAAAGTAGCCGGGATGACAGCCTGTGCCATTTCCTCTCACTGTAGTTTTCATTTAGGTAAGGTTTTAGAGATGGGGACATAGAAGAGGGGTACATGTTAAGCTGAGTTTCTGCCGTGTCGTCTGTGATGGTCGGTCCTCCTGCCTCCCGTTCTTGAACTCGAAGAGTGTGAGGAACATAGTTATTGAGAGGCCAGCTGGCTGGACGCTTCGAAACGGGGTCTGTTAAGTAAGGGACTTAGTTGGGTTTCCATTCCCACAGTGTGGGCATTTGGTAACTCCTAGAGGCCAGGCTAATCTTCCATGTAAAATCCTAAACATTTAATTACAGTGGGGAGGTGTTGTGTTTCAGTTATCACTGGTTCAGACTGCTCCCTCTGCAGCCCATGGTTTCTGTAAACGTATCCCATGCCATACTCTAATGACCAGTCAGGACTTTTTGACAGCTTCCTGTGACAGATGCCCTTTAGGTCCCTGTACCAGGAAGCTGGTTGCAGCCTGGGAAAGCTCCAGGTGGCTTGCAGCTTAAGTGTTGCTTTGTTTTTGTTTATTGTGACCAGTCCCTGAGATGCCCAGGTGTAGAGAGAGGAGCTGATGGCACATGCGTGGATCTTGTCTGTGGAGGATCACAAGGTAGAGGGGAACAGAGACCTTCGTTGTCTTTAGTTTTCTTATGTAAGAAACATTTGTGCATTACACAGCTATATAATAGAATTGTTATTTAAAATAGCTTACTAAAAAAAGAAAAATGGAGCAAAAATAGTACTTATATAGCAAAAACCTTTTTGAAAGAAAATGGAGTTTGCCATTTGTAAATTGAAATTTGCAGTTTACTTTGTGGAATAAATTTCTAAAATTCCCCACTTCCATGCCACAGAAGTAGCTTCTGTCACAGTTGTCCTCTAACATGTGGCCTGTCCTTGGTTTAGGGCATATGCCACCTTCTAGCCTTTCTGCACCTTGCCCATATGGAACACTGGTTAGATACCTCGCCATCCACACATGGATGGGGCTTATGTCAAAGCATCTCGACGCCTAGCTTTCAGGTATCAAGAATGGATGTGCAGGCACAGATAGGGCCCCAGATTCTGTGGGTTTTCTTGGACCACTGGATGACTCAAGACCCGTTCAGGGCAAACACAAGTGACCAAGAATGTGTTTTCTGGACTATTCAGAGCCTCACTTGCCCACTTGCTGAAAGAATTGGGCTAAGTAAATGTGACTAACCCTTGGCTGGGTCTCAAAACCTTCTGGGTTTTGTGTGGCAGTGTAGCCTGAAAGGCAGTGGATACTGACTCTTGTTTCCTGTCTACCAAGTTCCAAGGGACTTCATTCTGGTTATCTTCAGTTTTGGAACCACTAGTATCTCATAAAGGATGTATCTTAATGTTGGTAAACTGGGTTTGCTTTACAAATGCCAGATGGGAATTAATTTTTCACATGGATAGAAAATATACTTAATAGTAGTTTGTGACTACAAGTTTGTAGTCTAAAAACTTTCCTGAAGGAGACTGAAGCTGACCCCAGATAACTAATTGACCTGAGCTTTGCATTATTTGAGAAGTGCTGAACCCTCCACGGTCACATCTCTTCTAGATTATTTAGCACTTTCTGCTGGATCATGCCATATGTCACTAGTCTCTAGGACTTCAGCAGAGCCCCAGGAATGACTTAGGAAACCCACAGTTGTAATGTGCTCTCGGGAAACTGAGGCATCTGGGAGGCAGGGCTGTCACAGAGCCCAAGGGACTCCTGTTATTTGAGCTCATATCTTGTTTTGATGTATTCCTTTACAATCAGGATGGCTTGGGTCTGCTACACTTCAGCTCTGGTGCTCCTGGCAGCCAGATGGAGCTTGGGAGCTTGGCTTAACAGCCCCAGGGAGCTTATATTTGAGCAGTGCTGTACTGTCTGACCGTGTAGTGTCTGAACGTGTACTGTCTGAGTGGTGCTAACCGAGGCCTTTCTCTTCTCTCAGAGGACTATCCCAATGGCACCTGGCTGGGCGACGAGAATAACCCTGAGATGCGGGTGCGCTGTGCCATCATCCCCTCCGACATGCTGCACATCAGCACGAACTGTCGCACAGCCGAGAAGATGGCGCTGACCCTGCTGGACTACCTGTTCCACCGTGAGGTGCAGGCCGTGTCCAACTTGTCGGGCCAGGGCAAGCATGGGAAGAAGCAGCTGGACCCCCTCACTATCTATGGCATCCGGTGTAAGTTCACACAGCTGATAACAGCCTGGCTTGTGAGGGTGCTGAGGTGGTTAGGGAGCTGAATCCAGACAATGTTTCCATTCCTGGGGTTTCCATTCAGTGTTTGTCGTGAAGATGGGGATCTGGACTCAGGATTTGTTTGGCAGGATGTTGTGTGGCACCTTGTGCTGAGGAGACACTTGGGAATGTGCTTCTTCTTCAGGGACTTGCAGATCCCAGTCTCACTCATCCTTAGGCTGCTTTTGGAGAAAAGAGAACAGAGGTGGGATTCCTTGCTGCCCACTGCCCCAGTGCCCCTGAGCTTCCCACTGGCATGAGTGGAGTACCACCTTCTTTCTGTTCAGGGAGGTTTGGGCTTGGCACTGTAGCATGCCCATTAGCTGACCTGGCCATGCTGGAGGCCAGTAGCACTCTAGGACCAATTTTAGTGCCCAACATGAACTGGTTTCCTCTACTTGAGGAACACCATTGCTCAAGCTGGTTGTCACTGTGTCATCCTGCTGATTTGTAGAAAGCGTGTAAGAAGCTAAGGCCTCTTTTATCAGTGTCCAGTTTGATGTCCAGCCTCCTAGACTTTTCATTCCTGAGCTACCTGGAACGAACTGGCAAGTGGTAGCCTCTGCTCATATGCAGGATGAGTCCTGGGCTGGCTGTGTGTTTAGTTTCACTGGGCCCACACCTTTGGCTTTTCCATCATCCCAGAGGTGGCAGCTTCATTGTTCTTACCAAGGAGACAGCCACATGGGCAAGTACTGGGGCCAGAGGAATCCCAGCTCTATCAAATATCCCACAGAAGGTAGGTATTTGACACCTCTTTTAGAAAGAGAGACTGGCCCTGGGGCTTCAGAGTGTTGGGCCAGTGTACCCCACAGTTAAGACACTGGCTTAGCTCCAGGGATTTGTAGTAGGTGGGGGGAGAAGGGTGCTACTAAGGCTATGGCCATCTGCCTTGCCTTCCCCAGCCATGGTCTACACCATGTTCACTTGACTGTAGGCCATGTGTGAGAGAGGGACCATGCTCTGTGGCCTTGGGCTCCATGCTAGTCTCTCTGTGCATTGGTTTCTTAGCTTTGTAAAAACAGAAACCTGGTGAATTGATGGCACACCTTCCCCTGTGTGGGCCTCTTCCTCCCAAGTGCTGGGATTAAAGGTGTGCACCATCACACCCATGCAGTGACTCTTCCTAAACCACTACCTAGAGCAGACAGTTTTCTGGTCGTAAGTTGCAGGTAGCACATTATCCAGAGAGCTCTCCAGGCTTGGTGCATTGTGGGGTATATTGGATTTCTAGGGCTATGCTAACAGAGTCCATGCTAGAACATTCAGACACAAGCCCAGATGCAAGGTCTAGCTGTTGGCTGGGCAACACCTCCTCCTTCTCCTCCTCCTCCAGAGGGGCTTTGCCTCTACCTCTGGTGGTGTCTGGTAGTCTTGGTGCTTCCTGATGCTGCCTCCATTGGCCATCTCCTCCTGGATGTCTGTCTTTCTCCCATTTCCTTATAAGCACATGATGTACAGCAGTGAGATCCCACTACTGTAACCTCTTCCTCAGTCATAGCTGCAAAGACCTGGGTCATTTGGAGGTCCTGGAAAGATAGCAGTTTTGGAAAGGGTATAAACACCATGTGAGACTCCTGTACGTTTAAGGCGTTCTAGAAAGCAAGCATGTTGCGCTGAGGCGAGTTTTGCATGAGGAGGGGAGACAGTACTCTTAGCTGGTCTGGACCGAGGCGGGCTGGACCAAACAGCTGCAGAGGGTCATGGACTACAGCTCTGGTGAGACCTGCTGAGTGCAGTATGAAGTCTCAGTGTGTTTCCTTAGGTAATTAGGGATGGTGTGTGTTGTCTTGTGAGTTTAGGGAGAGAGAAGTTACAGGCTGGGGGGGAGTCTGGAGCCTGTGAGAAATGGAGTCCTCTTGGTGTTGAAGTGAAGCCGGGTTATTTAACAGTTAAATAGACAGGAAGAGTGATAAGTATCTGAGTCTGATCCTGCCGACCCTAGTGACCCGAGTGAAGGGCGATCTTCCTTGATGAAGGGAGATTTTCTGGAAGATGAGTCAGCCTTCCAGGAGTAGGCCAGTGGCTCAGCTAGGTCTCTTAGCAGTGCTTAGCTGTCTGTTTGTTGTTCTCAGCAGTTTGGCTCAGGACAATCTATGTATGACAGCTCTTATCTGGGATGTGTTCTTTCAGGTCACCTCTTCTATAAATTTGGAATCACGGAATCCGACTGGTATCGGATCAAGCAGAGCATTGATTCCAAGTGCCGTACAGCCTGGCGACGGAAGCAGCGAGGCCAGAGCCTGGCGGTCAAGAGCTTCTCTCGGAGGACACCATCGTCATCCTCATACAGTGCCTCAGGTAGGCTCAGGAGAGTGCTGTCCCGAAGCCTTTGTTCATCAGTCCTGGCCCCGTTCAGTGTGAGGCTGGCATGGTGGGAATTTCCTAGGCAGTGGCAAGAGCACAAGGCCTGCTGAGTTCACACTGTAGGCTCAACAGGAAAAGTTGGTGTAGGACCTTTCTGGCATTGTCTGGTTACTTATCTTCTGAGTGTCTTGCTGCCTTAGCAGTAGCTGCTGCTAACAGAGTATTGTGGGTGAGGGGTAGAGAGCCCATGTTGTGCTCTTTATTCTTAGTTTGAGCTTGTAGGCCCAGGCTTGTCCTTAAGATCACAGAGACATTGTCTGTGCCCTACCTGTTGGCCTGTCCCCTCCCTTTACTCTAGTGTAGGGCTTGTGCCCAGGGTCTTAGGCAATTTTGGCTTTGGTCCTTTGCTACTGAGCTATGCTCTCAATCCTAAAATTGTCTTTTAAACTCCTTTTCATAGCTTTCTTGGCAGTAGCAATAGCTGCTGAAAGCTGAGTCCTGGGTCAGCTCAGGCCCTGGGGCAGAGGTGGGCAGGGGCCGACAAGGCTCACTCTCAGTGCAGTCTTTGTCTAGGAACTCTGTTTTGGAAACTACAAAGCTGTTCACCTGGAGCCCTCCTTGACCATCTTCTAGAAAGTGCTCTTCCTCCTTTGTTTTAGTGGTTATCAGATACTTAGCTATAGCCGTTGCCAAGGTTCTAAGGTGGCAACTGTGTGGGCCACACACATTGTTCCCTGTAGGGCAGTGTTTCTGCAGGTGGCACGCAGAACTAGGAGTTGAACTTCTATCCTAGGAACCTACGGGAGCCTTTAGGCATGAGAGGAATGTGTCTGGTGAAGTTGTATCTGCCTGAGGGGGATGTGACTGTTGAATGGTGTTGTTATAATTATTTAAATCGGCCACCGGTCAAGCCGACTGTCTAAGCTGCAGCAGCGCCTCTGCCTGACTCAGCTGCCATGTTCCGTGGCTAGAGCCACTGCAGCTAGAAACAGCCAGTGAGAAATACCAGCCCTGCCACCCACCACGAGACTCCAGTGTGGGAGATGGCTCTGCCAGTCTTCCACACTGTCTCTGCAAGGCTGGGCATTGCCCAGACCATCCCACCAAACACGCAGGCTCGGTACAAATGAGACTCTAAGGCTTAGATTATCCAAAGGCTTGTATATTTGGTAATGATCAATAACAAGATGTCCACTCAATCAGAGGTGTAACCCAATACCCAACCTAGATATACCAACTACCTTTGACTGCAGGAGACACGTGAATATCCGCCTCCGTGTTCCCCTCTCTCTCATCTCTCTCCCTCTCCCTTCTCTTCTTCCTCTCCTTATTCCTCCTCTTCCTCTCCTTACTCCTCCCACCTTAGCTCCTCCTACAGAATGGGGCAAACAGGATTTGTGACTAGTCTGAGCTGTCTTGTGCTGTCAGCCTGTGCTGGCTGTGGTCTGCTCCTTCCTTACCTGAGCAGCGGATCTTCATGGCAGTGGTTCTGACAGTGTTCATCAGTTCTGTTTGTCTCACCGTGGCTCCCATGTTACTGTTAATGAGTGCTGCATCCGTTGATTAAAGAGTGGGAAGAGTCCACCTTTATCAAGTTGCAACAGCCTCACTGGAAGGAGTGAGCCTTCTTGCTGTGAAAGTGCTGTGCAGACAAGTGGATACCTAGGTCTGTGCATCAGATTCCCTGGAACCGGAATTCTGGTGGTTGTGAACCACCATGTGGGTGCTACGAACTAAACCCAGGTCTTCTGAAAGAACAGCCAGTGCTCTTAACTGCTAAGCCATCTCTCCAACTCCATAAAGCCAGAACTAAATGACAACCTGAGAGATCATCCTGGGCCACAGATTTCAGCATTGTAATAGGAAGACAACAAAATCCAGACACCTAACCTAGGAACATTCACAAGGTCTAGGATCCAATGCCAAGAAACAGGAAAATGACCAAAACAGATAACAAACAAAACCTAAATCCAACCAACCAACCAACCAACCAACCAACCAACCAACCAACCAACCAACCACCCTCCCACCCTAGTGACTAAGGAGATCCAGTCTTAACAGCCCATGCCACTACAGTGTTATTAAAGTTATGTTCAAGGACTTAAAAGAGGAATAGGAATCTAGTAGCAGAGAAATAGATATTCAAAAAATTGCCAAGCAGAGTTAGAGATGAAACATGAGGGAACGGTTGCCAGGCACCTGGATTTCATGCAGGCTGAAGGTGACTGTTTTATCACGAGGAATTAATCAAGAAGAGTTAATTGGACAGGACCTTGAAGAGCCAGGTCTCATCTGAATCCGACATAGTAAGGAGGCATGGCCTGTGTTCCTAGTGTCAGGACAAACACAGGGCGAGTGGAGGGAGCCAGGGTTCTGTAGCTGTACACATGGCCATAGCACTGCTCAGATGCACAGACAGCCCAGAAGCATTACCTGCACGCTCCTCTGCTGCATTCATGCACATGCTGAGTTCAGGCACCTGTGCAGCTAAACAGTGCACCGTATACATTTTCTGACATGGTCACCTTTCAGACTATACGACGGTCTGCCCCATGGTCACAGGGTAGTGTTTGGGAGCCACTGAGAAGGCTGTCCCAGCACAGCTTTTGTGGTGACAGTGGAACTTGAGGGAAGGATGAGACGCTTAACTCTACAGGGTTTGGCAGTGTTCATGAAGGACCTGAGGAGTGGCAGTGCTAGTGAGTTGGACTGCCTTCA
This sequence comes from Rhabdomys pumilio, assembly GCA_030674055.1. Lineage (NCBI taxonomy): Eukaryota > Metazoa > Chordata > Mammalia > Rodentia > Muridae > Rhabdomys > Rhabdomys pumilio. The sequence continues at coordinate 45,615,889 of JANHMN010000018.1, forward strand.
GAGGTGCAGGTGCCAAGGGAGTAGCAGAGAAGAAGCAGATCAGCGCCTCATTCGTATTGCAGACAGACCGTGGCCCATTTCCTCTCCAGGTGGATTGCTCATGGACACATGCATCTGAGCCTGAAGGTGCTCAGGCTGTCGGTGCTGGGGTGTACTGTGGAGTCAGTGTCAATTCATCTTCTGATTGACGTAGTGTGGAGTGGCCTGAAGCTCCACGTTTCTAGCCAGCACGGAAATAGCACCCACCTTGCTGGCCCAAGCCTGCTCTTAGATCAGTGGGGCTTCCTGGACTTTAAGCCAGCGGCTGCTTTGCAGGTGGAGACTCAGTGTCTGTGCCTGTGGCTCCTGCTCCAATCAGTGTCAGGCTTGCTTACTTACTAGTGTGGACTCTAATAGTTATTTGTGCTTCTTTCTATTGCTTGGTAGTAACAGTGTGATGATATTTATATTTTGTGTTTTAATTTTCGGTATTTTTCTTTTTTTATTAGTAGCTAGTTACACTTTTTATTCCTTTTGCTGCTTTATTTATAAATATTGTTGATTTCTCTAAGATGGTGTGAATGCTGGCCTCTTGTGTAGATGGCCAGCCACTGTGCAGTCTTTTAAGTGCCCAAATGCTGGGCAAGTCTCCAGGGGTGACATGTTTGAGAAGCCCTGGTAGCTGGCAGCCCTCCGGGGTGAGTGCTGGGGAATGAACAAACGCTGTAGCATGTGCACTGTGCTGACGTAGGCAGCATTCCCAGAAGACACTGCCAGGCAGCTGGTCCTTTTCTTCCTGACCTGTGGTCTCTATCCTCCTGGCAGCGGGCACTGTTAGCATTGAGAGCTGTGCTGACCCACTGTGTGGTCTTGCATGCAGTAGAAGGGAACCGTTGGCTAGGAGGGTGCTGCTGAAGGCGTGAGGGGGCTCCAGAACACAAGGCATGATTATCGTAGTCCTCTTCCTGGGGCTTTGGCCGTGTATTGTCTAGGACTAGTTCAGAGCTGCCTAGTAGTTCTAGTTTCCAGGATGTGGCTGGTGAGGTAGGCAGGCAGGCAGGCACTTGCTTTCAGAAGAGGGCCTAGGCTTGGGGATGTCCTTGCCACTCAACACCCATGGGTATTGTGAAAGTGCTCTGCTCTGTAAACTGATGAGGAGACATTCTGTGGTCTGTCCTAGCATGCTACATTCTTGGTAGAGATCTGAGTAAGTGGAGTGGTGGCTAGGCCAAGGGACTTCTAGGATCGTTGTTATTGTTCTGTCTGCACCTGCTGTTGTTGTAGCAATGCTAGTTTGGTATTCAAGGTTATTCGGTGATGGTAAAATGTAATTAAGCCAGAATTCTGTTAATTTGGAATTGGTATTAATTCCAGCTGGACCACCTTTTTACCTTAGAATTGTTAGCAGAGACAAGGAGCCACCACACAACACTCCAAATGACTTTCTTTTTTTCCCTTACAAATATTTATATAGACGAGAATTTCATCTTGTATTCCATTTTATTTATTGTGTATGTGTCTTTTCACACACATGCCCCAGTGCCTGTGTGTCAGGGGTCATGGTCGTGAGGATGCGTGTGCTGTGCACATGAGTGGAGCTCAGGAACATCTCTCAAGAGTTGCTTCTCCTCCTTTTCCTGTGTGGTTTCTGGGGACAAGACTCAGGTTGACAGGCTTGGTGGCAAGTGTCTTTACCTCTTCAGATATCTCACTGGCTCTTATGAGTTTGTGTCAAGGCTAGGGTGGTCGTTTGAATGAGAATGACCCCCATAAGCTCATATTTGAATGTTTGGTTCCTAGTTGGTCTACTGTTTGGGAAGAATCAAAAGGTATGGCCCTGTTGGAGGAGATGTGTTTCTTGAGGTGGGCTTTGAGGTCTCCGTCTGTGTTTGTGGATCAGATGTAAGCTCTTACCTACTGCTCCAGCACATGCCAGCCTGCCTGCTGCCCTGCCCCCCACCATGATGCACCCTCTGAAACTGGAAGCAAACCTCCAGTTAAAGGCTTTTGCTTATAAGTTGCTTTGGTCATGGTGTTTTTTCAGAAGTAGAACATTTACTAAATTGGCTAGCTAGTTGTTTTTTTTTTTTTTTTCTGGTGCTGGGGATAGAACTTCTGACCTTAAGCATGCCAGGCTAGCACTCTACCAGTGAGCTATGGCTCCATCCCTTGTTTATTGTTTTGAGACCAGGTCTTATAGTATAGTTCCAGCTACTTTCAGCTTGTGATCCTCCTCAGCCTCTTGAATACTGGGGTTACAGATCTGCCACTATGCCCAGCAAAGCTAGTTTATTTAATGATGGCTCAGTCACTGTCAGTTTGGATACAAACCACAGAGTCATACGTTTCACACAAGCTTCTGGAAATTGGCTTGTAGAGCCTGGGAAATGGATGTTTTCATTTGTCAGCACTGTGTAAACATTCATACATTCTGGTCTCACTGTGCAGGACACAGGAGTTGGCATCTGTGCAGTGGCCAGTAGTTTAGAATGGCAGAGGGGCCGGCTCTTCTATCTTCTGCCTGTGCGTATGTGCGAATCCACAGGATTAATTGTTGTCGTAGTGTCTTTAGAACCACACGGCCGAGGTACTGTGACCCTGCTGTGGAGAGGACGCAGGGCTTTTCTTTGTAGTCATCGTCACATCCCTTGTATTTCTTTTTCCACACAAAATGGCAGTCTGCTTTCTCAGGGCTCGGGGCGTTTGCCCAGCATGTTTGTTCTGACCAATTATTACAACTCTCTCCCACAGAACTGCATAATATACATTGAAAATTAAAAAAAAAATTACAAGCCCTAATTTTTTGTTTCAGAAAATTCTGCTTGCGATGTCATTATAGTTTGAGGGTGAAGTGTCAGAACACGTGTGCCGGAGGCTTTAGGTTCAATCTCCAGAACTGGGGGGAAAAGTATAGTTAGTATTGCAATTAAAATGAATATATCATATACCAAATCAGATGTACCTTGCTTTGATTAAACATTGGAAATAAACTGTTTTGCAGATGTATCTTTGAGTTACATTTGTCTTTGGAGAAATGCCACGTATTGCAGCTCTACTGCAGGGTTGGCCCTAGCATAGCCCTGTGGGTCATTTCTGTGGACAGACCTCAAGCCCTGCAGTAGTTCAGTGGTTTGTTTGTGTAGATATTTGTAGGAGAAACGCTTTGTTACAACGGTGTCATTGAATCTTTACAATGCTTGACTCTGTCACAAATCTCGGTTCCCCTGACTTGCTGTTGACAACTCTGCAGAGCAGAGATACACTCACCTGAATCTAGGAGCCAGGTATCTTTCCTCTTCTGTAGAAACTGAAGTGGGGGAGACATGAGGGAGCCAAGATGACAGGTGTCATTCATTCTGTGTGTGGGACCTGAGGTCCTAACACTTGTTCCTGTGTTCCACAGAGACCATGATGGGAACCCCTCCCCCCACCGGTGAGCTGCAGCAGTCACAGCCACAGGCTCTACACTACGCATTGGCCAACGCACAGCAAGTCCAGATCCACCAGATCGGAGAGGACGGACAGGTGCAAGTAGTACGTACCGTTTTACTCCACGTCTGGGCAGCGGGAGGAGGCTGGGGAAAGGCCTTGGCGTCTGTGCACAGTTCTTCGGTGTGCGCTGGGCTCCTGTAGGCACCGCACAGTGGAGAGGCAGGCCTCAGTTTGGGTGCTATGTCCACACAAAGGCTAACTAGAGTCTTCTGCACCCTCTGAGCAGACAGTAGGAAGTGCCAGAACAGGAAGTATGCACCTCAAAAACTTCTGGAGAGCAAGGACTTTGAGGGTAGCACTGGGGTGCTGGTGCTTTTGGTCCACTGGGCTGTGAGGCTGTAAAGGAAGCAGAGTGACTGTAAGTTCTGGCTCTCTTGGGCTTGTTGATTGTGTCACTGACTAGACACCAGCAGGGAGTTTCATCTGGCTGGGGGACTCTGTGAAAGCATGGGAACAGACCGCGTTGGCACAGGTGTCTGTGAACAGTGGAGCCCAAGTGGCCCCAACACCTGCAATAGGCTGTTTGCTGTGAGATCTGTTGGGGCCAAGATAGGATTTACAAGATAAAAAGATTTATTTGTTTACTTTTTGGCTTGTGCGTGTGAATGCACGCGTTCACAGAGACCAGAAGAGGGCTTTAGATCCCACAGGGAAGAGGGCTTTAGATCCCACAGGGAAGAGGGCTTTAGATCCCACAGGGAAGAGGGCTTTAGATCCCACAGGTGCAGGTAGGACATACCATTTATTTCCATGTCTGGGGAGCGTGGGAGGAGGCTGGGGAAAGGCCTTGGCGTCTGTGCAGCTCTTCAGTGTGCACTGGGTACGTAGTACCTAGACCTATAGAGGGCTGGAGCTGGAGTTATATGGGGTATTGTGAGCTGCCCAATGTGGGTGCTAGGAATTGAACTCAGGTCTTCTGCAAGAACAAGTGTCTTTAAACTCAGCCATTTCTCCTGCTCCCAGAGTACATTTTGATAGAAGTCAGAGCTCTGGGCTTCTGTGGAGCCATATTTGTTAGTTGTTTCTGTGAGTTGTTTAAATGTGAGTTTACCGTCTGCCCACTTGAGTGCGGTGCATAGCCAGCTCCTCCACAGAGTCTGCCGCCCTTACCTGCATACTCTCAGTTGGTGAGTAGCATTGAGAGCTTCAGCAAGTTTATAGATCATGTGATGAGCACTTGCTTCTGGAGGCTGTGGGATGAGCTTAGGCTGTGCACACATTTCACCAGCTGGGCTGTGTGTGGAACCAAAGCTCCTTGCTCTCCAGCAGTTTCTGAGGTGCCTACTCTCCTGGGCCCAAAGCAGCCAGGCATGAAGGTGGCAGAGGGTGCTTGCTATTTCCTTCTGTTTGTTTTCCTCTGATGCTTCTTGGTGTCCTCTCTTGCTGTGGATCCCACAGGGCCACCTCCATATTGCCCAGGTGCCTCAAGGGGAGCAGGTGCAGATCACACAGGACAGTGAGGTAAGTCAGGTGTCCTGTCCCAGTCACAGGCTGTACAGTCATACACTCAGTGTGTGGAAGCAATGCCATTCCAGCAGAGCCTGGGAAGCTCTCTGGGAGAGACTGCCTGGTGTGGTGGGGTGACTGGGATGCTTTTCTGGTATCCCTTGCAGTCGATGATGGTGTGAAATGAACCCTGTGAAGACACTGCGGACATAGAGGGATCCTTTGGTCCCAGCCGTGGGAGTAGCTCCCTACCTATTATGATGCAAGCAGGCAGTGCTCTGATTGTTACTGTATTCCTGCTATGGGGACACTGCTCTGCGTGGGCCATACTGGGTTACTGTGCACACGCCTTGTGAATCTACAGTTGTTTAAAAGAAAAGGGAAAAAAAAAAGCCATCCTCATTCGTGGGTCAGAGTTGAGGGAATGGGTTTATCGTCTCACGCTTTGACTATAAGAGGAAAAGCTAGAGACCAGCTTATAATACTTGTTTTGCTGTTGTGGGTTTTATTGCTGAAAGGGGTTGCATTTTTGTAGACTTAGTAGGTTCCTGGTTATTTCTGACTCATGTAGGGAAGTTCTCACTGTTTCCTTTTTGCACTGTGCAGGGCAATCTGCAAATCCACCACGTGGGTCAGGACGGCCAGGTAAGTGCCTTCCCATGCACTCCTCACTGTGGCCTGCACAGTCTGTCCTCCTCAGCATGAGACACTGCTGTGGGGTGGGGGTGGGGTTGCCTCCAGCCTGAGGGAGCTGCGCTGAGCTGTCTAGGAGTATGAACAGTGGGCTCTGTCCTGCGCTGTGCTTCCTGGGCTCTCACATTGGTTTTTACCCTGGAGAAGAAAGTCCCCGCTAGTTCATTACTGTCTGCAACATTCCGTGAGAATCTGGCGGACAAGGTAGGCTTGGATCTTGATAATGCTGTTTAACACTTGCTGTTCTGAGAGGTGAGGGGAGCCCGGCTCTATTGTATATACCTGGAGGACATGTGTGCTTAGTAAAGTGCCCCAGGCTATAGGTCCCCAGGAGGATGTGCTCCTGAGGGGAGGGAAACTGGCGCTGGCAGTGGGGGTTTGTTTGCACGGTGGGCCTTTAAGGAGTTTTTGTGAAGATTGGTTTTAGTTCTGGGTTATGAGTAGTCAGGACAGGCTCCTGTTAGTGTACTGTAGCTTTCATTTGGAGACACACAGAGCTCACTCAACCACGCAGGAGGCTCCTTGTTTTCCAAACTAACGCTCTCTGTGCTGGAAGGAAGACCCTTGTGACTTCCTCGTACTACCTGCTTTGGAGAGAGTCAGCGCTAAAGAGACCTAGTCATGGCTGCCAGGCTCAGCAGTTAGAAACAAGTAGCAGAAGTTGGGTCTCGTGCCTTCTTCTTGGAGAGTTTCTTCCTGTCAGCTGGGACAGCAGAGGCCCAGCCAGGCTTGAAGCTGGTTCCTCTCTCCGCCTTTGATAACGTGGTTTGGGTTTGTTATGTTGGATATGTTGGGAAGGCTGCACCTTTTCATAGATGACGAAAGTGAAGCCTCACCTAAGTTCCCCACTGTTTCTATTGTGAATAGAGTTCTGCCTGGAATTGGAAATGAACACAGTAGGGCTTTTCCTTGGCCCTACCATCTAACATGAGGGCAGAGAGGGCAGAGATTCCATCTAACCCCAGGCATGGCAGCTCATGGCCTGGCCACAGGCATCCAGTCAGGGACAGTGAGTCTGTGACAGAGCCATTGCCTGAGCTTCTAGGTCGTGACACCTCTGGTTCTGTCCCTGTCTCTAGTGTCTCAGAAGCCTGTCACTGCTGCCAACTTTGCTCCACGCAGCCTCCCTATAAGAAGCTGCCATGCTGGTCACTTGTCACACTGAGAAGTAACTTGCCCATCTCTAATTCTTTCTGCATGTGAACCCCCATACTTTCTTAATGCCCCCTGCTTCTCAGTGTCACTGTGTCTAGGACCGAATATCAAAGGGCACTCACTGCTGGCCCCCTTCTTTCCCAGAGGCAGCTTGCCCTTGGATGGCAGTGTGCACCATGTGCTTAGGAAAAGCTGCTTCCTGGCTGGACCATTAGCCGGTTGTCTTACTTTTCACTTGTGGAGAGTCTGTCTTCATTTTGTCATCAGGCTGGTTTTCAAGTCTGTTTAGTAACCTGACTCAGCACGGCCTCATTTATGGTACAGAAAAGCACAAATGCTCCATTTAATTTACCTTGATGTCCTCAGTGGAGCTAAAGAGCCCAGACCTTTGCTGGGGACAGTCAGCCCTGTCACTTTCCCTCCTGAGTCCACAAGAGGATTGTGCTTGTTGATCTTGGATTCTTTAGCTGAGCTGCTCTCAGGTCTTCCAGCATCCTCATGGGAGTGCTGAACTGTTTTCCTAAGACTGACTGCAGGTGCTGGCTGTAGGTATATGGGGAAGGTGTTAACTAGGACATTGTCCTTGGTTGTAAAAGCTTGGAAAGACATCTATGTGGGAAAGTTCTGGGGCTTGCTGCATCAAGGCTGCAGCAGGGTGACAGGGACAGCTGTGTCCCTAGAGGGAGGCTGTCTGTCACAGGAGGACTTGGGCATCAGAGATTCAGGATTAATGAGGTTAGAGCCATCTGAAGTTGGCCTGCCAGGTACACAGCGGCTCCTAGTGTAGACAGCTACTGTGGACAAGTGTGGTCAGGAAGGGCCAGTGGAGAATGGGAACATTTGAAGCTTTAGTGGCTGTTCTCAGTGAGTGATGTGGGAATGGGGGCAGTGGGGGCTGCGTGCTATCCATGTCTGCTCCTCTGTTTGCACTAACCAGCTCTAGAGTGGCTCTGCTTGCTCTTGGCCATTCTATCCCTAGAGGTCACTGCTATTTGCCAGTTGTCTTCTTACTTCAGGTTTCCAGGCCTTTGCTGCAGTGGCCAGTACTTAGTATCTCTGTACTCTGTACATGGCACTCAGTACTCAGTATCTCTCCATACTCTGTACACAGCACTCAGTACTCAGTATCTCTGTACTCTGTACATGGCACTCAGTACTCAGTATCTCT
>JANHMN010000018.1:45628251-45664549 GCA_030674055.1 Rhabdomys pumilio
TTCGGTCACTGCCCGTTCCTCCACTCCAGGGCCTTCGGTCACTGCCCATTCCTCCCACTCTCGCACCTTCACCTCCAGCCTTAGACAGAAGAAGGGTATATGGCTTCCTCGGTGGGTGAGGCTGTAGCTTGACCCTGTCTCTGGAATGGGTCATTTCTAAAGGGGAGCCATTGTGAGGAAGGGGTCTTCCTTGTACTGGGGCCTTCTTCCAGTGCCCAGTGTTACCATAGGAACAGCCTGAGCTGTGCACAGGCTCTCCTTTTGCCTTTTGTCTCAGTCCACTCTTGGAAGTGGTAGGTTTTTTTCTTACAGAATTTCTCCACTCCCAAACAATCCATGCACTGGTGTTTTGGACTTTGGGTCTTAGTTAAGTCAAAGTGGCCTCTTGCTTATGACAAGTCACAAGACTTGCCATAAAGAGCAACTGTCATCTTATGTTAAGGAAGCATTTTGTTTTCCAAATGGCTGACAACAGCCACTGTGCTTTAGTGGGGACACGGTTGCTGTTTCCCACCTTAAGTCCAGGGGCCTCTGCGATTGGGGTGAGAGGCTGGGATGCTTCTGGGGAGTTTCTCAAGACTGGTCAGTTCCCATCACACATTACTCTCTGAGTTCCGAGGTCAGAGTCAGGCTCTCAGGGCTGAGTGCTGTACACCTTGCTAGCAGAGTCCTGGGGCACGCAGCTCTGAGAGGTGCTTGGACTTAAGGAGCGGAGGATGGTGTACCTGCAGCACTCATCTCCAGTGAGGCAGACCGGGCAGCGAGTGGACACTGCCTTCCAGCCAAGCGGGTCACACTCCAGTGTGCACGGGAGGTCTTTGTCTTTATGGACAGATATGTGAAGCTCTTCCTCCAGGCCTCCTCAGGCTGTCAGTTAGGTATGTTCTGCCCAGTTCAGAGCTGGAATTTGGCTTTTAAAGTCACTATTTTGTGTACTTTTTGGATTCTGGTGACTCCTTTACATTAAAACGCTATAGATTCCTACTGACACCCAGCAGGGATCCAGCATTTATCTTTGTCACCCCTGTTAGGAAGGGGCCCTAGAGAGTGTGGAATGGACCCAGGGAAGCAGTTAAAGGAGACCATTGGTGGCTCCTTTGAAGGGCACTGAGCTGACCCAAAGCAGCTGCAGGAGAGGACAGTGGCCTTTAGAGAGAAGCCTTAGAGTATTCTGGGGAGTTCTTATCAGTCTATGGTCCAGTTGGTAGCCTCAAGTGAAAGGCTCACTTGTGTTTTGGGATTTGGACCTCTAAACCCCTGGTCCCTACTTGGATCCTCAGAATGAAATAATGTCTCAACCAGCATTCTGAAGGCCAGAGATCTTCAGAGGAGGTAAGACCACCTGTACAGAGGAATGCAGAGGAGTCCAGGGCACTTGTAGAGCCTGCAGAGGACCCAGCCATCTCTACTGAGGCGTTCAGTGGAAGCCATTATGCCTGTATAGAAGTGTGCAGACGATGCTATGTTGCCTTCATTACTTCATGAGGCTCTGGAAGGGCTTTCTGCTTATTGTCCTAGGTCCTTGGTATTCCTTGGCTTATGGTCACATCATCCTAGATAGCTTCTGTTGTTGCATGGCCTTCTGGTATTGTGCCTTGTGTTTAGATGTCCCTAAGTTTGGAAAGACACTTGTCCTTAGGTTAGGGCCTGTACTTATCCTCTAGGGGCCCTGTTTCTAAGTGAGGTCATACTAAGACATGGAGGTTCATCAAACTTGGAGAGATACAATCCAACCCAAAGGACCAGGATCACTCCCACCCCACATCACTATTGGTACTGTGTCTGCCTTCCTCTACTTTAAGGTCCCCCTAATCACCCCCAGTTTAGTGGCAAAGCCCACCTGTATTGGAGGCCCATTCTCTTGTTCCAGAGAATCCCATATCAGAGGTGTGTTAGGCTTCAGCTTGGGAGCTTCACTCAGGCTCTGCGTGTGGTCTGCTGCACCACCTGTCGTTTCATAGCCCAGGTCCTCTCCTGGCTCAGCGTCCAAGACCACGTCTTCCTAGGGCTCTGGAGATGACGTATAGGAGGAGCCACTGCAACCAGGGGCTCTAGACCACGGCCTAGAAGGGAAGTGTCTGTTGAATGGTTGCATGCTCCTTCAACCCCCAAGGTCATGAGGACCTGAGTCTGAATCTCCAATGCCATGTAAATGCTGGACACAGCCATGTTTGCTAGGAGCCCCTGAGTTGGAGGCAGGCGCAGGCAGATCCAGGGAAGAAAGAATGGCACTTCATATCTGGGGAGAAGCCCTGTCTCGGTGGAGTGAGACAGAAAGCAACAGGGGAAGATGTCTGATGTTTCCCTCCGGCCTCTACATGTGTGTGCCAACCCCCTTTTCCATGCAGACATATGCATATAGTAGTGTATAACACACACACACACCTTAGTGGGCTTAAAGATGATGGAGCTGAGCAGGAGTGAGGACACCCACACTTGAGAGGACGCTGCACATCCACCTCTCGAGACCAGGCAGGGCTACAGAGATAGACTGTGCGGCTAGCTTTATGTCAGCTTATCACAGCTAGAGTCATCAGAGAGGAGGGAACCTCAGTCAGGAAAATGCCTGTAAGATCTGGCCTGTAGACAAGCCTGTAGGGCATTTTCTTAATTAGTAGTCGATGGGGGAAGGCCCAGCACTTTGTGAGTGGTGCTGCCTTTGGGCTGCTGGTCCTGGGTTCTATAAGAAAGCAGGCTGAGCAAGCCAGAGGAAGCAAGCCAGTAAGCAGCACCCTCCATGGCCTCTGCGTCAGCTCCTGCTCCAGGTTCCTGCCCTGCTCGACTTCCTGTGCTGACTTCCTGTGCTGACTTCCTTCACTGATGTGCATGTACCATGCACAATGTAAGCCAAATAAGCCCTGTCTTCCCCGACTTATTCTTGATCATGATGTTTGATCACAGCAATAGAGACCCTGACTGGGACAGAGACCCGAAGACTTAGAGCTAGGGTATGGTTCACTTGTCAAGTGCTTGTCACACAGGCGTGAGGACCTGGGTTCCAGCTCCCACACCACATAAAGAAGCCTGCTGTGACCCTGATCCCAGCCCTGAAGAGGTAGGTAGAGGAGGTTTTCTAGAGATTACTGGCCAGCCGGGCTTGCCAGATTAGCAATGTCCAGATTCAGTGAGAGACCTCATCTCAATATAGAACGTAGAAAGCAATTTACATTGATCTTTGACTGGTATACACAGATGTGTGCGTGCGCGCGCGTGCACGCGCGCACACACACACACACACACACACACAGTGTAGGGATAGACAGTAAGGCACAATCAGTCACACTTCTGCTGTAGGAATGTGTGTATATGAAGTGTCTGGGCAGGTCAGAGGTTGGAGGTGTTACTGGATAGTTGTCTTTCGAGCACCCACCACTCTTCCTGGAGAAACTGCCGTTTGAGCTAGCACATGGGTTGTGGAAAGATCCTTGGTGGGATGGATCAAGTTAGGAACAAGTTGAAGCTCTTGGGCCTTCTTCCCTGCAGCTGTGGTCCAGGCTTTCTTCCGGCCACACTCATCTCCACTGGGAAGCGTCTACTCCTGCACAAGGGCTTCCTTTCTTTACTTTGGTTCTGTTCCTAGTAGACTCTTGGTGGGACTTGTAGTTTCATGTGCAGATAGTGCTGAAAGCTCCCGGGGCTTCTTGCATTGATTTTAGGGTTAGCAGCAGTTTTGCATTATCTCAGTTGGGTTTTAGGTGGAGCTGCAGAGTTGGCAGCAGATGGAGGGAAAGCAGATGGTGTGTGCCCAAAGCACAATCCTCCCGGTTCCCTCAGTGCCCTCTTCTAGTCCTGCCCGCTGCCACTCTTTTTTAGTCTGAAAAGAATTGGCACTGCTTCAGAAATATGTTAGGGAGCCGCTGCCAGTGTGGGAGTGTGGCAGTGCCTGCTCCTTGTCCCCGTCTGTCGTGTGACAGTCTGTGCTGTCCCTTGGGAAGCCTTGAGGTCAGCTGCAGGCTGCCTGTAGATGAAGCGTCTGGCTGCTGGCCTGGGAGCCAGCTCTCATGTCACTGTAGTCAGACATGTCCACATCCCAGAGCCTGTGGAGAACCTGCAGGTCAGGGCTCTGCTCCAGATGCAGAGGGAGCGGGAAAAGTGAGAGTTGAAAGTTCATTCCTGGGAGATAGGTGCAGACTTGTCCCTGTGTGCCATGCCACAGTGGCCTGCATGGCTGCATTCTTTTGTAGCTGAAGGCTTATATCTTCCAGACTCCTTCTTACAGCACCGGGGACCCCCCAAGAAGACTGACTGCTTGGTTTTCTTGGACAGCCAAAGTGTACCTGGTCACCTAACCCAAGCTCATCTTTGTGGCTGATAGCTGGGATCTGACTTGGGTTTTTATTCATCACCAATTTAACATGAAGGTCAAACCTCAACCTGTGTGATTCTCTTGAAGCACTGCTAGGAGATGCCAGGGACGGCAGTGTGCTTGCTTCAGGTCGAGTGGGCCTTCATGTGCTCACTGTGTACACCCCACATGTAACATTCATAATACATACCTGTTGGGTTCCATTGTTACTGTGTCAGCCACAGAGCAAGTGGTCCAGTGTTGCTGGGATCTCCTTAGTCTTGTTTGTGGGATGTGTGGATAGATGCTAGATGTCCTCTTTCCTGCCCTGCCCACTGTCTCAGGCTACAGTGTTTCAGAGAAACTCTCGGGATGGACAGGCACTGTCTACACAGCTGGCTCTTCCTCATGGATATCAGTCCTCCTCGTGGCTGTCATAGCTCACCTGAGAGTAGCATTTCCAGTGAAACCATACTTGCCTTGGTGTGGTCTCATGTAGCTCTGGCTGGCCTCCAACTCACTTAAGTAGCCAAGGCTGGCATTTGACTCCTGATCTCCTGCTTCTCTATCAAATGCTCAAATGCTAGGATAATTAGCCATTATGCTTGGCTAAAAGATGCTTGTTTTGTTAACTGCCTGGGAAACTCCTTGGAACTTTGTTCTGATGCTGGAGGCAGATTCAGGAATGGCCCACACTGCAGAACAGGTGTTTGTCTGCCTCTGTTGCTGGAGGAGGAATGGTCACTAGGTTGACAACTCCTGAGTGTGGACCAGAGACCCACAGGGGCAGGCCCAAGAAGCATGGCCAGAATTGGACAGTTTAGGGATGGCCAGGCCTTCCTGGCAAGTGCCCTCCTAGTGAGTGTGATGATGACACCTGACATGTACCTTGGTCTCCTTGTCACAGCAGCCAGCCAAGATGACGGCTCACCAGCTCTTCCCTACAGTTGAAACGAATATGGTCAGATCCCATAGCCAGGCTCCAGGCCCCACAGCCTCCTCACTGGGAGACAGTTTGTAAGCCAGGCCTGGTAGCTCTAGTCTTTGAAAGCCATGATTTTCTAAGCTTTTCCCAGATGAGAATCTTGCTTCCATTCATCGATTGGTTGGTCGAGTTACACCTTTGTCTTAATATTGCAATTGAGGCTTTCTACAGTACAACACCTCAGATCTGAGCAGCTTCATGTTTGTGTAGAAAGTGGTTTTCTTGGCAGTGCCGGCAGGACAGCACTGTTGGGGTGCCGAGCAGGGAGGGTGTTTGCTGCAATCAACACAGGCAGAGCTTTCTGGGAAACTGGGTCTGTGGCTGCAAAAGTTTCCTTAAAAACAACTGCAGTGACCTTAAATTTGCTGTGGAGGAATCTGTAAAAACATAGCATGATTGGGGAACTGGTTATGTTATAACTCCTAACTTGGGGTTTCCAAATGTGGCCTGGCTTCTGAGTTACCAGGAGATAGCAAACCAGGAAGCCACAGTGTGGTAGCACCTTTCCTCTTTCCTACCTCTTCCCCACAAGGTGGGATCTGTGGCTTGACAAGTCCCTGCCAAGCCTATAGCCCCCATTCTGATCTCTTCCAGTCGTGGGGCCTGTGCCAGAATCCCATTCCTGTCAGCGGTGACTCAGTGGCCCAGGCTAATCCCTCCCAGCTTTGGCCTCTGGGAGGAGACACACTTGATCTGCCTGCTGGAAATGAAATGATCCAGGTTTGTAAGTGTTTCTTGTCGGGAGATGTGGGTGGCCTGACCAGTGTTTTCCAGGGACCATGAAAGAAGGGTCAGGTCAAAGCTCTGGACAGCAGGCAGAGCCCACTTGCCATAGGTAGCTGGCCCTTACAGAGCCTACAGCAAGTTAGACAGTGCCACACACTGAGCCCAGGCTTCCAGAGGCTGACATAGTAACTGCCACTGTCTATGCTGAATACCTGCAGAGGCCTGAGGCTAAGAACTTGCTTTGGCAGCCAGAGACATCATAGAGGTGCATGTTAGGGGTTTAGCAGAGCTGAGAAGATGTCTGTGAACAGGCATGTGCCTTATATGCAGATGTGTGCATGTGCACATCTATGACCACATGTGTCTCAAGACATGTGTATAGGCATACAGAACATGGCATAGGAAGACATATGGCCGATAATGGCTGTTAAGTCAGGCCCATCTGACAAGCTTGGAGCCCTCACCTCACGGAGCCTTTCATTCTTGGAGATAGGGTCATTCTGCTGTTGCAGCAGTTCTGGTGTTTGTATCCTTTCCTTCCTTCTGAAATCTGCTGCTTCTGCTGTTCAAGGAACACATGGAGAGCCCCCCTTTGCCCCTACCTCTGTTACCCTGGAGGATGGCCCAGGGTAGGTCAGGGGAGACAGCTAGGCACAAGTGGGCCAGAGATACTCCATAGATCCTGTCTTGTCTTTTTGACCCCATGTTCTTGTAGTGAGACCAGGAAGTTCCTCTGACTCAGATGCTGGGTGGGAAATGTTCATTCGCATATAGAGAGCATGGCTTCGGTAGCCTGCAGAGTTGGCACAGGGGCTTGTGGGACCCACTGAGACCCACAAGAGCTGCTGAGTAGGGAGAACAGGAGTATTTTGGGTGAGTAAATGGAGAGGAAGAGAGATCCCAAGCTCCCCTGGCTACCCATGAAAGGTCAAGGCCAGCTGATACAGTGGGAGAGTCTGGAAGAGCCAAGGCTCCAACCAGGTCTGCCACCAAGGGCTGTCCCCAAACAGGAGCTCCGTTTGCTTTTTTTCTAAATATAAAATTCTCGGTTTTGTTTCAAGTTGAACTGCTTGGTTAGATGAAGCAAAGCACCGTGCCTGGAGAAATGTAGTTCTGAGCATAAATAATGAACTTGCCTACAAGTCAGAGGGAAGGAGAAATCCAGAGGCTTCTGTCAGTGACTCTTCTAAGACTGGATCGTTTTACTCTATTCAGACTTTTCCCCCTGGAAGGGGCCTTGCTTTATCTAAAACAAGGAGTCTTTACTGTCAGCCAGCTGTTGGGCAACTTACTGTCTGCTGCCCTGCTTTGCTCTGAAGAGGGAGGGAGTGGCCAGTAGCATCGTGCAGCAGCTGTGCCAGAGTGGAGTGTGGACTAGGGAAATGCTGAGGTGTAGGGGTAGAAGTACCAGGCGTGATTAGTTGAATTTTGAGCTTGCCTAGAAACCAGAACCCAGATGTGTGTTTGCACACCCTCCTTCTTTTTAATTAATCTGAGTTTAAGTACCCAGAGAGGGCTGAGGACCTGCTCCCCTGGTTTTGCACAGCCCGCTGCCTGTCACCACAGCCCCTAGAGTGACTGACCAGATGTGTGGTTTTTGTGAGGCCAAGGAAACTGTCCTCCTGTTTCCGGATGTTGGCATACAGAAGAGCAGCAGTAGGCAGGTCCAGAGAGGTGTGTCTTGAGGGCCGGATGTGTGCAGAGACAGGCTGACATTGTTGCTGTTGTCTCTTGGCTCCTCCTTGAGCAGAGTCTGTCAGGGCCTCCATAGGTGAGTAAAATCACACTGCAAATGAGATTGACCCAGAAGCCACTGCATTCCCCAGGAAGGAGGTGGATAGACTGCCTCCCAGAGGAATGCCAGCCGTTTTCCTGATAGTGTCACTGTGGCACTCGTTCAGCATGAATTTTCAAGGGGACAGCTGCATACAGTCTATTGGCAGTCTTTTCCCCAGATAGTTGTCTCATCTTTTTTAGTTATTCAAAAATGTCAAAAAGGGCTTTTCAGTCATACTGCCTGTAAACCTGAGTCTATTTTGGTTTGGCAGACCCTCATTAGCATAAAAGACACTGTCCTTACTTGCAGTGTGTCCTTTAAAAAGGCACATGGCACCTGACAGTCAAGCTAGCACTATTTACAAGTACAGCTCTTAGAAGTTGACTGGGTGAGTCTGTACTGCTGTCTCTGGTTGTGGGGACCACGTGTGGTCTTCTCCTCCCAAAGGGTGGGTGTGCCATCTTGCCAAAGGTGCCTCCAGTACGGGCAGCTCTGTGCCCGTTGGCGCTGCATGCCAGGCAGTACACAGTGCTGGTGAAGGGCCGTGGTTCCTGGCAACTATGAACGCGCAGAGGGGGCTCTGCATTGCCTGCCCGAGCTTCCTGCCCAGCTGTGAGCACGAGGTGGAGCTTGTGGGAAATGAATGAGTGGGAAGGGTATCCAGGGCTGGAGTTACCCCAAGCTTATCCCCTGGAGAGGTCCATTCTGAGGCAGGGTCACTGGTCAGGCAGCATCAGGATGATGGAAGGATGCAGCTAAAAAGGACTGAAGGTTCTGTTCTGTAGTGACTTGCCCCTGGTGTCTCTGCTCACACCCTCTCCTCAGAGCCTGTTACCCCTTACTCTCCCTTCCACAGTAGCTCTTTTCTCCTTTTTTTCTCTCTCTCTGTGTGTGTGTGTGTGTGTGTGTGTGTGTGTGTGTGTGTGTGTATGCACGCACATGCGCGCAGTGGTGGATGGTGTCCTCATCTGTCTTTACCTTATTTTTTCTGAGACAAGCTTTCTCACTGAATCTGTAGCTCACTCTTTTGGCTAGGCTGGCTGGCGAGCTAGCTTCAGCCGTCTTCCTGTGTGGGGTTTCAGCATACACAGCTGCTCCTGGTCTGTGTGTGGTTGCTGATGATCCAAACTCAGGTCCTCAGGCTTCTATACAAGCAACAATACCCATGGGCATCTCTGCAGGCCTCCTCTCCTTCTGTCTCTCTAGCTGAAGTTCCTGGCTCCACCCACATGGGCTCTGTCCAGGGTTTTGTTAGGCTCTCCTGCAGTCTTCAGTATGCCTGTGCAGTCTTTCAGGTCTAGCTTGTTTGTTTTACACAGGCTTTAAAAGACTAATGTCTCTGTGTCTCAAGGGTGTTTTTGCAAGGCTAAGTGTGAATGTGGCAGATTTCGTGACAGTCCAAACCTCAACACTCAGTAAGCAGGTGTCTCTCTGCAGTGGGCAGTGGGCTCCATTGCACTTACATCCATGCTGTGGGCCTGGGCCTCCTGCTGCTTCTGGACCAGAAGAGGATAGGGGTCTGCTTGACCCAAGCTCCACTGACCAGCCTGGCTTTGTCCCCAACCCCAGGTACTGCAGGGTGCTCAGCTCATAGCCGTGGCCTCTTCAGACCCTGCTGCTACAGGAGTGGATGGGTCACCTCTCCAGGGCAGTGACATTCAGGTTCAGTATGTCCAGCTGGCACCTGTGAGCGACCACACAGCTGCAGCTCAGGTGAGTCCGGTCCTTCCCAGTCCCACCAGCCTCCCTAGTAGATACTAAACTTGGGGCTATGTCTGACATTCCTGTAGAACTAGGAACCCTTGGTGAGAGGTATACAGGTCTGGCTCAGGCATGGGGCTTCTGTTTATAACTCCTGAAATCAGAATCTATGGGTTCCTCTGACATCAGTCCTGCAAGGGCAGGTGACCATGTTAGGAGCAGAAGGCTCGACTGTCTGAGACTGTGCCATGTGTCAAGTCTCCTCCCTCCCTCTGCACACCTATCTAGCACTGGCTGCTTTCCTGGAGCTCCTTTCTCTGTGCATTCTAAGCCTGGTATAGTAACCTGCAGGTTCTCACAGAGGTTTTTGCTTTCCTGAACCCAAGAACCAAGCTTTGGCCATAGGCTGGTTAAGATTTTACTTCTCCCAAGAGCTCTTGAGGCCTGGCTGCCTCAGGCATTGGAAGGGCTTATGGAGCTGCTAGGCAAGGCATCTGAGGAGAAGGCACTGTGGGATTCCTTCCCTGAAGGCCTCTGAACTACCTCTTGTAGGTTCTCAGAGAAGGAAAGTTGGGCCTAGGTGAAGACTTCCGTCTGCAGGCCTCAGCCACACCCCCCCAAGCCTCCAGATGCTTCTTCCTTCAGCATGTCACACAAATGCCCCCTGCTTCCCTCCCACTGCTTCCCACTTGATCTGGCTGTTGCAAACTTTTGATAAAACCGCAGGGTCTTGTTCTGCCTGGCTAAGTGCAGAGTTTCCTAGAAAGCACCTGCAGGCCACATCCTTCACCTAAGCTGCTCTCCTCCTCCTCTTCCTCCTATCTTCTTCCCCCTCTTCCCCCTCTTCCTCCCCATCCTCCTTCTCTTATTTATTTATTTATTTATTTATTTATTTATTTATTTATTTAATAAGAAGTGAACTGAACATGGCCTCAGCCATGCCATTCCCAGCAGGGAAAGCGGGAACTTTTTTGTTTGTTTATCTTTAAAAATTAGAGACTTAGATATATAGTAAGAGCTGTCAGGTGCCAGCCCTGTGAGACCTTGGCCTCATATGGTACAGGACCTATGCTTAACTCAGCACCAAACCTCAGGTGACTTACCCTCCAGTGCTCCTGCAGTGTAGCTGAGATGGAAGATCAGTCATTCATTCCAAGGTTGCAAGTTCTCACATTAAAGCAGTGACGTCATCTTCACTGGAAGATGCTATGTCTTTAAACTATCCCAAGATGCCACTTAGAACACTGGGGCAGTTTCTGTAGGAGGTGTGACCCTGAGGTTCTAGGGAAGTCTATCAGGTTAAGAACATTACGTGTCTAATTCCAGTTGTTTCTCAGGGCACCTTGAGGTAAGGCTTGGAAGTTGACAGATGTGTGGCCCCAGTTGCCCAAGCTCTCCTGGGCAGGTGTGAGATGTGCTTGTTTCTCATTAGGTCAGGGATGGCCAGGTCCCCAGGCTTCTGAGGTTGGTGTGCCTTTTCTGCTTGTGTGTGAAACTTGTGGCTCTGTGTAACACATAGGTGGCTTGCTGATACACACATATGCTACTGTATTTTTCTAGAACAGTTTTCCTTTCTCCCCCACCTTGCAGACGGCTGAGACATTGCAACCCACTCTGCAGCCCGAAATGCAGCTTGAACATGGAGCCATCCAGATCCAGTGAGACACTGTAGGAGCACCGCGCCACAGCTGCTCACCGACCCTGCCCCGTGCCCTGCCCTCTTGCTTCAGCAAGCAACTGCAGGTTCTGTTGGGCATCCGAGAGCTCCTCCTCCCAGGGAAAGGTCCTGGCCACCCCTGCTGGAAGGCGCCTCAGGATTTGAGTCTCACTGCTGGTCTCCAAAGGAGAAGCCTAGTGCAGTGCTGAGTACGTTCAGAAAAACAAGAACTACGATATTTTGTTTAAACAGCTTTTTTAATTTGCTATGGTGTTTATAACAAAAAAGAAAATGGAAAAAAAAAAAACCAAAAAACCAACCAAACAAAGAAAAACCAGAACAGAAACACAACTGTGGAGTAGTGGAAGCCTGGGCCGTGTGCTCCCTTCAGGGTCCTGATGTAGGTGTTGGAGCCAGCTGACGATGCTGGAGCACTTCGGACCTGCTGCTAGGGGAGTGCTCCAGAGGGAGTGCTCCAGAGGGAGTGCTCCCCAGTGTGATTATGCATTTCTGATGAAATAAAGTGTATTTATGGCCACAGAGGCTCAGTGTGGTTGCACCAGGAGAGGACTTCCCCACGGTGCCCTTTCCCAGGATGGGTACTGGCAAGAATGCTCGCCTCCAGGGCCATGCTAGCAGACAGTTCCTGCTGTGGCCCTCTCTTCTAGGGAGCATGAGCTGTGGGTGTCCCTTGGGGCAGCTGGCTCCCACTTCATCACGGTGAGCCCTCAAAGGCAAGGTCATTCTAACCCATCCTCTTCTGAATACTTAGGCTCCATAAACTGCAACCCCAGGGGTCCTGGAGAATGCTCTGTGGAGAAGGCAGGACTGCAGAGAGCAGGTTCAAGTAGTCACATGAGCAGCATGTGAAGTGCCAATAAAGTTGTCCTGACTGACTGACAGTGTCATGCTTGACACTTTCCTGGGAGGATTTCAAAAGTGTGGTCCCAGATTATCATGCCTCTGTCTCATGCCACTACATTCTGAATTCCTGGGCTGGTTCTTCACCAGGGCACACTGAGGTAGCAGAGGAGAGCAGCTCTGTGGAATAGACAATGTGACATAGTTGTGGCTATCTTCGTAGGAGACTTGCCACTGTTGGAGATGGCCCTGTGTGGGGAAAATAGGGAAAGGCATGGAGGCTGGGTTTACAAGGCTGTGTAACACATCTGGGCAGGATCCCAGGAAGGAATGGAGAACGAGAATCCAGAGAGGAAAGCATACTCCAGGAAGAGCATGGCATAGACCCACACCCAGATATACAGGATGGGAGATGGCAGCAAACCCACACCCTGGAAGTCAGAATACTGGAAGGGAACTACTTCCAGCAGGGTCAGGTCTTCAGAAAACATACTCATAAAGCTAGTTGACAAGGTACCATGCAACCCTGCAGTTGTAATCCCAGGGATACCTTGTGTCTGTACACACACCTGTGGGTACATCCGCAATAGCCCCGTTCGTTCATAATGACCTGAAGTGGAAGTAGCCTAACGGTCCAGCATCTGAGCAGGTGAGCAAAGGCATGCCTCTCCGTACAGAGGAGTATCTGACTGCCAAAGGAGCGGCACTCTGGCCCACACTCTGGCATGATGACCTTGCATTAGTGAGTGAAAGAAAGCAGAGGTAAGAAGAATGCGTACTGGAGGATTATACAGATGGACAGATTCACAGAAACAGATTGTCAGGACCTGCAGAGAGGAACAGTAGCAGTAATGTATCGTGGGGGATCATGTATCTTGTGGGGCGCTGAAACTGCTCTGGATTGGATAATGGATATTTGTCTTATACACCGGGTGACCAGTCACTCAGAAAGGTGAAACATTTGCTATTCCCTGTATCTCAAGGTTAATTTTGATAAATGGATCACATTTGGCAAAAACATAAAAACTGAGGCTATGTGGTAAAGATGCCCATGGAAAGGAGATTCCAGGGGATTTCAAGACTAGGAACCTAGGACCAGATGGAGGTTCTCCAGCAAGAGACCACTGGAGCACACAGACCAGAAATGGGTCTTAAGTGATCTGTATAAAATGGGATCTCTTAAGATTAAAGAAAGCAAAACAGTGGAAAACATGGCTGTCTTGGGACAGGCAAGAAGAGAAGTGAATTATTTTAAAGTACTCTTAATTGACTTGAAGAAAAACGTGTGGTTTCAGCCTTCAGTATCTGAACACTGGATAGAAACATGTCACTGTCTGCAAAGATTGGATTGCTTGCTCAGGTGGCTAGTAGCCCTGGCCTTGTCCTTGTAGGGCATCACCCAGCAGCTTGAGAAAGGTCTATTCTTAGATGTTCTCTGGAGCGTTGCTAAAGATTCTGCTTGCCACAGGCTCTGAGCCATGTTGTGTGATCTCGGACCACATGGAATTGAGGTAGATTTTAATGAGGAAAAAAACTTCCCATAGGTTAAGTAAATAAAATTGGACTCATGAAACTACACTTCATTGAACGACAGAGATGTCAAAATGTGGAATACATCAGGTGTGTTGAGAAACAGCTGAAGACAACTTGGGATAGAGAATTACGTCTCCATTCAAACGACAAAAGCAGTGTTGGTGCTGTGGGAGGATTACAAAGAGGAGTTCTATTTATATAAATGTTCAAACAGTCCTGGCACAAGGAGGAGGTTGGATACAAGTTGCCATTGTGGGGTCTCCACAGACCCCACAGCAGTAGATGAGGCTGTCCAAGAGTTGAGTGGATGGCTTGGGAAAATCAGATGGAATGATGTGCTGCCTTGACACCGGACTGGGGTGGGGCAGGAGAAGAGGGAAGGAAGGAAGAAGAAAAGAAAGTTTGTTGTTGCTTCTGAATATCTGAGCTACCTCCAAGCATGAACAAGCCGTGCTTGGTGACATCAAGTGATGTGTCACCCCACCCCAGGTTGAGTCAGGTTCAGTCATCCATACTTGGTATATTTTGAAAGCCATGTGGCTCACTGTGGTAATAGAGCCACGTGGTTCTCTTAAGCGGAGAAATGGTATGTAAAATTTACCCGTTCATTAGCAAAGTCACATTAGATCTGATCAGGGACATCTATAAGAAACCTGTGACAAATATCCTTGAGTGGATTTGGAAAGCCTGGTGTGACAAATGAGGATGCCTGGCACCTCGGCTATTCTGAGATTGGAGAGCTAGAAGTGAGGGTGCCTCTGACTATATAATCTGGATGTGGACACCTGATGGACATCCCAGGAGCCGACCCAAAAACCTGCCAGTGTGCTTTGCTTGGGTGCTGGGCTACAGACCATTTAGAAATCCACTCCCATCTTAATCAGAATCAGCACAGATGCTCTTAACTGCTGCTTATGACAGACTCTTAGAAGCTTTAGTCCACAGAAGGAAATTTAAGGAGTTACTGAGGCAGATGTTACTGAATTAGAGAAAAACCAAAGAAAAGCCTCATCTGAGAATGTGTGGGTTCTCTAAATGTGCTGCCAGTGAGGTTTCACGCAGAAGCCAAGCAGGGACTTGTGTGGCATTGGTCAAGAGTGATGAGGACTGGTTGGAGAGATGGCTCAGTGGTTAGAGTGCTTACTGTTCTTCCCTCCCCAGTGGGGAGAGCTCACTGCCTGTAACCCGATGCCCCTTTGATTCCCCACACTCCTCCCACTCCCATGGCAGACATACACATACAGGAATAAAAGTAAATCTTTTAAAAACGACAATTGTCTGTCTTGATGGCCCTGTGTGTGGCCCAGCAGCAGATGGCTTGGAACGCTGTGAGACAGAAGACCCACCATGAGGCTGTGAAGGTGCTGGGACAAGGGACCCAAGTTCCACAATGAAGCTCAGGGGAGTTGGAATTTCACAAGTAGCCAAGAGTGAGGGATGCCGTAAACTATGTGGTGAACTCTGTGGCCTTGGCTTGGGCAAAGGCGACTTGAGCTAGGTATAAAGGAAAAGCAGGCTGAGCACCCGAGAGGCTGCTTAGGTGCCCATGCTGACCCAAGCCTGCAGTACCACCACCTGGGAGAAGGAGGAGCCGGACCTCACCTGCCTGAGTCCCTGTCTTGTAGAGATAAAGGTTTAAGGAGAGCCCAGCACCCAGGAGAGATTGGCTCCGTTCCTCAGTGCACATGAGGCTCTGCAGATATGCTGAGTCTTAGTGGTAAAGACAATGCCACAGTTCAAGAGGATTTGAGGGGCACAGGCTTTACCGAGGCCTCTGAGTCACTGAGAGACTGTGACCATTTACTGTTGACATTTTGTTCTGCCAAAATAACAAAAAGGCAAAAGACAGAAGCCTATCCACCAGATCGTCATATGCCTTACAAGCAGGAAGAGGGTCAGCCTCACTGCATTGAGATGCCTTAAACCACGATGGTTTACTAGACAGGCCTGTGGTGAGAACACTGTGAGCAGCTGCACCCCATGGGGTGAGGTGATGGCTCACTCAGCCTCCATGGAGGATATTCTAGTGGTTTCTAGGGAGCACAGTTGCAGGGCCAGATCCCAGAGATCTCCGGCACAGGACTGACCTTTCCCCAGCCTGTGATTGCCTTCAGTCAGTACTACACTGCCCCTAGGGCGGAGAGGAGGAGCAGGTGACCCCTGTAGTCAAGCTGACTGGTTGGATTGACATATGTAGTGTGGACTGAGGCAGTCTGCCTCATCTGCCTTATTACCTGACGGCACTGCTGGTGGAAGAACTCCACCGACAAGGCTGTATGCCTGGCAGTGCCGCAGCCTCTGTGCTCACTAGCACACAGGACAGAAGCAGTTTGCCAGTAATTCTGCACTGCAGGGGCTCCTGTGACTCAACTGAGACAGAAGGAACAAGATATCAGATGCAGAAATAGCAGAGTAGCAGCCTTCTGGGCAGGCTAACCAAGCCCTGGCAGAGAAGATACCTATGTCTTTTGCCCAAACAGCACATGATACAGGCAGAATGAGGAAGTCTGAACAGGAAACACGATGGAACATTCCTTAATCCTTGGAGCTGTCACTATGACACCAGAGAGTGTTACTTTCAAACTAATAGGGTCGAGATAATTACAGCCAGCAAAAATAGCCAGCCAGTCCAAAGAAGGGACAGGACCCAGGGAGTGGCACGGTGATAGTGAAGCCCCTGCAGGGACATTGGAAGCCCTGAAGAAAGGGAAGTCTAGGTGAGGAAAGGGCATCTGGGAGTTGGGGGTGATTGGGGTCACTTTTCTCTTGGGCTGGGTGGCCTGTCAGGTGGCAGCTAAGTGGATATGCTAGCCCTCACCACCCTTAAAGCTAGTTGGGCAGGCGCTGGGACCAGACAGCAAAGAATCCATTTCTCAGTGAATGCCTTTACTTTGGGTGGGTTCTGGCAGGGTACACCATGGCTTACAGCCCCTTAGCTAACTTGCATTGTCTCAGTTGCTGCTAGTAGGCCGGCCAGCATGACTGAGATTGTTTGTATCCCCAGCAGCCTAGTGGGAACAAGTGTCATCCCTTTGGGAGGAGGAGGATATCAGATTATATCCACAGGCACTTTTGCAGACAGAAGCAATGAAGCAATGAAAACCCCAGGCAGCAGCAGACAACAGAAGCAGACCAGAGAGGCAGATGCTGCAGCCACCCCAGGCGGCCTGAAAAATAGCCCCGCTGGCTCTGCAGAGCTCCAAGGACTTGTGGAGAATTTAAGCAGCAAACCAAGTGGTGATTCCACAGCTAGACAACAGATGAACAGTAGCACAGATAACCGCTGTCACAGCAGGTGAGCCTGTCGGAGGGAGGGAGGTTGTGAATGGGAAAGCAAGTAGAAGATCCTCGAATGAAATGTCTTCTCCCAGACCCGGGTGGGGGGGTGGGGGAGGTGGGAATGTTCTCATCTCTCTGTCTTCCAGAAAGCGGGACACAAGCCACTCCTCACACTTAAAGGCAGGTATAGCTTTGACTTGCAGAGAAAGAAATTTCTAGTAGTCTTCCTCAGACAGTAAAAGACACAGCCACGGTTAGCAAATGAAACCCCACAGAGTGGAGAGTGTTTCCAGTTTCCTGATGGTGATTTCTAACTCTTATCTGAGTCACAGATGAACGCAGTAACTCAAGCCCTCTAGTCACTCAGGAATGCCACATGGTGTTTGGTGTGCCTTGGGCTGATTTGGGATGACATTAGTGTTAAAACATATGGACAGGTCATTAAGCCATCTTAGCAAAAACTGCATTTAATAAAATTAAGCATTCACTTAAAACAGTAGAGAAACCCAGATGTTCTAGAAGCATGAAGAACTTCACTGAGGGGTTTTAGGAAAACTGGAACCCACAGCACATGGATCTCAGTCTGTGATGAGAAGCAGGCCAGGTGACACACAGGAGAAAACAAACAGGAGGCTCAGGGAAGAGCACAACCCGTGTGCTTTTAGAAAATTCCAGGTAGCTGCCAAAGATGGAATCTGGAGTGTCAGTAACTCTCAGAGATGAATTATTGGCTCAAAAACCAACATTCAAAATGTTACTGTGCTCCTGTTTTCTGTCGGTGGGCATTTAAAAATAAAAGGCTATCATTAAACTAGCCTTAGGTACGGTGGTGCCTGCCTGTTATCTCAGCCCTCAGGAGACCGAGG
This sequence comes from Rhabdomys pumilio, assembly GCA_030674055.1. Classification (NCBI taxonomy): domain Eukaryota; kingdom Metazoa; phylum Chordata; class Mammalia; order Rodentia; family Muridae; genus Rhabdomys; species Rhabdomys pumilio. Next base: position 45,645,922 of record JANHMN010000018.1, read on the forward strand.
TAGGGATCGTGCATTTGAGGCTCACCTGATCTATATAGTTAAGACCCTGTCTAACAACGTGATGAAGCTTAAAATCATGAAATGCGTGCAGCTGAAGGCACGTAGGTGCTGTCGGACACAGACGGCACAGCTCTCCGTTAAGACCTGAGCACTCCCTGCAGCATAGGCCACAGGCATCAGGGGCCTCCAGCCAGGGCTAACTATGATGTCCAAGTCTTTACCCGCCCTGCCCCTGTGACCTGGGACAGGAACATGCTAAGTGGCTGCATGTCTTCTGTTGTTCTGTTGCCCTAGGTTGTCCCCTGACTCGGTCCCACCATCTCCCACCTCACTCTACCACCACAGTGCTAACACGTTCTTCTACTCGATCAAAAGAAATACCATAGTTCCCGCTGCCTTGCCATGCAGCCTCCCTCCTTTTGCTCCCACAGCTACCTACCCACTACTGCCCCCTGTAGTAGATAGCAGGCATGGTCCATAGCCTGGACATAGGTCAATCGGGCAAGGGGAGTGGGGAGGGCTGAGGGCCCAGCACTGGGCAGGGAGAAGATGGAGTGCTGACCCGTAGAACTTTGGAGGCTGCAGTAGCAGCACCCGTCTTGATTTCTTGTTCTCTAGAGTCAGACCAGACTGTCACCATCTATCTGACACCCAGGAGGACAGGATGGATGACAGATGCTGGCAGTGTGTCCCCACCGAGTTCTATCTGAGATCATCACGCCCAGCAGACAGGAGATGATGGATGGGCCACGCTTGCAGCTGAGGAAGCAAGCGAGCCAAGGTCACAGTTCCCCTGGAGGAGCTGCATAACGGGAGGAAAGCTGCCCAGCCCCATACTTGAAGACCCTAGGTGCAGCGGGGCCTCTGTCCATGAGTGACTCCAAAGGAGCTGGAGCTGGGGACCTGGGCCCAAGTGTCACTTGGAGAATAGTGCATCCCCCACCCAGGAGAGTGGGGTATTCAGTGCTCTTCCTGCCTACTCCTAGGACTGGGATCCCAGTGAGCCTGGCTGTGGCAGGTACTGGTCCAGGACTTATCCCTTGGTTACTCTAGGCTCCGTCAGCTTGCTGTCCATCTGTATGTCTGCAGAGACATGTAGGTTCAATGGCCCTTTATAAAATCTCCTTCCTGAGCTGGATATAGGTTTCATGCTTGTCCTTTTGCATGGTGATGTCATGGATAATCGGGAAAGCCTGTGACTGCTCATTGGATTTGTGGTCACTGTATTTCCTTAGATCGCATTTAAAATCTTAGCAAACCCTCAGGTTGGGATATAAATGATAAAACAGGGTAAGATTAACCCGACAGAGAATACTTTTTAGAGTTCTGGAGGAGTGGCTCAGTCAGTAAAGTGTATTCTGTACAAGAACCTGAGTTTAAACGCCAGGCATGGCTGCATGTCTGTGAGCTGAGCTGTGGACAGAGAGGCAGAAGGCTCCTCAAAGCCTGCTGGCTACCATCGAGCTGAATCAGTGAGTGCCAGGGTTACTAAGAAACCGTGTCTCTGAAGAATAAGGTGGAGAATGAGTTAGGAAGATGCCCGGTGTTGACCTCTGGTGTTACACACACACACACACACACACACACACACACACACACTACACATACACGTGAACACACATACATATATGTACATTCTACACATAGATGTGAATCCACACACAAAACAGCAGCTATAGGCCCATAGACCAAACCAAGTACTTAGAGAAGGGGCTCAGAGAACATAGCTGGTAAGCTTACAGGTTGCGGTGACACAGAGAAGACAGACTGATCTACAGCCCTAGGGTATGTGGTAACCCTGCTGTGCTTTCTCTGAGCCTTTGTGTGACCCCACAGTCAGATCTGTACATTGAATCCCAGAGCCCTTTGGGCCCCAGCCTTAGATATATTCCACCTTTAATCACGTGTGAAGCTTCTGGTAGCCTTCTAGCTGCTATCTCTGCCTGTCTAGAAAGAAACTACTTGGCCTGGAGACACAAGGACCCACTGTGCTTCCAGAATCTGGAACTTGAAGGTCAGCACAATGACAGACAAGCAGCACCCACCTCTGAAAGCACCTAGAGGTAGAGGGTTAGAGCAGACAGACAGATACAGAGTTAAAGAGACAAAGGCAGACAGGGTTAGAGATCTCGTCTTTAGAATCATGGGGAGCTGACTGACGGTGATGAATGCCTTCAGTCGCAGCCCTCAGTAGACAGAGGCAAGTGGATCTCTGTGAGTTCTGACCAGCCTGGTCTACAGAGATTGTCCTAGGACAGTAGGACAGCCAGGGCTACACAGAAATCTTCTCACAAAACAAGAACAAAAACAAACGAAAAGAATCAGAATCAGACATAAAGATAATCAGAGCTAGAGAGACAGAGGTAGAGCCAACATTGAAACATAGCTCTCCCTTTAGGCCATCATGGGTAAAGCCGAGCTTGACAATGAACACTTCTGGCCAATGGGGCTCTACACTTGGGCCTCTGGAGCTCAGAGTTCTGCCACTAGGAAGGCTCGTCCGTCTCCACAGATGCTATCCCCTCCTGGCCTTGCATGGCCTGCATGGCGTGCATGGCGTGCCTCCTATTGTACCTACAGCTATGCCTTTTCTAAGATGCCAGCATTGATGGACGTTGACACCTGATTTGAGAGCTGGCTTGTTCCGAGAGCTGCTCCCTTGCTCTTCCGCTCCCTCACAGTGGGGATGTCTCACATTGCAGCCTTCACTTTAGCTGTAAAAGAAAATTACCTCAGAGGCAGCTCGGCATTTGGACCCTCCCCTTGGCTCCAGCAGGTGCCTCTGCTGGGGGACTGGACGTGCCTGTGTTCTGTTCACTACATCCAGGTGCGGAGGAGATGCCACTGATGAAGGGCCATGCCCCTCTGATGGTTGTCAGCTGCCTCAGGTGTCAGCTGCTGGAACACAGCAGTGTATGGGTTGTTCGTGGCTGGGGTTTATGGTGGGTCCTGTGGTGTCCTTACTTGCTGGGAACTGTGCCTCAGCCAAATGTTTTCAGGTCTCCCTGTTTTGTGTCCAGAGTGCTGACACCCTCTCCCCAGGCCCTGCCTGGCTTCCTAGGGCCCTTTCTAAGTCTGTGGTGGCCTTACGTCTGGCTGCTTTGCTATCAGGGAAATGGGCAAAGTCTTTAAGTCCCACCTGGTTCTAGGAGGCTGCCTGGTTGCTGTCATGACCCTGTCAGAGCTGGCTCAGAGCTAGGACTTGTGCTGTCTTCAGTGCCACACCTCTAATCTTGTGTTCATTGTATAACATCTGGGTGAGCAGAGAGAGGAAGAGAGGCCAGAAGAATGTGCAAATCCCTGTCCCACCACCCCCAGTTCTGCTCTGCCACCTCCCCTGTAGAGGTGCCCATAGCTGCCATCCCCAGGAGTCTCTGCAAGAGGTGCTGCCAGGTCCTAGAGGGGTTAATTCTCAGGCAGACACTGTTCCTGCTAGTCAGCTGAAGCGGTTTTGCAGAAGGTCTGTGTGCCCAGTTGGCCCTGTGGCTCAGGAGAAAACCCACTTAATAATCTTCTATTTCTTTCTGACTCTCACCCCCAACCATTGCAGCACCAGTGAACGGATGCCAGGAAACTCTGAGGCTGCCGTTAGGTCCCGGCGGGTGCTCAGAGCTGAGCCGCCTCATTTGTGTGAGCCTTCTGCCTCCTGGCCTCATTGAGCCTCATTTGGGGAAGGCTTCGCTCCTCTTAGAAGCCTGCAGATCAAATACCGCTTGGGGAGACAACAAGGCCTTCCTCCTTGATGTGTGGAGGTGGCAAGATGACCATACATTTTATGTCCCTGCTAAGGAGTGGGCCGTCTGTCACTGAGGCCACAAGCCTGGCATGGGAGTGTCCAGCTTCTGCTGGTCAGGTTGGTCTTGTCAGTTTTTCATGCCTCCCCCACCCTAAAGCTGCACATATAAACCTTGGAGAGGGTTCAGAGGGATTTTATAGCTTCTGAGGAGGGCTGGCACAGGCTGGACCGGTAGTTAGTGAGCAGCAAGGAGATGCCACCTTACAATTCCAGTTAGGCTGATGGTTTCCAAAGCAGTAGGAAGGAAGCTGGGTCCACAAATGTTCCAGCCACAGGGGCTACGGCCCTTGTTTGTTCTCAAAGCCCCTTTCTGTGGCAGATTTTTGTGTCTACTTCCTCCTACCCAGCCTTGCGAAGTTCAGGGCTGGGAGGCATCTGTTACCACAGCATCAGGGATCACTTGAAACTCCCTGTAGGTCTCCCTATGGGCCACCTGTTCAGGCCAGCTTCCTCCTCTGTCCCACGTTACGCTTGCCTTCCCATTCCTGGCATAGCTGTGGCTGCGGTATGTCTGGAATTTGCCAGGGCAGTGAGCTGGGAACTTGTGTGGTTGGGTTGGTGGGTGTGTCAGGGTTTGCAGCCTCTTCCAGCATTCAGGCTACTGCTCCAGTACAGGAATAGCTTCCAGCAGGTTCCAGCTGTCAGTGATTGACATGCTTGACAGAACCCTGGGGATGTCCAGGAGAGCACTGACAGTGGTAAAACATAGCTTCATTCTTATGCTGGCTGAGGGTGCTAATCGGGGTTTGGACTCATGTTGGAGAAGAGTCCCATGTCCCTGAAGCCCACAGAAGCCAGGGTGTAGGTCTAGACCAGCCCCAGAATTCTCAGGTCAGGAGTTTTGGTGAGTTCAGCCCTGTTGGGCTTTTACACAGGGCTTGGGTCAAAGCAGATGTTGGGTCATAGATGACCATTATCCTGAGCCTCATGATGACAGTACAGCCCCTATTTGATGATCACGGGGCCCTTTTGGCCACCAAGTCTCAGATTAGTGACATGGAACTTGCCTTAGAGCTGGATGGGCTTTATCCCCTGAGCCCATGGCGGAACACTAGTCTATCCTAGATCAGTCTGTCTCAGGAAATGGGCCCAGCTCCTCCAAGAACATACCTACTCAACAGGGCTGGTCTGCTCAGACCCCATGAGGTCCCTCTCTCAGTGTCAGTACTCCCTGTCTGGGGCAGCCAAGCTGTAGGCTGAGGAGCTCTCAGGGCCTGGTTCTCTGGCCACCCTGTGAAGACCTCCGGGTATGAACAAACAGGCCCACTAGCTCCCACTCAGGCTGAGTGGGCACAGCATCTCTTTGGTCCCAGGGGTCAAAGAAGCTGGTCATGTATGCTAAGTTCTGTGTGGGGGTGGAGCAGCTTGGGGAGCGGCAGCTTGGGGGAGCAGCATCTTGGGAGGCCAGAAGTTCCAGAAGTCCCTAAGGGCACCCAGCTCCCGCCTCTGCCTTCTCCCTGCCTTGGGGGAAATTTTAAAGAATGATCTCAGCCCAGTGGGCGTGGATGCAGGACAGAGCCACACTTTGCTCTTCACTGGAGTTTATGGCAAGTCCTTCAAGGTTCTTCTTCTTCTTTTTTTTTTTCTCATGCTTCTCCCAGACAGAGGGCACTTCCCTCTGACCCCCTAGGCCAAGCCATAGAGTTCTGGGTGTCATTTATTGGCTGATAAAGCCAATGAGAGAGACCGAGGCCAAGGACCAGCCCTTGCTCTTGGGTGAGGGGCACAAGATAATCTGATAGTTCTGGCCTGAGTCTAATGATGGTTCCAGTTGTCACAGCTGGAGAGGTGTCGCTACTAGTAGTGTCAGGTGTGGGAGGGCCCAGGAGTCTGTGTGCAGGAGTTATGGGGAAAGAGAAGCAAGGAGTGAGAGGGGAAAACCCAACTAGACTCCCTGTTCTCGGGAGGCTGGGGCTTCTTGTTCACATGGCATCCTTTCCCTCCTTAGTGGAGATTGAGGTGACAGGGCTGGGAGCACCAGAGGGATGACCAGCTGGGGCCTTCTGAATTCCCTGGCCCAAGAAGCTTTTGTCCTGCACTGAGTCCACAGGAACAGATCAGTTCAGGGACCTAACGTGAAGGCCCAGAGCGCAGAGCACTTGTCCATTGTTTGGAAACCATGGCCCGGGAGGTCCTTAGTTAATTGCTGGATTTGGTACTGGTTGCTAGGTCCATCTCAGTAGTCGATCAAGAGGATCTGTGGCAGATCAGCCTCTCCAAATCCCCAGAGTCACCCAGGCTAGACCAAGTCACACCTAGAAGCAGTGCTGACCTTGCTGTGGACAAAGGACTTGAGAAATGGTAGCTGAGCAGAGGTGGGGCCAGTGGCTAGCAGCTTCCAGCCAGGCAGAGAGGAGCATAGGTAACTGGCATACTCTCATCCAAGGAGGCACGGATGCCATGGCCGTCCTGCTCAAACATGGCACCATCTGTCCAGTGTTACTTTTCTCCTTGCTCTGAGAAAAGTAGCTGTCCAAAGCACCTAAAGGAGGAAAGGGTTTATTTTTACATCCAGTTCCAGGTTACAGCCCATCATGGTAGGGGAGGCGTGGCAGCAGGAACTGGAGGGGACTGGTTATATTGCTAAGCAGAGAATGACAAACATGCTAGCGTTGGGCTGTTTTTTTCCACCATATATAACACAGTCCAGGGTCCCCTGCCCAGGGAATGGTCCCAGTCACAATAAGAGTTTTCCCATACCTGTTAACACAGCCCCCCACCAGCATGGCCAGCCAGAGGCCTGCCTTCTAGGGATGGGGCCACTCATATTTGAGTCTGTGTTCCCTCTGCAGATTTCCCTCAGAAGTCTTCTAAGTCACTACCTCCCAGATACACCAACGGGTATGTTTTCATGCTGATTCCCAATCCAATCAAGTTGACAGTGAAGATTACCCACTGCAGCCAGGGAATCAACCCAGTCCAGCCAGGTTCAATAGAGACCTGTGGACTCACTGACAATCATTGCACTGAACTGTCCTGTCCCCTCATCTCTGTCTACCTGGGCAAGTGATACTGAGCGAGACTGGCATCGCCCCTGTGGATGAATTGAAGAGTAGAGCATCTCTCTCTCTGCATCTGAGGGCAGGTGAAGCTTTAGCCCATCACTGGCAAAGGGAACACTGGGTTGAACCACTCTGGTGCCTGCCAGCCCCTCCTCTACCAGCAGCTTCTCTCTTCTCTTTACTGATCAGCATCTGGTGGGACACACGAAGGCTGCGGATGCAACCTACAGCTTTTCCAGCTTCTGCTGTGCCTGTGTGTGTGGGAGCCACACCATCAAGTCATTTTGCAAACCTCCTTCCAGACTCCATCGAGCCTGCCCACCTTCATACGCCACAGCACTGGTGACTGTCCAGGCTGCGTGTCAGAGCCTGAGTCCGTTGGAGGGAACCGGAAGTGGGTGTGACCCACATGTGTGTGAGTATTCTTCCATGGGTGTGTCCATGGTTACCTCGCAGGGAGTGTGTACCTATGCTGACACCTCTCTCCCAGGTGTCACACTTCAGCTGTTGGGTGTACAGGATCCTTACCAGGTGTCGGAGTCCTGGCTCTGGAGGTAGCCACTTTTAGTCTATGTTGTATGAGGAAGAGTGTGGCCTGCCAAAGCCCCAGGCAGGACCAGACTCAAATGGAGTCTTTCCACTTCTGCTGGGCTGCCTTTGTAGGAATTTCAGGTCTCAGTTTAGACTTAAAATTGAAAGAATCTCAGGTTTCAGTTTAAACTTAAAAATTAACTGCCCCAGGACACATCCCAGGGGTAGCATGTTCCAAAGACTTAAACACACATTCCAGGAGAAGGGCCCAAGATAAAAGGTAATCAGGAAGCTGGGCCCTTAACATAATAAACCTGGGTAAACAGAAACCACTTAACTAACACTCATTGTTATAAAGATAATGTGCAATCTGTGTTACCTAGAAACTGGGTCTGGGAACGGCCTTTGTGGTTATTGTTTAAGAGGTAATTGTATAACTGCCCTCGTGAACTCTGTGAAAATGGCATATAAACTGCCCTTAGCTTTAGTTCGGGGTTCCTCTTGCCTGCGTGCGAGGGAACCCCGGTGCACTGGTTATCAATAAACCTCTTGTTATTGCATCGAATCCGCTGTCCGTGAGTGTTTCTGTGGGAGCGTGTTCCCTGGTTTGGATCCTAGGGTCCAACACCTTCTGATCTTTGTTCTAAACTGTTTAGGACAAGAAGATAGAAATCCCCAAGGTTAGAGCCTTGGTTCAATTACCACAGTGGCCCACAATGTTGGGGATTCTCCATTACCAGCTTTTAGACAGTGATAGGCCCAGTGACTGGAAGTCTCAGGCTGAAGTGAGGTTGGGGGAGGAGGCTGTTAGGGCAGAACATCTGAGAGAGCCTGAGGCCTCTGTCTGAGGGTAGCTGGCACATCCTGATTTCCAAGGTCACACCTCCGAACCGCTCCATCCTTGTGCCTTTCTAAGAGGTCAACAATGCTCCCTGCTGGTGGGCTCTGCTGTGGGCTGAGGAAGGGGTAAGATGGGCTTTGTTCCAGAGAGAGGCAGGTTCAAATCCAAATGGTTACATGAGACAGTTGGCAGTCTGGCCTTCCCTCTGCAGCAGCAGGGACACACTGCTGTCCTTAACTAAATGGCCAATCAGAGCAAAGCTCTGCCCACATAAGCCTCTGTCCCACAAAGTCTGCCTAGGCAATGAGTAAGGCATACCTCTGGGCTGTTTGTGAGGACAGGGCCAGAGAGGATAAGCTAAATGAAAAAGACCTTCCCTGAAGACCAGGATGGAATAGAAGGGTGTGGTAGCCATGCCTGTAATCCTAGCACTTGGAAAATAGCAGAGGATCAGAAGTTAGTCTGAGCAGCATAAGCCTAACCAAAGGGAACTCAGGAGGAGTTGGTTCAAGAGCATCGCCATGTTTCCTCTTCCAGGACACCATGGTGTGAGCGGCGCTGCTTCACTCTGATGGACTGAAGCCATAACACAAAAGCCTTCTCTTCCTGTGATAGCTACTGTTGATGGTCACCTGGACAGCAGGTAGCATCCTGTGGAGCCGGAGGTCACACCTCGGAGTCTCTAGATCAGCTGAGTCTGGAAGGGCTGTCTATTGTGAACAGAGTCATTCCCTAACTAAATGAGAGAGAGGAGCTGAGGGCCAGCATTTGTTGTTTTCTGTTTTCTAACATTGGATGGAGCGAGACCACTTCAAGCCTCGATGGGCTTTATCTTGAACTGTGAGCCACAATAATATTTGATCACAGCAATGAGAAAAGAAACCCATACAGACCCTTACATTTTTTAGTGAGGTGTTTGTAACAGTGATTAAAAAGTTGAGAGAGTCAGTCCTGACCCTGGGCCTTCACCTGTGTGGTTTCATCTGGAAATGGTTTGTGCAGACATGACGAAGATAGCAGGAGGTCATATGGATTGGGCAGCCCTAAGTCCTGTGATTGGGGTGGGCCTAAGGGGAGAAGGAGAGCTGGAGACAGCACTGGAGAGAAGTGACATCAAGACAGAAGCAAAAACTAGAGTGACCTGGTCATAAGCCAAGGTCATTGGTTCCTCAGAAACTGGAAGGAGGCTCTGTGTAAGCTGTGGACAGAGCTGTCCTGGCCACCCTCTCTGGGAGGCAGCCACATGATACTGAAGAGTAGCTAGGCGGTCACTTCTTGGGGTGGCTGTGTAGGTACTGAGGGGGATAGTATTGTGGCCACTAAAGGTGGACAGCAGCGTGGGCCTTGCAGGAAACAGCCTGTGGTGTCACTGAGAAATATGGCAAGCCCTACTTCCACACTGCAGCCTGTAGCAGCTGGGCCCACCATCCCCCCTCGACAGGAATCCACAGTGTCTGTGGTGAGCAGGTGCACATTAGGAGGGCTGTGTGAGCAGCATGGAGCCCACCTATGTTTGTTCTGCTGTGTCTCACAGCCTGTGCTGGGTGGATGAGAAAGGAGGGCCCCCAGAGGCTCAGAGATTTGAACATTCCCAGTTGGTGGGCTGTTTAAGAAGGATCGAGAGGTGTGACCTTGTTGGGGGAAGTGTGTCACTGGGGCTTTGAGGTTCTAAAAGTCGGTGCTAGGTCCAGTCTCTGTCTCTCTTTTTGTCTTCTGCTTGTGGATCAGATGTGAGCTCTCAGCACCGTGCCTGCCTCCCTCTTGCCAAGTTCTTCACGATGGCCGTGGACTCACCGACTGCAACTGTAAGCAAACCCCCATCACTCTTCTTTTATAAGTTGCCTGGATTATGATGTCTCTCACATGTGGAAATGTAGGTCATGTCACATGAGGTCACTGGCCCTGGTGGGTGAGCACTCCAGGTCTTCATATCCTCTGTCTTTCTGCTTCCATGTACTGTAGGTTTTTCTGCCCAAACTTTGATTGTCCACATGATAAGAGGGACGTTTCCATAACATCCTGCAACACCCTCGCCTCATGAGGGTCGCAAAGGGCAGCTGGAGGACCTGTCTTGACCCAAGGACATGAGCCTTTGGGGCTCTGAACTGATGAATCGTTTCTCAGTCCGAGGACCCATGTTGTGAATGTCAGGACAACTCAGCCTCTGGAAGGTTAGTGGCTGGATTCCTCTCGCCCAATCCCTCCCTTAAGAAATGTGCATAGAGGGTTCACCTGTCATTCATTCCTTAGGGCTGGGGATAATGTGGGCCAGAGAATTCCCGTCAGAGCCATCAACATGGAAGTATTGGTTGACTGAGGCCACTTAGAAATGTGTGAGGAGCGGGCCAGCTTGAGCTGGAGTTTAGGGGTTGCAGCATATGGCTGAGGGGGCACTTGAGGAGGCCAGAGCTCTGAAAAGCACCAAAACCTGGAAGCATTCGGTGGTGTCAGCTGTACCAACAGCACATAAACACATTTTGGTGTGGCTACACAGTGGCTCATGAGTAATCTATAAAAAGGGAGAGAGCACTGGCCCATGACACACAGGTAGCCCTGACAACTGTTGCGGAGGGACAGAAGCTAGCGACTGCATACGTGGTGACCTGTTAACCACACAGGCCATTCCACATAGATGGACAACAGATTGTTGGCAGCCAGGGTTGGAGGAGCTTAGAGGATATGGAATCTCGGAAGGGACAAAAATACTTGGGATGGGCTAAATGCCAGTGGTTATGCCTTTAAAAAAGTCCATTTTACGCTAAATTTCACTTAAAGCGTGAGAAGAGAGATGTCAGAGGATTTAGCAGTGCGTGTGTGTCAATGTAAATCTTGTGTGTGTGAGTTTGCCTTGGCTGTTTCAGCCCTTGTTGGGGGCTGACGTCAAACAGTTGGTGCCTGAGGCAGGAGATTCAAGTGTGTGGGCTGCGCTCCACTTTGCACGTGCCGGGTGTGCCCTGCTGCTTCCCAGACACTCCCCCCATCCCGTGTCTTTCCTTTTGCCTGGGTGGTGGTGTCTATCCTTTTGTCCGTGAGCATAGTCACTTCCTTAAAAGCTTCCGGAATGCAGAGTGCTTTCGAGTTTAAGGAAATGTGGTTTCTCAGTTCCAACTCCAGCAAGCCCTCCCCAGTCTGCGTCTGTACCTGTGCAGAGCATGGGCTTCTCAGAGCCACTCACGTTGGATGCTTAGGTCTGCTGTGTTCCAGGCTGAATCTCCCCATCCCCCAGGAAGCTACAGGCAGATGAAGGGAGGGCCTTGGACTAAAGCCCCGACAGTAAGATAAGGCTGGAGACGGGAAAAGTGGGGACAACGAATGAATTTCAGAGGAATAACTCCTGTAAGAAGCCTGAAGAAGCAACTGGGAAAGCCAGTGCCACCATTTCCCTTTCTGATTGTAAAGCCGTAATTGCTCACAGAAGAGGATTTGAAAGGCGGTAGCCCTGGGAATGTGGCTGAGGGTCAGAAGCCCGAGTGCCACTTGCTCCCTTCTTACCCCCGCCCTAACCTGGACTAGACCCTTGACATATGTGAGCCAGATAAATTATAGCTGCTGACTCAGTTTCCCTAGTAGTTCATGAGCACTAGAGAGGCTGTAAGCAGACGAAAGGGCCACTCAGCTCAGACAGAATCCGCTGTGGCCTCTGCCCCACAACCATGGGTAGTCAGCCGCCAGTACGGTTTCATCTCCACTGGCACAGGGGGTACGGCTTCTATATTGCAGCCTCTGAAAGTGTAAGGGCAGGCCGAGCCCCCCCCCCCCATGAAAAAGTGAGGGATAGGCTGGGGTCCCCCACTACTTTACTGAGCCTGAGATGGGGTGTGAACATTACCTCACCCGGGAATATCCCCATGTAGCTCAGGGGATATCCCGCACACACAAGTGCAGCATCCTCCTGCCTCACAGTGAGGACCTTCCACCTTCTCTGCCAGCAGGTGCGTACCCCCCTGCTTCCCTGGAAAAGAGAGCCAGCCTGTGTGAAGCCACCCACTCTTGAGCCGCGCCTCCCCGAATCTTAGCCACGTGTTCGAGTTCCTGAGGAGCGAGCAAGGAAAGGCAGACGGATGCTTAGCCTGTGAGGGCAGCAGACTTTGAATCCTAATGGAGAAGACAGCTCAGTCCAAACCCCTTCCCCCAGGCACAGCAGGGTTAAGTGTCTGAGCAGAGAGGGAATCCCAGGCCGCCTGGAACTTGAGACTTCCCAGCTGAGAGAGCCAGCTCAAGTGAGCGAGATGTGGACCCAGACGCACTGCAGCGGGCACCGGGGTCCTGAATGCAGGCCCTGAAGATAGCTGCCACCGGAGCCCCACAGTAGCCGTGCCACAGCTCTGACTCTGGTAAGTGGACCGCCAGGTACCAGCTTTGGGGGCAGCAGGGATGTGGGCTGTGGTTTGTGAGGAGTTCGGATCTGGTGCGGGCAGGGCAGCCTGTGTTTCTTATTATTAATACATTCAGACTTGCAAGCCAGTCATGTGAGCTTGAAATCTGGAAACATCTTCAAGGCAAAGCAAAGTGTTTTGTTTTCCTGCTGAAGATTCCAGTTGCTGGATCAAAGTCTAGGGACTGAGAAGGGAGATTAGCTCCGTAGGTGGAGAGATCCGGGCACACCTTGGCTCTGGCATTGTAAGAGCGTCCGTGATGGCTATTTCGAGTCTTCTGTGGTGCTTTCCAGCTGCCGGGCTCATCTGTCAGTACTGGGTATTGATGCCACAAGCTGACTTCACTAGACATGCTGTCCCTTGTGCTTGCTGTCACTGGTGTCACTAGTTCTTTGGTTTTGTTGTTGTTGTTGACAAAGTAGGGCCAGGATTACTGGGTGCTCACAACGCACTAACCAGCCTGCCAGACCAGACAGTTTACAACCACAGACGAGCTACTTGAGGTATATGCTTCTGTTAACTACCCATCTTTATGATATTTCTAAGTACTGGTCTCTTCACGACCCTTTTCCTTGGACGGGACTCAAAGCAGGCCTCTCCTGGTAGTTATTTGATGTGTCTGTTTCCCATTAAGGATTTGGGCCATGAACGAAAGTGACAATCTCGGTTTCTAAGGCTTAACATCCTGGAACTCTCTCGGAAGGCTCCTCCACGGGCACAGCTGGCGTCGGAGCCCCCGAATGGAGTCTGCCTCAGCGTTTCTCAGTGGGGCGTTAGCGGCAGTGAGGGACGAGACCCTGGCTGGTCTCTGAAGCTTCACAGAGCGAGGGAAGTGGACGAGGTTCACCTGACGCCACCCTCGGCGCCAGCCTTGTGTTCCTCTCAAGTGTGGTTACACTGTGTGTAGACACCAGGGGTGAATGTGTGTGAGTGGTGCCTGTGCGCTCACGGTTCCTCACATCGGTCCGTATCCTCAGTATCAACAAGAGGGCACAGGTGGTCTTTAAAAAACCACAGGCCCACATCAGCAGTTCCCACCCCAGTGTGGTTGCGTTGAGAATGCCGGGCTCGCTGAGTGCCCTTGGCCTCTGTGATCGGCAAGGCGGATGCTGGACTAGGTGTTGAGTGTCCCTGTGTCATTCCTGGTGTCCAGCTGCTGTGTGCTCCTCCCAGACCTGCTTCATCAACTGAGAGGGACAAACACTACTTCAGATGGGTGTGGGAGCTGCAGGCCCTGATCCTAGTTTGTCCCCTGTCTCCCACTGCCGCTCTGTCCCTTCGGCTTTGGGTTTGTGGGGTTTTCTGTGTCATGTAACTTTTCACAGCTCTTCCTTTTTGGAGGAAGTGGTGCCCTAATTTGAAGAATTCCACGATTGTCCCAAATCAGGAACTGTTTTTCTCCATACCCAGCCCCCAGCAGGGTGACTCTGAGTGTGTCACACTGCTTCTGCCTCCGGTCCCATGACTCCTCTGCTTGGGAGGGACAACTGTCAGTTCCTAGCACTGTTCTCACTGTAGCACAGAAGCCATCCCACTTACGGAAACAACAGGCAATCTGCTTAGAGCCTGCACAGTGGATGCCTTCCTCTGGGCCTTGAGCTCTGCACTGGCCAAGCTGAGGTACTACTCTGCTTAGGGCCGCACCTCCCTCAGTACCAGCTTGGAGACTCCACAACAGGGTCTCTCACTGCCCTCTTTGTCCTCAAAGCCCTCACTTATCTGGAGCACCTGTCTGCATATGTGCGTATGTGAGTGTGTGTGTGTGTGTGTGTGTGTGTGTGTGTGTGTGTGCACGCATGTGTGAGTGTGTATGTTTGCACGTGTGTGTGTGCGCGCGCTCGCACACGTATGCACATGTATGCGTGTGTGAGTGTGTGTATGCACGTGTATGTGTGTCTGTGAGTGTGTGTATGCACGTGTATGTGTGTGAGTGTGTGTACTTTCCTGAGCATTTTCTTGCTGCTGGTTCTGGAGCACTGGCCTCTGAGCGGCTCAGCTATCTAGTCCCAGCTGATGGGAGTAGCTGGGTTTGGCTCAGGTGGCATGGATGAAAATCACCCACAAGGCTCTGGGCTGCATGTGTTCCAACAGGCTGCTCTCTGAGGCCCCCAGCCTGATTTCCTGCATACTGGGCAGTTTGAGTCGTGCCTTCCTGTCTTTCCAGAGCCCCAAACAACAAACAGTTGTAACCTTGGTTTATGGTCAGAGAAAGTTGGACCTCAGAGAGGTGTGGATACTGGCCAGAGCCACCTGACCAGGAAGCTGCTGAGCCCTGCCTGCAGCCCAGGCCTGTCCCACTGTGAAGCATCTGTCTTCCAGATGGGATTCCCACAAAAAGATTTACTGAGATGCAGTCCACGTAGTGTACAGTTCTCCCTATGGAAGTGTGCAGTTCCCTGGGTTTCTGTGTCTTCTGAGCTGGGAACTCTTTCATTTTAGAATGTTTTCTTCAATCCAAACCCCGGCTTCATTCACAGTCAGCCCTTCTCTCCAGCCCTGGCCATCCCTTTCCTAGCTTTTATTTGTGTCTGTCCAGACACATCTTCTGAGGGGGTCACATGGCATTCTGCCTGCATGTCTGTCTCTTCTCATGGTGTCAAACTCCAAAGTTCATCCATGCAGTCTCCCTCACCACAGAGGAGGTCTGAGCATTCTGATCCAAACCTGCTAGACTTGAGGATGTCTTTAGGGACTGCCAGCTTGCAGTGGCACCAACTGCTAAGAACTGTGCCCACCTGGAAGCTCTCATCTCCCTGCGCCTCAGGCCTGAGTTGGTGATTGTGGTTAATGTGTGGCCTCTGGCTGGATTTTCCCCCTTGGACAAGAGCCACTTGGTCATTAAAAGGGATCTGACCCTTGAAAGTATAATAGGTCTCTGTCACCTATGCATATTCTGGGGCAATTTTTCTTTCTAGTGACAGGGTTTCTCGTAGCACATGTTAGACAGACCCACAATGTAGTTGAGTATTTAGCTTCAAACTTTTGTGGTCTCCCTGTTTCTGCCTCCCGAATGCTAGGATTACAGGCATGGAGCATCACGCCAAGTTTATGGGGTATTGGGGGAGAAACCCAGGGCTTCTTGGATGTTAGGTGAGCATTCTACTAACTGAGCCCCAGTCCCAGCCTGAGAGCATTAAAAAACAGTGCCTGAGGCAAGCATCTCAGGCAAGGTTGGAAGATGAGTAGAGTTGGCAGAGAAAGAGAGCTGGGGTTGTTGACTGCATAGCCTGGGGTCCTGCCTGTGCCTCAATGACTGGGTACTAACACCTGTCATGGGATGGGGAGAAGGCCATAGCAAGTGTGCAAACACAACCAGCAAGAAAGGTGGACCAGACACGGTAGCGCACACCTTTAATCCCAGTACACAGAAGGCAGAGATCTCTGAGTTTGAAGCCAGGTTGGTCCATATATCAAATTTCAGGCCAGCTAGGGCTACATGGTGAGACCCTGTCTTAATAAAAGGGAAAGTTGCTGGATTCCAGAAGTCATGGCTGGGCCACCCCTGAGGCAGGCCACACCAACTTGTGAGTGTGGACAGAAAGATAGATCCTTGGACCAGTCATACCACCAGGCCGCAGAGGCTCCCTGGAATTTTTAGGTCATAGTCTTGGCAGGGCCCAGGGTCCTGCTTCCAGGGAGCTGAGAGGCCATCCTCCCTTAGGTCAGCTACCCCCTAGTAATCGAGGATCTAAAACCACTGCCTGCCAGGAGCATCTGACAGCCTTGGCAGGTACAGCGTGTTTTCTTCTTGCTGGCTGGGTCCTGTGGACGGAGACAGAATGGATGGGTGCCAGTGTCCAGCAGGGACACTTGTCTCCCCTGGGCCCCTCCTCTGAAGCAGGGTAGCAGAGGACCTATGTCTTCCCTACCTGTTTGCCCCACCTCCATGTCCCATTGTGCTTGGCAGGGATTAGAGGGGTTCCCTGGGAAAGGGTGCTCAGAGGAACCCCACAGCTGTAATTGGCCACCTAGTGGAGAAGAATCCGTGTACTTTCGAGGGAGCAGAGTCGGGCTGACATTGCTTGTGTTCTAGACTTTTCAGTGCTATTTGTTTGTCTTCTGTCTTTGTCTGCAGTCTGCTAATCCATTTCTTTTGGAAGGCCAGGTTTTTAATTCAGTAAGAACAAATATCTGATAGATCAAAAGAACAGCAGAAAGCCAAGCAGGGCCCAGAGAAGTTGTTCCATGATTAAGAGAATGTTGCTCCTCTGTATGACTGGTGTTCGAGTCCCAGACCCATATCGGGTGGTTTGCAACTGCCTGTAACCCCAGCACCAGAGGACGGCGTCGTCTCTGGCTTCTGTGGGTATGTACTCACACATGCACATCCCTTCTCACAGACAAAGACCTGCAACACATAATTGAAAATAAGCTTAAAAAAAGGGCAGTACAGGAAGCACATGACCACAAAAGGGTTAAGAGACCAGTCCCTTTCTATGGACGGTAACAGAAGTCTCTTTTAACAAGGTTGCCTCCGAAGGTCATCTGCCTTCACCTCCACCTCTGGCCTCAATGGTCTTCCCTTTCCTGTGAAGTTGGCCTGGCCTGGCCCTGGTTGTTTTTATGTCAAGAGATAGATACCACGGTGTGGACTGGGTGGGGCATTGGGGTGTGTGGACACTTGGCAGGGCTTTTTCTTGGCATGGTTGGGGTTGACTGGAGCTGTATCATCACAGATGCCCCTGTTGACCCCGAGAGGCATCTGGGCCAGAGCCACTGTGTTCTTAGAGAAGCCCCATTAACGGTTTTGGGGGATTTTGTCAGAACTGTAGCCCCAGTGAGGAACGCTAGTTCAGTGGTTCTAGAACCCCTAGATTTCAGAGCAGTACTGTCCTACTTGGTATCCCAGTGGATAAGCGGGGATAGTAGCTAAGTATCAGCGTCAGCTGGCACAGCTTGGCCTCAGTTCCACCTCTGCAAGGCATGGCGCCTGCTCTGTGCACTCGCCAGGGTGGTGCTGTGACCTCCTTGTTATGAGAAGAGATGAAGATGGACATGGACCCCAAAGATGCCCTGTGACACTCAACCTAGTATCACCTCCTTCTGTAGCAAACGGTGCTGTAGGTAGGATTCAGGCTGGATGAAGAGCCTTCTGGAGCATCCAGGCCACCCAGCATAACAGTACAGGTCCTCACCAAAGGGTGCGTGAGACAAAGGTATAGGGAGTGGCCACATAGCAACAGGATGGCATTGATGTGATATGGCCACAGGTCAGGAGAAGCCTGGGATACCAGAAAGAGACAGAACAAAGCCCCCTGGAGCCTCTGAGCAACCCGGTATTTTCCACGCCATGTCTTATATCCATGAGGCCTGTGTGGAGTCTCAACAAGTTTTTGATGCTTTGAGCAGCTGGAACAACCTTGGAATCCCAGCGACTGGGCTGAGGTTGAAGTGACCATCTGAGAGCTACCCCAGGACCAAGAACACCACTGCAGAATCCAAAGGGTCTTTGGTGTTCTCTGTCCTTTGTCTCTTAAGAAGAGATGGGGCTGTTTCCTTAGCCTAAGGCTGTTTCCTTCAGTCCACTTATATAGATCGCTTCTGTCTTGTGTGGGATGAGGCTTCCCTGTGCCCCTGGCCAGCATGATGGCTCAGGCAGCTTTGGCTCTCATGTCCTCTCCATCTGCTTCTTCGGCACACTGGCTGTCACGGGAAGCTGAGGAGCCAGCCCCGTGTACACTGAAGAGAGGAGCATGTTACCTCCTGGGCCACGTCAGGGTCTCTGGTCCTAACTAGAAAGAGAGAAAGCCCAGGATAGAAAACAGGAGACACCACCAGGCCTGGATGTGGTCATGGGGCGGGTCCTCTGATTCTTTTTTAAGATGGAGACATCATGAAGCCTGAAGCCTGGGCACCTGTGAGTGCATGGGCAGTGAGCAGTGCCAGCCTTGCCTGAGTTGGGGGCCTGTGGGGTGCAGGTGCAGCTGTGGCTGGCCAGCTGCATGACTGTAAGGATACTGGTAGGTAGCCTGTCTTGGCTGGTGTATTAGTTTCTGTCACTGTGACAAAATACCCAAGAAAAATCAACATAAAAGAGGAAAGATTCTCATTGGCTCATGCTTCAGAGGCCCCACCCATGCCT
>JANHMN010000018.1:45664649-45691095 GCA_030674055.1 Rhabdomys pumilio
TAGAGAGGGAGAGGGAGAGGGAGAGGGAGAGGGAGAGGGAGAGGGAGAGGGAGAGGGAGAGGGAGAGGGAGAGGGAGAGAGAAGAACAGACAGAGACAAACAGTCCAGGGATAAGGGACCCACTTCTTCCACACAGGCTTTTTTCCCCTCCTCCTAGAGCATCCCTGTAGGAAATCTGTTGATTGGCTACTGATGAAGCAGACCTTCTCATTATCCAACTACCACTCAGTATTGCCACCAGCACCAGCTGGGGACAGAGCCTCAACACATGAGCCTCTTGCAGGGAGGGCTCCATACCCAAACCAGACAGGAGGAGGGGTATCTCTCAGTTCAGGTTTTTGGGGCTCCAGGCATTTTAGGAAGGGGCTGAATTATCCTGGGGTTGTCGCCTCTCTAGGCTGGAGGTGGCACATGGCTCTGTGTACACAAGATTTCTGTTATTTTTGGTGCAAGGTCCTGAGACTTTGAGTAAGAGTGCCCTGGGCTGCTGTGTGGCTTTGGATGTGTGGCTCTGTGTCCTGAGCTTCCTTCTTTTCAACTTTGAAATAGGGCAGCTTTTGAACATATATGTCCTACAAAGTCTTACCAGAGACCAAAACCCTTACCAGAACCCATAGGCAGAAGGCCTCAGCTCCTCCACTTTGCCACAGCAGGTGGATGGGTTGGGTCTGGCCCATTCCTGCATAGGTGTGGCCGTACAGTGAAGCCTGGGGCCTTGGTCTGATTGTTTCCCATAGTGTCTGTGTCTACAGAAGCAGCCCAAGATGCAGGGTCAGGGACAACCCCAGTCATGATGTGAAGACTGTCACGCTGGGATTTGGCACTCTCCTGTTCCATAGCCAACAGTGCTTGGCTCTCCGGGTGGGCCTGGCTCCCCCCGGGCCTGGCTCCCCCCTGGGCCTGGCTCCCCCCTGGGCCTGGCTCCCCCCGGGCCTGGCTGTTGATGGGTTGTTGCACAGTTCTGGAGTGGATTTCACAGAGGTCTGCCAGACATGACCCGGGGAGGAGGACAGTGCGTTTGTGTCTGTGTGGTCATGGCTGCCCTCCAAGCACAGAAGACATAGACAAAGGGGCAGAGGACCACAGCAGATGGCTTCTCAGTGCTGAGATCTTGGGGACCACGTTTCTGGTCCAGAGACGATCCTTTCCTAAGCTTTGTAGGGCTCTCAGCCTGTGTGTAGAATTGCTTATAGTTGGAGGTGGGTGTAGTCAGACCCGCTGTCCTGTCACCAATCCTGTCCTGAGCTCACTGGAACGTGGTGTGCTGAGCGTAGACCCATTGAGGAGGGAGATGGGTTGAAGACTCCATAGCTGTGGAGGTCTGCTTGTCTCATGAGGAACACTTGGGCTGTGGTGGTTTATAATGATTGTCAACTTGACAGGCTATAGAATCACCTGAGAGACAAACCCCTGGAAATATCTATGAGGGAGTTTCTAGATTGTGTTAATTGAGATGGGAAACCCCACCGTAATTGTGGGTGGTACCATCTCATGTGTAGGAGTCTCAGACTGAATCGAAAGAAGGGAGCTTAGCCCCAGCACTCACCTCTCTGCTTCCTGACTGTGGTTGCCCTGTGATCAACTAACTGCCTTCTGCTCCTGCCGCCATGCCCTCCCCATCATGATGGGACCAGATCCCCAAACTGTGAGCCAAACTAAACCCTTCCTTCTGGAAGTAGTGTCTCGCCTGGTACGTTGTCATAGCAACAGGAAGAGTAACTAGTATGGGAACATTCTTGTAGTTTTTATGTGAGGATGGGTTTGTCCTTCCTTGGGACAAGCTCCCCATGTGTGCACATGCTGGGTTTGGTGCCAGCCGTGCATGTGGTCTTAGGAGACACAGCACTGTCCTGTGATGACTGCCCCATTCTGTGTCCCTTGACTGGAGAGAGCAGCTCTTCCGAGTCCCTGCCTGTATTGATGGTTATCTTATTTCAGCTACTCTGGTGGCTGGCAGTGACGTGCACTCCCCCACAGTCCTCACATCTCTCATCTCCTACTCGTCACCAACCTCCGTCCTCCCCAGGAAGTGCTCTCTGCACCCTCTGCCCATTTTCTAGTTGGCTTATCTGTTGTGCTTGCTCTGCAGTTGTGAGACGTCTAAGTATGTTCTAGATTGGGAGCTCCTTAGAAGGGGCGTCTGCACATGTCCCCTCCCCCTGTGCCCTCTTGTCATCCTTCTAATTGGGTCACTAATGGAACAAGTCTTGTTTTAATGAAGCCCAACTCATCAGTTTCTATATGAACCATAGTTTTGGTCTTGCCAGAGACTTTTCATGTGACCCCAGGTCTGAATATTTTCTCCTGACCCCCAGGTTCTAAAATTCCAGTTAGGTCCTGGCCTCGCCTGTGCTGGTTGATAGCTGTCTGCACCCGGAGCTGGATGGAGGGCTGCTTTCTGTTTTGTCTTCCTCTCTGCTCCACTCCAGCGGCTGGGCCTGGCCATGGACCACTGAGCTGTGGAGGTCCTTTCCTCAGAAGCCTGTGAGATGTCAGGAGCTCCATCACTGGGCATTCTTTTCTGTTCTGTCTGTGCCCACACCATGCCCGTGGGCAGCAGACTGACGTTGCTGGTGAATATAAAGAAATCAAATATGCTGAATAATAAGTTACGTATTTGCTTTTTACACTTTATTTATTTCGTATGTGGGGTGCACACATGCCACGGTACCTGCATGGAGGTCAGAGGACAACTTTCGAGAGTTCGTCCTCTCCTTCTACCATGTGGGGCCCAGGGATGGAACTCAGGTCATCAGCCTTGTCGGCAGGCACCCTTGCCCGCTGCTCACCTCACTAACCCACAAGTTTATCTTAGAATTCTCGGATGTAAATAAACGTTCAACAGTTATTAAAGATGAAAACCAATTTACATACTAATTAGATGCAGATGGTTGTTTGTTTTTACATAAAGTATTAAGTGTTGGCTGAATGTTTGATACTTGTGGGACAGAACTCTCTGATGGTTTTTCATAGTTGATTGATATTTTTATTTAGTAATTATCAGTGTTGAGCTGTCTCTTAGAAGTTCATCACATATATACAACATGGTGGAGGGGAGTCTGTAGCCACTTCAGAAATTGTTGGGAAGTCTGTTCCAATCCTATGCCAAGATTCATTTAGCAATTATTTTATTATGAAACTTAAATCAGCAACTTAAATAATAGTTTGTAAAATGAAATATTCTAGCGCGATGCAATTGAACAATGTCCTAGATTAACACTCACATGTTGAGGAATGACACGAGAGAATATTCAAAGCCTTTGCTTTCAAATGCCTTTATGTCTGCAAGAAAGAAAACTTTGAATGTACAGTGAAAACATTGCTGTTTAGAACATACAGTAAGAACAAGAAGAGCACGTCCAGGGCACGTGTGTGCAGAATCCAGGCTGCTGTGAAGTCTTCTGACACATGACAGTCACTGACAGAAACACCTCAGATCCCCTGCTCAGACAATTTTGAGTTAACTTCCTTTTGTTGTTTTTTACTGTCGCCAAGTTTTTATGAACGCATGGTCACAGCTTAAGAGAGTGCTTGGAGCAAACATTCTACGTCTGTAGAATTCTCTGACTTTATCTCCCACTTCTAAAAATAAACATTTGAGGGGTTAGGGAGGTAACTCTGGGTAGGGGGAGAACCTGCATGGATACCCAGCACCCCTGTGAAGCTGGATGTGGTGGATGGGGATGAAGCATGTCTTTAACCCCAGTGTTGAAGAGGTGGAGACAGACAGACAGATCTCCAGATGCCCACGTCCAGCTGAAACACCAAGTTCCAGACTCAGTGAGAGACTAGACCTCAGCAAATAAGGTAGAAAGTGACAAAGTGACTGAGGCATTGTGACCGCTGGCCTGATTTCATAGGCCAACACATTCCTCTCTTAGACTCCTAGAGCAGGGTTGACTGTGTTTGGGACATAGGGCTGACTGTATTTAAGGTACAGGGTTGATGGTATGTTTAGGGTGTAAGACTGCATGTTTAGGGTACTGGACTATGGGATCCAGGACTGTGTTTGAGATACAGAGCTGTGTTTCAGGGTACAGGGCTGGCTGTGTTTGGGGTGCAGGGCTGGCTGTGTAGTTGGAGTGTAATACTGGCCTCTCGTTCATCACACACTGACTGTGTCTGAGGTGTAGTAGCACTGACCGTGTTTACGGTACAGGGCTATGTGTTTAGGGTACAGCACTGTAGGCTGCAGGCCCCTATGTTCTTCTTGCCTGTATGTGTTTATTGCCTCCAGCCATGGACAGTGAGTTCATCTCTCACCACTTTGAGTCACTCGAGGCTTCTGGAGGAGCCTTTTAGTTCCCATGGTCAACTTTCACTGCCCCATGACTGAGTGCGGACAGCGGGCTGGAAGAAAGTCCTCGGTGGCCTGGCTTGTGCTGGGTTCCAGAGTTTGCCTCCCCTGGGCTTCTGTGTGTTTATGGGGATAGAAGACTCACCCTTCTGAAGGGGTGGACATGGAATTTGATAAAATGGTCCCTTCTGAAGGTTGAGCTCACTCCCAGCAGGAGCCAGAGCTCTGTCCTCATTGCTGCCCAGAAGGGAGGTCAGTGGGAGCAGCGTCTTCACCCTGTGCAGTGTCCTGCTGGGGCCAGGTGGCTTGGTGAAAACTGTGATGCTTCTGATAGTTCCACCATTCCGGACCAGCACAGGAGCCTGCACCATGGGAAGATGAAGCAGAATGGACCAGAGATGCCTTTGGGCAGCTCAGCCACCCTGGAAACCTGTTTGGTCACATAGTGGAGGGTGTGAAGAAAGCTGTATTTTGATAAGCTGTGAAAAGGAAAGGTTTAATGACCTCTGGAAATTCCAATGACCCTGGATGAGACCCCGGCTTATGCATAGACAGGAGTCAGAGCCTTGTTCAGAGTCTTGGCCATCATGAGTAGGACTGCCAGAGCCCAGGATGCTCAAATGCAGGAGCCACTGGGGAAGAACCCGGACACCACGTGATGCTCACTCGCTAGACTAGGGTGTTCTGAGGGCCTGGGGAGAAATCGCCGTCATTCATGAGCCAGAACATGATGGAAGAAGGACAAAGCTGCCCAGGGCCTTGGACAACCTGGGACCCCTTTCCTTCCTTTCTTTCTTTCTTTCTTTCTTTCTTTCTTTCTTTCTTTCTTTCTTTCTTTCTTCTTTCCCATCCTGCTATGGGGGTCCTTTCAGCAGCTACTCAGTACCCACCTGCTCCTCTGCATCCAGACCAGGCCAGAGCCCAGTGTCAGGCATTCCTTCCCAATCTATTCCTTCTGAAATACCAGCCCCTCAGCTGGGGCCTCTGGGCCCTTGGCGCTTCCTTCTCTTGCCCTGGTGTCTTTCAGATGGTCAGCTTTGAGCTTCTTGGAGGAGGGCAACAGGACGCAGATAGCACCTGGGACAGCCTGTCAGTTGGCTTCTGCTTTCTCTCCCCAAGCTGAACTTGGGACTCCTCCACCACAGAACAGAGCAGTGCTTCAATGACAAGCAGATGTGGGGCTGATGGTCCTCTCTGGGCAGAGTGGGCTGATCTGGGCTCAGATCGCTGCTCTACAGTTTCCTAGCAGTGTGACCCCTGTATGAAGGGCCAGTTTTAGAAGATGATGTCCTGACACACACATACCAAAGGCATACATGTCAGCGATCTTAATGCATTAGTTTATGAGGGAGATGGGAAGATGCTGCCAGCACTTTAGAGATCCAGAGAGCCAAGTAGATAAAGCCATGGGGAAAGTCGGGGTGGGGGTGGGGGCGGGGGAGGGGGGTTTACACTGAAGAGGTGAAGAGGGAGCACCGAACAAGAGACCAGATGCTCCCAGCAGGCCTCCACAGCTTCCTTTTCTTCCTTTTGTGACTTACAGCATTGTAAAACTGCCCCGAGGCATGTGCTAGGCAGTGAGTAGGCAGGCTTGGTGTGCATCCCCTCCCCACCTCAGTTTGCTGAGCTTCCATGGAGCCTGGCCGGAGGAGAGAGCATGCAGCTGCTCCACATAAGCCGCGGGGACAGGAAGCTGGGGTCGAAGCTGGCCGGGAGGCTGTTTCCAGACCCACTGGTCTTGGGTGGGTTTCTCCTCTCTCCCTTTCTCCTTCCCTCCCTTCCTCCCCTCCTTCCTGTTCCTTTAAGGGCGGATCCCAGGCTCAGAGGCCTCGCCCACTGCCATCCCTGGAGCATCCTCAGGAGCCTTGCTTGCATCCATCATCATTAGCTGTCCCAATGAGCTTGACCTTGCTCTTCTGGAAGCATTCAGCCATTCTCTAGGTCACCGATTCCCTTTCCGGCCAGCTGCTTAAAGCAGCCACACATTGAGGTTTCCATTAGAGTCCCTTGCTGCAGGTGTGGCCATAGGCTACACCTGCTCTGGGACTTAGGGTCTGTGGCTTGGATGCATGTTGCAGAAGTGGGAGGGGACTGAGGCTCTGGCGCAGGAAGCTGCTCCTGCTGGGCGGGGGTGGCCCACCCTTTGGGCAGGTCTGTGACACAGCTGTGAACAGCCTTGAGTTTGCAGCTTGCACTGTGTTTCCCTGCCCTTGCTACTTGAGTTCTAAGGGAGGTGAAGGCAGCTGACTGGCAGGGAGGATAACCTCAGCTAGTCAGCCGGCTCTTCCTGGTAAACCGAGAGAATTGTGGGTATGTGGATGGGAGGTCTGGATTTCGTTCTCTGACCTTGGCCAGCCAATTGCAAAGTGAGGCTTTGTCTCACCCATAGATCAGGCTCTTCTGGAAAGAATAGGGTGGGGGAAGTCAAACTCCGTTAAACAGCCAGGGAACCTACCCCAAGATGGGACAGAGAGTACACAGCCCGCGCGTGTTAGGGGGACAAATCTCTGAAAAGAGTAAAACCTTTGCCCTGGCTCATTTCCCAGCTCTGCCTGTTCACAGAAGGCACAGAATAGACTCAGATCCGTCCTAAGGTTGGGTGGGTTCTTCGAAGGGAGCCATAGGCCCAGCTGGCTCCCCCTGGTATGGGCAGGAGGCTAGGTTCTACCTCCTCCATATGGGACAGCTGACCAGCTGCTCTGTGCTTTGCCCTCATTTGCATTTCCTAGAGTGACATCATCAGGCATGAGAGGGGCTGGGAACTTAAGGGTAACTGGAGGAGGTGGCCGTGGTGTATCACCTGGGCACCTACTTGTGATGAGCAGGAGTTGGGCATCCTGGGCCACCAGTGGCTGGGCTAGAACCCAGGATGGCAGCATGGGGGGATGAGAGAATCCACTGCTGGACAAGGCCAAAGGCCAGAAAACCTGAGTCACCGCATCCCTGAGTAGGGCCTCTTTGAGTAAGCAGAAGTCGGCTGCTATACATCATCTCCCCCCTGGGAAGGCTGGGAGCACTGGGTGAAAGATGTTTGTGGGCGTCCCGTACTGATCCTTGAGGGGTGGGTCAGGCTACCATAGCCAGAGGCCAGCATGGTATACTGGATCCTCTGGCTTCCACTTGGGGGCAGTGTGATCAGTCCCTTGGAGCTGGTGTTAGGTGTTGGTTCCAGGGCCTGAGAGGATGGGCTAGAATTGAGTAGGGAATCAAAACTAGGGCAGCGGGGCCCCACTACCACATCATGAGCTGAAAGCTCATGTTGGTCACGAGCCCTGGTCAGGCTTCAATATGAGACTGTCATCAATTATGTAGATAGAACACTAACTCTGAAGGGGGTTCATTTTGGCCCAGAGCCCTTGAGAGTTTGGCCCTAACGCTGGGCTCTTGGCTCCCATGTTGAAGCCCAGCCCTGGGCCTCCGGGAGAGTTGAGTAGGTGAAATGCCATACATACTTGCGTGCATCCATAATAGATCCCAATGACCTAAGGATGATAAATCACTCGCTGCCTTCTCTGTAACCTCCTCATCCTGTCTCCCTAATCCCGAGTTGTCAAAGCAGCTGCCAGACCACATTGCACTGCCGTGACGTGTCCAGGATGGCCTCTGAGAGCAGGTTTCTTCTTTACAGTCAGGGTCCCATGTTAGTCCGTCCTTCTGTTCTCTTGGTCATGGACGCAGCTGTGTCAGTGTATTCAGGGTAGGGATGTGGGTAGGGGTGAGAACCTCTCAGAGGAAACACAGGACAAGTGAATCTTCATTGCCCAGCTGTGCCTCCCAGCCTGCTCACTCCTGTTTCCCAGTGTGGCACAACCAGGAAGCCTTCAAGCCACTTGCCCATGGATATTGACAGACGACAGGACATCTAATTTAGGCAGGACCATCCACCCACCCTATCACCTGATTCTTGGTTCTCCAACAGCGGACATCCATCCCTCAGACTATCACATATGGGTTTGATGAATCTGCCCATCGTCCTGGGTTGGACGATCAAACCCAGTTGTGCCTTTAATACATCCCTTGTTCCCTGGGTTCTTTCAAGTTGCTCTGTAGAGACTGAGGTTGGATCAGATTCTGCTTCTACTTTTTTAAAAGTCTGTTTTGATCAGAAGACAGCACAGGTAGGTGGCTCTCTGCAGCCCCAGGCATGTCTCATCAGGATGGCTCTGACGTAACTTCCTGTTTGATCAGCTTGACAGTTATGGCAATGCTGTATTTCTCCCTGGGCAGGTTCAATCTTCCTTAGATAACCTTGTGGTTCCTGGTACTCCGGAGGTTACCGTATTGGTGCTTAGCCTATCCTTGACTCAATCAGTCATCTGCCTCAGCCTCCTGAGTAGCTGGGTCTACTTGAGTGAGCCACCATACTCAGCTGGGGCTCCTGTGTACTGGTTGTTGGCCTGGGCAGTCACAAGTGAAAACCTTCACTTTGTCCTGGAGTCAGGGGCCTTGACCTTTCCTCTGATGGTTAACAACCTTGTCATCAAGTTCTGATGGGATGAAGGTAGTTACACTTTAGTATGGTGAGGTCATCACAGGAGTTCATGCTGGAAATCCCTAACTCCAGTCCTACGCCTTTGTCCCCAAGGCTGCTCATCTGTGTCTTAGCTGAAGGTCAGGTCCAGTCTCTAACAGAAGGCTCTGATTTGAGGGTTAGGGTCCTGGGAGAGACTCTCCAGCTGCAGGGCAGATCAAGATGCCCTCTCTCCAGATGTGCAAAGCAGAGCATTGCTCTTGGTCTCTGCTTCTGTACTGGGCAGTGGGCGTCCTGGGGTTCTAGGACTGTGTGTGGTTATCTTGAGTGAGTGGTGCCCCTAGGTTCTGGTTTTCAGGTGCAACCTTGGGTGTAGTGGGGATCCTGACTAAGCTATTTATATGTCTAAAAGGCATGTTTTACTCTGCCTACTACAGGTCTTATCTCAGTCTGGAGTTTTCCCTTTGTGGTTCCTTCTGTATGTATCAGTTGTGGGTCTTTCTAGAGAACTGTCCTTCCTCTGATGCTGGCCTACTCTGACCTCATGTTCTCTTAGGGTGAACATTTCACTCTCAGAACCTGGGGTAGATTCCTCCCATCTCCCTTCCTTGCCTTCCTCCCATCTTCTCTCCCTCTCTCTCTCTCCTTCCCTTTCACCCTCCCTCCCTCCCTCCTTCCCTCCATCCCTCCATCCCTCCATCCCTCCCATCTTTCCTCCTCCCCATTCTTCTTTCCCCTTGTTTCTTCTGCGTTGGGATGGAGTACACAAACTGAGCAAGTGTTCTGCCACAGAGCACATCCCTAGCCCTGGGTTACAGTCTTGAAGTATTGATTCTATCTCCTATTTTTTAAAACACATCCTTAAGCATGCCAATATCGTAACAAATGTTATTTTCAAAAACCCATCACCAGCGTGGGTTCCCAGTGGCTGGCGCTATCTGGGGGAGGGCGGTCAATGTTTGTGAATGGGCCTTCTTCTTGAGCCCCTGCTGTGCACAGCTCTGGTTTTCAAACATTCCTTAGGATTATCTGTGCAGCAGAGACCTGTCTGAGAGGGATGCCCTCTGCCCTCGTGCTTGCTTCTGTCCTGCTGTGCTGGCTGCAGCCTCCTGGAGCAGAAGCTGGAATACAGAGCTCCTGGCTTTGGAGCCGACCTGCTGCGAGAGTCTGGCTGAGAAGGATGGAGGCGCTGCACCTCAGAGTCCTTCCTCAGACCTTGGGCATTCTCTTCTGTCCTGATTTGCTACGCCTTTTTGTTTTTTCTAAAGAGAAGGTGTTTGCCGCTGCTCTGAATGACCTCACAGTTCCTCGGTGAGCTGAGTTGGTTGATTTTCTTGTGATGAACCAGTTCCCAGGGTGAACTCCCGACTGCAGCAGTGACTCCAGTTCTGGGTGTCTGGAGTGACATTGTTCAGGGACTGCATCTTTCTGATCTGTTGATTTCTTTTCCTTCCTTGTGATTTTGTTGGGCTGGTGAGATGGCTCAGTGGAAGGTGCTTGTCACTAAGTCTGAGAACATGAATGTGATTCCTCAGACCCACATTTTGGAAGGAGAGACCATCCTCAGACATGCAGATGCGTGCCCTGATGCGTGTGAGTGTGCGTGTGTGCGTGCGCGTGCATGTGTGTGTGTGTGTTATAAATAAATAAATAAATAAGTAAATAAATAAATAAATGTAATAAAACCAAATACAGTTTGGAGAAACGACTCAGTGGTTAAGAGCATTGGCTGCTGTTCCAGGGGGCCTGGTTCAGTTCTCAGAACCTCCATGGCAGCTTGCAGCTCTGCAGTTACAGACTTCCTCTTCTGGCATCCTAGAGCACATGCATACAAGCAGACAATCTGTAAAATAAAATAAAATGATCGTAATAAATAAATAAATGGAAGAAGAAAAGACTGCTCAGCCCCAGCCTACTGCTTGGGGCTTCGTTTATGTGGTCTTAGGAGAAGGGGGGCGGGGCTGATAAGGAACATAATTTGGATGGTCTCTATTTTGATTGACAGGTTTAGATTATGCAAACCCTTTCTCACTGAGCACGTCCTTTCCCAGGAAGGATCTGATTTTAATGATATGTATGCCCAACTGAACATAGGTATGTCAGGGTTTTACTGCTATGAACAGATACCATGACCAAGACAACTCTTATAAGGGTAACATTTAATTGGGGCTGGCTTACAGGTTCAGAGGTTCAGTCCATTATCATCAAGGTGGGAGCATGGCAGCATCCAGGCAGGCATGATGCAGGAGGAGCTGAGAGTTCTATATCTTGATCTAAAAGAAGCCAGGAGCATACTGTCTCCTGTGTGGCTAGGAGAAGGTTCTTCCAAAGCCCACCCCCACAGTGACACACTTCTTCCAACAAGGCCACACCCCCTAACATTGGCACTCCCTGGGCCAAGCATATTCAAACCACCACAACAGGCACAGGATGGTAAATAGAGGATCCTTCCTAAACGCTCACTCAGGCTACAATTTACCTTGTGCACATACCCTAAAAGCAGTGTAAGCCAGATTTGCCCCCTGCATTCCTTACTTGGGAATATCCTAGAATATGTTTGAATAGAAACTGTTCATAAAAGAGAAGTTTCGTTTGCTTCTTTGTTTTTTCTAGATTCTAACAATCCTAGTTGTCCTGGAACTTGCTGTGTAGACCAATCTGGCCTCAAAGTCACAAAGATTGAGCTGCCTGTGCCTCCCAAGTGCTGGGGTTAAAGGCATGCACCACCCTTGGCTTGAAAGAGAAGTTCTTGATGGTAGACTTGTAGGAGAGACTTATTCCATTCTCCAGAATGGAAGGAATGTAAAACTGGATGCAGGCGTGGTCCCAGGTTTTCAGGTGTGTTGTTAGGAGAAGTGTATGTAGCTCAAACCAAGTGGCGTTCCAGGTTGCTAGGCTATTCCCTATGCTTGTCTGCCTCTCTTTGATTTTGGCATCAGTGTAGTGTTGAGGTTTGGTCTGTCGCTATGTACTGTAATGCTAAACACTGGCTGCCAAGGTCTGCTTGCCCCAGGCATGAAGACATCCTCCTGTATACCAAATGATGCTATGTAAGCTTACTCCTTAATTTAAAACTATTGATTGAATAAAGATGCCTACAGCCTATAGCTGGGCAGAAGAGAGGTAGGCACAGCTTTTGTTCCTAGACTTGGGGTCTGAGGAAGAGACCATGAGGAAGATAGGAGAGGGGAGGGGAGGGGAGGAGAGGAGGAAGAGGAGGAGGAGGAGAGGAGAGGAGAGGAGAGGAGAGGAGAGGAGAGGAGAGGAGAAGAAGACTCTGTGAGGACTGTCCATGAGGACTGGCCAGTTGGAGTAGGAGCAGCCACTGAACATGGCAAGTCATATCTGGGGCTTACTGCCAGGGAAGTAGACAAACTAGCACAGAGGTTGCTATGTGCCCAGCTCTAGTGCTGTTAAAGCTTATTATAAAAGTAAAGGTTTTGTGTCCCCTATTTGGGAACTAAATGATCAAAGGTGGGGTAGAAACTCCCAGGTAACTTTTACTGCAGCAGGCCTCATAGCACAGTAGGGAAGTATGGGAGATGTCCCCAGATCTGACCCCAGGATCAGGCAAGACCTTCATAGCTCTGCCCTGTCTTTATTTACACACGGGGGTGGCTTGATCTGCCTCTCCCTTGAGGTGGGTGCATTGCAGGTGTGCGTGACCTCCAGACCTGGGTTAGGTTTATTTTGAGACAGGATCTCATTATGTAGCCCAGGCTGGGCTCACACTGTGGCATTCCTCCTGCTTTGCCCCCCAGGTGCTGGGATTAACAAGCGTGTGCCACCGTACCCAGCGTCTACTTTATTCCTATGGTATTGTCTACCCCGCCCACCAGTTCTGCATGGTCTTCACAGTAGCAAGGCCGAGTTTGATGGTGTACTGCATGGATCTCGGTTTCTACCCATCTGTTTAAGATGGGTACTAGTGCAGTGACCTTTGTAATGCAAAGCCAGCACTCCTGAGAATGTCACAGGACAGGACAGCAGAGGGATCTGGTCACCCCAGACTTGTGCTGGGCTGGAAACTTGCTGGTGAAACAGAGCTGACCCACATTCCCATGGGGTTTTTGGCTTCTCCCCTCAGGGTAGGGGGACCTTAAGTGGCCAGTGAAGATCAAAGCTTTCATCCCCCAAACACTGCCTCCAGAATGATGCTCTTGAGTCCCAGCTTACCCACATGTGCTCAGGACAGGAGTGACAGCGCCTCTCAGCTCTGAATCCCCAGCCTGGGACATACTCAGACCTGAAATTCAGTGACACTAAAACCATCCCTGTTCCTGGAGGAGGGCAGAAGACAGAAGCTGTCAGATGATCAGATGGCCAGTAGGGATACGGATCTGTTTTCTGGAGACATAAAAAGTGAACATCCGTATCATACCCTGTTAACATTTTTTTAAATGTCAGTTTTTCTCAGTCAGACATTGCTGAAAATGAAAACAAAACATAAAAAAAAAAGGCGAAACAAAACAGCAGCTGCATATGCCAAGGCAAAGCAGCCAGGTTGGTCTGGGGACATCTCCCATACTCCTTTCCCAGTGGTGAGGGTTCCTGTCAGCTTCTCTCCTGGGCCTTCCAACAGCCCCGCCTAGGAGGGAATCTGTTTTCCTACAGTTCTGAAAGCATGTTAACTGCTCTGGGCTCCTGTGTCCGGCTGACTAGGGTCCAGTGTGTGTTTATCAGACTTGAGGATCTGGAGGCAGGTGCCTCTGGCACAACAGAGTAGAACCCACTGGTGTTTTGTGCGTACTTCCTGTGGGTGATAGGCACAGGGCCTGGGCTTGGCTGTGTCCTCTCCTATTCTTCTGGCAGGTTTTAGCCTGTTGCCTGGAACTTGGCCCCTGCTTAGATTCACCTCTACAACTTATTGGTGGGTGGCTTGGGCCCTTGCTGCTCACATGGGTCACAGCAATGCCAGGTAGGATACATGTGCTATCCCAGAGCAGCTTGTAGCCAGCCACACCTTCAGGGGAGCTAAGGACAGAGCCTACAATCCCCATCCCTGGGAGGCTCGTCATCTGTGGGGACACTCCCAGCCTCTCCATCTGCTTTGAATCACGGCCTGGGGTGCTGATGCTCCGTGGCTGCTCGTGTCCACATGTTTTGGAAATTACCCTCTGCAGCCCAGCCTCACGATGACCTCAGCTGGCTGCCGCTCACTCTTGGGGTAGGACTCGCCTTCATGGCAGGCCTGTGCCTGCTTGCAACCCAGGGGCACCTGGATCCATCCCTCTGCACCCAGGCACCAGGGAGTCTGTGGGTCTGTCCCTATACTGTTGGTCACTGGGTATGTGACCAGTACTCTTGCCTCTGTCACCAGAACCCCAGATGGCTGACTGGCCTTGTCAGTCTGTCTTTTTGTGACATTGAGTGAGTTAGATC
The DNA here is from genome assembly GCA_030674055.1 of Rhabdomys pumilio. Taxonomy (NCBI): domain Eukaryota; kingdom Metazoa; phylum Chordata; class Mammalia; order Rodentia; family Muridae; genus Rhabdomys; species Rhabdomys pumilio. The sequence continues at coordinate 45,678,800 of JANHMN010000018.1, forward strand.
TTCCCCACAGTGGAAAACACTGCACTCCAGTGTCACTTACTCATGGGGATTTAAAAGACCGGAGCCCTACCCAGCTCAACCACCATTGCTAACGCACTTTGAGAGATGCTTAAAGAGTCTGTGTCTCACTCTTGTGAATGCTTGCAGTGACCACCAGTGTGTGTTTCTGTGGCCAACAAAATGGAAACATCCAGAATGGATGCTATAGACAGGTTTTAAGGGCAACTTGGGTATCTGTGACTAGGCGGCAAGGTAGCCTGTGAGTCTGGGTTTTATCTTAAGCCCACTTTGCAGCTGTGATTGGTGGACACAGAAGCAGTGTCACACATGTGAACACATCTGCAGGGGGCACTGCTGAGTGGCTTTGGGGGCAGCACTATAGAATATACATCCATATGAAGATTGGTGCATCCCCACCTAGAAGATTCTGCAGGTCCCAGGATCAAGTCCACACGGAGGGGAAGGTCTGGACCCACACAGGCTGTGCTGCAGTTTCACTATGTGTGTCCTTCCTCTGTGCCCCTGGGGCAGTTCACAGCCTCGCTTTTGCACACACAGGCCCTTCCTTTCTGGACAGGCTGTTTCCTTACAGCAATCCTTACTGCTAGCGACCTGCCCAGTGTCCCTCGCTGACCATGTCTGCTACGTTCATGTCTTTTATCTCAGCCATGAGGGAGGGGGCTGCCAGGTGAGACTGAAGCAGACTGTGGGCCAGAGCTGGCGAGGGTGGATGGGAAGATGTAGTCTCCGTGTCCTGGTGGGAAGCAGTTCTCCGGTTGTTCTGGGAGAGTCAAGGCAGGACTCTGCACAGCAGTGTTGGAAACGCTTTCTCCGACTCCATGGCAGATGGGGAACATCACAGTGAAGTTCTGGGTCCACTGGCTCATGCTTGTTGTCAGGGAAACGAGCCACCCTCCATATTTCTTCTGTTACCGGCAGCCATTCGTGCACACCCGCACATTAAGGTCATCCTCCTGTTCAGTACACGTTTGTGCTGTCTTCCTTCTTCTTAAAAACAACAACAACAACAACAACAACAACAACAAAGCAATTACAAAGTATATAGTTTCATTCTTTTCCTGCAAAATCTATGTCATGTGTATCATGAGCCATATACTTGTGGGAGCTAGGGACAGAGGGAAGGGACAGAGCGTAGGGCAGGTGCATCAGTGCTCATTTAAAGAGTCTCTTGGCTGGTGAGTTTATATAATTTAGTTAGGTTTTTCTCCTACTACAAGCCACATAGAAATAGGTACGTAGCTCCCAATCACCCGTAACTCCAACTTGGGGCGATCTGATGCCCTCTTTTGGTCTCTGCGGGCAACTTCACTCATGTGCACCTAGACACAGGTACACACGAGTAAAACTAAATTCTTTAACACTTACACAGGTATTCAAGGGTCCCCTAAAAATCTTGCACCAATTTCTATGTTGTTAGCCCTGCTGAGCTGTCATCCTTTCCAAAGAGCGTTGCTGCCTGTGGGATGGCCCAGGTGGCAGACCACTTCTGACAACTGATAGAGAAAGGCTGCCCGCCTTAGTGACCTTTCTCATGGCTGTGACCAAATGCCTCATAAGAAGCAAGCTGAGGGATGCGGGCTCAGGCATCATGGAGGGAAGCGTGGCAGGGGAGTGCAGGGTGCTTGCTCACGGTTGTGTGGATTCAGCGCCTAGACAGGAACACCAGAGCACACGTCTCTTCTCCTTCTCCCTTTTTATCCAGTACAGGACCCCAGTACATGGAATGGCACTGCGCACATTCACAGCAGGTCTTCCTCAGTAAGTCCTGTCTGGAAAAGCCCTCAGAGACACACCGGAACGTGCATGTCATTAGTACACAGGCATCTTTCCCCTTTAAAAAGTAATGGTTTTATTTCTTCTTTGAGAATTTAATGCATGTGTGCAGTGTATTGTGAGCTTATTCAGTGCCTCCCCTCACTCCCTCCAGTTCTGCCAGGGCCTTGCATTCTCTTTGTTTCCTGGTCAGTTTGAAATCTATTCCTCAGTGTCATGAAACCAAAGCACATGGTGGTGGCAGTTATAGTAGGGGCATTTAACAGTGTGGGCATTTCTGGGGCCTGTCTTGACCAATAACTCACAGGGAGGTGTCCTGGCACTTTGATCTTCATGGAGTAAACTGTGTCGTCGGGGAACAGAATTGTCCACCTACATGGGAAACTTCTGATCAATTTTTATTTTTAATGTAATACTTTAAAAAACTAGCATTCAAACTAGTGTATTCCCATACAGCTTCTATATATGTCCTTAGTTATGGTTGGCCCACCCTGTCTCTGCTCTCCCCTACCTCTCTGCCCCCATCTTCATTCAGCGTTTAACCCAGAATCTCCCCTGTTCTCTCAGGTCACTTTTCTCCCATCATCCCTTGGGATCGGATCTGTATGTGGCTTTTTTTTTTTTTTTTTACAGACACTCGACTTAAATTTCCTCACTTCTCATTTCCCATCCTTTACTACCCTCCAATGCCAGGCATTTCTTTCTCTTCCTATGTAGCCCAGGCTGGCCTGGAACTCACAGAGACCCGCATGCCTCTGCATCCCGAGTGGTAGGGTTAGGGGCCTATGCCAACATGGCTTAGCAGATGTTTCTTAATCCAATCGACAGTGGAGACTACTCTTCGTGGATCCCCTGCAGGACAGATGTGGTCTGTCTGCCCAGGGATAGATCATTCCTTGGGGTGGGGCTGAGAAGCATCTTCTAGCTAGTTTCCAGCGCCCTCATCTCTCTCCCCTTTTATCTCTGAAAGTCATCTTATCCTGAGTCCGACATCACTGATGAATCTTCTCTGGCACAGTCATTTGTCATCTGCGTTGCTCTGTTGCTCAATGCCTGGCGCTCAGGCTCTCCCGGGGTCATCTGGGGAGGATCTCGAGGCTGGTCTGATCGGGTCGTCAGCAACACACCATCCGGGCTCATTCCAGGTGGCACGAGTTTGAGGCTGAACGGAGCCAGCTGGGTTGGCTGAGACTGGCTGCTAAACAGGAGTGCCTGAGGGACTGACCGCTTGGGATACTTGCCTCGGGTTGGGGTCTGGGATGCCCAATGGGTAGTAGTCCTGCCAGGCAGCCGCTGGCGAGGCTCACTCCACCAGGAAACCTTACTGCTTGTGCGATCTCTTATTCAGGGCTAACTAGGCTCTGGAAACTACTAGTGACGACATTCAGGGATCTCACTAGGGTGGGGACAGTGCCACAGTTGGCCACGTGTGCTCAGGTGAACATCAGTAGTCCATGTTGTGATGGTTAATGCTGTCAGCCTGGTAGGCTCTGGGATCACTTAGGGGATAAGCCTCTGAGCATGGCTGTTTGAACACGAGACCATTAGGTTAGCTTAACTGACATAGACGGGCAGCACCATCCCGTGGTTGGAGCTCCAAAACCAAACTGAAAGGAGAAGGTGAGCAGGGCACCAGCAACCAGCTCTGTCTGCTTCCTGACTGTGGATGCCACGTGACCTCAGGCTCCTGTTGCCATGCCTCCCCCACCGTGGTGGACTTCTTCACTCCAGCCATGAGTAAGAACAAACACCTTGGTAAATCACTTTAGATGATTAGATGTTTTGTCACAGCTACAAGGAAACTACTGTAGCATCTTCTTAACTCTTGCAGAAGGCGTAGGGCTCCCAGTTGTGGCCCTGAGGATGCTGGGCAGCGCTGTCCTGGGGCCTGTGGAGCGTATCTGTTCTGCTTCCTCTTCAGCCTTCATAGCCTTACTCCATAGCTCTGGGTCTCCTGCTTTTGTCCTGGGTTTTCATTCTATAAACCAGGATCCTGGGGTATGTTAGATTCATGGTGAAACGCCGCTGCTGTCCTTGAGCCCTGGGGATGGTGTAAGACGGGACCAGTCTGCTTTGACCTTCTGGCTGGGTCCTGATGGTCTCTGTGGGGTCAGGTTCAGGCGTCTCACCTCATCCCAGGTACTGCATGAAACTCGGCTGGAAGGCAGGGTGCGAACCCATGTGGGGAGGAGGCTGGTTTCTGCACGTCCATTTTATAACAGCCATCTGTCTGTCCTCCTGGTTCCAGGAAGGGTGAGTTTGTTATGTGCTTGGAAAACACTGCAAGTGTTGGGCATTGCATGAAGCACTCAGCTTCTGGAAGGTCTGTCAGAGCCAGTCGGTGGGTGACAGAGGGCTTAGCTTGTGGGAAAGCAATAACTCCATATCCCCACGAGGGCAGGTTCCAGTCAGACGCTCCCTGCCCACTCCGTGGGCTTTAGGAACTGCTCTGTGGGCAGAGGGTCCTCGATGGCTGCCAGACACCCACCAGGGACTGCTTTTTCCAAGCCTTGATCAAAAATGGATAAGGATGTGGGGTCACAGGGCCTGCGTCGGGGTGGGGCACCTCTCCGAGAGGCCTTGCAGAAGTCTGTCCAGCCTGTGTCCAGTAAGGCATCTACTGAGGAAGTCACCTTTGACTGTGTTCTTCTGGGAAAAGCAGAATCAAGAGGGAAGTTGGCAGTGCTCTCTCCCCGCTCACTGGCCAGTGCTGAGTTTTCTCAGCCACACAGGGACTGGGAAGTCATGCCAGGGGGGCTAAGAAGATGATGATTGTGTGTGGTGCTGCTGTGTGCTCTCCTGAATAAACCTGCTCGAGCACACAGGTGCTGCCGCCCACTGGCACCCAGTTATGCATTCCTAATAACTCTGGGGACCCATCTGCCACCACCCGACCGTCTGCCTGTGACACAGTGTGACATACTGTGAGACAGAGCCATTCAGTTGGTCTGGCTCTCCCCAACACTGTGCACTTCGTTCTGTGTACCTATGGAGAGGGTGAAACAGTGTTAGTGTATTGTGCACGCCTCATGCAGAACACGCATGCCTTAGTGCGGGCTCAGGCGGTGGTTAGATCGACACAGGTGTACAGAGTTTGGTCTGGAGCTTGCTTGTTGGGAAAGGGTGATGTGAAAATATGGATTTTTCCTCTGCCTCTAAAGATAATCTGGGTCGGCAGACATATATGCAGCAAGGTATGTCGTGTGTATGAGCCTATGTGAGACACACCCAAGTGTGAACGTACCAAGAAGATGTGCTCTTGAATGGGTGCAATGGTGTGTGGGCCTAGCCGTCAGCCTATAGCTGTGCACCCGTGCACGCGTGCAACTGTGTGTATACACACATGTGAACAGGCAGCTATGTATGTGTGCACTATGCATAGGTAACACTCTGTGTAAGTAGCCATACAGAGGCCATGGGTGGCTCACTAAGAGAGGAGGACAGTTGAGGGGCCCTGCTGGTTGTTACAGGGAGTGATTCTTTCCATCAGGAAGGAGGGAAGAAAGCCCAGTGAGTTTGAGGAAAGGCACAGTCATTGCTGCTGGGTTTGCAGTTGCTTGAGAGGTAAAGTGGGGAGAGGAAGATGGGCTGGATAGCCTGGCAGAGCCAGGCATTTTGCTCAAGACCGTGGAGCAGGGCTAAGACAGTAACAACCAGAGAAGGGAGGGCTAGGTTGGCGAATGTGTTTCCTGGTTCTTGCTCACACTTCTTCCTGACACGTGTTCTTTCCATCCATCCGAGGATGGGAATCTCAGAGCATTAAGGTGCACTTCACAGCCTAGAGTATCCTGTGGCTCTCAGGGCTTTCTAGTGTTCAGGTAGTCTTCACTCACTGGCCAGGGTTGCTGACTTTCCCTTCCTTGCATGAACCTGTATAACCTCTGTCTTGCTGCTGGGCCTGTCCCCCTACCTCAAGCCCTTTAACAATGCACCTGTAGATCTTGGCAGAGGCTGGGTGAGCCCAGGAGAGCCAGGGACTGTAACAGATGATGAGAGGAAGGCTCAGCCACTGTACCTCCACAGAAACATCTCACACAGACTTCTCAGCATCTCTTCCTTCCATTGACTAAATGGCAGAAAGGTACCTTCACAGTGGCTCCGCCCCACAGTGCCATGGGCCTCGGGTGGAGGGCAGCTTGCAGGCCTTCATGCATCTGTGCATGAACGAGTCACCACAGCCCCTACTAATGGCCCTTGTCAGACCTTAGCTGATTTTACTAAACTAGCACCAGGAAGGAAGCTATTCAGTCACCCAGTTCCTGCTGGAAATCTCTCTTAGCAGCCCTACTAAGGTCAGGAGTCAAACAAGGTCTCCACTGCTGTCCCTGGTGAGGGGAATCGGAAGTCTTCACTAAAGGAAGAGGATGAGAAGTTCAGGCAGCACTGCATAAAACCCTGAGCACATTTGGAATAAAACCCATAAAAACCATGGGGCGGCAGGTAGCCACCAAGGGATGCTGGGTTACATCTGGCTGCCTGGGAACTATGGGTCCTGTGGAGGCCTCTAGGCAATGGTACACTGAGATGAGTTGATACAGCTCATTGTTATTTATTTAATTTATTTTAAAACAGGGTCTCACTGTGTATAGCCTTGTCTGGTCTGGAACTTGGAGTATACACCATGCTGGCCTCGAACTCACAGGTATCCATTCACCTGTCTATGCCTCCTGAGTCCTGGCATTAAAAACTTGTGCAACCAAGCAGATCGGAGGTGCTGTGCACTGAGAAGATGTTTAAGTTCATAGACATTGCAGAAGAGAGGCAGAAAGCCACGTAGGATCCAAAGTGAGAAGAAGCGAAGGGAGCTGTGTCAGGTCTGGGTAGTCCAGTGGCAGGGCGCTTCATTCAGGGGTCTGGGTTCCACTCCTAGCGTTGTAGATAACAGACGGGAAAAGGTGAGAGGCCCCAGGCGTTGGAGAGTACCCTGCATCCACTGACTGGGAGAAGGGATGAGCTTGGCATGGAGCTGGGGCTCTGCACACACTGTAAAGGCAGTTGAGAAGCTTTTTGCCTCCTGACCTATGGAAACGCCAAACTTGTCTGCAGGGCTTTCCAGATCAGCAGTGAGTTTGCTGTGAACATTAAAAAAGCATAGACCTTTGGTGTGCTTGGTCGGGGATGCATTCAACTATCTGCCCAGATAGTTGGAGGAGAATCCAAGGATCTGATAAGGAAGTGATGCTTTCTTTCTTAGCCCAGGGCTCCGGGGATCTTCTGGGAGCAGTGCCTATGGAACTCAGCATACATAAAAATACATTAGGAAGAATTGTCACCAGGAATAATTTACCAAGGGTGACAAACACAGGGTCACTTTCTGGGAACAATAGGAACAAATGGCTCTATTTAAATTATTAATCATAAGACAAGAATTCCTTGCAAGAGACAATACTAAGATAAATGCTCTTGGAACTGAACTGGCAGAACTTTGAGATGAAAAATGTGATGGCTAAGGGGAAAAAAAAAAGAAAAAAAACAAGCCCTCACTGGCTGAGTTAAACCCAAGCTTCGACAGTGGATGGGAGAAGCAGTCAGCTACAGGCAGAGATAGGATGTGGGAGAAAGATGGATCCCATTAGAACTCAGAGGATGGGATAGGACCATGCAGGGACTTTGGTGAGCCATTTTAACAGGATGGTAGACTGTGAGAAAGGCCGTGTTCCAAGGTACCAGAGAAGGAGCTGGGGATGTAACTCAGTTCGAGCTACAACTTGCCTGGCGTGCATGAAACTCTGAGCTCCATCCTCACCACCATGTAGACTGGGTGGGGCGCTCTATGCTTGTAACCCCAGCACTTGGGAGGCAAAGGCAAGAGGATCAGAAGTTCAAGACCATCCTCAGCTATATAGTGGGTTCAAGGCCAGCCTGAGCTTTTGCAATATACTTTGAAATGGTGTTTACAAGTGTGGGGTAGGAGCCCATAAGTGAATTAAAAACTGGTTTGTCTTAACTTGGGAGATGGGTCATGTTTTCAGGGGAGAAAGCGTCAGTCAGAAGTATTGTTGACACCAGGAATCCACTTTGGGAAACACTCAGCTCTTGTTAAAGTAAGTCCTATGTGACTCAAAGAGCTAAGAGAAGACAGAGTGGCCGAGGGCTGGAAGGGAGACAGGCTTTCATAGTTGAGGTGCAGGAATCCTCTTCCTATTCCAAATGTCAATCTACTGAAATCAGAATGGCCACGCCCACTCTGGGCACTCTCCAGCTGCAGCCCAGTACCTCAGCCACAGCCACAGCAGCTTGACTGTGCAGAAGACCAGAGCAATAACAACCTGACTGTCGGAACAGAATACAGCGGTATATCAGAAGCGCTGTGTCTGACTGAATGGCCCTGGAGATAGGCAGTCCCCTCCGAAGAGCCCGTGGACACTCTTCACGTGGCAGAAGGGGTTAAGGGATGAGGCAGACCAGATGTGAGAAAGGGGAATGAGTCCAGCCATGTGGAAGCCTCCAGAAGCCAGAGCAGGGGGAAGCAGTCTCTGATAGAAGGAGCATCCATGATGTCAGCCCAGAGACTGATGTGGGACTTGGGACCCAGAGACTGTCAGAGTCGGTGTGATCGTCAGCACGGGGCTGTGGTCATTTGTTACAGTAGCATTGGAAACTCATGCAGACAACCTGTTTGGGTGGAGCTGGACCTACGGGTGGTGGACGTCCAGCTTTAGAACTTTTGCAGAAGATGAAACCTTGACCCAAGGACTGGAACTAACAGTGTCCCAAAGAAGCAGACCAGCTGATGAGAGCATGGGGAGAAAGCAGCCCGGGCAAGGGGTGTACTACCAGGCCTGACCTTTCATGGCCCTGCCTGGCAGGCTGTCCCTGGTGGGCTCTGAGACTTGAGGGTGAATACTGAAGGCATTATATTGCAAAGCCTAGAAGACTGTTACAGTGTGCACAGCTCAGGGGAGGCACTCCTGAGTCAGCAGTGCTATCTCTAGTGTGTGTGCTTTGCATCTGCGGGATGGAGGCTTCCCCCTCTTTTTTTGCCCTGCTTCCTGCATTCTTCACGTGCTTGGAACACCTGCCCTGTGCTGGGTGCTGCACTCAGGGGACTGTGCTGGAATCCTGGCACAGTAGAAATTCCAGAAACTTCTTCCCATGCAGACTAGTCTCTCTAAGTCACCTGGTGATGGAAAGCAGGACTGCCCGTTTCTCCAGGGGCTTCTGGATCCTGGATCCTGGATCTTCTCTCGAGGCTTGGGCTGTGTTTCCCAGACAGAGCCTCTGTCTGTCCCTGGGATGGGTGGGTGGTAGAAGCTACTGCTGCAGACGACTACTCTCTTTCTCACCACCTGGGCTCCATCATCTTTTAAGCCAGAAAAGCTTGTAGACACACGGAGTTTTGTCCCTTTCTGGAACATGCTGGTGTCAGTCTCAAGCTCCAACACAGCTAGGATCAGTTCCCCAAATGCGCGTGTGGCTTCAGCTGAGAAAACACTCCTGGAAATCCTCTTTGGGTTGGGCCGCCTTTGATCAGGAAGTTCTGTTTATTCTACAGTATAAACATGGAAGAGACCTCTTCTCCAAAGGGCTTGCAAGCAGAGCCAGCGAATATGCCTGCCCTGAGCTGCAGGCCTGGGAAGAGGGGAGGCTGAGCCAGTGGCCATCTGGCTTATTGGTGTCTGCATCCTGGTGCCTGGGATGGGTAGCACGGTATGGCTCATAGTTCCAGATTATACAAGCAGGAGCTCAACTGGCCAGTCACGGGTGGGTGGTCCCATGTTAACCTTCATGCTGATGGGCTGTGAGTTCAGGCTGTGTGGTCTGTAGGGAGGGACCCAGGGCAGAGTCAAAAGTCTGAGAGTAGAGCAGCCTCAGCTTCCCAACCTCCAAAAGGGTGGCCCAGACCTCACCTTCCCTCACCAACCATGTTCAGAATGGGAGGAGGCAGTTTGAGACGGTACTTGGTGCTAGCTGACCTCCATAAATGGAGACAGGAATATGCTACTGGCTCACACTCCATGCGTTGACTGAGCTGCATCTGGGAAGTCAGCCAACCGGGGGAAGCCCTGAGGCTCAGAGCTCAGAACAGTTGTAGAGATATACCTTGCTTATATGTCATCCACCTGTGATCTCACAGGTCAAAAGACTATGGGCAAGTTCTCAATCGCCCTGAGCCTTGGTTTCCACCTGTGTAAAATGGGGATTGGCCAGTTCTACCACAGGGGACACTTCAAAGAAGAAAGAGGCCAACTGTGAGGGACTGGTTGCTCAGTGGTCCTGGGGCCCTGATAAGCTGCTGCTGATTGAAGGACAAGCGGGTGACCGAGCCTCCATTAGTGGCTGCTGTGTGAGACTCTGTGACATTGTGGTTCTGGTGTGCACTTTCTGCCTTTCTCTTCCAAAGGTCTTCAGCCTCTCACATCACTTTGCATCCAGCATGAGTGAGCATGCACGAGAGTCGGCCATATGCTAGACAACAGGCCACGGGTCAGCAACAGTCATCATTTGGAGCCAGGGATCACACCTGGGTGTGGGTGCTGGGAGAGCTGCAGTTGGCAGCTGTGGACCAGAGGGGAGACACCTGGTCCAGCCCAGTGGGGTGAGCAGCACAGCGGGGGGGACAGGCTGCTGGCATCAGAGGCTGGGGAAGGAGGAAGTGACAGCATTTCGGCATTAGGCACAGAGGTGAGAGGCAGAGGGTACAGCCAGGTCTGGGGAAGCCCTGGGGAGGAGCCCTGGAAAACAATCTCAACCTGGTACTCCAGCTTCAAGGAGTCTGGGGCAGAATTTAAGCTCTGTGGTCCTTGCATAGATGCCATCCGGTTATATTGGGCCAGGATGGCACGGGAGTTGAAGGTAAGTGGGGTGGTTCAGTCTGAAAGTCCTAGATGGTTTGGGCCACAGGACTGACTGTGGAGCTGGGCTTGGCTTTGTCTGGAAGGACAGACTGGGTCCCTTGGACCCCTTTCCAGGTCTCACCAATCCTGAGCTTGGAGTCTGTGCTGTGTCTCCATAATACAGTCAGAAATCCCTTCTCTCTGGCATGTTCTTTGGGTTGGCCCAGGATGGGCTCCCATCCCCCCGGGGGAGCCATGCTGCTCTGCCAGCCGCAGCCAGGTGTAAATTGGATCACATTTAACTCCAGTGGCTGTGCAGAACTTTGGCCATGAGAAGCCATAGGGAAAAATATAGCCAAATATTTGTTCGGTGTGGACACAACTCTCTGATGTCCTACCAGGAGGCAGGCAGGAGATAAGGGGCCACGTATGATTGAAGCCAGCTGCCTCTGTGTGGGGGGAAGGGAGGGAGATGTAGCTCATCCTCCATCACCTCCGTGGGTCACATGCTGCATTTAAAGTCCTGCCTGATAGGATGTGAGCGTACTGTGTTTGAAACGACTCTGGCGGATCTCGGCCTTCGATCACGAGGACTCATTAAGAATCGTGTCCTGTGGTTTTCTGTGGTCATCTGCATGGCTGGCAAATGCCTAAAAACCCAAAGACAGCAAAGCTCTGCTGTGTCTTTCAACCTCCAATAAGGAAACAAATCTGTCACGTTAGGAACCCTTGGCAGAACCTCCCCCATGTCCCTGCTCCAACCTGGAACCTCATCAGACCCACAGGAAAGTCAGCACTGCCTTTGTGAAGATTAGAGGGAAAAGCTGAAGCCTTAGGTGACCTTAAGTCCTAGTTAAGTCCTAGGGCGGGAGAGGGAATGAATCACGCTGCAGAGGCAGCGCAGCTTTGCAACTTCTCAGGCAAACCGGCCGGGATTCAAAAAAAAAAAAAAAAATCAAACAGAAACATTCAATCAGTTTGCACACAGACACAGTCAGCTTACACATGCCACAACCCAGAGGCACAGTCACCTTGTGTGTGGTCATCTATGTTCCGGCCCGGTCCCATTGAGCCATTTGGACACAAATCAATCCACCTGTCTCAACAGAGTCATGGAAACTCTGCAGCACGGCTCCTGGGTGTGAACTGTCCTCAGAGTGCCTCCATCAGGGGGAACCACCTAGGACAGCCTGGTGGTGGCACGGACTACTGGGGCACTATTGCTTCTGATGAGTCCTCACCCCAGGGCCCTCGGGACCCAGTGTGGACAGTGTACCAGGTATGGGTATTTCTGTCCCAGTATCCTCCTGAGGCCCTAGCTACTGGCTCAGATGCTGAACAGCATCCAGAATCAAACTGCTGTCCCAGGATGCTGAAGAGACAGGGTTCCTCTGAGGGCTACAGGCTGGCACCCAAGAGGCCCAGAGACTTTTGAGGGTAGTTGCAGATGTGAGACACTGGGCGCCAAGTGACCTAATGGGTCTTCAGATCAGCACTCGAGGGGCCTGCTCTTAGAAAAACATGGGAGAAGCCGGGATTCACGTGCCGGCTTTGGAACTAGAGCTGGGGCTACGTGGTGTCCGGGCTTATGAAAATCAGGTGCCACTTAGGAGTCCCATGCACCCTGAGCCTAGGTCGGGGCTGTCATCTCCCTACGCTGTGTGTCAGTACTCCACTTGGGAGGAGTGTGTGTGTGTGTGTGTGTGTGTGTGTGTGTGTGTGTGT
>JANHMN010000018.1:45694136-45706610 GCA_030674055.1 Rhabdomys pumilio
TGCTGCTGCTGCTGCTGCTGCTGCTGCTGCTGCTGCTGCTGCTGCTGGGAAGTTGGCAAGCTGGCTCAGGTCAACAGTGGGTTAGATCTTGAGGTGCTGCCTTATCTTGCTGGAAGCCTGGGTTTTATAACATGGCATCAGCATCCCCAGGGAGAGATCCCAAGTTTGGGCGGTGGGGAGCCACAGGCATCTGGCAGAGCTGTGACTTCCTGCTTTAGCTAGGTTCTTTTGCAGCTGCCTGGGTGGTCATTCCCTCTCAGGCTGTAAAGCAAGGCTGGGTTTATGGGTCTCTTCAGAAACTCAGAGGCTTCTGTAAACTCTCACGGTTGGGAAGGTTTGGGGTTCAGAAGAGATCAACTTTAAGTAGGCGTGTGGAGATCTGGGATTTGATGAATTGCATAATGAATTAGAGGTCCTGTCAGGGTGGGTCTCTGACATCCTGGGGCAATCCCAGCCTCTGAAAGAAGGAAGATCTACTGTGGGCTGTTTTGTTTATGGGGCTCAGAGTCAGCCCCAGCCTGTACGATAGAGGTAGTAAGGCTCTCTTTCCCAAGATGGGTTCTCGCACTGAGTGGCATCCGGGCCTCTGTGCAGTGGGCGGCCCCTGCATGATGGTGGTGCATGTGGCATGCATGATCACATTGGGGTAGCTCAGTGGCAGAACATAGAACTACATATAAGGTTTTTATGTATCTGTACAAGATCTGGGTCCCACAAATAAATAAAAAAAATGTGGCATTTATCTTTCTGTAATTAGCTTAACTTATTTGACATGACTTTTAAATCCAAAGCCAGCAATGGGCACCCGAAGCAGTCAGAACCTCCCCTGATTTCCAGGGACTCAAAGGCAAGTGGGCACAGGAAAAGCACAAGTCATCATGGGTAATGACTCCCAACAGCTGGGTCCTCAGAGTTCCCTGTCATCTTACAGGTAGGCTGCTCCACAGAGAGACTTATCTTCCCAGCAAGTGTCAATTCTTATAGAACTGGGATGGGGAGTACACAGCTCTTAGGGCTCCTGTGACTTTTCCCAGCTTCCTCCGGTCGGAGTCTCTCTGTCTTTCTCCCTCTATCTGTCTCTGTCTTTCTGTCTCTGTCTGTCTCTCTGTCTCTCTCTGTCTCTCTCTGTCTCTCTCTGTCTCTCTCTGTCTCTCTCTCTCTCTCTCTCTCTCTCTCTTTCTCTCTCTCTCTCCTCTCTCCTCTCTCTCCTCTCTCTTGTTTTTTTCAAGATAGGGGTTTTCTGTAGCCCTGGCTATCCTGGAACTCACTCTATAGACTAGACTGGCTTCAAATTCAGAAATCTGCCTGCCCCTGCCTCCCGAGTTCTGGGATTAAAGGCATGCACCATGTTGGTCCAGTGTGCCTCAAGTCTTTATGACCCTCTCTTCTCCCTTCAGGAAAGAATGTTTCAATTAAGAGGCAATAATTGTGTGTGTGTGTGTGTGTGTGTGTGTGTGTGTGTGTGTGTGTGTGTGCGCGCTAACCCACATGTGCTTATGGATCTGGAGGCTAGACGTTGGCATTGGCTGTCTTCTTGTACCGATCTGCACCTTGGTATTCGGGGCAGGATGTCTCGCGGAACCTAGAGCTCATCCATTGACGTAGACTGGCATGCCAGCAAGCTCCAGGTATCTTCCTGTCTCTGCCTCCCACCAAGTCCCGGGGTTATAGCCACATTGTTCCACCCAGAACAGGGTGAAGGAGATGGATGGGTACACCAGCTGCTTCAGTGTCTCTCTCTCACGTTCGTGGGGCCTGTGTCAGGGCCAGAGCTTCATGCTGTGCCCTGTCCCCACTGTCTCCTCAAGCCCTGGACTCACAAAGCAGGAGGTCCATCTGTTTGTATTCTTCTGTGCTGGTGGCGTCATAGGGCGGTGAAGTCATTTGGTGTTCTGGCTGAGAGCAGTGAATGGAGATAAGACAGAGTAGCCAGTTCCTGGAAGGACTGTTTCCAACTTGGAGAAAGATGTGTCAGCCAGTCACTGGTTAGGCTGAGGGCATAGCCAGTGTTAGCAAGTTCAGGACCCAGTACAGTCAGATGCCTCCAACCAGATGCTTGGACTGCTAGACAAACCAAACACGACAGATCTTCTGCCACTCTTGGGGCTGGAAGACAATGGCCAAGGAACCAACCACAGTGGCTTCTCTAGGAACCTGGGTTTTGCTTTTTTTTTTTTTTTTTTTTCATTTTCAGGAGGCCAGTGGCTGTTGCTGTTGTTCAGGTAGAGTGCGTGCATGCATGAAGCCCTGGGCTTGGTGATCTACACCCATAATCCCAGAACTCAGCAGGCACAAGCAGAGGGATCAGAACTTCAAGATCGTCCTTGGCTACACAGCAGGTTCAGAATCAGCCTAGGTTATGTGAGACCCTGCTTCCAAAAATGAAAAAGAAGAGCACTTTCTGTCTGTGTCCTTGTCCTCAGGTAGTCTCTCTTCTGCACCGTAGGGCCAGTCAGCCAGCCGGCCAGAGGCCCTAGCGTCTTTTTCTCTTCTGATGAGGTCATCAGTCTCACTGCAGCTGGGCCTCATCCCTGCGACATCATTTTATTTCAGTTATCTGGAAGCCCCTGAGTCCAGACACAGTGGGGTCACCAAGGCACGGCTCAGCCAATGGCAGGTGTGAGTTTGCATTCTCTTCTGCTCATCATAGTACATTACCGCCTCTTCCTGGGGCTTCTTCCGTGTTTTTACAAGACTCATGCTCTTACGCTCCCACCCCATCCCCTCCCCAGTCGGAAAGCTCAGGTGAACTGGAACCCAGTTGTTCCTATTGGTTGAAGGAGAACAAAGCCTGAAAAATCCATTTTCATTTTTTTTTTCAGTCTACAGATGTCCTAGCTCTAGGATGTTTGTGAGATGTTTAAGACGGTTGTCCGTATTTATTATTTTGAGCACGGTACACAAAATCCTGGGAACGCTAAAGAATATTCAAGAAGGGTGTCTCTCTCCATGCCATGCCCTCCTTCCTGAGTGTGTGACTCAGGCCATTGAGTCTTGTACCACACAGGGGCCCAGGGTTCTGATCGTCACCTTCTCTCACCGGATATTCTGTTCCCTCCACATCTTTCCGCTTTAGTCAACAGCCTGTCCCTCGTAGACACTGCCCTGCCTCCATAGGAAAGAACGGTGGGTTCAAAGAGGAGTGCCTTCCCCGAGGGCTGCCTCACGCAGGCGCTCTGCATCAGTGTGCACCCAGGATGCTCTGCCCTGCAGGCTCCCAAGCCTCAGGTGTTGTTCAGAAAACCAGCGTCTGTCTGATCAGCGACGAGTGGTTCCTCCATGCTTGCTTTGTTGATACAGATTCTGGCAGAGAGAAAATGGACGTCGCTGGTTGTAGCTACTGTTCTAACTGACGTGTGGTACCCAGGTGTATGCAGACCTGGAGGCTTCAGTAGATAGAACCTCTGAGCTTTTATCTGTGTTGCTGTTTGTGGCCCCCCACAGGAGCATCGCAAAGGCGCCGTGCAGCAAAGCACGTTAGTGGTGAGGAGGTCTACTCTCCCACTAGCCAGAGAGTGTCACGAGAGCCACCTCATGCATGTGGCTGTGTGGCACATTGCTGCGGCTCCCAATGCCTCTGGAGTGAGACACTGTAACCCGGGTGCTGTGGTGGCCACTCCAGCTGTGAGAGCTGCACAGGACCCAGGTGGAAGGAGCCACCGGGAGCTGTCATTAGCCTCCATGTCCCTGATTGGAGGTTGGACACATGGTATAGAGGGGACTGCTCCTGTGGTCCCAGCTCTGTCTTCAGCAGGAGGAAAGCACTGTGAACCACCTCTCAGCGGCTTGCGCCCTAACATCTGGTTTCCTCATTCTTCTCCATTCCTTTGCAGTACAGATGACGGAGGCTGGGCAGCCTGAGGGAGGAGGAGGAAACAGCACCTTCTAGAGTGTGTCTGTCTGAGGCTGCTGCCTTCCTCAGTCTTCCTGAGGAAGAGACAGCCTACCTCACACATGGCCATCTGTCAGTGCGTGTCTAGTGTCCAACACAATGGGGCTCTGGGACCCTTATGTGGGGTCATGGAGGCACCCTGGATGCTTGCTGACATTCCACCTAGTGCCAGCTCCATGTCGGTCATGGCTCCAGCCATCCCCCGACCCCCGACCACCAGCACCAGGTCTGCCCCTATGTGGTGGGCCCACACCACAGAGCAGAGTGCCCTGTAGCCAGCAGGATCCTGTGACAGTTATTCTTGTGGGCTGGGCCTCTCCAGAGGCAGAGAGCTCTGCATGATGAGGTGAGACATGGCTGCTATGATCTAGAGTTTGTTCACTCATCAGCTCAGTTTCTCAGCCTCTGAGCTGCTGCCACCAGACCTGGTGTTGGTGGTGACAATCCTGTGCAAGCCCCTTGTGGAGGGAGACCCTGCCAATCATGGCCCCGTGACTCTGGCCCTGTACTCCATGGCCTTGCTCACTGTGTATGTATTTTCTGTCCATGTGTGAGTATGTGGGGGTGGGGCATTGGGCCCTCTCGGCCTTCCTCTCTTGATACAGGCTGCCTCACAGACCTCGGGTTAGGCTCACAGTTAGCAAGTCCCAGCAGTCATCCTGTCTCCGCCCTCAGCATGGGAGATACTGACACTACATCCATGGTTACCATGGTTACCTAGCAAGTGTTCCTTCCTCCCGAGCATCTCCTCACCCCATTGCTCACACCATAATCCGCTTGCCCCTTATTTCTGAGTCAAGGGAGTTCTTTACATGTTCTAGAAGCATGCTCCTCAGCTGGTGATGAGCGTGGTCTCTGTCACGTGTCCTTCTCTCTTCTTGCTGATGTCCTTAGCATAGGACTTTTGGCTCTGGTGTGGCTACCTGTTTCCCTCATCTTGGTTTTGGTTTTGGTCTTAGTGGCCTAATCTGAGGTTATGAATGTGTGCCTTTTCTTCTTCTGAAACTGCTAAAGCTTCAACTCTTACATTCAGGATCTCCACATATGTTAACCTCTGTGTAGTGTGAGGCAGAGTCCAACTTCCTTCTCTCCTACAGGGAGAACCAGTTGTCCTCCACCTTTGGTAGAAGCGTGTCCTTTCTCTACTGGACATCCACTGACACCAGCGTTGAGAACCCACTGAGCACAAACACGAAGGCTGATTGCCAGGGTTACACCTTTAGGGTGAGCCTGGAGAGCTGCATGCTGCTGCAGGGAGGTTTCACAAAGGGCTTCTTAGATGTGACCGGCCCCCCAGGAAAGATGCTGCAGGCGAGAAAGCAGCGGCAGGCTCTGCGCCCTGCACACACGTGCAGTGCAGAGCAGCCACTGGGGAAGCACTAGGGCACCCAGCCATGGTGCAAGCTTCCCTCCTCCAGTCCTGCCTCATCACTGTGCCAAACACAGCCTGGCCCGTGAGCACTAACCTGGCCAGCAGGGATGGAAATAATTAGTGTCTTTCTGCAAAGATGGATGGTGACCTCAGGTGAGGGGCAGGGACTTGGAATAGGATGTCCTTGGTAACAAAGCCTCAGAGAAAACAGTCCCAAACAGAGGCTTTCTTCTGTAGGAAATGTCCTGTCTCTGTCTCCAGATAGTCGCACAGGGGCTGCTTGGGGACTGCTGGCTGTATGGTTTTGTAGAATCTGTGCTACTTGAGATGATGATCTCAGGTATGTACTGAGATCATGACTGTCGGTGTAACCTGTGAAATAAGGTGTCAGTGTCTTCACTGACAGAGGAAATGGGTCCTCCCAGCCACTGCAGTGACAGCCACGGCTCACTTGAACCTTCTTTCCCAGTTACTTCTCTGTCATGGTTTTTCATGGTCCTGGGGTCTCATCCCTTGGGGCCTTCAGGATTCTTTGGCCCTGTGTCACACACTGGCCTGGGTTGACACTAGTATAATGGGGGAGGTGGCCAGCCGCAGAGCCTTCAGCACCAATGCATTAGGTATCAGACACTGCAGCAGGAGGTCGAGCCTCGCTCTGGCTCCTGACTGAGCTGCACCAACACTTGGGGTCTGCTGCCCAAGTGTTGGGGGGCAGTGCCTGGGTCCCCCACACATGTACTAGCTGTGAACGTGAAGGCCAGAATGGAAGGCTACATCTTCCAGAGGTTTTCCATGCTTTCTTCTCAGTGAAGCCTCTGCCCTGAGTGCCTGAGCACATCCCCAGCCCCGCCTTCCTCTAGGGTGATGGGCAGCTTCCTGGCTCCTCCCCTTCACTCTGCTCTGCGAGTAGCCCCACTGGCCTCTTCCTCCATAGCTTTGCACACGCTGCACCAACTGCCCTTGCCACTGCCCGGGAGGGTCTCCTCTCCAGTTCTGCCGTACCGCGTAAATAACTGGTCCATTATCCCAAGACTGCCCCGGTTGGATGGCCAATCTAGAGCCAGGGCACCATAGGATGCTAGACGACTAGCCCTCACTGGTATGATCTGTTTTCCTGAGAGTGTAGGTGTGAAAGTACATTGCAGAGGGTTGTGGATTAAGGACCTCTGTGTGCACTGGTAAAGCATGCACCGTGGAAGCTCTAGGCAGATTTGTCCTTGGTAAGCAAGGTTCAGGCTGTCTGCTCTCTTCTTCATGGGGACCATGAAACTCAGGTTTTGGTCTCACTCAGGCCTGTTGCTCTTCCCAGGACACCGTGAATACGGTGTTTGTGAGCTTCTGGGACAAGAAGGATGAATGAACGGGTATGGGGAGGCCTGAGTGGGAGTCGGGGAGTGTGGGTGTAAATGACTGCTCCCCGAGTTCTCTGTTCAGCTCAGCTCCTGGACAAAAGGGATGGCTGAGCTCCTGATGACTTTGGCTTTTCCTTCCGAGCAGAAAATCTCATCCAAACGTTAACTATCTCCCCCAGCCCACTTCCTGTGATCTAAGACCTTAGCTATGTGCTAAGGGATGCTTTACTCTCCCTGTTACACAATAATGATTTTTAAAAAATCTCCACAGACAAGTGGGCCAGCAGTATCTACACTTCCCTGGTGGAGTAAGGACAGGAGTGTTTTGTTTTGTTTTGTTTGTCAGAATCAGGGCACTGAGGCTTGGTGTGAGCCTCGCAGGAGGCTCCTCCTGTCTTAGCTGGCAGTCTGTTTGATGGCAGAAGATCCCCTGGCATGTGGGGCTCTAGCTCCATGGTAGTGCTGCCTCTGGTGTAGACATGGGGACAACATGGAGACTACTGCCTTCCAGCCTTGGGTACCAACATGGTACCGTTATGGTGGCTTGGTTGGTACAGCTCATAGAGCCTCCAGGGTAGCAGTATGCAGGGCCCTTGAGACACACAGGGACTATGGGGGCTTTTGTTAATTCTGTCTAAAATATTCACATTTATGCTGGGGAAACAGCTCATCCGTTAAAGTGCTTGCTATGTGCAGACTTAAGCATCCGAGTTCCATTCCAGAGCCCACATAAACAAAAGTCAGGTGTGTTGGTGCATGCTCAGAATCCCACAGATGGGGAGACAGTGGATCCCCGGGTCTCACTGGCCAGCTCAGGTTAGCCTAATGGGAGGTTGCAGACCAGTCAGAGACCCTGTTTCAAACAAAAGTTAGTAGATGGTTCCCAGGTAACAACACCCAAGATCTATTATTATGCATGCACGAGTGTGCACATTCATGCGCGCATGCACAGACATCCAGCTTTCCATATTTAACACCCAACAGTTAAGTTTCATGGTGCTGACACAAACACAGACTCTGTTGGTGGCGCGCCCTGTGGGTGGGGGCAGGGAGTGTGTTTAGAGATCTCTACCAGCAGTGATTGCATCAGAAGAGACTCCATGCAAAGAGAAGCCAAGGCTGTCAGCGTGCCTCGCTACAAAGCAGAGGAAGCGGACCGCAAGCTGTGTGATGAAGCTGATGTTGGAAGTCAAAAAACATCGATCAAACTTGAGCCACGCTTTCTCTCTGCTTTCTCCAACATCTCGTGGCTTGGCTATCCCTTTGGAAGGCAGACAAGAGGCCACGTGGTGCTGGGTCTTTTCATACATGAGCTCACAAAATTGTGATTTCACTCAGGGTCTGCTACAAGGGCCTGAAGAGATGGCACATCAGTTAAGTGTCACACTCCCGGCTTCTGTAGGGGGCTTGAGTTCGGTTCCCAGCACCCACATGGCACCTCACAACTGCCTGGAGCTCCAGTTTCAAGGGACCAGAGACACACTGCTCTGGCTCCTGCAGGCATGTATACTCATGTGCACACACAGACGTACATACATAAACAATACAGACTTCAGCTTACTCTGTGAGGGTTGTGTCAGGCAACGCCAGTGTGCGAAGCTTTCTTCCAGTGATATGCTGTGCTTCTGAAAATCTGTTCAAAGCCAGATGCTCTGTGTAAACCTGTGTGGGAGGACAGACATCAAGTGCACATCCTAGTTAGGTCTGTGGGCTTGAGGGCTTGATAGGCAGCGTTACAGTTCTGCCCTGGAATGTTCTGGACATGTGGATAGTCTCCTGAGGAAGTCCATATTTTTAAATGGATGTATTTATGTTTTGTACCCAAATGGAATGCCATTGAGACAGCCTGAAATTCCTAAGCATTCACATTGAGTCAAAATGCTAAAAGCAATAAGGGAGGCAATCTATTGGACGGCGTTCGGCTTGTAAAACATCAGCGGATGGAAAGTCCTCCAATAGATACAAATGCTGCATCTGTCTAAATAGCGATGCTTCCTCAAAGCCGACGTCTTCTTCAAAGAGCCATATGGTACCGTGTGGGAGCTAGAAGTGACCAGCTCTCCAGACAAGGAATGTGTTTTCTCAAGAAGAGCCAATAGTCTGCCTGGTGCTGACCGTCAGAGGGTCAGGAAGTCTGAGTTACCAGTCACAAAGCTCAGCACTGATGAAGGCCGGGTGGTGGTGGTGGTGGTGGTGCATTTTATATGAGAAAGGTGACATTCTTTTCTCTAGGTGTAGAGAAGAGACATTCTTATCATAGACACCGTCAGGGCAAGCCACACTTGGGAAGAAATTAAAATGTCTGAACACGAAGCAAGAAACATTGTCTTTTCAACGTCCAGACCATCGAGACAGTGACTTTTAAATTCTTGCTTTAATATATGAATAGTCTTCACTTTTTATAGTGCCTTTTGGTAATAGATCTTAAGTAGAGCTGTTTTCTAGATCCATTAACGAAGAGCCTATCACTGTAGCCAGGACCTTGGTATTTGAGTCAAACATAGCAGCTCATGCCCTTATCCCAGCACCATGAAGATGGGACACTTGAAGCAAGGTCAAGACCAGCCACGATTGAAGAAATCATAAGACCCCCCCATCTCAAGAAAACCAGACTTTAAAAAACTGATGTTGCAGAAAAAGCACCTGTGTTGATAGTGACCTAAGTGTCCCCGCCTCCTTCACAGTGTCTTGGTTTGATTGACAAGCTGCACTGTCATCCTGATGCCCCCTCCATCCTACTGGTGACATAATGACTTCATTTACTTTTATGGTCCTTGCCACACAGATGATTCACACCGCTGTGTTAACTGGTTACTCAGTCCTTCCTGTTTTATGCTAAGCATGATGACCTGAACCCAGCATCCAGCAAGAGCGTTGGGTGGTCAGGGAGGTGGATGAACGACAGGTGTGTGGGTGGATGGATTGACGGTTAGCAGCTCAAGATATGGTTGTATGGGGAGAGGAATAGTGGACTGGTGGAGAGATAGACAAGCAGATGGCGTACGGCTAGATAAAGGGATGGGTGGAGAGATGGCTGCATGCCTCGATGGGTAGGTAGTGTGGATGGCTGATGTAGGCAAATACTGAGTAGGTAGGAGATGGCTGATAAATGGATAGCTAGGAGGGTTAGTGGAGGATGGATAGATAGATGGGTAGGTGCATGGATGGATGATGAATGCACAGATGGGTAAATAGGTGAGTGGATGGATAGACAGAAGAACGGGCAAATGTGTGGGTGGATAGGTAAGTGGGTGTGTGGAAATTGGGTAGATGGATGAATGGGTGGGCTTGTTGTGTGGGGGAATGGACAGTATACATCTGGGTAGATAGGATGAGCAGGTGGACACATAAGCAGAGAAATGGCCAGAGGGCTGGGAATTATACAGTGAACTCAGCTAACAGAAGAGGGCCTTGGAGATACATAGTGGGGGGTTGGGGGTTTCCTTTCTGTCTCTGAGAAGCTTCTAGCGTGTGGCAGAACATTCATCAAACTGCATATGACTTTCTTGTGCTTCACAGTCTCTGACAGAGATCGCAGAGCTCTGTCACCAGGGACACGAGTGAGGACTGGTCAGAACAAGCTCTACAAACTCTTGTAAGGAAGCAGCTGGATCTTCCTTCTGAGGGAAGGTCTAGAGTGGATTCCCCACCCCCCCCTTAGGGTGGAATAGTGGATCTGGGGGGGGGGGGAAGCTAGGGCTAGCCAGGGAGAAGAGAGAAGAGTGGTGTCACCCCTGGGAGAAGAGCCGTGTCACCCCACATTATGAGCAGCCTCCCAGTGAGCAGTCTCTTGAAACGAGCTTTGTCCTTAGGGTCTGGGACTTGGTGAGTGAGACCCACTCACATGGTTAAGAACAGCCTGGCTGTTGAGAAGCCACAGTATCTGTGATAAGCATGCCCTCACCACCCACCTTCACAGCCAACCACATCAGGAGACCTGTCTGTTTATGGCCTCCAAGCTGAGCCGCCTGGCTTGACCCTGCTGGAGCCATGGGCAAATGGCTTTCAGGGATGGGAAATAGAGAAGACACAAGCTTGTGGGACCTCAGTGGGTGAGGGGCAGCGAGTGGCCTGACCTGTCTCCTCCAAGGAGCCCTCTAAGCAGTTGCATGCAGTGGATGGAGTCTGCTGTTGCTCTCCAGGATGGCTGGCCCTCGAGGCAGATGATCTGATTTTGTTTTAATGAGAATAATATTCTCTCTAAAGAGGGAGGAACCCAGCAGGGCTCCCATGTCAGCCAGACGTCTTAAATTATCTGTTTGGAACGGGACAAATCTTGAAACTTGTGTGTTGCTCAGATCACCCCCTCCCTAGCCACCCTGTGACTTCCAAGCCCTGTGTGTTTTTAGGGAAATTTAAGCCATGTGTTGCTGATTCATTTACACGTTGCTGATCAAAATACCGTTTTGTAAGAGCTGATCGGCGCCGGGACAGCCTTTCAAGCCCGTTTATAAGCCTCTTCCCAATCCTCTCACTGTGAGCCAAGCACTAAAAGGACCCATGTTCGCTCAGCCCAGTAACTGAGCACAGCGAGGCGCCTGAGGACGATGGTGCCATTTAAGCTGTGAGCAGCAGTAGGCTAATGCAGGCTTTGAACTGAGACCTTGGGAGCCTCTTCTGTGATGGGCAGCACGCACATCCTTCCCTCCCTGGGGGCTTGAAATGGTTCTGTGTGTGACCACATTGGTTGGCATGGGATCTTGAGTCTCGAGGTAGTTTTCTTCTTTGTGATGACTGATTTTTATTTTGCCGAGGAATGTGACTTTGGGAAGTGTTTTCATCCCTGTCTCCTCTTTAGAGCCCAGTTTATTCATGTTCTAGTCACTCTATTGAGCAGCTGCCATTTCATAGGCATAGCCGAGCTACGGTGTGAACACACATGGTGAGAACACATATCATCTGACCCTGTCCAAGTGTGCAACACAGAGTGATGAACTAGGGTCCCCATGCTGTGTTAAGGCCCCAGAATGTGGTATTTGTGGCTGAATTTTTGTGCTCTGTAACCAGCCTCTTGTCACCCTCAGCCTCCAGGAACTGCCATCTCACCTTGTTCCAGTGAGTCTAACGTTTGTATTCCCTCATGTTTGTCTTTTAGTGTCTGGCTGGCTCACTTAGTACAACCCCTCTGAACTCAGCAGCATCGTGGCAAATGGCAGGCTCTCCTTTCTTTTCAGTGCTGGAAAGCATCCCATGGTGTGTGTGCCACGTTTTCCTTACCTTTCATCTGCTCACGGACTTAGGCACACATCTCGGCTCTTGTGAACAGTGCTGAATATGGATGCAGGGCTCTTCCTTAGACGGCTCGGTCTTAGTGACCTCGGGATTCCTAACCCATGGTGTGGATCTTGGACACATTAGAGGGATCACTGGTCATGTGTAGTTCCTATTTCAACTCGCTGTACTGTTTCCCAGAATGGCCAACCTGATTGACGTCACAGGGACAGTGTGCCAGGCTCCCATTCTCCCCACAGTGCTAACAACAGTGCTTCCCACAGCTGCCGTGAAGGTGGGAGCCCCTGTGAAGTGGGAAGTGCTCTCTTACGTGTACGCTGTGTGAATGTGAGGTAGCTCACACTCTTGGTCACATAGCTTTCCATAGGGACTGCAGGTGTGTGTGTGTGTGTGTGTGTGTGTGTGTGTGTGTGTGTGTGTGTGAAGGGCATCATGTCTCCAAGTCCCGGCAGAACTTCCTCAGTTGGACCCGGTGCCCTTTTCACCCTCACAGGCTATTAAAGAGGAAGCAGGCAAAGAGGTGGCACTGAGGGATTATCACTGTCGGGGAAGCACCATCCCAGCTGAACCCGGCTCCTATGCACTGAGGCTCCTGGCCCTGCTCTGAGGCTCCTGGCCCTGCTCTG
>JANHMN010000018.1:45723140-45734612 GCA_030674055.1 Rhabdomys pumilio
TGATGGTGATGCTGATGGTGGTGATGATGGTGGTGGTGGTGATGGTGGTGGTGGTGATGGTGATGGTGATGGTGATGCTGATGGTGATAGTGGTGGTGGTGGTGAGCATGATGAAGGTGATGGTGATATGGTAATGATCTTTATGATGATGGTAGTGCTGGTGGTGGTGGTGGTGGTGATGATGATGATGATGGTGGTGGTGGTGATGGTGGTGGGATTGTGGAGATGGTGCTGATATAGATGATGTAAATGATGGTGAGACAGCAGTGAAGATAGAGGTGAAGACGGGGAAGGGTCATCTTAGCCACACCACCCCCCGCCCCGACTCAACATTACGAAATCCTATTTTCCGAGTGGTTTATAAGCAACAGAAATTGGTCCCACCGGTTCTGGAGTTCTTCAGTATGAGAAATCCACAGTCAAAGTAGCAACACACTCTGTTGAGTGAGGTGCCGTTTCTTCACAGATGGCTGGCGTTCCCTGTGCCTCCAAGTGGTAGAGGAGGGGAAGGAACATTCCAAGTCCTCTTTCATGGGACACTAACCCATTCGTGAGGGCCCCACCCATGTGACTTATGTCTCTCACAGGCTTCACCTCCTAATATTGTCACCTCCTAATAAAGCAGTTTCCAACATACAGACTCGCGGGGGCCACAAACATCAGGCCTCAGCAGGAGCCAGCACCTTATAAGTACCTGACCATGGCACACGTCTATGACAGTTACTGATTCCCCTCCTGTTTCCACTAAGAACCTAGAGAACCCAGGCCACACAGCCAGTGTGTAGCTCTGCACTGTCGGCCATGAGAGCCCCATGGCCTCAGGGCCCCGTGAGATCAACCCAGGGAGGGAGGAGGGACATGGTTTTCAGACAAAGGAGTTCACCACTGAGGTCTGTCCTCCCAGGACTTGCCCGCTACTGGGGAGTGGTTTCCCTGAGTGTGCCAAGCACAGACACGATGGGAGAAACAGCCTCCGTTAGCTGTGCCATCTGCCTGGAGGGGCTCTCCCAGATACTGGGCCTGTGGCTTTGGGCACCAGGTGCTGGGGCAGCATCTGGAAGTGATTCATTTCCGTGGATAGAGCAACCTCTCTACCCATCTCTGTTTGAGACCGAAGCAGCCCGGATTCGGTGCTCCAGGCCGCTAGCGCTCCTCATACCCTTGTTACTTCAGTCGGGGCAGAGCAATGCGGTTCCTAACTCATCTGTCAGCAGTTTGTCAACATGGCAGTTGACTCAACTTGCATACATCAGCCCTTCCCCATGCCAGGACAGTGCCGGCCAAGAGGGGAATTTCAATACTCTGTCTTTAGGGGGCAGCCGGGGTGGGGGTTACGGAGAAGCAGGGCTGGGTTCTCCAGTGCTGGCGAGAGCCAAGTACACCACGTGAGATGAGTTATGCGGGAGGTGAGGGACTCGCAGACATTTATAGAACATTTCAGCTGGAGGCAGTCCTCATTGCACTCCTGGAGGACACTTTCTCCATGACTTCAGCCGTAGAGTGGGTGTCGAGGCAATGCATGCTGGACATGTTCTGAGAACCCCGGGCTTTGGAAGCCCCAGCGGTGTGGCCTGACAGATAGGCTGCTCTTTCTTCGAGTGCTGTCTTTAAGATCAGATGGGGAACATACTTGGGTGAGAATGCACTGGGCTTCAAGGCGTGGCTAGTGGCTTGCAGATTGCCTGTTGTCAGACTCCAGCTGGGCTGTGTTGTAATCACAGAGATCTCAGCAATAAATAACTGAGCGCATAGGACGTGCTGTCAGATGAGCACGAGTTTTCGCAGTGTAGACAAATGAACCCTCAGCCTGGAGAGCCGTGAAGACGGGGAGGCCAACGGAGGGCAGCAGGATCTGGCGCTATGATCTCGGATGGCTTATAGCCAATGAACCAGGGCGGTAGAACAATCAGTAGCCATTTTCTTGGGCAGCGTGGAGAGGGATTGTAGGAAAAATCTACAATTTGTTAACGTGTGCTCCAAGCTATGGAGGCTCTGTGGATGAATGAGGGCTTTCTGGGGAGGCCTGAGATGATCTGAGAGGCTTCAGGGGACTGGTGTTATGGGTTAGAGCCTCTGCCATCTCTGGTCCAGGTAGGAAGTTAATAGTTCTTGGGATGTATCTCTAACACATAATCCAGCTTGGTGGGCAAGACGTGGACCGTCCTCACTGAATGGATGAGTAATGGCTTGTATAATTTTAAAGAAACCACAGAAATGGGATGTGACTCTGAAGCCTCAGTGTCCCAGAGACAGAAGAATGGCTGGAGGCATTGAAAACAACCCCATCGACTCTGATGAGTTTCTTTATGCACAGCTATCGAAACAGAAATCTTTCTGCACGTAATTGATGGTCTGTGTAAATTGAGGCGGTTCCCTCTAGGTTTGTGAAGACAGGTTGGAGCTTCGAGGAGGACAGGCAGGACAGATAATCGCTCCATGGCGATTAACTTGGGAAGCTGAATGGCTCAGCAGGGGGAGGCTGTGTTCTGCCTCTCCTGAAATCAGCGAAGTTCTGTTTCCACAGGAGACCGCAGCTCTGCGCTCTGACTCACTCCTTCATCCATCTGTGTCTGGGACCTCAGAAGTCAGACCCACCCTTTCCTTTGGCAGCTAGGGAAACTGAGGTCCAGAGAAGGGTGTGGACGTCCCAGAGTGATGCTGACAATGTGGTGTCATTTAGAGGCCAATACCTGAACCCCAGTCTCACTTCTGGGCAACACCTGCCTCTTTGAGCCACTAGCTTGGGGGCAGACTGGGGTGGTCTGCAGGTTGTGGCTATGGACTGGCTATACCAGAGGGCAAGCTGGCTCCCAGTGAGAGGCTCCTGGTATTCTTAGGAAGTGGAGGGACCTGGTTTGGTTCAGTTTTCCTGGCTCTGCTCAAGTATGGCGGGGGAGGGGACCATATGGCTTTGGCAGTGAGAGAGGAAAGCTCACAGGACACAGGACGGGAGGAACTGAAGTTGACACAGGAATAACAGAGTCTATCTTCACCAGATGATCAGGAGACAGGAAGTGGGTTTGAGGGCCATCCTCTCTCACTTGCTCTCTCTCTTCTTCTGACTGATTTAGGTTTATAGCCCCTGACCCCATGATGTCACCTCTCTGCTGTGGCTGGAAAGCTTGAGGCAGGGGCGAGCATGAGCTATGACTGCAGCCCACTTCTCCTGGATCCAAAACGCAGGCCAAGGCCTCACAGAGCTTCTCTGCAGCCTTGGCGTCTGCTGCTCTCGGCGAGAGTGACAAGCACAGCCTGTTCCTTTTCGGGGAAGGGGGGTTTCAGGAAGGACAGTGTACTCTGAAAAGCTAGTCGCTTCTTATTTGGGTCGGGTCCCACCTAGGTTCCCTGAGGCCAGGACATCCTGTTCAGTGCTTATAGTGTGTCTGTTGGTTTTGCTGCCGGCCCTTTTCAGGAAACCTCATGGCCAGCTCCTGCTTATTAGTGATTTACTGGGTTCAGGGCCACAGAAAGTGGCCACATGGTGGTCACAGCCCCGAGGCCTGCCCTGAGGCTGTCCTTTGAGGGAGCTGCCATGTTAATCTCCCCCTCAGAGCAGAGTACATAGCAATGTAGGACAATGTTGAGAGTTTGTTACCAGGTCTTACCTCCCTGTGGAGAGTTGGGTAGCTCTTACCAGAGCGTCAGGACTCTTCTAAACAGTTACCTCAGACTCCTGAATCCCACACAAGGGCCACTGGTCACACTATTAATGTGTTCTCAGGCACACAGCAGGTGTCACGTCAGTAGTTAGCCCATGGGGTTCAGGCTCAAAGGAAGGAAGATGTCCTCTCCAAGTCACACAATGAGATTCAGGTTTAGAGAAGGCCTCATCAGATGCACCACTCATCTGCCACAGGACGACAAACCAACCTCTCCTCTGCAGTCCCTGGATACACCACAGGTCGAGCATACCCACTGGGCTAGTTATCCAACACTGTCTAACTGGTCACCCCTACTTGCGCTAGGTATCCACAGATGCGCAGTCACCCTGAGCGGCTGCGCTTGTCATCCATAGATGTGTGTGCAGCCACCGCTTACCTTAGTTATCCATGGATGTTAGTAATCTACCCCATATAGTGCACTAGTTACCCCTGCAATGCAACCACCTACCTATTACCCACTGTACTAGTTATCCTAGCTAGGTAACTATCCAGCCCTTACCCACTGTACATGGTTTTACCAATAACCCCTAAGGTATGGGACTTCAGTCTAAATTCTGTCAGTGAATATCTGTGGCCTTGAGAAAATCCCCAAGTCAGCTTTTGTCCAGGACGAAGGTTGTGTTGGCTTCTTAAGACACCGAGAGCCGGGCAGTGGTGGTGCACACCTTTAATCCCAGCACTTGGGAGGCAGAGGCAGGCGGATTTCTGAGTTCAAGGCCAGCTTGGTCTACAGAGTAAGTTCCAGGACAGCCAGGGCTACACAGAGAAACCCTGTCTCGAAAAACAAAACAAAACCAAAAACAAACAAACAAACGACACTGAGAAATGCAAGGGCTGATGAGGCGGAGAGTAGCATGAGGCCGGGAACTCATGGTCCAGCCAGTGGCTCGAGTTGAGAGCATTGGAGGTCAGTTTGGCTCAGCAGGTGACATGGCTGCTGTCCTTTGCAATCTCTGCCATCTGTGTGGTCAAGTTCTGTCTTGGTTCATCCTGGTGAATTTTGGGGTACACCATCCAGTGCTGATCACCATATCTGACCCTCCACTCCCTGTAATACATTTCCTGGGAATCCCTTCCCCTCCTTCTCTATGCACAGTGGAGGGTTTCTAGGCCAGTTTGTCAAGTCCTGAGGGCGGACACTGCTGGTCATTCAGATAGGCAGCCATTGGGTTTGAAAGAACAGTCTCATCAGGCTTTGGTGGCACCAGAAACTCTATGACCCCTGGGTCTGGGATCTGCAGAGAGGTACAGGCTTCCTGAGGACCCTTGGACCTGTGAGCTGCTCCCCAAGGCCTTCAAGAACCCCAGGGCACAGGAACTATGGAAAGACAACACCTTTAACTGTGGAAAGGTGTTTGCAGAGGAAGGCTTCTGCTAGGTCCCAGGCACGTATCAGGGAGGACAGTGACCATGAGCAGAATTTTCCAACCCCCGTGTGCCTGTCTGCTGTGGTAGGGAGGGCCTCAGAGGACACTAGGAGGATATGGACCCAGCCAATTCCACTGCCCCCTTCATTCCCCTTCCACATTCTTTGGTGAATGGCCCAAGTCTCTCTCCAGACCTAGCCAGTTTGGACCACCCATGTATTGCATAGCAAAGCCATGTCTGACTCCAGGCCCCTGCCTCTGGCACAAGGAAACCCACGGGATTGAGGCCAACGAGGACCATGCTGGGTCCTGGGAAGCTTCAGGACAGGCTGTGTCCAGCATGGCCCTCACACATGACTGGGCTCCATGCTGGCTCTTTACTGCCAGCCTTCGTATACTGTTTATGTGGTATCTCTGGGCAGTGGGTATGGTCAGACCTGTGAGGACCGGGGTGTCTCTTAGAGGAGAGGACATCGGATGCAGTGATGGGGCGTTATAGTCAGCACAATGAGGCAGGCAGACATTGTGCACTCCAAACCCTGCTGGCCTTCATGCAGGAGGCAGCCTCTGAGAAGAGTCTGAGGTGGGCACTAGAAGACGCCAGCCCTCAGCTAAGCAGAAATCCCAGTGTCTGTCACTACTGAATGACAGTCTGTCTGTGTGTGAACAGGTGTTGGCTAGGTGGTAACCTGTGTTGGTTTGTGTCACCCTACAGCTGAGGTCATCACAGGACAGCTGAAGCCATAGCCAGGCTGTGAGGTAAGACGGAGGCCACATCAGGCTTAAATGGTCTGGATAAGTGGTTAATAGCCTGTCCTTCTGCCTGCTATGTGCCTTGTGCTGTGAGTGGGGCCGATGGCCATACGTGACACCGCCTGGCTGGCTGCAATCAGAAGCAGAAGTAAGAGCATATTGGACCCACATTTTTCCGTGCACATCAGGCCTCAGAGGCCTCTCTTAGCCCAACAACCCTCAGCCTGCCTGGAGGGTCACTGTTTGCCTCAGTTTCCCTATTAAAGCAGAGATGGTAACCTCCCTTCTGTGAAGAGCTAAGTAGTAAATGCATTTGTATGGCTCATTCTTCATTCCGGGGCTTCTTTAAGCACCCCTTCCTCACCCTCAGGCCACTCACAGGGGCCTAAGCCACGTGTCTGGTTCCTGGCAGGTGTCTGTCACAGACGTCATTTTCACCTCACACAGACTCAGGTAGAAATCACTTGAGGCTGAGGCTTCAGATGGAACCAGAGACTATCTTTTTTTGATGACTGCAAGCACCTTACCTTTTTCCTCCCACAAGAACTCCTCCCTGTATCTCTTGCGACAAGCTCTTTGGGACAGAGGTGATTTATAGGGTACTCGGCAGGCAGTATAGGCCAGACCCAGCCTCTGTAGCCAGGGTAGTGACTACTAAGAGCACTGTCCTTGGCAGAGGTCCCATCTTCACTACAATGACATCAGATAGTGTTCAGTGACATGTAGTGTGACATCAGGTCAGGGAGATGGCACAGGTGTAGTGAGGGGTCAGAAAGAGCGAGGATGGCCGTGAACCCACCGCATCCCATCCCGCCCAGGAGCTTGAGGCCAGCTTAGCTGCCCTTGAGAACCCCATCCCATGAATCCCAGATACCTAGTCGCTGCTGAGTGCCCTGCCCCACCCCCAAGTATGGGGTGGAAGATTAGGGCCTCAGAACTCAGCATAGGTCCCCCTCCCTGACCTTCTGTCCCTCCCCTGCCAGCACATCGTTGTCACATTGTGTTTGTGTTTAATTTTCACAGTGGCCCATCAGGGTGGGGCAGGGACAGGGAGCTGGAGGGGTGTTGCCCTGAACAGCTAAGACAAGACACACTGAAGGCTCGATATTAGATTCTCTCAAGTGTGCAGGCTGGAAGTCTGAAGTCAGGGATGTGTGTCCTCTAGGGAGGGTTCTTCCTGCTTCTGAGACCTTGGCATCTGCAGGAGTCCAGTCAGCTCTGGCCACAGCTCTCTAGCCTCTGCATCCATCTTTTCATCTATTTTGAAATCATTTAATTTGGTGTGTAGGTGTGTGTTAAGGAGGATGTTGGGAGTCCTGCTCAATTGATTTGCACCCATTACCTTGACATAGAAGTTGTCACTGAACCTGGAGTGCAGGTGGCTGGCCACGAGCCTTCTGTGTTCTGTGCTGCTCTGACAGGCTAAACCACATTCTGCCTTTCATGTAGGTTCTGGGGATTTGAACTCAGCTCCACATGCTTGTGTAGCAAGCAGTCTCATCCACTGAGCCATCTCTTCAGCCCCTCTGCCTCCGTCTTCTGTTTTTTGCTGAGTGGATATCTCTGTCTCTTTCTTCCTCTTACACGGACAGTCCTCATCAGGGCCATCCTTCTCCAGTATGGCTTCATCATGAATCATGAAAACAAGGATCCTAAATTCAAACAAAGCCACACAGAAGCCAGGATCAAGACCTCAACCAATTTTTAAGGGAGGAGACACCTTGAAAGTCATGAATTTTTAAATAAGAAATGGCTTTGATTTTTTAAAATAGAAGTGTGACTAGAGATGACGGAAGCTTTGGTTCCGAGTTTCTGAGCAGGGAGGAGCCATGCACGTGCCAGCCACATGATTGGCAAAGCGGGGCGTCTCAGCCTCCATCTTTGAGCTGCAAACGTCAGGCTTTCCCAGCCATGCTTGTCTCCTCACTGCTTCGAGAGAATCCTCTAGAAGGAGGTTCTACTGTGAGTCTGAAGGATTCTCTCTCCTGCCAGGAGGAGGGGGCCTTGTCATGATGGCCGTTTCACGTTGGCTGGCATAGGTAACCTACCCTTCTAGGAAGATGCCAGGCGAGCCCAGGTTCATACATCGAGTGTAGGCCGTTCCAGGACATTTAGCCTTTCCTATTGTACCCCTAAGTCCCCCCTGGACTCCTGGAAACAGGGTGTGGCAGGCATTGGCTGGGCTGCTGGAGAAGCCTGTGACAGCTCAGTGCCACCCTCTGAGGACCCCCCCCCCCCCACCCCCCAGCATATGGAAAACTATCTCTAAGCTCTCCAATCCGGGTGCCGGCAGCCGCACTCCCGGCGTCTAGGAAACTGGAGAGCAAAGTGCAGCTAGAATCCAACAGAAACCCGAGCCCCGCCAGCTCTTGTATTTATAATGTAAAAATCAGCAGAGGATGGTAAAGCCACGGAGGGGAGGCCTGCCTCCGTGCTTTGATGTGTCAGGCCTTCCTGCACAAGGTGACCTGGCCTAAACCACACAGTCGGAATCCCGACACCCCACCTCCGCCCAGACATTACTGGAAGCTCTTTGCCACAAGAATCCGAGGGAGCTGATTGTTTTAAGAAAATAACTGGTGAGTTAGGAAAGTAAAATCCAAATACATGACCTCAAACCATGGCGGAGAGATTTCTGGATAGAAAAGCTGGTGTCTTACGACTCATTACCCTCCTTCCTGCAAGAGGATTGGAGAGGCCAGAGGGGTTTCCAGGAGGGCTCAGGGACCAGCCTCAGGCCCAGACAGAGATCTCCATTTTGGCTGGGTCTCCAAGTTCTAATCCCATACCCAACATCATGAAGAGGCCATTGTCGGCCTCATTGTTGTTTTGAACTTGTGACTGAATGGGCCAAGCTCCTACATGGCAACCTTGCAGGCAGAGTCAGAGATCTCAAAGTGACCCTGGAACTTACAATGAAAATATGCTCCAGAGACGAAAACACCCAAAAACACCCACAGCTGGCCCCCCACACACAGTACAGCAGAGCCCAGGACACATCAGCCACCTCTCAGTCAGCAATGAGGTGTCAGGGACGCGTTGTCTCCTCAGACAGCTCTTTGAGGAGGGAACTGGCATCTCAGAGCCACTGTGGGGTAGGGTGGGGTGGGGAGGGTGCACACAGGCCAGGAAAGTGATGGATTTAACATGGAAAGGAAACAAAATCCTGAAACCACGGAGCGTCTACAGTGAGGCCAGCTCAGGAATCATTATGAGTGAATGTGGAAGACTGAGGAGCCATGGAAGGTTCCAGAGGAGAGTGGGCCCTGGGCAGAGGCACGTGCGGGGCAGACCTGAGTCTTCTTCCATGGTGGCAGAAAATACCGGATCGTCTCCAGAGAGGGAGCGTCGTTGTGCTCATCTGGGGGTTTGCATGCTCTTGGGACTATCCTGGGCAGCTGCATTGGGAGACCTTGAGAGGGCCCCGTGGTGGATCTCTGATTTATCCTGGTGACAGCTGAGATTTGAGCGAGGGGACAGATGGTGCCTGGACAGGAGTCCAAGGCCACTGCTCTTGACAGTGGCTCCTTGGAGGGCACCTGGGCTACGCACCGAGCTTCAGGCTCAGCACGTGCTTTGGATGGAAGTTCTGCTCGTTTCTTTCCTCCAGTTTCCTCATTCTCTGATAATAGTTTTCCCCAGCACAAAGGCAGCTCTTCCATAACCAGGGCCTGGCTCTTTCAAGCTGGAGGGTTGACAGCAAAGCAGCAACATTAGAAGTGACCTTTTCCAGATTCAGCCTGTGGCCTTGGGCCTGTCCTTGGGCCTGTCCTTGGGCCTGTCCTTTAGGGTAAAGTTGGTGTCTGTCCAATCAGGAGCCATGTTATAGCCTTACTCAGTACTCTGTGGCCTATAAAAGTGGCCATGTCACCTGAGGCTTTCTTTCCATTAAATCCTGAGTATTTCTGTGTAGGACAGGCTGTTAGCCTTACTGGAAGGACTGCCTGGTGCTTCCTGTTGAAGGAGCAACAAGGACAATCTGGGTCAGACCAGGTGGCATGAGGTTCTGCAAGATCACCGTGGTATCTGGCCCTGACAGTATCTCGTCAGCAGGTCTGTCTCCGAGCAGCTGGCCAAGGTGGCTGTCAAGCCTCTCCCATGAGTCCTGGAGCTGTCCCCACAGGGAACCACAGGTGGAGGTGGAACAGCAGAGGCACATTCTAATTTGATTCTGCAGGCCATGTGTTCAGAGCCATCGCGCAGGGACAAAGCAGTCAGGCTGAGCATCATGGCAGGAATCGAAGGGACACAGGCACCAACTGGAAGGGGGCCATGACACGAGGCTTGTCTAGACTTTGGTGGCTACTAACTAGATGGCACATGGGTACGTCATTTGGACCTCTTGATTCAAGGGCTCTGTCCCTCCTCTGTGGCTGGTGACTCTGGCTGGGTAGCTCCCAGCACACACCCAGGGACCCTTAGAATCTCATTTTAAAATGCTTTCACGGTATTTATGGAGATGTAAAGTTCCTTGAGTTTGAGTCCTTGAACTTACATAAAAGGCTGGGTGTGGTGGGACACACTCCTTATCCCTGTGCTGGACATCAGAGAAGGGAAGAGCCTGCGGCTCGCTGGGGGCCCATTCTAGCTGAACCAGTACGTTCAGGCTAGTGAGAGACCTGGACTCAGAAAATAAAGTGGACAGCATCTGAGGAAGGGCAGCCGAGTTGCACCTCTGCACACATGTATTCTAGCACACGCAGCATAGAGTCCTTTTAGAAAAGCCAGTCTTTGGAGACCATTATTTAGTGTGCAAAGGTAAATAAGAGTTTGTCAGTGGAGTTTGCTTCATTAATTCCAGGGCTGGTGAGCCATCAATTGTGGGTCTCTCATTTCCTCGTGGTGAGAGCACAGACATCTGTGAAGGTGGAACTCTAGCCTGAGTTCTTTGGTTTCATGAGCATGCCTGTTTGCACGTGGATGTGCGGGTGGACTTCTGGTTTACTTCATGTCACCTGTCACCACTATGATGGCTCTCAGAGCTCTGATTGCTACAGGTTCTGGGATCCTGCCACAGGGACTGTCCTCTGTGTTTCTCAGATCTCTTTGTCCCCTGAGCACTTTCTCTCCTGTGCCTGGAGGGGCCTTAGGCTAACCTGCGGCCTGGCTGTCTTGCTTTTTTTGTGTGTTGTTTTTGAGACCAGTTCTTATATCCCCAGCTGACCTGCAACTCACTATGTAGCCAAAGATAACCTGAAATTCCTCATCCTCCTGCCTCTACTCACCAAGTGCTGGCATGGTAGGTGTGAGCTGAGCTGCTGTGCCTAGCCTGGTTTGTACCCACTTTTCCTCCCCACAAAGTTTTCTTATCCCGGTGAAGATTGTCTGAACAGCAAGATTAGCATTATATGCTGAAGTACATATTGCTGCCAGAAGTGGTGTAGTCCAGGGGGGCACACTCCGGGGGTGGGGGGCACACTCCTGGGGGGCACACTCCCAGGGGGTACTCTCCCAGGAGGTGGCATCCTCCCAGGGGGTACTCTCCCAGAAGCACACTTCCAGGGATGGGGGGGGGGACTCTCCAGGGACTTGAGCCTTTCTGGGTCTTCAATGAGGAAAAATGGAAGGAAGGGGAAGGGAGGGAGAGAAGAAACAGAAGAAGACAGAAGCAAGAAAAGACACACCTGCAGTGTAGCGTATACAACACACACACACACACACACACACACACACACACACACACACACACA
>JANHMN010000018.1:45734622-45767787 GCA_030674055.1 Rhabdomys pumilio
ACACACACACACACACACACACACACACACACACACACACACACACACGCAGTTCACATGCTGTATACACACATCAAGAGCCATGAGCTCACACCAACACCTCGTCCACACTCCATATTCCCAGTTTCTCCGGGGTCCTCTGTCCATCCTCAAAGCTCCTCCCCCCAGTGAGAAGCCTGGCTTCCATTAGCCTGGTCTATTTACTTCTTTGCTTTGTCCTAGAATAAACAGAACACAGTTTTGGGGCTGCCGACCCACACCACGGAGAAAAACAAACCCATTAAACAGGCTCAGTGTGTTCCCTCCACATTTCCCTTTGTCGTGGGTCCCCTCCCCACGTGCAGCTCGTTAGGAGACGGAGCAGTGTGCTTCCCTCTGTGATCCATTTGGAGCCCCTCCCGCTCCTTTCCTCAAGTATGCAAACCATTAGTGAAGCTACACACACACACACACACACACACACACACACACACACACACACAAGAGGGCATCTGAGGAAACACCAGTCTTCCCCCACCCCTCACCTTCTGTCTCTGTCACGTTCTTCCTGTCTCTTTTATAAGGAAGAAACAATTTCTTCTCATATCCTCCACAAGCTGCTGTATTAGAACCATTTTCACGTGGATGTGTTTCACGTCCAATACTTCTGGAAGCGTATGTGAGTTCAAGGAGAGCTTCTCATTCTTTTACACGGCCGCATAATATTTCATGGTCTAAACATAGCCCTGTGCATGCATGCGCAGTCACACAAAGGTCTGAGGACAACTTGAGGAAGTCTGTTCCCTCCTCCCACCATGGGTTCCAGGGACTGAACTCAGGTCGTCTCCCTTGGCAGCAAGCACCTCTGCCTACTGAGCCATCTCATGAGCCCTATCTTATTTGATTTGATTTGATTTGATTTTAATTCTTATTTGTTTGGGTATTTTGCCTTCACATATGTCTTTGTACTACTGTGTGCTTGTCTGGTACTCTCAGAAGTATCAGACTGTTGTGAGCTGCCATGTGGCTTCTAGGAATTGAACTCAGGTCGTCTGGAAGAGCAGTCAGCGCTCCTAACCACTGAGCCATCCTCCCATCCCCTCACACACGCACACTTTGTTTTAATAGCAATCTTTAAACTATAGACATGATCCCTTTAATTTGGATATGTTTCAAGTGTATTCTACAATTTACAATTGCTCTCTGAACTTTCTTGCAGTGTTCTTTGAGACTTTGGAAAATTCTAGTTTTGTGTCTCCGAGTCTGTTGGTCTGTCTCACACAGCGTGAGTACCTTCCAGCAGTTTCCCCGAGCGTTCTTCCAGCATCCACGGGGCTAAGACTCTGCTGAGATCTCTCCAGTCCATCTGGAGCTGTTTTGTGTGTGTGTGTGTGTGTGTGTGTGTGTGTGTGTGTGTGTACAGCGGGAGGCGTGGTTCACATTTCATCTTCTACTAAGTGGCCAAGCAGGTTGGCCCAGCCCCATATGTTAGAAAGTCCATCTTGCTGGAGTTGAAAGATCACTTCACTGTCTGCTTCGTCTGATGCCAGGCATGGTGGTGCACGCCTGTCATCCCAGGCTCAGGAGCTAGAGGATAGCCTTGACTACATAGTGAGACCGCAGTTTCAATGAAACGAAACAAAAACCCCAAACAAAACAAACAAAACAAAACAAGAACCCTTGCCTCCGTTTCTGCCTTCCTCCTTGCTGCTGCATGCCTCCTTCCCCACCCTCGCCCACAGTATTCAGCGTCTCTCCAGAATTCCTCCGTGTTTATCTTTCCTTCAGACTTGCACATCAATTTGGCAGTGCACGAAAGAGTCCTGGGCCGTTTGTTTGTCTCTCTTTAACCAGATGAGTGGACTTGGGGAGAATGGAGTTCCTGTGTTGTGGGCCAGAGGCAGGGGTACGGGTGGGTGGGGCTGTCTTCTCGTTTGTTCTGCAACTGTGTGTCTTTCTGGGTTGTTTGAAAGGTTTCCTCAAATGCTTTTATTTTCACATTCCTTAAATGTATTCCTAAACGCATCCTGTGTGCCGCTCTCGTCAGCCCCGCCTGGCTGGTGCTTGTGAACTGGCTGCCCATTCTATTCCTCTTACAGACCAGGAAAACCAGAAGATAAAGACCAGGGGACGTGGGACAGGGTCGTGACTGTATATGATTTGAGGGAGTTCCAGCTCTGCAAGGCCAGTGTCTTTGGGGTGGGTGAGTAGGCACACAGGACGTGGGTACATTTGGGGTACATTCAGGTTTCCTTGGTGTCAGATGACTTCCCGCTCTGTCCTGGGCCTTGCCACAGATACATCTACTAGACTCTGCAGTTGGATTCCTTTGAGAGCCCCTCATTTACTGAGTCTGGATCTCCAGAGATTTGTAGTGGTGCGTTCCTTCCCATTGTGACCCTGTTTAATCCCTGAACCATGTACCTCCTCCTCTTACTCCCAAGTGCTGGCCTTGTAGGGCTACCACCTCACCCCAGAGACTTCTCTGAAGCCCCGTCTTACACAGGTTCAGATGTGCACAGTCTTACCTAGTCTATGTGGTGCTGAGGATGGAGCCCAGGATCCCGTGAATGCCAGGCCAGCAAGTTACCAGCTGAGCCACAGCACTGTCGCCTCAGGGCAGCTTTTCCAATAGCAGCATTGGCCTCAGGTCTCTGGGCCTTTCTGCCCTTGGTGACACTTCTATCCCTGCCTCCCATAGCCGCCCCCAGCCAGCCGCTGCCAGTCCCATTTGACTCCTTTGAAGCTGCTGTACTTTTCTCTGGCAGCATTTGCGACTTTGTCTTTGGTTTTCAGAAATGCTAACAATGCCCAGAAGCTCTCTCCTTGCCATGCTGCTGATTTTGTTGGGCTTGAGGGCTCGTAATTCCTTTTTAAAGGTTTGTTTCTGTCAGTCCTCTCTCCTCTGACTTTTGACCCAGTTTCACATTTATGACATTGCTCTGTTCTTCCCGATGGCTTTTCTCTCACGTTTGGTGACTTCTGTGACCCTGAGCTGTGGCACGGTCCCTCTCCCGGGCTGTCCAGCATGAGCTCCTCTTCTCTCCATGGGTCAAGATCCCCTCAATGGTTTGTCCTTTGCTCGGCCTGACAGACAGACAGACTCTGCTCCTCTTGGGTCTGTCTGAAATCCTGAAGTCCGAGTCACATGCTCCTTTGACCTGTGTTCTCTCTTGGTCACCACGTCCTTCCTGGCTGGAGGCTGAGCATTGTGGGCGAATCTCATTGGCTGCCCTTTCCTCTGACTGTGGGGTAAAGGCCGATACCACCTTGATCACCCCGTGTCCTTCCTCCCGGAAATGCTGCTGCTGGGCCTGGTGTCACTTCTGACTCGATGCCAGTCCTGGGAAATCACTGGTGGGAACCGAGGTGCAGTCAGCTCTGTGGGATGATTTGGAGCACCTGTGGGAGTGGGGCCTTTGTACCCACTGTATCCCTGTAAGAGCATGTGTCATCGGGTCCCTGGCCCACCCATGTATGCTGGAAGCAGACAGCAACCATGTAAGAGAAAATGGCTGTGTCACTGCTAAAGGTACTTGGATGAACTGGATTCCTACTCCATACCCACCAAGGCCTTCAAATCCACCCACACATTCCTTTCATTTCATCTCTACAGTGCTGAGGCTGGTGTAATCCCATTTCACAGATGGAGAAGTGGAGGCAGAAGAGGTTGTGTTACTTGCCCGGGGTTCCTCAATTCAGTCCTCTCAGTCTGGTGTTGACCCAGCCCCACCCTGGCCTGCATCCTACCTGGGCAGGACACTGATCCTTGTGTGACTAGAAGTGGGAAAGACATCAGACAGGAGATGGACAGAAACTTCTCCTCAGTTCTGTCCAGGCAAGCTCAGGTCTAGGCATGAGGTGTTATGGACTTCCAGATGTGTGACAGGGCATATCTCATGCATAGTGGCCAAGCAGGGCTCATGACAGAACACCACAAACTGGCAGAAGAGGCAAACACAAGCCCATGGGGCTGCAGAGCTGTATCTGTTTCCGGCTCCTTAAGCACTGGAGGCCTTCAGCCAGCTTCCCATGGCTGTCAGGGGCTCCAGGAAGATAACATGGGGAGTGGAGGAAATGCCTCAGCTCTGTGAGACACTCTCTAAGCTGTTATCATGCTCCCCCATCCGGCTCAAGCCTCCCTGGTCACATGGATGTTTTCCCCCAGGAGACCATGGGGCCAAAACACTGGGCTCTGTCAAGGAGCAGGAATGTGGTGGTCTTGGGGATGAGGGAGTGGAGGCCTTTGAACAGATCTTACAGGCAAAGCCGAGGAGGCCTCTCTGGCTCCCTGCCCGAAGCTCTTCAGCACTCATCCGTCTGAAATCTGTTCAGAGTCTGTCACAAAGCCCCACAAACTGAGGCTTGTAGAACAGCAGAGGGGCAGGCTGGGAGATGGCTCACGCAGGAACATGAGGTCCTGAGTTCGATTCCTTGGACATACAAATGACAGGTTTGGGGTTTGCACATGTAATCCCCGTGCTGGAGAAGCAGAGTCAGGTGGACTCCTGCGGCTGTGGGATGGGCAGCTTGCTTACGTGGTATGCACACAATCAGTGACACTCTGTGGTAGAAAACAAGGAGGCTAGCACCTGAGGAGGGACAGCTGAGACTGAGCACTAGCCTCACATGCATAGGCACACGTGTTCACCTGTACACCCCTCACACTCACATACTTACACACTTGCACACTACAGACACCACACACACACACAGCCATCCCTACACACACACACACACACACACACACACACACGTATACCTACACCAACACACTCAATCTCCCCACATCTGTTTGCATACACCCCAACACACACACACACCTGTATGTCCCATATACCAGCACCCGTCATGCATATACACCACCCACTCACCCCGTGCCACATCCCTGAACTCCACACACACCTGAACCCTGTATATACATACCTGCGTCCCCCCCCCACACACACACCTGCATTCTCTCCACACACACAAAACACTAGGAGCAAGTTCTCCCCATTTGAAAGCCACAGTCCCCATCAAGGTGTCTCAGGGACACTCCCTTCCTGAGTGTCCCAAAAAGGTACTTCCCCTGCCTCTAGCATCCCTTGGTATGCAGATGCCTCACCCCAGGCTCTGCTTCAGTGGTTTGGGCCTTTTCTGGGCCTTTCATGTCCCTTTTTTCTAAGGACCATTGTCACTGAGAGTAGAGGCTATCCTAACCACTGGTATTCCCATCTGGATGTTACCATTTGTCTTACAAAGTCCCCTTTTCTCTAATAAGGTCACTCCCATAGTTTCGGGTCCTTGGAGGCCACCGATTACCTCCTCTGGGCAGGCTGTCCCTCTCTGTGGAGCTCACAGTGAGGAGCGTTCCCTCCACTTCCCTCCATGTATATTCCTGTACCCCACTGTTCACCTGCAGCTTCCTAGGAGGGAGGGCAGCCTTTTAAATGGAACTCGGGGTCCTTTTATGTTCATCTCCCACCCCTCTCTCTAACATACACACGCACGCACGCACGCACGCACGCACACGCTCTGGCCTCCGCTTGCACCCTCAGTCTTCCCAGAGCTGGGTTACATCACCCGTGCCTGGCTTCCTTCTCCTGGTAAGAATGACAGCTGCACGCTCACTAATTCGATCCCCAGCTTCTGGGCAAGTGCCCCCGTGGGATTTTTGATGAGGGGTGAGCCTCTCACTGTGGCAGTGCTGGGGTCTAGCCTAGAGGTGGTCTTGAGGTTGGGAAGGAGGGCTGACTGGACGGTGAGAGCCTTCAGCCTACAGATATCCGCAGCAGAGGCAGTTACAGCGGGGAGGAAGAAAAAACAACCTAAGTGTCCACTCACTGGGGAGTCAGGAAAGACTTAAGGA
The DNA here is from genome assembly GCA_030674055.1 of Rhabdomys pumilio. Lineage (NCBI taxonomy): Eukaryota > Metazoa > Chordata > Mammalia > Rodentia > Muridae > Rhabdomys > Rhabdomys pumilio. The sequence continues at coordinate 45,740,453 of JANHMN010000018.1, forward strand.
CTGTGTGTCACTGAGTGACCCATCCCCCTTTGTAGTAGCAGCTAGAGAAGGGTTAAAAACAGTAACATCTGTCCCAGGACAAAGCTAGGGGAAGGTGACCGAGGGGTAATGTCCAGCCCAGTGCTGGATGCTGGGCTGGATGTAGAGGGAGGTTTTGCTAGCATCTGTTGAGTGTGTAAACGACTTCAGAGAGGGACAAGGAGAAAGTGTGGCAGTGTGCCCCAAGGAGTCCCACCCCCAGCTCCTCTTCCAGTCTGTCATTCTGTCCCCTCACAGGATTTCTCCAGTCTGTCCTAATCTGGTCTTTGTTCCTGGTCTGTGTGTCTGTCTGTTATCTCCTCTATCACGTACGAATTGAATGCTGGGTACTTGTATCATCTTATTACACTCCAGCCAGGATCCTGGCACATCCCCACGCAGGCCTGGGGAGCAGCTGTGAATAAATGAATGAATGAATGAATGATGCTTACAAACCTTTCATTCTTTCCCATAGCTGCCTAGTTATCTGTAAAGAAGACTGTTTTCTGTCCATGAAAACTGAAGTTCACTTTCCTGTGTTGGAAGCAACATTAAACAAAAGACACCCATTGACTGTGCAAGTGTCTGATGGCAGCTTTGTACTTCCTGGGGACAGATGGAAGGAGGAGGCTACAAGGAACCAGGAAGGGGTCACACACCAGGTTGCATGGCAACACCCTGTAGATTCAGGTCAGCATCACCCACAATGACAGCTATGGTGACAACAAGAAGGGACAGGTCTCAGCGACAGACAGACAGCAGGGACAGGTCTCAGTGACAGACAGACAGTAGGGACAGGTCTCAGTGACACCAGCAGTACCGGGGCTCCAATGAGTGGTGAGCTTTCTTTTCTAGGTTCTCAGTGTCACCAAGATGTCACATGAGTCAAGGTCTTGTTTATGCCGTCTACACTGGAGAAAGGCCCCAGTAAGCCTGTGCTGCCAAGGCCCAGATTTGGTGCTAGGAGCACGAGGACTGCTGTGTTTAATGAGTCTGAAGCCCCAGGAGCCTGTGAGGCTGGATGAGGTCACGCAGCAGAAAGGTGTCCCAGTTGGGGCCTGCATGGAGGATTCCAGGTCACCTGTCACCTGTGGCTCTCAAAGCAAGTCATCTTTCCCTCCCAGCTCTGCTTCCCTAAGCGCTTCCCTCCAGGGAAGGGATTTGGGGTTTCTAGTCCACAGGCTGGGCTGAGTCACAGTAGAAGCCAGCCAGGGGGAGAGTGGTCTCGTCTCACAGCTGTGGGTGGACATTATCCCCCACCCCAGGCCTGTTGGGACAGGGCGAACACAGCATGTCCTTCAGCCTTGGCTTTATTCGTTTGGTTCTTTCTTTACACTCTCAGTTCTGGCCTGGGCCAGGCCGGGTGACGGGTGACGGGTGACGGGTGACGGGTGCCGGGTGCCGCAGTGGCTTAGGAGCTGGGAGGCCCATGGGTGGTTGTCACAGACATGAAAATTCAAGAGAGTCTCCAGGTGGAGAGAAGCAGTTGTGTGTGCGCGTGTATCTGAGTGTGAATGTGCAGTTGCACGCTGGGTTCACGTGTGTGAACACTGTTGGCTGCATGTGTGTATGTCTCACACCCGGGAGCCCCCACAGGCCACCGCGTGTGTGGAGCAGGCCAGGGTTTGTGCCCACAGGAGCAGCCTTTCCCCTGCGCCGTCCACAGCCTTTCAGGATCCCACAGAGCACTGAGCTGTCTCCCCACAGTGAGGATGAAAGGCTGGCCCTTTTCATTTCAGGACATTGATAGAGGTGTAACAGGCTGTCTGTTGTGTGTCCCCACGTCCTTCCATCTCTCATCCCTGTCCTTCTTTAACTCCCTCTCCTCCCTCTCCCCTCCCCCCATCCCCTAGCTTCCTTAGGCCACCTGTCTATGTCCAGGTAATCAAATGACCCTGTTCAAACTTTCTTCAATAGTTTAATTTCTCCCAGTTCAGATTCCTTGGGGTTAAACTCTGCTTTTCCTATCCTCAGTCTTGTCCAGTGAGGCAACTCAGAGGGGATTCATGAAGAACCACATTCTTGTGAGGAAAGGGGTGTGGTTGCTCCAGGGCGGGGCTTCACTTTGCGGGGAAGGGGCCACTGCTAAGGACCGAGAAAGATCCATGGTGAGCCTTTTACTATGGGCTGTTTCTGTCTGGAAAATCTCATCCAAGTTGAAACTCTCACCCCTCAGTGAATGGGGCTGGGGTCTTCGGGAGGTGATGAGTTACAGTCTGGAGTTCTCAGCCCGGGGTAGGTACCCCAATAAGAGAAAGACCCAATAAAGACCGTCTCTTCCTCCATATGAGGACACAGTAAGAAGGCGCCATCTGTGAACCAAAGGGAGCCTGACAGCATCTGAAATCTTGGACTTAGAAATTTCTATCTCTGTGATTAACAAGCCACTTAGCTTGTTGGTGCCTGTTGGTGCCTGTTGGTGCCTGTTGGTGCCTGTTGGTGCCTGTTGGTGCCCGTTATGGTGCCTGAGTGGTCCAGGATGGCCTCCCTAATTCACTTTGCCATCCCTGTCAGCTGGGCTTACCCAGCTTCTCCAGAAACCCTTGCTCCCATGCACAGTAGGGCCACACCCTGCAGGCTAGGGGACTGGGGCATTAGGACTACTAGGGCTGCGCTGTGCCTGCCACTGGGATCCCCTGGGGTTTGGCAGTGCCTGCCTTGGCCGTGGGTTGGGGGCCCACACATCCCTGTTATGCTCAACTGCAGGCATTAAGGAGGCAGTGGTCTGGAGCTGCGCTGTGCCCCTTTCTAAGCCGGTCCCAGTGGCAGCTTTGAGTGGCTGAGTCCAGTTTCACACACCACACACACACACCACACACACACACACACCACACACACACACACACACACACACACACACACCACACACACCACACACACCACACACACACACCACACACACACACACCACACACACACACACACACCACACACACACACACCACACACACACACACACCACACACACACACACCACACACATACACACACACACACCACACACACACACCACACACACACAACACACACACCACACATACACACACCACACACACACATACACACCCACACCCCACACACACACACACACACACACCCCAGCTGATGAACACTCAGTCTGGCCCCACAGCTTGGCCCCTGTAAACAGTACAGCAGTCAGTGGGAATGTGCAGGTGTCTCTGCCATAGGCGTAGAGTCCTCTACGTAGATTCCCAGGAGTATAGTCCTCCCTCCAGCCCTTACGTTAACCTGGTGACATCTGCTCATATCCAAACAACGCTCCATTCTCAGCCAGCTCTCTCTCTTAAGTTACCTCGAGGTCCCATTCCCTCTCCTTCCCTTTACTAGGTGTGGGTCTCCAGGTAGAGGATGCTTGGAAGGAAGGCACCACTCAGGGATGCAGGGCTGCAGTCCAGTTCAGCTAAAAGAGAATTCTCTCAGGGCCATGGAAATGCCCTGTGCCCCACTTCAGAGCTCTCCCGTGGGCCCTGCAGCTCAGACATTCATGGTGGGGAAATTGCCCACCATGTGTGTTCTCCTGCAGGCTGGCCCCAGGCTTGCTTTGCTCTAAGCTGCACCCCTCCAGGTCTGGTGACAATGCTGGACACCCATCAGGAATCACACAGAGAAGCAAGCAGCAGGAGGAAGTGGGTAGGAGAGACCTCAGGGTCCTGGCTGGGCTTGGCCTCAGCCTTCACGGCCATCTTCCTGCAGCCTCTGTGACCCTCTAGCTTTGCTCTCAGTTCCTGCCTAGCCTTTGGCATCAGTATTTTGTAAATGTTGGGCTTATAGTCACAGAGTCCATTTTTTTTTTCCAGACTCTACATCCAAATCACAGGCAGAGTCCCTTCCTGCCAGGGCCCTGTCCTGAGGGAGACATTTAGGTATCACGCAGCTTCTAAGCAGCCCTGCAGGCTCTAGCTGGTGGCTGTCGCCCCAACCTCCAGCTCTACCTACACAGCTCCTTCCTCTGCTCTTACAGAGACCATGGTCACTGGGCGAGCGAGGGCCCTTAGCCCAGCGTAATCTCATCTAAACAAACTGTGAAACTCTGGCCTCTAAATGAGTCCATGCTCAGAGGTCCCAGCTAGAGAGGTTTTGGAGGCACACACTGGACCTTACCATGGCAGGGTAGGCCGGACCCACACTGTTCCTTGGCTGTCATTCACCCTTCAGTGAATTGGGAAAGCTTCAGACTCATAGGTGGGGGTTAGACAGATCCATGCAGAGCAGGCCCTCCCATGTGCTAGCCTGGACCTGGGCTATGAGACTTGGGGCTGCCTCTTCTCTGTCAATAAAATGGGCCAACAGCCCAGGAAGGTTTCAGGACTCCTACGGTAAGTCCCATGACGGTCCCCTCAGATCAGAGGGGCTGAGCCAGACCTGGACTCCTGTCCCCTTCCGATGAGCTGCTCTTAGTAGAAACAGGCTTTGGAAGGGAGGAGACATGTGTGACTTGTTTGGGAGCCTCGCGCTGAGCTTTCTAAAAATGGCAATGTCTGGGTTTGGGTTTGTCTTTTGTTTTGGTCCCATGTTCTCGTTATGAAAATTTGGGAGTCGAGTAAAGGCAGATAAAAGAACAAAAAGATACCTAGGGACAGCTATAACTCATACTTTGATGCGTTTGCTTTGGACCCTTTTTAAATTCTTGTGAATTGTCTCAGTCGTTGAGATTGTCCCAGAAAAACAGATTTATACAGCTCTTGGATATCTCAACAGGGTCATATGTCATTGTGGACTTCATTTTTAGTGTGCAATGCAGAGGTCTAGCCTGGGCTCAGACTATTCTGGGGTGGATTGAATTGTGCCATGTGTGGAGGAACTACAGGGCCAGTTAGTGTGTGGGCCAGGGAGAGCCAGTGGTGGTGGCAGTTGTGTCTTTTGTCTGTCATCCAGGTAAGATGGTAACTGCCCAAGAGACACTGGTAGCCATCATCTGTCCTGGAATTCTGGCTCTTAGAACGTCACATATAAATAAGTGTATTCTCAAGTAAACCACCTGAGCCAGAAGGAATTAGCCTTACGGCGCCAGGGTAAGAGATAAAGTTGCTGTTAATATTTTCACCTGCTGGCAGGCTCCATTGCAGTCAGATAATGCTGTGTGCAGAGCAACCCCCTCCCATGTGCGTGTGTGCCCTGGCATCTCCCAGAGCCTTCTCCTGCACCAAATGGGAACAAACCTTCCTAGCATTGGTAGACATTGATAGATCTCTGGCTCCCACTCCAGCCTAGAGATGGGCAGAGTCTGTGCTCCTTGCAGGCATGAGAAGCCAGCAGGGAAAGCTCATGTTCCATCCCTGTCACCACTCACAAGTCTGAGGACAAGGGTGACAAGGTTCCTATGGCTCCTTTCTGTGCTCTTTGGCCAAGGTGGTCACGGTCAGGCTGTCTGTGGCCCCTGGGGACTCCCGTGGCAGCCTGGCATGTGTTCGTCAAACATGTCCAGACTTGAGCTCGTGTGGCCTTGAACAAGATCACTGCAAGTTTTCTCTCCAGAACCCTTCTCAGGGTTTCAGCATACAGGAGTGGGGAGACGGGTGAGGCACCTGGTCTTGTGACCGAGTGAGCCTGGGTTACCGCCTCCTGCCACTCGAGGCTGTCTAGGCTTTGGCCTTGGTTCCCCTCTGTCTGAGCAGCAGAGTCCCTGGGAGCTTCTGTCTGCTCCAGGCAGCCAGTCAAGGACAAGGCTCCTGAAAAATTCAGCATCTCCCTCTTGGAAGCTGAGAATACATGGCCTGGAAGCTGGGTCACATGACCAGCCGCCCACTAAAGGACCAGTGGGTGGTCCTTCTGCTGCTCAAGAGGCAACTGCAGAGCGGTCCCTCACACTCCATCTTCTCTGTACTGTGTGACTGGCACAGGGACCCCCCAGGCCGGGGCCTGTTAACTTCCTTTTCCTGCCTGCACCCCAGCATACAAGTCTGAGTAGACACAATGTTAAGGTCTCAGGGCCTCCTGGGAACCTGGGTACTGGGTTCCACAGTGCTACTGTGGAATGTTGGTCACAGATACCTTGGACGGGGCTGACACAGCTCCTGGGGGCACCAATGTCTTGTTCTAGAGGTTTCTGTGAGAGAGAAGGGTCATGCTCACAGGTGTCCAGTCATAAAGCAGTTGCTCTCAGGAAGTGTTCGGTTTTGACAAGTCTGCTCAGGCCAGAGAGCCTGCTGGGTACACAGCACAGTCCTCAGCCTCAAGGTACAGGGACAAAGATGGAGCAGAGACTGAAGGAATGGCCAACCAAAAACTGGCCCAGTTTGATACCCATCCCGTGGGCAATAACCAATCCTTGATACTATGAATGATACTCTGTTACGCTTGCTGACAGAAGCCTAGCATAACTGTCCTCTGAGAGGCCGCGCCCAGCAGCTGACTGAAACAGATGCAGATACCCACAGCCAAACATTAAATGGTATCTTGTGGAAGAATTGGGGGAAGGATTGAGAGACCCGAAGAGGACAGGGACTCCACAGGAAGACCAACAGAGTCTACTAACCTGGACCCTTGAGAGCTCCCAGAGAGCGAATCACCAACCAAAGAGCATGCAAGGGGTGGACAGAAGCCCCATGCACATAGGTGGCAGATGTGCAACTTGGTCGTCATATGGGTCTCCCAACAGCTGGAGCAGGAGCTGTCCCTGACTCTGTGGCCTGCCTGTGGATCCTGTTCCCCTAACTGGGCTGCCTTGTCTGGTCTCGGTGGGAGAGGATGTGCCTAGTCCTGCAGTGACTTGAGGTGCCAGGGTGTGTTGGTACCCAGGGGTGGCCTCCCACTTCTCAGAGGAGATGGGGAAGGGCTGTGTGTGGGAGACTGGGAAGAGAGGGGGGCCTGGGATCGGGATGTAAGGTGAATGAATAAATCAGTGGGAAAAAAGGGAGAGAGCAGCTGTTTTGGGGTCATCCTGCACTGGCGGGGAGGAGCCAGAGGGGGGCACTCAGGAGGCAGCAGGGCCGGTGGTGAAGGGGAGCAGATGTACACAAAAATGAGCAGTGTGGACGTGCTTAGCGGGGAGCACACGGCTTCCTCCCTCGTCGTCCGTGCCGTCACCATCTATGACATCTGCGGATTTGAGCCTCAGTTTGAGGATTTGGTCTGCTCGACAGTGAGTTTCCACAGGCGGTTTCCACCGTCAGCGTCTGCTGCTTCAGTATTTTTCAAGAGCATGCTGGTTTTTCTTGTCCCATCTGAATGAGCTCACTGGCTCCTGTCAGGTCTATGGACACCGGTCAGTCTGGTTTGAGAGACTCCATGGAGCAGCTCCAAGTGACAGGCTGGGTCTCACACTCCTGAACTCTGACCTTTGAGATGGCTTCAGTGTCTGGTGCACAGACTACAGAAGCCCTGATTCAGTCCCAAGGGCTTTGTCAGCTCTCTGTGGGATCTGTGGGACCACGCTTTTCCACCCTCAGCCAAGGCGGTCTTCCCAAGAGTCAGGGAGGAGGCTTCTGCCCAGAGCAGAGAGTGGAGCTGGGAGCAAGGTGGGGAGGGCCATGGGTCTCACTGGTCTCCTGTTCAACCTTTCTTATTCCACAGAATGGGCCAGGCTAGGCCAGAGTGCAGCCTTCAGGGAGCCAGGCACTCCATTCTGGCCTCAGAAGGACCTGAAACCTGTGAAGGGTACGCAGCTGCTTGCAAACGGTGGCAGCTTCCTGTCAAGGGGTGACAGTCGGCAGCCACACTCAGCCAGGAGCAGGCAGCTGTGTTCCACTTAGATGCCAGGCAGGTGGCCAGACAGAGGCACAAGCACCTGCTTGGCTGACAGAAGGCTAAAGCAGGAATGTGCTGGAAAGTCCCCTGTGATTCCTGGGAATTCCAAGGCTCCCTTGTTGTGGGGGCCTTGAGATGTTACAGGAGTTTGCTCAGTGCCTCTCAAGGGAGCCATTAGGCTCCTACAGCCTCTCCTTCCTCACTCAGAAAGTCAAGTGTCCATTTTTAAGAGAACACCTCATGGCCTGAGAGATGGTTGGCTGAGCTCTTGGGTCCTTCAAGGGAGGACCCTCTCGCTAGGGTTCTCCACACAAGTCTAAAGAAGGGAAGGGCCATACAGGATCCCACACAGAAGGCCTTGCACAGGGGTTAATTCTCTGATACCACTGGGAATACATGTGTGTGTGTGTGTGTGTGTGTGTGTGTGTGTTTGTGCACGTGCATGCGTGTGTGAGTGTGTGCACAAGTTCAAGGTGTGTGCACACATGTGTTGCGCAAGTGGGTGTGAACATGTGTGGGCAGGTGTATGGAGCTCATAGGGCGGCATTATGTGTCAATCATTCTCCCCTTAGTTTTTGAAGCAGAGCCTCTCACTAAACATGGAGCCCAGTAATTTGTCTAGACTGGACGGCCAACAAATTCCAGAGTTCCTCCTGTCTCCACCTCCTTGGTGCTAGGATTATAGGCATGTGCCACCATACCCAATGCTCTGCATGGGTTCTGGGGATCGGAACTTCTTTATCTACACCTTAGTGTCACCTTAGTTTGCTTTATGACCTTGTCATAAAACACTGACTAAAAGCAATTTGGAGGAAGGGAAGGGTTTACAGATCACTGTCCATCACAGAGGAATCCAAGACAGGAGCTCAAGGCAGGGACCTAGAGACAGGAACTGAAGCAGAGACCATGGAGGAGTGCAGCTCTCTCTATCTTGTTCAGCTACTTTCCTTATATAGCCCAGGCCCAACAGCCTAGGGATTGCAACACCCACAGTGGGTTGGGATCTTCTACTGATGGAGAAAATGTGCCACAAGCACTCCTGCAACCAATCTGACAGACAAGCACTCCTACAGGCCAATCTGACAGAGACAGTTTCTCAACTGAGGTTCTGGCTTTCCAGGTGTGTCTAGGTTTGTGCCGTCTTCCCAGTCCTGTCTGAAAATTCTTACCATCTGCACAGACCCTGGTATTCTGCACCAGGCCCCTCAGTGAAGGAGTGACTCATCTGGTAACACCCTTGCACCAGGGGTACTCGCCGGCTGCCTGTTCTCTCTGTGTATCTGTGGCGAATGGAACTCAGGCATTGCTATCCACCTCTCCTTCTCAACAGCTTGGCCCTGTGCATTCATCACTGCTCAAGGCTGGTGGCATATTTGTTACCTTTACATAACTGTGACCAAAATGCCCAGTAGATACAACTAGGGAGAGGTGGCTGAGCAGCCCAGGTCATGTGGGGGGTGTGTGTGTGTTTGAGGCTATCACAGTGAACCAGAGAACTAGGCCTGACTGAGGGGCCAGACAACCCTAGTGACACACCTCCTCCATCAAGGCCTCACCTGAGATTCCTCAAATAGCGCCACCAGGTGTATAACAAGTGTCATAACATGAGCCTGTGGGACACTTAGGATTCAACAATAACAGATAGCTACAGAGTGGGCCTGTACCCCCAGCACCCTACCCCTCACCTAATACACACTGAAGCCCAGGACGGGGGGACCAACAGACCCAGGCCCTATTGGCTGTACCCCCACCCTTGGACCAGGGTCCCTGAGCCTCCCTGTTTTTCCAACAATAAATCCACCCCTAGCCATTGTATAAGCAGGGTTCGACGTCCATCCTGTCAGACTCCAGTAGTTTTCCCCATCAGCCACCTCAGAGTATTCTGGGGGTGACCTCAAAGGCTGTCCTGCTTTCTTTCTAACACCAAGTCCACAGCCTCAAGAAAACCCCACTAGAAGAGAGAGGCTGCCATTCTGACTAATGGCTATTGTATCACAGTGACAAGAAGACCTAGCTAAAGAAATGAGTACTGCCTCCCCTCCCATCATGGCTTCTCTGTGCCCCTCACCAGACCGAAGACCTGTCCTGACCATATGTCCAGGAGCACCCCTCAGCATGGGGAACATGACAGCTGCCTCATCTGTCCTTATTGGATGCATTTGTGAAATAAAGAGAGAAAGAAGAAACTAAGCTTTCCAGTGCTGTTTGGGGAATCATAGGGCAGACATGCAGAGAAGCTATAGGGGGGTAGAGGGGATCAAAAAGTAAGAGATGGGCCTCAAATAGATACCCCGTCGGCCTAGCAGCACCCAAAGAAGCCGGCCTTCTTTGCCTTCATGTTTCTGTGTTGGAATAATTTAATCCAGACTTTAAAATGTACATGTCTGCAGCTGGAAGGATGGCTCAGCGGTTAAGAATGCTTGCTGCTCTTGAGCCTGAATGGGGTTCCTAACACCCACATCAGACAGCTCATCACTGCCTGTAATCTCAGACCCAAGGTACATGCACGCATGCACACATGCATGCACACACATGCGTAGAATCTAGACATGAAAGTAGTAAAACGGTTGGCTTTCCCCGCTCCACCCACTACAAGCCTCTCAATGGAAGCAAGGGTGAATCTGCACCCGACCCGTGGCTCAGGATCTACCAGATCTGCCAATGTCACTGTCCCCAAGGGCAATCACCCTGCTTCCCAGTGGAATGATTGTCTAAAGAAGCAGCCTAAGAATCCTGTCCCTGTCCTGACACAGAACCCAGTGCTCACCCTTCTGTGGCCCCCTGCTGGACAGCAGAAACACGGCCCCGCCTCATGGCCTATGAATCACTCTTCTGTTTGACCTTAGCTGTTGAGGGCCAAGTGAGGGAAGGAGGGCTAGTCCAGTCTTGTGAACTGTCTGGGGAGAGCTGGTAACACCCTGCAGAGTACTGGGTCCGGAGGACCCAGGCCATGATCTGGACAGACAGGTTTTATCTGCTGTGATGTGGGCCAGGAGCCAAGGTCACCTGCTGCCCTAGGCTCTACCGTCTGTGCTATGCCCTCTGAGTTTCTCTATAAGCCATGCTGATTCTGTAACCCCGAACTGTGGGCTAGCCACACAATCTTAGAATAGAGCGAAAAGCCAAGTATTCATTGTCCCTTCATACAACATGTATTTTGCATTCTTGACACGGACCAGAAAGGTGTTGGGACCACTGAACTGCCTGCCATCCTTGGCGTTGCTTTAGATGAATCCCCCATGTCCCCTGCATCCTGGCCTGAGTGATGAATTTCCCATGGTCTCTGGTGGTGACCATGGCTCCTGGCAGGCCCCACAGCTGCTTCTGGGTCAGGCAGGTCTTATGACCTGACTGTTTGACAGGGGGTCACTGGGACATGTCCGGGCCCCATGGGTAATTTGGGAGTCAGAGTCCTCTGCCTCATGTCCTACACTGTTTGCTCCTGTGTCAAGAACAATCTAAGGCTATGACCCACTGGCTGCTGACACAAGCCAGGTGGTGATACTGGCTCAGAGCAGGTGCTCATTTCTCCCAGTGCCTGCTGTGCCCCCGCCCATCCTCTTGAGTGTCACAGTCTGTTTCTCGTCACCAGAAATGCTCCACCTGAGGAACATTAGGACAGACCCAAGCCAGTTCTGTAATAATTGTGTAATGAAGACTGAGAGGGAAGGAGAAAAAGACATGGGAAGTGTGTGTGTGGGAGCACTGCCCTGGGTTGGGGGAGCACTGCCCTGAGAGGGAGCACTGTCCTCGGTGAGGGAGCACTGCCCTCGGTGAGGGAACATTGCCCAGGGTGGAGAGTGGGGAGGGGGCACTGCCCTGGGTGGGGAAGGGGCTTTTCTAAGCCGTACAGAAGTCAGTCACTGTGTGCAGGCGATGCGTCCAGTGCCCTCTGTGTCCCAGGACCGAGTAGGATACATGAATGAGTGTACACGGATGTGCAAGGTTATGCACTGGCCACGGAGCTCAGGGCATAGTTGGCCGACAGGCGTGGTGCAGTGATGGGGCTCTGCAGCCTGAGAAATTGGAGATGATGCCGTGTGGGATACAGCTTCAGGGACAGGGAAACCATTGCCACCATCCGTGGCCCTCTAGGTGGTCCAAGGGTGCTAGAGAAGAAGGTGCCCGTGGTGTGAAAGTAGCCCTCTAGTTCCTGGCCCATCCCAGTGTATACTAGTGACCCTCAGTACATGCCAACCAGGACTGTGGAGCATCTAAGTATGAGTGAGACACCCAAGAAACCTAGAGGTAAGACCTACCCCAGGACACTCTGTCATCCTGCAGGCCCGCCTACTGGTCCTCTGTCCTGGAGTATTCATGTTCATGTATGACACTGCCTGGCGGGGCTACACCTCCGCACACTCGTAGGTCCATCCACAGAGTGGTAATGCTGGCTAAAGTGGGGTTCTTGACCTCTGATGTGCTCATTGGTTTGGGGCTTGGATGGCTCAAGAGAGAGAGCCCAGGCTTGGCTTTGCTGGGTCTGCAGTCATTGGTTCCACTTGAGCCCAAATGTCATTAGGGCCCAGGTCACGGCCCACGATCTGACACCAAACCAGACACAGCATCCTGGAATTTGGAATGCTTGACATGGTGGCTAATGTCTTCTGCTTGACCATGGGACAGACTGAAGGTCACAGGAGCCCATCTGCCAACCAAGAAGCGGTGGCCCTGTCAGTGTCCCCAATATGTGGCGGATGTCAGTCCCATATCCTCCATGTGCTCATAGCCTCTCAACCAGGACCACAGGGATTCCGCTGGGATCAGAGGTAACACTTCTGAAATGAAAATGAGAACACAGGGAGAAGGCGGGGCTGGCTGAGCTAGGTGCCACAGGATGGGGACCAAAGTCCTGAGAGCAGAGGCGCAGGAAGGTTGAGCTGGAGGGGAGGCTCTAACAACACTGTGCACTGGGAAGATTCATGGGCTAGCCTCTGCCACTGTTGATGGGTGGGAGGAGGGGGCTTGTGATACACCCAGGCACCTGCGACTATGCTGGGTACTGTGCCTTTGGTGGCCGGGCAAGGCTGGACCTGAGGAGCTAAGTGTATGTGGCCAGTAATCCCCACAGGCTGCTCAGGCAAGGGCCACTTGGCACCTGCTTCAACAAGCTGTCTCAGGAAAAGCCACTTGCTTACTGGCCTTCTGCATAGCCAAGGGTGAGAAGCCTGGAGATGGGACTGGGCAGCCTATGCTGTCTTCTCTAAACTGAAGAGGGTCAGCCTGAGGCCTTTGAGGACATTCCATAAATATCCCAGTATCTCCTGCAACCCAAGAGGAATAAGTCTGAACTGCCGTAGCCTCCAGATAAGCACAGAGACCTGGGTGGCACTGCCACAGCCCACAGATAAGGTGGCATTGCTGTACCTTGTTTTGTTTCTGCTGTTATCTGATACGTTCTTATTATTGATGCCACACAAGGGGGGACATTCCCTGACAGAAACACTCCAGTGCCCACCCAGGCTGAAGGGCAGCTCTGGCCATGAAGCCCTTGGCTTCTCCTCTATTCAGGCCCCTCCTTGGTACTTGTGTATTGAGAGCGGGCATCTGCTCTCAGAAGGTTGTGTGGATGCCAACGGGAAGGTATTTCCAGAGACACACTGGCGCTTTGAAGTTGGCTGGGTCAGAGATGACCCTGAGATGAGACACCTTTCTCCCCTTCCTCTTGAAGCCCTTGTAGGTCTTGAGAGGGCGGGAGGGCATGCCAGTTAGGACGATGATGTCATTTCATGCAGTAGCTTGCTTGGAAAGAGGATCCTGGACACCACAGCAGCTCACATCCAATTCCTGAACTCCTGACTCAGCTCCTTTGAGGTTGAGGCAATGACACACTTCTGGCTTAGGGTAGGGTACTGTCACGGCAGCCGGAAGCCCACGATGGACACAGACCCTCCGAAAACAAAGCTCGGCCCATTGGACAAAGGCTCCTTTCATTTTAAAGGATCTTGCCAAAGGTCCCATCTCCCAGTAACTAGACAGTTCACCCTGTCTTCTAGAATGGCCATTGTGGTCCTAAGGACCTGCCCCATTTTGACTGGATGTGCCCAGCCTGCAGGCCACGAGCACGTCCAGACTTGGGTGAGCAGTCTGGTCTTGCTCTCCGCTCGCAAGCCCTCCGTCCCTTGGCTCTGACTTCCTCTGGACCAACCCCTCAGCTGAGTTGAGATGCTATGCAGACACGCATGTAGGTCACTACACAATCACGGTGGCTTCTGAGCCCCGCTATGACCCTCTAAAGACAGGACTAGGAAGTTGGCCAAGAATCCTCTTCTGCCTTCAGCAGCTCACTGGTTGATCACACAGTATCTACCAGCACCCTCGAGGGGCCATCAGTGTGGACCAGGGACACTAGTGCCGGGCTGAAGGAATATACTTCTGAGACCCTCATCTGGTCATGTGCAACCTAATCTGGTGAATGTCCGATGTGCAAATGCTTCTTGTCTGGCTTCGGATGGTTTGTAAGATGTCTGGAAGTGACAGCTCCAGTGCTGCCCGTGGTACCGAGCTTGGGTGCAGGCCTGGGGGATGAAAGAAAGACTGAGACTCGGGTCATTCATTGTGAGAGAATGCCAATGCCTTTACTGGGCAGGTTCAATATATACACCAAGCCAGGGAAGGAAAAACACAAACTCAGGAAAAAAACAGGAACTCACCTGGGGGGACAATTGGATGTCAAGTGTAAATTCCCTTCCTGGGGCACCATGCCTTAGTCAGGATGTTTTTGATCTTAGAGGAACCACAGAATGTTACTTAGTAGACAGCAACACACAGAAAGTCTCAGCCAGGGCATAGCAGCCCTTTGAGGTCCTACACGTAAGTTTTTCTGGAGGTTTCCTTAGATCTCTCAGGCAGAGTGGTAGGGGGATAGATGTATTCACACCAAGCACCCATCTCCTGCTCTGCAGACATTCAATATGGACTCCCCTAAGATTGTACTTCTCCAGGGTAGTGGCCCATCTCAGTGGGGTTTGTTCTCAGGTGAGCAGGGGACAGAGCATCTCGTCCAGGCCATGTTCCTAGCGTCATTATGGGGAGTGGGCACTTCCTATGTATTCTCCGGATGGATATAATAGATAGGTGGTGGTTGGATGTGGCTCCCTGGCAGGCTAGCTGGGAGGATGAATAATTGCTGAAAGGGTAGGTGTGTGAGTTGGTAAGCGGGTAGATATACTGGTGGACGGTGGATAGACAGACAGACAGATGGGTGGGAATAAAAGTCACCTAACTGTGACAGCTGAAGCATCCTATGTACCAAGTGGTATGCCCCAGAAAGGCCATGATCTGAGAGAACAAGATTAGCTGGCAGAGGGGCACTGGGGTCTTACTTTCAATGACAAGGAGATGACCGCCCCAGGCAAGCCCAGGAACTGGACTTTCCAGAAAACTCAACTTTGTCCTTTAGCCCCAGCACTCCTGAGCTACAGGAGCACAGCAGGGGACAGAGGCCGCCTGGTGACACTGATGGCTTTTTCGGTGGTCTAGGCCATGCTAAGAGGGTGTTCTGGATTGCTTCTGATGAACCAGCTCCCTTGGAGGCGCCGGTTCAAGCTCACGCCACGTGGAGAACTGAAGGCAGATAGCCGTGAGAACTTCAGGATTCAAGGATGGTTGAGCAACGGGGAGAGTCCTGACTCAGTCTGCTGTCTGGGCTGCAGAGCTGTTTCTCAGGCCTGCTTCTTGTTGGAGTCTGACCCCAGAACAGTGGGTGAGAGGATGCGTCAGCTCCCAGCATTGCCTTCCTGGACTGTGTCCTCCCGTTACCCCTGTAAGGTCACACCGTTGTCTCCCTCAGTAGTCCTGGAGACAAGTCTGAGGCAGAGCGGTCAGCTGCATGGGGGCAACCGAAGGCTGACCTCTGTGTTCCCAGATGAGTCAGCATGTGATGGTCACTTTCTTCATCATCCACGGGCCCAAATAAGTCACCCTGAGGAGGGGAATTTTTATCCCCAAGCACCATGCTCCCTGTTGCCTGCAAAGCTCATGAGTCACGCCTCACTGCCTATTTTTAGGTCATTCTCCTTCAAAGTTGCTCTGGGAACTCGCCTCCCACACCCTGCTCCAACAGACATCAAACACATCTGCGTGTGGCCTGGTGTCCGCTGTAGTGTGACCAGACCATGGGGACTGAGGTTGTTGCACGGACCTCCCCACCCCCTCCCAGGGAGTTCCTCAGCCTACTTCAGCAGCCATGATGGTCACTTTGTCTCATTCAGCTAGAGCAGGTCAGGAGCGCCGAGCAGGAACCAAGCAAAGGCTACTAGGTCAGAAGGGTCAGCCAGTATCCAGAAAGTATGTACTGGCGGCTGTCAACTCTGGTCCCAGGCTCTGTTTCTCAGCATACAGAGCAATCCCACGCTGGACATCCTGCTCTGCCCATCATCCTAAGAAGGGCTGAGTAAGACCAGCAACTCAGCCATTTGTCTATTTTAATGATTCTCAACCTCCCTAAAGCTGCGACCCTTTACCTCGGTTCCTCAAGTTGTGGTTATCCACAACCATAAAATTATTTTCATTGCTGCCGTTATGAATTATAACGTAAATCTCTGTGTTTTCCCAATGCTCTTACACGACCCCTGCGGAAGGGTCAGTCAACCCCCAAAGGCTGAGGACAACTGACATACCTGCTGAGTACTTGCTATGGAATTCACCCTGGGAGACCAGATCTGGAAAGAGACGCTGAGAAGCACAGGGGCTGATGGGAAAGGTCCGCTGAGTCAGGGAAGGCTCCCCAGAGGAAGGAGGATGGACGGGTGTGGTGTCGACCAAGCAGAGAACCTCGAGGCTTTCCAGCATTGTCCTCATACTTGAGGTCTCACCAGGGTCTAGAGAGAGCCAGTCAGACAGCACCAGCTCACCTGACAGGGTTTCCAATCAGGCTGAGATGAACCCAAAGATAACCGTTCCAACGTTACTCGTCACGATGACACATGAGCTCCCCCCAACATGGGTGCACACGCGCACGTGTCTGTGCGCGTACTGAGATGCCCCATGGTGTCTAACTCTTCGTTACAGACAAAGCAGCCAACAAGATGTATTTACAAGAGAAAAGTCATATTTGGCTCTGGGTCTCCGAAGTTCAAGTTCACTTCTCTCTGACTGTGGTGTTGCCTGTTATGTTGTTGTGTCATGGCGTTAGATCATGATCGAGGGAGCCTGGTCTTCTCGTGGCTGCTGGGAAACAGGGAGAGCCAGGAAAGGGGTGAGGGTCTGACTGTCACCAATGACATAATATTCCAGTAAGCTCCACTTCCAAATATTTTATCATTGTCAACAACAGCATCCCCAAGGGGTCTAATCACTCAATCCAGGGACCTTTCAGGCCCTTGGGGGATATTATGGTTACAGGATACAATCAGCCCTGTCCTCCCGGTAATGGTGGCCATCAGCCGAAGCAAACTCAGTGCAAAGGAGTATGGCATCCTTCAAGATTCTGCTCCCACAGTTTGGGACAGTTGTGACAGGGGCAGACTTCCTTGTGGGTGGGTCCAGTTTTCAGGTAATAAGGATCACAGCGTTTAATTAGAACATCCTCTCAGAAACTCGACGTGAAAGTGACGGCAGCGAGAGTCACAGAAGTGACCAAAGCCGGTGGCATTGAGCGGCACAAGGCTACAAAGAGCAGAGGGAGCTTGTGGTGGTGACAGAGAAGGCACATTTCTCCACAGTGCTTCACACGGTGACCCCACAACTCATGTTCAGACTCCCAGAGTGTCTTCACAGTGGCAGTGGATGTTCTCCTCAGACCATGGAGGCCTGTGTACCACAAAGGCTATTGGAAGTCGGGCTTCAGCAGAAGATACTCCAGCTCCTCCCTGGAGCACCTCCTTGTCCCACTCTGTCCCCTCACAGGAAGCCAACTCAGAGCAGAGAAAATAGCCAGATCTTTGGAGGAGGCTACAAGACAAACCCACCATTGTCCGTGCAAACTTGCAAGGCAAAACAACAGGCTTTTCCACTTTGGAGTCTCTAGCCTGAGGTATTCTGAGTGCTTTCACTACTTCAGAGAGCTCACTGTGAAGAAATATCACAAACCTTCAAGACCAAGGCCGCTGGGCCCTCCTACCTCCAAAATGCCAGCCGCCCTGGCCCTCAGAATCTGTTTCACTGCCCAAGTCCCTCAGTGTCAAAGGTCCTCCTAATGGCTCTCGGAGTTTTCCACCCCCAGGGCCTCTTCACCTCCAACTGGTCTTGATCATCCTGTGTGAATGAGAAGCACCTAGGCTAGCCAAGACATTAGGGTGTGTTTGAGGGAGCCATCCCAGTCAGCTGATGGGCAAAGGGGAGACCGGAGAACACTTGTGAATTAGAGTAGGCAGAACCCCACCCCCGCCCTTACCCCAGCCCCACTCCCACCCCCGCAACAGTGACGCTCACCGTGTGAATCAGAGCTTCTGAAATCATC
Organism: Rhabdomys pumilio; assembly: GCA_030674055.1. NCBI lineage: Eukaryota > Metazoa > Chordata > Mammalia > Rodentia > Muridae > Rhabdomys > Rhabdomys pumilio. The sequence continues at coordinate 45,758,580 of JANHMN010000018.1, forward strand.
AGCCAGAATAACATTTTTTCTCTTTTAAGTTGTCTTTCTGAGGTATTTGGTCACAGTAATGAGAAAGCTGGCTACCAGACAGGCCTCCAGTTCACCAGCCCAGTCCTGTGTCTTGCCCTGAGATGCTCACTGCATCCCAGGCATCGTGACTAGGCCCTTTCCAGACTTCTAACTCTATAGTCTCCTGGGCCTTGCTCGTGGCTCCACCCGCTACCCCCTACTCCTCCATCCCTCATCTCCCATCTCCCTCACCCCCACCCTACCCCGATCCTCTGCCTACATGTCCTTTCTCCACAGTTCTCCTGAGGAAAGAAAGTCTTGTTCTGCTGGAGTCTCTGGTTCCCAGAACCCGGGGTCACTGCTGGTTGCAGATCTTTAGGCACCTTTTTTGGGTAGAAGACAGGACTCTAAAAATCAGACTGTTCTATGTATCTTCAGTTTGGTGGTTAGGTGTGTGTGTGTGTGTGTGTGTGTGTGTGTGTGTGTGTGTGTGTGTGACAGACACTTCTTGAGGGATTAGTTACCTGTGGACAGAGTTAGCAGGTGACATTCAGTGAACAGGTAGATGAAGGCAGAGGCATTGGGGTTTCCAGATAACCAGTTAACTGTGGCTCAAGTAAGGAACTGGGGTTTCCTGGCAAAAAGTAGCTTTTAAATGCCTGTTCTAACACTTGAGGGTGACGCTAGGCTGGAGGGCAGGGGCGGTGCCCTCTGTCCTAGGGCCTAACTGTGTGAGCCTACACTCATGCTGGGGCTGAGAGAGTCACAGGGCCAAGTGTATACACCTGCCCAGACCAGTGCCTTTCATGGGGCGTTGCCAACAAGGATAGAGGGAACCATAGACCTTTGTAGCTTTTACTGGGGCCTCTGGACTGATCCCATAGGCCAGTGGTTCTCAGCCTGTGAGCTTTGACCCCTTTGGAATTGAGTAACCCTTTCGTAGGGTTCACCTAAGACCATCAGAAAACACAGAAATTCATATTATGATTCATAACAGTAGCAAAATTATAGTTATAAAGTAATAGTAAATATAATTTTATGACTGGGGGTCACCACAACACAGGGAACTGCAGTCAAGGGTCACGGCATTAGGAAGGCTGAGAAACGCTGTCCTTAATTAGGACACCCTCATGGAAAGACTTTCCCAGGGAACCTGGGGTCTTCTCCTTCTGTGGAGCCTCTTGGAACAACCTGACCTATGGGGACATTTGTGGGCTGGGCTGGGTCAGTTGCTCCACAGTTGGCTTTGTCCAGCAGCCAGTGGCTCCCTGACTTCACTCTGTAAGGCTAGAGGCTATCACAGCCCACTGCAGGATTGACTCATAGACACACTTGTAATGGCATCCAGCTCATGGCCATCGATGCCCCTGTAAGGTACATAATGGGATTAGTGTTCCTCCAATGGGGAGGAGACTCTGGACCGTAGAGGGGGTGGGACCAGTGTCACCAGAGACAAGCAGAGAGAACTAAAGGCCCAGGAAGAGGAGGAAGGTGGAGATGAGGCTACTGCCTTGTCCAGCAGAGGAGCACCTGCCACCAGGAGCTGGACAGAGAGGACAAGTAGGCTGAGGACTTAGGCTCTGACTGCACAGTGGGAACTTCCTGGTTCTGTCAGCTGGAGGGGCAGGGCCTGGAGATACTGTCTGCTTCTCTGGCTGTGGGGGACACTAGGCATTCTCTACTAGGGCAAAGGTTGATCACAAGAGAAGGTGAGAAGCTGGGGGACTCCATGCTCCAGAGACAGAGGGTCCTAGACAGAGGGTGTCTCACATCTCCTTCCCTGTGAGGAAGAGACTCTTCCAGTCTGTCTCCTCAGACACTCACCATCCCCAGCAGCCTTTACCCCATGTGATCTGACAGCCTCCATTCCATTTGGCATTAGGGATCTTGTCAGACCTGGCTGAGGGGATAGTAGCTGCCACCTTGGCCATACCTCCAGCTCTGTAAGGAAGTGAGTTGGTGACACTTGAATCCGGACGGACAAAGGTAATGGACTAAAGGCAGTCTTTGCCTATGATGTGGTCAAATCTGCCCAGCCCCATCCCTATCTGCTCTGAGGCCAGGAAGCTGAGTAGGTAGCCCTGGTAGCCCTGGCTGCCAGAAATCTGTCTGAAGCAGAAGCTGCCCTGGGGCTGCCTGTTTTTTCTGGCTGAGGACAGGCTGGGAGCAACCACAGAGACCTAGGTTTCTTGGGGCTCCCCACGAGCTGCTTACCAGGCAGAAGGATTCCTGGGCAGCTCTCCAGCGAACAGAAGGCTTTACACCCCTAACAGACCACAAAGCAGAAGCCAAGGCCTTGGTGCTGGCCTCAGCTCTTGGTGCCTCTGCATAGCCCCTGCAGTAAGCGAGCGAGCTCGAGGACACCCAGTCCACGCAACCCAGCGCTATCTGGAGTTTGCTGCCCCTGGTGAACATGGTACAGCCGTGGGTGGGTGGGCTTGCACTGCGCTAATGTTTCCAACCGCATAAGGACACCGCTACATTCCTTTGGATCCTGGAGGCTATTTCTGCCCAAAACTGCACCCGGCTTTGCTTAAGGAGTCAGCGTTGGGCGTGCTGGAGTCGCAGAAAAACGCCCTATCCATCCTATGGCCCCAGCCTTGGAAACCCACTGGAAATAAAACCTGAAATAACAAAAGGACTGGGCACACTCCAAAGGGCTTCAGAGAGAACTCACTCCAGTGAGTAGGAGCCGTGCTCAAGAGCCAGCCCTGAGCTGTGGGTGGGCGGGGGCTTTGTAGAGGATCTCAAGCCCAAGGGGCTGAGGACTGACATGGAGACCTGCCTCATGTACTGTGCCTTTGGTGATGTCTCACAGACTCCTTTTCTGTGAGAAAGGACCTTATTACCACCCTGACCCTGCCTACTGTCACCACCTCAGGCGCCTGTGCCATCCATTCTGCCTGTCCCTCATTCCATTTGGGTTCCGGGACCTCTCTCAGGATTGGTCAATGGGATAGTAGCTTCTGCCTCAGATACACATCCAGCTGTATAATGAACTGACTCAGAGAGACTGGACCAAAGCAGCTTGGAAAGGGAGCATTTGGCTAGGGGACAAGGCCCCTCTTCCACCTGGATAAGAAGGCACATTTTTCTCTCGGTCCTAGGAACCACAGACTGGTCTCTCTGGATCTGATCACTGTGGAATCGCTGAGATGCACTGGACAGGGACTGGATGCTCTGGTGAGCTTTAAACATCCTTAGGGGTCAACATAGTTTATAATGCATGCCTGGTGACTCCACAGAACCAGGGCCTTATCTCAGGAATCACCCAAAGTACAGTAAGATGTAAGCTTGCTGGATGAAGGCTTGTCAAACAGCCAGTGACAATGGCTTATGCAGCTGGCTTCATCCCCATGTGTGGACAGTGCCCACCCCTGGCTGGTGACATGTTGCCAAGGAGGACAATGGAGTTCACTGTTTGAGATGGTACAGGCGTGACCTCTAGCAGAAGCTAGCCTCCAATGATCAGCATTCGAGGGATGAGGGCAGGTCCTGTCAGGCTGTGGTGTCTCGAAAGGATTTGTGCCAAGACCCTCCAAGTGAGCAAGCTCACTAGGTAGCTACATCAACTGTACCTCTCCACAGCACTAACAGAATGCTCCACAGACCAGAAAACAAACGAGTCCATGTACACAGTCCACAGTTACGTCCAAATACCCCTTTCAAGTCACCCATAAGACACCAGTCCTTGGCAGAATGGAGGGACCTGTGGAAGGCATGTGTCTACCACTGTCGCCCTGCTCTGGTCTTCCTATGTGAGAGTTCACTCACTAAGCTAAGACATCTGTGGCTGATGAGACTCACGGAAGAGCCCACAAGAAGCAGAGGTGCAGCTTGCTGGGAGCCCAGTGATCGGCAGGAGCTGGGCCCTGTGTGATGATGGATGGATGGAGGGGACCAGCCTGAGAGTAAGGGCTTGGGTCTGTTCCCAGTAGTTGTGAGGGTTCCAGAACCCAGGCATCGGAGAGCTCACACGGCCCTCCCAAGAGCAGGTCTGGGATCCATCTGATGACCTGTAAACATTCCATCTGGCCCCGCTGGCCACACCCATCCTAAAACTGCAAGGAAAGGAGGTACCTTCTCCTTGGCTGGGTCACCATGCCCCTTCCCCACCAACCAACCTGGACATTCTGGACAGCTATCTGCAGGAAGCACTGCAGAATCCACGACTTTAAAACCCACCCACGGGGGTCACCCTGTTTCTCAGGGTGACCCCTCCAGGGCTTTCTCCACCTCTGAGCCACTGGTGTGTGAGCCAGGAGACAAGTTCCCTGCAGATAGGCCGTAGGTCTGTGAAAGTGGAGAGTGGTGGCACCATGCATGGGTGGGGCCTATCACCCAATTTTGGGGAGCAGGCAGGAGGCCAGGCTGTTCACACCTCCTCAGCCCACTGGGGGACCCTGGTCAGTGTGTACTGAGCTTGGGCCTTTACCATGAGTTTAACTGCCTGGGGCCCCTCCTAGCATGGACAGGCCAGCTTGGATGTCTCCTATGCACTCTGTGGATAGCATTTTCCCACAGGACACGTTGTCCTGAGGGTCACATTGCCCCCGTGGGTCACACTGTCCTGAGAAGGTCACATTGATCTGAGAGGGTCACACTGCCCCAGGGGTTTCAGGCCCTTTGCCCAATGCTTGTCCTGCATTCTCCCTAGGAGTCAGCAGAGGGGAGGGGATGCTCTATGGTCCACCCCTGGCCACCCAGCCCACCTGTCCTCTATGGGCTTTGTGGCATCTGAGCCATTCTGTGCTCATGTTCACCTCCATGGCTCTGGGTTATCCTGTGCTCATGACCACCTCCATGGCCCTGGGCCATCCTGTGCTCATGTTTATCTCCATGGCCCTGGGCCATCCTATGCTCATGCTCACCTCCACAGCCCCTCTCAGCTTGCCACCTCTGCTGGTCTGAGGTCTGCAGAGGCCTTTCTTCTGTCCTCAGGACTGTGACCTGTCCTTCATCCCTTCATTCCCCCAACTTCCCTCTCTCCAGCCCTCTTTGGTCTTCCTCATGGCCATGGCCCCTAGCATTCCAGTGCCAGCTGGTCCACCTCAATCACTGTCCCCTTCTGGAAGGAGCCCCCACCTGTCCTGGACACAGGTCAGAGACACATTCAACCCCAGCATGTGTCCCTGGATCCCCTGCTGTGAGCCGTTTGTCAGGCCCTAGAGCTCTCACATCTGCCTCACATAAGCCCCCAGGTGCCTTTGGGTTGCTGCATAGTCTCCCTTGACCAACTCCACACTCTGGGGGGAGGGGAGGAGACTTGGAGTGGGGATGACGAGAGGAGGAGCCAAGTCCTCACAGTACTGAACATTTCAGAGAGATTTAACTGAGGCAGGAAGACTCACCCTGAATATCGGTGCCACTACCTCATGGGCCAAGTCCTGAACTGAATTAAAAGGAGAAAGATGAACTGAGCGCCAGCGATGACCTCTCCGCTTCCTGACGGTGGACGTCATGTCACCAGCTGCCTCAGGATCCCGTCACCTCCAGCCACCATGTCTTCCCCACTGTGGTGGACTTCGTCCTCCAACCCTTCTTTCTGTAAGTCACGTGAGGGATTCTGTCATAACAACAGGAAAGATGGGATAACCCATGGCCTTACCTGGCTTTCCCTCTTCACCGTGGCAGTCAACAGGAGGGGATGCCCAGCTCATCTGAGCTGGACAAAGCTCTGTCCTCTGTAGGACTCCCAACTCCGTGGACTCCTCTGAGGCATTGTATCAGGGAGTGGGGAGGAAAGCTATACAGAATCCAGCGGCAACCACGGCGAGCTCGCTTAAAATTCTGGAGCCGTGAAACCCATCGTCCTCCCCACAAAAAAAGAAAAAAGACAGAACTGGAGAAGATAGTCCAAGAAACCAGGGGTGGAAGCCAGGGACTTTCTGACCTCTGAGGCCTACCACTCTGGGGATACCCTGGTTACTGTCCCTCCAGGCTGAAGAGGCCACATCACTGAGACCCAAGGACAGAACCAGGGCACCCTCGGGTACAGTCATCATTCTGATCCTTTGCCTATTTTTAAAATGGGTTCTTTGATTTTCTTGCTGAGTTTCAAGAGTGCTGTGTGTGAGGAGTCATTTCTCAGAAATATGATTTGTGGATGTGTCCCCTGGTCAATGGACCATCTTTCTGTTTTCTTTATGGCCAGTTCTAAAGTCTGTAAAACCCACTAATCTTTTTTTTTTTATTTTGAGGGTCATGCTTTTGGCATGGCCTAATGTTCGTTGGCAATTCGAGGTCATGTGGGTGTTCTCTGCTGCTGGTTATATGCCGGCTATATATACCTTAGCATTTTATAGTAAGTTCATGGCCCATCTCAGGTTGGCTTAACGATCGCGTCACACTGTGTGGTGACCTCTGAGTTCTGTCCCTACAACACTGCACCATCCTGATCATGCAGGCTTCTGAGGCCACTTGAGATCCCATCCTTGCGAGCAGGGACAGTCTACATTAGGTGATTAGGAGCCATATGCCCGGAACCTCTGCTTTCCCGCAGCGCTAGGCTGCTTTTATTATTGATTCTCGGTGCTTTTGAAATATTCAAGAAAATCTATTGGGTTCCAGTAAATGTGAAGCCACTGGTGTGGTCTCTTGTGTTCCGAATACCCCCTCCTCCTTGTGGTGGGTGTGAACAGAGACCTCAGGGGCTTCACAAGCTGCCTGTGACCGATGTTCATGAAACTAAGTGTGAGCCAGTGCTTACCCAGCAGATGCAGGACAAAGGCAATGGGACGTTTGGATGAGAAGGGCTCTCACATCACCCAAGACCCCAGAGTCTGCAGTTTCTTCGGCTGCAAGCTTACAAATGTCTGTTCATCAGCTTTGAGACGGTCTCAGGGAGCTCAGGTGTGCACGCTAGGCACGTGCTATATGAAAGGAACCAGCCTCACCCTCAACCCTAATGTGTTACTTTGAGGAGCCGGAGTCACCCAGCACTGGGGACAGCCACTGTAACTTGTGTGTTTGCCGTAGAGAACAGCTAGGCTAGCCTTCCCCTACCCCTCCTCTCGGGTAGGAAACCCATCAATGTTCTGGCTGGCCTCTAGGACTCAGGGGCTGCAGGAAGCAGGGTTGTCTAGCACATGGTTCTAACAGTGTTTCTGGCTGTTTCCACAAGGCTGTGCTTCTGGGGACACCTGCCAGTGATGGCAGGGTGGCCAATTGTTTTTTTTTTTTTTTAAACATAAGCATAAGAGTGCTTTGAATGAAAATTACCCCCAATACTCTCTACCATAGAGAGTGGCACTATTAGGAAGTGTGGCCTTGTTGGAGTGGGGGTAGCTTTGCTGGAGGAAGTGTGTCTTTGGTGATGGCTCAAACCAGGCCCAGTGTCTCACTCATTCTTTCCCCGCCGCCTGCCGATCTGAACTAGAACTCTGTTACCTCTCCAGCACCGTGTCTGCCTGCACACCACATGCTTCCTGCCCTGGTGACAATGACTGTTACCTATAAGCCAGTCCCAATTAAATGTGTTCCTTTATAAGAGTTGCAGGAGTCACAGTGTCTATAGAAACTCTAAGATGGGACACCGAGCACCGGTCACGTGCACAGACAGCAGGAGGGGACTGGAGGAAGCCAAGGCTTGGTGCCCAGCACAAGCATAGAGGGTGAAGCTTGCTGGGGCTCTTTTCGTTTCTTAGAGGGAAACAGCCTATAGTCAGCGACAGTAGGGATGAGGAGAGCAACTAGGGCTTTGCTCCCCACCCACTTTCAGCCCAGCACCCCAACCTCCAGCCTCCCCGCCCCAGGCCCCCCTTTTCATCACTGAAAGCAAAGATGGAGAGATGGGTGTTTTAACAGCAGTTCTCAGCAAGCACAGCAGCTTCCTAAGAGATCTGCTGCCTGGAGGTTGAGACTGTGAGTCTCAGGGCTGTGTGGGGCCTGCCTTTCAGGAAGAGCGTCCTGCTTCCCCTGGTGTGTTCCTCAGTATTTCTAGGTGGCCCCTGTGATCACAGCATAGAAATCAGACACTCACCCTGACACTTTTTCCTCAGGCCTTGTCCAGATTCCAAGCAGCTGAAATAATTGCGTGGGCCTGGGGGGTAGGGAATTTCTAGGCTGTTTTCCACAGTGTCTTGCTTTGCTCTTGGGTTTGACCTTCTGGCCTCTACTGTCTCCAGGGAGAGAAGCCTGGTCCCGAGAAGTGTCTGTGAAGTAGCCAACAGCCATCCTTAGGGGCAGCTGCCAAGACTGCCTTCTGAGTTTCCCTCTTTGCCTTTCCTCTCTCTCTCTCTCTCTCTCTCTCTCTCTCTCTCTCTCTCTCTCTCATACATCTGTCCACTTATTCATATTTTCAGTGCAGGGATGTGAGGGCCACACTGGGGTGGGTCCCCTCTTCCAGGTTGGCTGCTGAGCTCGAGTCAGGATGAGATTTCAGCTTACTTGCTCTCTGAGTTCACAGGTTTTTATATATTGAGTGGGGAGGAGGATGAGAGAGAGAGAGAGAGAAAGAGAGAGAGAGAGAGAGAGAGAGAGATTGAGAGAGAACACAGAATCTGTTTGCAGGGTTGTGGGGTTCACTGAGCTACTGTGGTGTCTTGGCCAGACTGCCTTCCCAGGGAGCCCGCCCATGCCATTCCTCGAGCTCTCATGACTGCTGTTGTAGCAGAGAGGAGGAACATGGGAAGACGTAACCGCGGCGCATCCTCCCCAGGGAGGCCATGGGGTGACTCACAGGAAGGAGGCTCAGCTTGAACTGCACCAGTGCAAAGCTCAGGGAGCACCATGTCTTTGATCATGGAGGCAGGCTGAAAGGGACTGTAGAATGGCCGTCTGCTCAGTGTGGAGACGAGCAGTCGGGATGGGTGAGGCGTGGTGGAGACTTCTGCCTCAGAAGCAGGAAGCTGCGAGTAGAGTCCTTTAAGAGCCAGACCATGAAGAGAGGCATGAACAGGTCCGTCAGCCTCTGCAGGAGTCAATGGTCAGTGATCTCAACAGGGAAATATGGCCGGGAGTCGCTACGGTAGGTGCTCTCAGGACTGGATGGGTAGGATGGACAGTTGGCTAGTGAGTGGATGATGATATACAGTGGGTGGGCAGATGGGTGATAGATGGGCGAGTGGATGGTAGATGAATGGTAGGTGGATGGATGGGTGGGTGGTTGGATGGATGGATGGATGGATGGATGGATGGATGGATGGATGGATGGATGAATGCATGGATGGGTGGGTGGGTAGATAGATGGATGGATGGGTGGGTATGT
>JANHMN010000018.1:45767887-45783831 GCA_030674055.1 Rhabdomys pumilio
TGGATGGATGGATGGATGGATGGATGGATGAATAATTGAATGGGTATGTGGGTGGATAGATGGATGGATGGGTGGGTAGGTGGATGCATGGATGGGTGGGTGGATGGGTGGGTGGATGGATGGATGGTGGATGGGTAGAAGATGAAAGATGGGTCATAATGGGTAAATGATCAGTGGATAGATGGTGAAGATAGAAGATAATGGATGGAGACACAGTAGGAGCCGTTTATAGTCTTTTTGGCGGGATGCCAGGGTAGAAGCAGTGTTTAGAAGAAATAAGTCCTGGTTCATCCCCTACACTGCAGTGCCTATCTCGAGCAAAGGGCTTGGTGCAGAATGCTTTTAAATAAACCCTGATGTGACTGGACTGGGGAGATGCTCAGCAGTCGTGAGATCTTACTGCTCTTGCAGAGGACCTGGGCTTGGTTCCCAGCACCCACACAGTGACCCACAACCTCCTATAAATCCAGTCCCAGGCATCTCACTTCTACAACGTCTGTGGGCCCTTGTATGCTAGTGGGGCATAGACATTACCTCCAGGCACACACAGAAAATGAAATAAACGCATTAAAAACTACATGTGAGGAGAAGCTGGGCATCAGTCATTTAGTTACTTTTCTCATTACCGTGACTAAATGCCTGGTTAAAAACAAAACAAAACAAAACATCTTAACAGGGGCTGGAGAGATGGCTCAGTGGTTAAGAGCACTGGCTGCTCTTCCAGAGGACCTGAGATCAGTTCCTAGCACCCACACATTTGTCTGTAGGTCCATTTCTGGGGGATCTGGCACCTTCACAGTCATAGATGCAGTCATACATGCAGCCAAAACACTGACACACATAAAATAAAGATAAATTAAAAACAAAAACATCTTGAGGAAGGTCCAGTTCAATTCCAGTCCCTCATGGGAAGGAGTCAGTCAGCAGGAGCGTGAGGCACACTGCATCCATGGTCGGGAGCAGGGAGAGATGACTGCAGGTCCTTACCTCACCATTCACAATCAGGGTGTGTCTTCATCCTCAGCAAGCCTCTCTGGAAAGCGCCTCCCTAAAACCCCTCCCTGGCATACTCAGAAATGTGCTTCCATGCTGATTCTAAGTTCAGTCAAGTTGACAATCACGACCATCTCTCTCATCGGTTAGATCTGTAAATAAGAACCACAGTGAGGACATGAGCCAGCTGACTACCCTGAGGTAGAAAACCACAAGTGTCGGGAGGACAGGGATCGGGTGCACTGTGCAGGAGTGCAAAGTGGCCAGCCATTACGGAAGTCAGCTCAGATGCCGCTCAAAGCAACAGAGATCCTGTTATAGACCAGCAAGCAATTTCTCGGTGAAACCCAAGTGCTGAAGGCTTTAATACCCGTAACAGCCAAAATCACAAAAGCACCCAGGTCTCTCTCCAGATGAACAAAAATTGATCCCCTCATAGTGTGGAACGTTAACCTTTAAAGGGAAGGATGCTTCATGCAGCAACATGGACAATATTTGCGGATTGTGCTGAGATAATTAACCAGTCATAACACCCTAAGGTCTGGAAAGATGTCATCTAATGTCAACCTCTGGTGTACACATACACAGGGCACGGGGATGAGAATGAACACGACACTGTGAATCTGCTTCAGTGTGGACACACACACACACACACATGTTCACATGTATGTATACACATGCATACATGCACACATTCATGCTGCACATATGCACGATTGCACATATGCACACACACATGCACACATGCATGCATACGCATATATGCACATGCTTACACACATGCACACATTCATGCTGCACATATGCATGATTGCACGTATGCACACACGTGCACACACGCATATATGCACATGCTTACATGTATGCATACACATGTACACATAAACACACTCATGCTGCACATATACACGATTGCACATATGCACACACATGCACACACACACGCATATATGCACATGCTCACATGTATGCATACATGTGCACACATCCACACATTCATGCTGCACATATATGACACAATTGCGCATATGCACACACATGCACAGATTCATGCACATGTATATATGCACATGCTTACACACATGCACATACATGAACACTTGCACACATAAACATGCATACATACACATGCACACAGGCATGCATGCACACAGGCATGCACATAGACATGCACACGTGCATATGCACACATGCACATCCATGCACACAGGCATGCACACACACAGACACAGAAAGGAGAGCCACAGAACAGCTGGGGCTGAGGAAGTGCCAGGTGTGTTTAGTGTGGCTGAGCTTCCATTGGGGAGATAGGAAGAGTTCTGTGCGGACCATGGTGAAGACTGCATAGCACCACTAATGTGCTTTCAAAGTAGGAAATCTTATGTGTGTTTTCCGACACTTAAAATTTTAAAAGGGATGAGTCTCATGTTAAATGAAGGAAGCTGCACATTAAACACGTGAGCAGCTCGCTGTACTGTTGGAGCCAGGCTCATGGCTGCTCAGAGACCGCCTTGCTTTGCGTCATCTATAGGGAAAAGTAAGGCTGGGACAGGGTCTTACTGTGTAGCTCCGGCTGGCCTCGAACCCACAGAGATCACCCTGCCTCTGCCTCCTGAGTACTGGGATGAAAAGCATGTGCCACTGTGCCCAGTAAAAAAAGTTTTTAAAAACATCTCAGCTCTGTTTAGAGCTGCTCTTCCCAGGGGCACTTTCCCTCGGAGGCTTCATGCGTGACTCACCACATGGGCCTCAGCCCTCACTCATCACAATGTGGCTCCTGAGAATTTCTTCATGGGCCCCATGTGGTCCGCAGACTGATGCCGGAAGTTGCTCCGGGGGCAGCACAGCCAAGCTATGTTACAAGTGTGAGCACACACATTACCCTGCCAGAAGACTGGGGAGGGAGGAACACATTCTCTTTAAAGTGTTCCTGAGATGCGGTCTCCAGAGAGTCCACATCTGTGGGCTGAGGAGATGGAACACAGATGCTCCCATGGGCCGCGGTGACCTGGAAACTGTTAATTGGAGGGCAGATGAGACAGGAGGCTGCGTGAGCCTGGCTCTAGCGGCAGCTGGTTTTATGTCTCGCTGACAGTCTAAGCAGTTCACACTGAGGTGTGGGGTGGGGGTTGGGGGGGCAGCCAGCAGCACCTGGAGGGGATAAACCAGACTCAGCGTGCATGCAGCTCAGTACACAGGACCCCAGCCACCAGCCTGGTCCATGTAAATGCACAGACTCTCCAGGACAGGGAGGAAAATGTGTCTCTAGGGATAGTGGAGTTGGTTCCTGTAACCAGTGTGAACTCTGAAGCCATGAGGAATTGGCTCACCTGACAGTCTGGGTTGCTGTGGCCAGTGGTGTTCCTGGGGCACACTGATGGGGGAGGGAGGTAACACCGAAAGCTTTAAGGTCCCGTGATTGTGTTCTGTATCTCTGAAAAGGCTGAAGAAGGCATGAGTCTCTTTCCTCCCGTTCTAGAGGACCATGGGGAGGCGCTGACAGATGCACCAGTCGCTTGGCTGGACTGGAGCCTGGAGCTCCGGTCTCCAAACCAGTTCACCCGTACGCCACATACAAATAAAGATGTGTGTCACGAGTCTTCACTTCTCCAAATGGCTCCCAGGACCATGGTGGGGAGGGAAGTGTCCTGGCAGGGACTGGCTTCTTTCTGCATCTGTTACATGGAGAGGAGGCTGAGGAAGTTGCAGGCAGAGGGCTGAGAACCCAAACAAGGGACCCGAAGGCAGGGAGGGCAAGGGCCTTAGGTCATCCCTGCTGGCTCAGGCCAAAAGATGACATCCAGAAGCCTAGAAAACAGAGACCAGAGGAAGTAAAACAGACTGGCGAAAATCAGATTGTCCTCCTTTGGAAGTGCTTAGAAGTGAGGCCACCTGGGCCTTGGCATATGGACCCCTCCCTATGCACACACACACACTCGCAGGTAGCCCAGTACAGACAGTAGGCAACCTCTCTGGGCCTCTGTGCAGCAACCAAAATGCTTAGCACATGGAGGCTTCACCAGTTGTCATGGTGATCATAATGTATCCTTAATGTATCCAGGGTAGATGCAGGTAAGACTACAAAGATCTAAACATGATCCTGAGAACATGGTACATCTCCCCCCAACACTCCATATGGGGGTCAGGGGGACTGTGGGAGGGATTCCTGGAGGAGTGGGAGGGAACCCAAGTACTTTACACCAGTACCCCAGAGCAGGGCCTCCCTCCAAAGCCCCATACTTCATGCCGTGGGGTCTACACTGAGTTGTGTTTTGGCCACAGGCAATACCCACATGGCTGTTTGTGTATGATTGACAGAGTCTGCTCTGAGAGCCGTTCACAGGAGCCCAGCAGACAGGCCTGCTCTTCGCTGGAGGGGATGAATCAGAAGCGACCAAGGATCTAGAGGTAAGAGTGGCCTTGGTGTTGATTTGACTTTGGTTCCTGCCAGTTTTGCTCATGGTCTGTCTTGGATTTTGCCACACAGTCATTGTGGCTTCCGTTATTACCAGGATGACATCAGTGCCTGAGCTCGTCCTGAGTGGACGCTGATGCTTGGTTCACCCTGTGCTGAAGTCAGTGCCTGGGCAGTCAGTGAAAGGCTGATGTCTGTCTACTGGTTAGCTCCAAGCTGAAGCCGGTTGCTTGGGCAGCTCCTGTTGCGCCCAGTAGGCTGTAGAGAAGAGCTTTCGTGGCGTGTCCTTGTTTATTTTGGAATGTGTTCCTTCTTCAAATGTCACATACTAGCTGTAGATGTCACTGGGGCCTCTGGGACTGATGTGCCCACAAGGAGGCATCTGTACAAGGAGAAGACCATTGCTATTGGGCAGGACACCTGCACACTCTTCCACATGGTCTTGATACCAAGAGTTCAGGCGAGACTCAAAGACGCTTCTTGAGTTGTGACTGTGACCTGCAGGGTGTGGTCGCTGCCACAAGACAGAGCTACACCGGGAACCTGGGGATGGGTCTGGCCATCCTGGGCAGTCCCCGTCACTAGCCTCAGCAGCACCTGCAGCTTCTCAGTGGGCTGTGCGTCGTGTGCCATCTGTAAAATGCCCTCTCAACAGAGCCTTTTAGGCTCATTTCTTTAGGGAGGCCTAAGAAGGGAAGCTGCCCTGGGAGCACAGCTGTCCTGACAGCTTCTAACTCCCTGAGTGGCCATGCCGTGTCCCCAAAGGCCTTGGTGATCACCCGATGGTGGAGGGACAATGCAGACCCTTCAGCAGAACAGCTGGCACAAAGTCCTGACATTTGCCAGCCTAGATGGCCGCGTCCCCCAGTGGCTCAGTTTGAATGGCATTGCTATTCAAACTGTTTGCTATAGTTGTTAATTTTTAGTCATTAGAGCAACTCAGTGTGGGGAGGTCTTCCAGAAAGTGTACCAGGAACCTTCTAGCTTGGGAGTGTCGAAGTCACCCGGGGCCACCCGGGGCCACTGCTGTGAAATTCATCTATTCAGGGCCCTGACACAATTCTCTGGTAAATGACCTAGAAGACAGCACACGCTGAGCTTCAGCCAATGTCACTCATGCCAGAGGCTGCAGGTGGCACAATTAACGTCTGCCATCCACTCTGAGATGATGACAGACAAAGATGATGGAGAAATGGCAGCACAGAGAGGTAGCTGTCATCAAAGGAGGGGGTGGAGCTACTGTGTGTGGTCATGTGACTACTGGGGTGCCCATGGGGTTACCATGGGTCTGCATGTTCCGTTAGAATGTCTTCCTGGTCAGATGACTGGGGAACAATTTCAGTGGCCTGTGGTACCTGTCAGGTGATTTTCCAGGCCTCTCCTGAGTGGTGGATTGGGTGAAGCTGAAGGCCCAGAGCTCCTAGATGAGGGGGAACAGAGAAAGCCTGGAGGTAGAGGTGCAGAAGGGGCAGAGACGGGACTTAGTTCTTGTGGAAGAAAGCTTGCTTCCAGAGATGGCTCAGATATCTTCGGCTGATCGTGAATGCTGTGCTCCTGCCTGGAGGGAAGAGGGTTTCCCTGGGTTTGCTGAGCTTGCCTCAGGGTTCCCAGGCCAGGCTCAGAGCCCAACAGGGAGGGTGAGTCAGGAGCCCTCTTGAGAGTTAGCTCTGACCCCAGGGGGCCAGGGGCAGCTGGGCTTCTCTTCCAGGGGATCAGGTGGGGTCCGGCTCTCTGCTCAGGTCACAGAGATGCACAGATGTGATGCCTCCTCTCAGAGACTTTGACCGTTCAGTGCAGTCTCAGGGTGGATCCCACTGTGTAGCAGTTGTTTCTAGGCCTTGTAATAACCATCCCCTGCAGGGGCCCGGGCAGCAGCAGCCTCAGCCTGAGGTAAAAAGTGATGCTAACCTAGATCACTTGGGTGTGTCCTGCTCAACCCACTCCTAACTCTTGTCTCCTCTGGCCCTGTGGCTCTCCTCCCTCTGAACTGTGAGGCAGGGCTGTACCACCAGAGGGCAGTATTAGGGTCTGGGGACCAGGTAGGTGACCAGGTAGGTTGCAGTGAGCTTTTGCTGCAGTGAGTTCCTATCCTGGGATGAAGCTCATCCCCTGGGGCTCAGTCACCTGTGAGGGGGCAGTGACAGAGAGGACCATCTTTTCGGATCACTTTGAGACCGATCCATGCCCTGCTGCCTCAGGTGGGGCTTGCTCGGAACAGTGTGTGCTTGAGAAGATGAGTGAGGCACTGTGGCTGCGTGAGGCACTGTGGCTGCGTGAGGCACTGTGGCTGCGTGAGGCACCGTGGCTGGGCTTCATTTTGCATTGTGTGTGTGTGTGTGTGTGTGTGTGTGTGTGTAGATCCTCGAGGCACCGTGGCTGGGCTTCCTTTTGCAGTTTCTGTTTCACCTTGGACGTGACAGTTGGGGCGGGGGTGGGGGAGTGGAGCCTCAAGGCACCTGACATCCTCTGTGGCACCCTTCATTTCCCAGCATGCCCCAGACTTAGTTACCTTTTCCACCTGTCTTCTTTACTTTGGTTTGCCTTCCCCAAATCCAAAGAGCAGATGTTTGCCTGATCCCAGGAAACTGTCTAGTTAACCAGGTACTCGTAGAGTTAGAAAGGGTGGTCACCTGTCATTACCCTGGTCATTACCCTAGAGACTGGCACAATGTTACCAGAACCAACAACTTTGTCCAGAGCCCAGAACTTCTGCCTTGAAACTCATGAGGTTAGTTCTGGTGATTCGAGCCCCACCGAGTGGCATTTTGCTGCAAAGGAGCTCCTGCCAACTCACATGACTCAGTGGCCCCGAGCTTAAGTGCTGAGGAATCAGACGATACCTGCTAGATTCCTTTTTCCCTTTTCTCTCCCACCTCAGCCTGAGGACCCAGGTACTACCATATGTCTGGACACATATGGTGTGACTTGTGTTCAGGGGCCAGGTACCTTCTCATGTATCTAGGGGTTCATTTCACAAGCCACAGGGACCCGGGGTCACGTAGGACGTGTTCTCATCCCACTGAGCAAAGTCACAACTAGTCTTCAGTTCCAAGAGCAGATCTGCTTGCCAATGTCTGTGTTAGAAGCTCAACACCCAGGTGCCCTCGGGGCTTTCTGCACCTGCTGTGGCCCTGTGCTCACTGCATATTCCCCTCCTGCCTGCCCCCTCCCTCTTGTGGGAGAGCCCGCCTGCTGTCTGTCTGCAGGAGCAGTGCCGGGCTGTCCTCTGGCCACAGATCTGAGATGTCTGCCATCAAGAGAGAACATGTCTTGTCCCTCTCCTCCCAGCCCTTCACCTGGCCTGGGCTCCTGCCAGGGCTCTGTCAGACAGATATGAGAGGGCAAAAGGGACCCATCACAGTGGGCTGTCTGTGCCAGGGGGCCATCACTCGGCTGAGCTGGCTGGAGAGAGGCACAGGTGAGCACTGAACATTTGAGTGGAGGTATCTGTGTTTCCTCAGATGGCAGGTGCTGCCCAGGCCCCCACAGTCTAACCTGCATTCCCACTTCTGCATGTGGTCGGTAACTACGGCATGTGCTACCTGGGCTGGCTCCCACCTGCCTGGCTCCTGTCCAGGTGTCGCCTGCTCCCACACCGCGTTCTCTTCCTTGCTGTGCTTTGAGCGACACCCCTCTTTTGGTTTCTGCATCTGCAGTGCTGCTTTCCTTGGGGTCCGTGGCTCCTGGAGGTCGAGCTCTGGGGAAGAAAGGAGCCATGGGAAGGTGACGTCTGACTAGGCTGTGTCCAGCAATTAAGGGGAGGCACTGGGTTTATTACCCTCCAGGCTGCCTTTTGGTTTTCTTGTTGTGGTTTTATTTTTTAACCTGGTCACACTATGGCATATACAGTGTATTCAAATGGAGCCAGGGGTTCTGCACTGCTGTGAGGCATCATAACAGAGCCGGGCAGCGAAGCCCAGTGCTTTCCCCTGAGGCCGCCGGGCCCTGTGCTCAGCACTCTGATTTTCTTTCATAGCCGAACTCTAAGTGCAGAGACCATAGGCACGCCATTTCCTCTTTGTTTACACTTTATCAATGATGTCCCCAGGGAGGCAGCCGACTTTACCCCCAATGTTCCCTTCTTTCTAATGCGTCTAAGACCCAAGAGCTGTTTGTCCGTCCTGCTGGGTAGCAGTGTGTCCTGCCAGTGCTCTCTGCTCACAGTCTCTCATCCTGGGTCGCAGGAGTTTCTACTGAAGACCCTGAGGTTCTGTATAAGTGTCCAGGGGTCTCTGAGGCTTATGTGTGCGCGGCTGCTGGGGGCGGTTCTGTGTGTGCCCATAGAAGGCACCACAGAAGTTGGCACAGGGCACCTGCAGCTCCAGGTGTGGTAGCTGGCTGTCATTAATGTCTCCATTTTCTTTTTCTATCTAGTGGTGTCAAAATGGTATTTGTTTTTAGAGTTGGCTTCTTTGCTGCTGTTGTAAACAGACATCTCTCAAACCGTTCTGTCCAGCTGGTGATGGGAAACCCTCTGGGATCTGCTCCACTCCTACGTCCTGGTCCTCAGTGCCACTGTGCTCAGCCTGGCTCCCCGGCCTCTGATGTCCTTTTCCTGGATGTTGGTGTGTGTGTGTGTGCGTGCGTGCATGTGTGTGTGTATGTGTGTGTGTGCATGCATGTGTGTGTGTGTGCATGCGAGTGTGCGTGTGTGTATGTGTGTGTATGTGAGTGTTTGCATGTGTGTGCATGTGTGCGTGTGTGCGTATGTGCGTGCGGGCATGTGTGTGTATGCGAGTGTTTGCATGTGTGTATGTGTGTGCGTGTGTGTATGCGTGTGTGTGTATGTGCGTGTGTGTATGTGTGTGCGTGTGTGCATATGTGCGTGCATGTGTATGTGAGTGTTTGCATGTGTGTATGTGTGTGTGTATGTGTGTGCGTGTGTGTATGTGTGTGCGTGTATGTGTATGTGCGTGCGTGTGTGTGTATGTGCGTGTGTGCGTGTGTGTGTGTGTGCATGTATGTGTGTGCCCGTGTGTGCGTGCGTGCATGTGTGCGTGTGCTTGTGTGTGTGTGTGTGTGAGAGCGTGTGTGTGCGCGTGTGTGTGTGGTTCAGGAGCCTCTGCACAGGAATTTCCCGTGCCTGCACTAAGGTGACCACCATCACGCTGACTTTATGATGCTCAGGTCGCTGTGATTTGAGTCCTGTCAAGTCCTGTGATTTCCTTCTCCTTTGTTGTGGGTACTGCTGTGTCTGGGTCCTGGGGCACGTGCCCTGGTAGCCTCCTGGGGGTGGGGGAGGCAGGAGGGACGTCTGCTGAGGCAGCCTACGTCTCCCTGAGTGTCGTCACTCCTCTGTCACAGTCGGCTTCTCCACTGCGAGGTCCGACTCCTTATGCGTTTATTCACTGTATTTGTCTTCCCTGGAACACGATCTCATCCCATCCACGCTGGACTCTTGGTTTACTACCTGAGCTGACCTGAGATAATGCCTCCTCCAGGAGGCCTCCCTGACTTGCTGAGTCCATATCCCATCACTCTTCTGCCCTTGCTTGTAGGATATCGTACATCGAGGTTCACTGACCAAGCCTCTATTTTGTGAGCACATAACCGTGCTAAGACTTACTGAGTGGCAGGCAAGCTCTGTCATCAAGGAGAGCTCTCGGACACTGCAGCTGGGGCCCAGGGCCATCCTACCTGACCCCTCCACGAAGATGAAGACGCTCAAACCCTCTTGCCCAGGAAGGATGCAGCCCCCAACTCCTGACAGAGATGCGTGAAGGACAATGACAGAGTTTCACCAGAGGGAGAGAATGTTCACAGTAAAAGCACCACCAGCGCAAGGATCATTCAGTCATTTCAGGACAAGGAGCCATGAGACAAAAGCCCACCAGCCCAGTGTTCTTAGTGATTCTGTAGTGATGTGGTGAAAAAAGATCGTGGTCACGGCAGTAATGGTGGTGTCTGTGACAATGACGGTGATAGTAATTAAGGTGATGGCAGTGATGATGACCGTGATGCTGGTGATAGATGTGATGGTGATGGTGATGGTGATGGTGATGGTGATGGTGATGATGGTGATGATGGTGATGGTGATGGTGGTGGTGGTGATGGTGATGGTGATGATGGTGATGGTGATGCTGCTGATGGTGATAGTGGTGGGGGTTTTATGATGATGGCAGTGGCTGTAGTCATGGAGGTGATAATGACAGAGAAAAATAACCCAGCAGCCCCATTGGGTGAGCACCGGAACACCTGTAGTGTGCCCAGCACCACACCAGTGCCTCTCAGGAATGTTCTCCTTGAGTCTCCCTTCCCATCTCTGAAGAACTGAGCCATCCTCCTCCTGAAGAAACTAAAATAGGCGTGTGGCAGCTGCTGAGCAGCTCTTGCCCCAGACATCGGACCCCAGGGAGAACATTCCTGAGCTCTCTTGCACCATGTCTCTGACGCCCCTGGTAACTGACGTCAGAAACTCACAGACCGGCAAACGCATGTGGTCAGACTCACAGACTAGGTCCAGAAGTTCTCAGGCACGCGTCTGCCGCATGATTTATGCAGTTGGAGGAGGGAGCCCCTTGCAACACCAGTTAGCCAGGGGTGGCTGTCACTGTCACCGTGGGCAATCACATTCCTGAGTGTCTGGAGCCTGGGCTGTGTCACAATCCACGGAAGACAAACTCTTCCCAGACATTCCTTAGGAAAGCTGTTTGTCCCTGTGTCATAAGCAGCATGTAGCTCCCACAGACCAAGGAGCTGCCCACAGCGTGACCCCAGCTGAGGCAGGCATAGCCAGGGGCCAGCAGCCCCAGGCTGACTCATGCCAGCTCCAGCTAACACAAGGCCTCTGTACTGAAGGGCTTCCCTGTGCCCTTGCTCTCAGAGTCACCTCTCAGACTTCCCACTTGTTTGAAAGCTGTGCCCATAAAGGACAAGAAGAGACACACTGTGTGCAGAACATGAGGAGACACACTGTGTGCAGGACATGAGGAGACACACTGTGTGCAGGACATAAGGAGACACACTATGTGCAGAAGAGAGTGGGCTTTCAGAATTCTTGGAGATGCTCATTCCCAGCCCTTTCCTGAAGCCGGCGTGTTATTTCTGCTGTCTTCAGGGTGGTGGCGCCTCAGGGCCACATTTGGGCCCATGCAAACAGTGAGGAGGCGCAGTGAGCCCTGTTGCCACGTGCTAGTTACTAGATTTTTAACAGGCTCCTTAAGGTTCCAGGGCTCCCTGATTCTGCTATGCTATGTAAATTAATACTGAGAAGCTACATGGCTCTGAGTCCAGGCCTCTACACCACGTGGCCGTGGTATCCTCCTCGCCTACCCCGACTCTAGGCGAAGCCTCTGCCAGGCCAGGTGTTACTCAACCCCATGCTCACCCTGCTTTCTATACTGTGGGTTTTCATGTTGTCTTCTGAATGCATGAATGAAGCAGTAAATGAATGAATGAATGAACTCATATCTCACAGGCTCTCACTTGCTTGTGACCGACACAAAGCCAACTGTGTTTTCAGGGCCATGTCACCCTTGGCATCCGTGCCCAGATGCTGTGCTTGCTGCCTCTGGGGTGGACACTTGATTATGTCACCCCAGTGCACTGGACACTGCCTGCCCACAATGGCTCTTACCATGGAGGATATCTAGAAAGTGACAGCTGAGTCCCTTGGTGACTGCAGGTGGGCCACAGTGTGCTCACCCTTCTTAGCCCTGGCCAGCAGAGCTCCCAACTTTAGGGTTAGATGCCCCTTGGGACTCCAACGTCTACCTGATGCTCTCCCCTTGAGGTCCTGTCATGGCTTCAATGTGTGTTTGATCTGCAAGAGAATCCAAATCCTGGGCTGCCAGATTTGGAAGCCATTTCCCAGTCAATAAGAAGCCTGTGTGTAGTCTGTAGTAAATACACACACACACACACACACACACACACACACACACATATGTATATATGTGTGTGCATATATATATACACACACATATACATACATACACATATTATACTGGCACAGGGTTTTACCCACCTTAAACCATTTATGTTTATGTTCCTGGATGAAAGACACACATACACAGCCTTTATACTTTTAAACACGTCTTATGTAGTGCAATACCCGGGCAGCCGCCTACCCTCCATGCTGTTAGAATCCTCCTTCCTATCAATCACTCCAAACTATCAGTATTTACTGTGTTCTATCTGGGCTGCTCTCAGCTCCAATTATGCCTCTGGGCAATGTTCTCTTGACCTCTAACCCTTTCCCTTTCCCTCCCTCCCTCTCCCCTCCTTTGTTCCCTCCCTCCATCCATCCCTCCCTCCCTCTCCCCCTCCTTTGTTCCCTCCATCCATCCATCCCTCCATCTCTCCCTCCTGTACATTCTTCTATCCCATGGCAGCTTTTTCTTTTCTTCCATGTGGTTTTCAATCCCAGGATCCTAAGCCCCACCTGTCTCTTCTTCCCAGCTATTGGCTGTCCATCTTTATTCACGAATCAGAAGTAACTTGGTCCCAGGGGCTCTGTGCAGACTCTAAGTTTTGTCTACACTTAGCATTGCAATATAGAGTAAAAGACCAAACCTCAGCAGCAGTCCAGCCAGCGGGCTGGTGAGACAGCTCAGTAGGTGTGAAGACAGCGGGCTGGTGAGAAGGCTCAGTGGGTGTGAAGACAGCAGGCTGGCAAGACAGCTCAGTAGGTGTGAAGACTCGCTACATGAGCCTGAGAACCTGAATCTGAGACCCCAGCATCCGTGTAAGAAGCCAGGCATGGCTGCACATGTGCCTGTAGCCTCGGGGCTGAGGAGTGGGAGAATAGAGACACAGGGTTGTAGGGCCTCTGGGCCTTTCTGGCTGCTAGCTTTGCACCAGGTTCAGTAAGACACCCTGTCTTAAGGGAATGGTGTGGGGAGTGAGAGAGCAGAACCGCTAGTGTCTTCCTCTAGCTTCCACACATAGCACAGGACCACACACACGCACATGCACACATACACACATGCACACACATACATATACACACATGCACATGTACACACATGCACATACAGTCACATGCATACATATACACACACATACACACACATGCACACACACATGAACATATACAGACATGCACACACATACATACACATACACATATACACACACATGCACATACATGCACATGCATACATATACACGCACACACAAACACACATGCACATACACACATGTGCACATATACATATGCACACACACATGCACACATGCACATGTACACACATGCACATACATGCACATGCATACATATACACACACATACACACATGCACATACATGGACACATGCACACACAGTGCACACACACTCACACACACACATGCACACAACTGTTCTCCAAGTTGCTCTCTGTCTACACACGTGCTTGTTTCATCTTATGGTTGTGCCAGGCCCTTGACAGCCTTCTAGACAGCCGTTATCTTCCTACTTGAGAGATGAGAAAACCAAGCTCAGCTTTGTAGAGTAAACTTCCCTGGAGGTTCCCCAGAAATAGGAAATGGAGTTAGGCTTAAGCTAGCCTTCCTAGCTTGCCTGACACCTCTCAAGCAATCCTTCCCACAATGGACAGAGACCCACACGGCCCATGTGAGACACTTCACACTGCCTATGGCTCATTTTTGCTGTGGAATAGGCGGGCAGACAGCAGAATTGTCACGGGGCTTCCAGACCTGGTGACTGGAAAGGCATGTGAGCCATGCTTGGTCTCGCTTCTGAGACAGAAGATCTCTCCTTCAGTAGCTGGTGCGGGTAGCTGAGATCTGCTCATCAGTGTGTCCCGGGAGCTGGTACCCGCCCCCATGTGTGTGAGCATGCTCAAATGAGAGGTCAGCCCCAGGGGACCAAAGGCTCTCATCCTGACACAGGTCATACTTGAGTACAAGGCTTGGCAGCAGATGCTGCGTTTGGAGAACAGGAAGTCGGTATAGGGGTAAAGGTCACAGCTGAGGACAGGGTGCCATGGGAGGATCTAAGAGACAGAGCAGAGGAGACTTGGGACCAGTGGTAAAGCTGGGGGCCTCCAGATGAGCCTGTGTGAGCCCGAGCATGGTGGGCATGAAACGGTTGTGGCTCAGAGACCACAGCGCTGGATGCTTTAGTCCTAGCCAGGAGCAGAGAGCCATACAGGCCCGGGGTCAGGCAGTAGGACACCAGAGAGGCCTGACTGTACATCCCGTATAACCCCAGAATGGTGACAGCATCTGGCTAGGGCTACTGTGGAAGGCTGGGAGTGCTCACTCGTGGAAACACTTCCCTGCAAAGCTCAGCGGTAGGAGAGGCTCATGGGAAGGAGCCCAAACAGACAGTGTTGCAGAGCAGACATGAGGGGAGAGTAGAGCGTGGGGTGTGGGTGGCGCAAGGTGGCAGCCTGGCCCAAGCTTGGCACACATAGCTGAGCTGGGCCACTGCTGCCCCTCCTGCGGCGACAGGCAGACTGGGTCTGCCACTTGCCAGTGGCTTTTGCAGCATTTCACAAGTCACTTTTTCCATAGATTAGCTTCTTCCAGCACAGGTTATAAAGTTCCTTCTAGCTGAACTTAATCTGTGCACAACCCACTCCAAACCCTACGTGCTGGATCCTCACCTGGCTCTGCTCCTCTGGACTGTCCCTGGAGGGGCACAGTCCCAAGAGAGACAGAGATGAGGTGAATGACCCCCACCCCCACTGCAGCACAGATTGGCCTCCCTTTCATCCTCCCAAGTCAGATGGTTGGGGGGGCCGTTAGAGAGTGAATGGGCACAGGTGCAGGTGGATGGATGCATCGCTAGGTAAACTGATCAACTGACCGGTGAGGCAGAGGGGAACTGTTGTATTAGTGAGTAGCGAGTGGCAGTGTGGGTGGGGCATGAACAAAGGGGTAAAGGAGGATTCACTGATTGACAGCTAAGGTAGTTGATCAAGTGAGTGGATGGGTAGAATAGATGGATGGGTAAGTGAAGGGGTGGGTGGGTAGGTGGATGGATGGATGGATGGATGGATGGATGGACATATGGGTGGGTGGACAGATTTATGGGTGGGTGGGTGGATGGATAGATGGATGTATGGGTGAGTGGGTGGATAATTGGATAGATGGGTGGATGGATGGGTGAGTGGATGGATGGACGGATGAGATGGACAGACATATGGGTAGGTGGATGGACATATGGATGGGTGGGTAGGTAGATGGATGGATGGGTGGGTGGGTGGGTGGATGTGTGGATGGATGGACATATGGGTAGATGGATGGACATATGGGTGGGTAGACAGATGGATGGATGGGTAGGTGGGTGAATGGATAGATGGGTGGATAAATGGGTGGATGGATGGATAGATAGATGTGACAAAGACCATAGAAATTGTCAAGCTGAGACACCCGTCAGAATGACCAGCTGACCCATGTGCCGTCCAGACATTGCTGTAGGCAGCTCCATAATTCAGTCCTGCCCTTGGGCCTCCATGATGTAATCCAAGCTTTCCTTTCCCTTTTCCTGTATCTCTCCTTTAATTACCCGTTTCTTCCTGGTGCTGCCTGGCTCTCTTTTGTAAGGTCTGGGGCATCCAGACTGTCTTCTGTAAGGTCTGGGGCAT
>JANHMN010000018.1:45800544-45828061 GCA_030674055.1 Rhabdomys pumilio
TCTCTCTCTCTCTCTCTCTCTCTCTCTCTCTCTCTCTCTCTCTCTCTGTGTGTGTCTGTGTGTGTGTGTGTCTGTGTGTCTGTCTGTCTGTCTGACTCTGTCTCTCTCTCTGTGTATGTCTCTGTGTGTGTCTGTCTGTCTGTCTCACTCTCTGTCTCTCTCTCTCTCTCTGTATGTCTCTCTCTCTCTCTGTGTGTGTGTGTGTGTGTGGGTGTGTGTGTGTGTGTCTGTCTATCTCACTCTCTGTCTCTCTCTGTGTATGTCTCTCTGCGTGTATGTGTGTCTGTCTATCTCACTCTCTGTCTCTCTCTCTGTATGTCTCTCTCTCTCTACGTGTGTGTCTGTCTGTCTATCTCACTCTCTGTCTCTCTCTGTGTGTATGTCTCTCTCTCTCTCTGGCTCACTATGTGCTCCAGGGCTAGTATATGTCTTTCCAGGGTTAGCCCATCCTTCCCTTTGGTATTACACTGCCAAGCTTCCTTGGACAGAGGTACCTAAAGCCATCAGCACCTTTCCATGGGGCTAGTGTGGGGTAGGTGTGAGGTGGTGTGTGTGTGTGTGTGTGTGTGTGTGTGAGAGAGAGAGAGAGAGAGAGAGAGAGAGAGAGAGAGAATGGCTGGAACACAGTTGTCATCGCTGTGTCTCTGACAAGCTCTGAAGCCTCAGGTTTAGACTCGGGCTGTTTCTGAGTGGTGCAGGTCCAGCCTGTTGCTATGGCTCCGTCATGGTGCTCCAAATCCCGAGCCTTTCCTCTCCCTGCCTGTGGCTTAGATACATCATCTCTTTCGCTCCTGCGGTGGAGACCATGCTGAAGTCAAATGGGAGCCGGCCTGTGTTTCCTCTGGCGGCTCCAGCAAGCATCCTTCCTGCCTCTGCTTCTCGCTGGCTGCTGGCGGCCCCAGCTGGTTTCCTCACTCCATCTGCCTTCATGGTCACATGACTGTATCCTCCATGAGATCAACTGAAACTGATCACTCGGGCCTTGAGTTGAGGGACAAGTTCTCCAGGTTTGGCGACAAGTGGCGGGCAGTCAGCCACAGCCCAGACCTGGGTTCCTCTGCAAATCAAGAGGAAACTGAACTCTAGCAACAGGCCCAGGCCTAGAACTTCTGATTCCTTCTTGGCCTCCTTCCTGTTGGCCAGCGTCCCAGGCCCCCGAGACACAGGTGGGCTTCAGAGAGGTGCAGGGTATGACAGATGATGCCTGTTTTATGATGTGGAGTGTCCCACCGATGTCACAGTCTGCTGTTGGTTGCCAACTCCCGGCATCTCCCACCACCCAAGCCTCCCCAGTGCTCATCTGGAGCAGCCATCAGGACAGTCCTGGCAAAGCTGTCAAATGGCCCCTACCGCCTCTGCTAATGATGACGCCTGCTGTGGGCGAGGTGCTTCCCAGAGCACTTTCCCAGCCGCGGCCTGTGTAGACTGCTCTCAAGAGACAGCTCTGGGCCTTTGCTAGCGAGGAAGGAGACGGCTCTCATGAGAACTTCCTCCCAGGCTTCCGGCTCCTTTACTGGCCCAGACCCAGAGTCCCACACCTGGACCAAGCTCTCGCCTTCCATTCCTTCCTCTCCCAGGACAA
Source organism: Rhabdomys pumilio (assembly GCA_030674055.1). Taxonomy (NCBI): domain Eukaryota; kingdom Metazoa; phylum Chordata; class Mammalia; order Rodentia; family Muridae; genus Rhabdomys; species Rhabdomys pumilio. The sequence continues at coordinate 45,802,127 of JANHMN010000018.1, forward strand.
AGGCAGCTGTACCCTGGTTTCTGTACCTTGGTCTCTGCATTCAACCACTGGCCACCGAAGCCAATAACCCTCCAGACTGTGTCGACTGGGTGGGCACCCCTGTTATCACAGGAACTTCAAAAAAAAAAAAGGAAAGTGTGAAGAGCCAAGGCTTGGATCTCTTGGATCGTGGACAGACTCCCTTTCAGTGCTCCCAGTGGCCTACTAGTACCTCAGAGTAGTCAGAGGGAGACCCCCTCCTCCAGGCAGGCAGGGTCTCTATGGTTGGGCCCTCTGTTGGGTCCAGTCTGGGGGCAGGAGTTCTCTAACTGATATTTTCCCCCAGCAACCTGGGGTCTTACCTTGTTCCTGACTCTCCTGTCAGACAGGCTACCACTCTGTCCCAGCTCGGCAGACAAGGAAAGGCTGTCTTGCTAATAGCTGTGTCTCTACCCATATCCGGGACATTTTCTACTCTCCTTAGGGCTTGGCAATCTCAAGTGAGCTCTAGACTGCCCAAGAGCTATCATAGAAGGACCCCAGGGGCCCAAGGAGCGCCATGTCAGATAGGCTGACCTTTGAACTGAGTGAACCCGTGTTCACCTGGAACCTGTGAGTACACCATGATTTGGAGATGTTTTTTTGTTTTTTGTTTCTTTGGTTGGTTTTTTGTTTATTTGTTTGTTTGTTTGGTTGGTTGTTTTTTTTTTTTTTTTTTTTGAGACAAGGTTTCTCTGTGTAGCCCGGCTACACAGAGAACTCACTCTGTAGACCAGGCTGGCCTTAAACTCATAAATCTGCCTGCCTCTGCCTCCCACGTGCTGGGATTAAAGGCGTGCACCACCGCCTGGCTGGAGATGTTTTTTAAAGATGTGACCAGTTACAATGAGACAGTGATGGACAGAGTGGGCAGGGACAGAGCTGGGACAGCATTATCACAAGCAGTGACGTCGGGGAGGATCCTGACCTGGAGCCTGAGGGGGAAACATGGCGGCCACACCTGGGTTTCAGGCTGTGCTTGTGGGTCTGCTCAACCCACCCAGCCACCCTGATGCTTTCGTTATTCTGGTAATTCAGTCAGAGCAGAGGTGTGCAGTGAGAAACTCCACCTCAGAAGACACCACAGAACAGAAAGTCTCACCTGGAGTCACAGGCCTCCACCCAAGGGTGCCACCTAGCTTGGCCCTGGGAGCCTGTATCTGGGACAGAGCCTCCCCTGTGTGGACTCTGGCTCCACAGCCTCATTTGGTTATGGGAATTTGTCCCATATCTCTGCTCTCTGAATCAGAGGGGACGTTCTCACAGCCTTAAACACAGTGCGCCTTGTGGGGAGAGGCACAGGGGTCATAGTGTGTGGGTGCTTCAGCGTCTCCATGTGTCACTCCGACGCTCTCCACAAGCTGGGGCTCCTCGTTTTATGGGACATTCAACCAACAAAGAAGTTGAGGCTGAGAATAGCCGTCTGTCCAAGGTTACCCAGTAGATGTAGGATGCACCCTGCATCCAGATCCCCTCTTCTTACAAACCAACCTAGGAACTCCCCTGGAATTCTGTCAAGCAAGTGAGGCTAAGAACTTGGTCCTGGCCTCTATCTCTGTAGAGGAGTGAAGGGAGTGCGAGAGCTAAGACATGAGAGGACCCTGACTCTGAATGGCAGCTACCAAGGAGCCTCAGAGAGCAGTGAGGTGCCCCTGCACACCCCTTGGAGGATCCCATTCCTTCAACACTGGCATTCTCCACAGAAGAGCAGTGCTAGCCGGGAGAACCAGGATTCACCTTGGGTCACAGGGCATCTGTCCACCCCCTTGGACAGAGCAGACTCTTGGGAATAGGAGTTGGAGGACAAACATGAGCTGCAGTGAGATAGCCCCCAGATGTGTGCCAGGTGGGTGGGGCTTGCAGTGCAGAGGGAGCAGGGGTCCTGGGCCCCAAGACAAGAACTTGGATTCTCTTCTGAGAGTACAGTGATCTGTGTGGTGTTTGGCAGGCAAGTGCTGGGATCAGAGCCCAGGACACTGGCCCTGGGGGAGTCAGCATTCTCGCCACCCTCAGCCTTGCGTATCCACCGGGAAGTTCCTTCCCAGCACGCAATCCAAGCCTGCATGCCAACAGTATACAGGAAGGGGCAGAACAGCAGAGATAAGGGTGAGCCAAGTATAATAAGCCCGGTGTCACAGGCCACATCTACAGGGTCCCATAGGTGTCACCTGCCATCGGCAAACTCTGGGTGGTCCACAGGCTTTGTTGGAGTGGGAAACGCCGGGGATCTGGAGCCAGAGGCCCCAGGGAGTTGGATCTGGACTGCTTACTGAGCACATAAGGAAACTGAGGTTGGGGGCGGGGCAGTGGGCCCCAGGCTCAGAGAGCTCAGGGGATGGACTAAAGGTGGGGTCTCATTGGGAACAGAATCTGCTGGGGGACAGAGCTTGGGGTAGGCAATGAAAAAGCAAGGGCTTCCAGGGAGGGAATGGTCCTAGGTGGTCCCGGCTGAACACTCATCTGCAGAGTCTCGTTGTCCCTTCATGCTTCTTGGTGCCTGTCCTTTAGGACCCAAGGATCAACTTTGCGTGTAAAGCCCAGATAGCAGACCTTGCAGCTTGGCTGGCCACATATGGTCTCTGTTACGTGGTCCATTTTATTATTTTTTTATAATCTTTTAAAAAGACGTGAAAGCTATGCTGTGCTCTATAGAACAGGCCTGGCCGAGCCTGTTAACTCTCCCCACCCCACTGCCAACAGCTCCATGCTTTGTAGGCACGAGGCTTGCTAGGAAACCTCCCTGAGGGACCATGGAAGTCTTGCTTGTGCTGATAAATTCCCCACTTGGTGCTGGACACTCAGGGCTGAGGATACTCAGGAACTAGAACACCCCAATCTAGAGACACGCCAAATCCTTGGGCTCTAAATCCAAGACCCCAGGAAAGAGACCACCAGGAGTCCACGACAACCAAGGGCCACATATTAGGAAGCTAAGTCACCGTGAACTAAAATAAGCTCTTCCTGTCTCAGGATTAACCATAGGCTGTGTCACAGGATCTAAAATGTCCCTTCCCTGAGAATGAACTGACAGGTCAGAGGGAATGGCCTCCCTCATGCTAGGCTAGCCACAGCCAGGGAGTGTGAGCTTCCAGAACACAGGAGGATGAGTTTGCGCTGGCCCAGCATCCTCGGAGGACTCTTGTCTGACCTTGAGTTGGCTCTGGAAGCCTCAGAGGTCACCCTGTCCATGCCCAAGAGGAAATGGGCTACTCAGAGCCTCTGGTGGTTGCTTTCAGAGCCAAGCACAGCTCATGGGACCTGGGAGCTCCTAGCATCCAATGGGCCAGGAAGTATGGGGAAGTATGGGGAAGTCTCTGCTTCTGTAGCCCTGCTCAGCAGAAGCCCCACGTGGCCCGCCTAGGAGGTTAATGTGTTTAAGGAGGAAGTGCTATTTTTTCCTAACAGACTTTGGAGGAGGCAGGGATGGGCTGTGGGAGGGGCCCCCTCTCCTCTCTTCTCCTCTCCCTGGGGACTTACCCTGGGCCTCGCTCCAGGACACTCAGCTCTGGTCCCCTGACATCTCCATCCCCACTCCCACTTCCTTCCACATCCACTCGGATTCCTCACCCTGAAGGCAGATGCTCTCATCCCAAGGCATCCCTACTGCCTCGTTGGACCAGTAGATGAGCAGCCAGTGAGTTGGGACCAGCCTGACCCATCTGGGGATAGACTGTGTTTTAAGTTTGCCTCGGCAAAGCAGGGCAGCTGCCTACTTTGTGTGGAGAAACAAGATGACACGTGAGCCGGTGGTCTCTGGGTGCACAGTAAGCAAGGATGGGTTGAGGAGGGGAGGCAGGTGGAAAGGCTGTCGTTGGGGCAGGTGACTCAGAGGATACTTGGCAGGGGCAGGGACAGCTCAGAGGTGCCGGCAAGACAGGAAGGGTAGAAAGTTACTTGGATTTCAGTTTCTTACTGCTGTAAGAATCCTCAAACCCCAAATCCCATCCCCCAACCCATGAGTGGGAAGAGCAAATGTTCTACCAACCTTACACTCTGCACAGGGATCACTAATCAATCATTGCACAGGCATTACTAATCAATCATGAGCACACTCCACTGAAGCCACTAGTAGAGCCTAGAGATGGATGCTCCTGTGGTAACCCTCCTCATCCAGCTCATGGAAGTCAGTGAGGCGGGGGGTGAGGCAACAGCTTCCTATACCCTGAAGTGCTGCCTTTAAGATCACTGCCCAGACCTGAAGCAACACCTGTGTTGACTTCACCATTCCTCACACCTGACACTCCTCTGTGGAATAACAGTGGCTTTCTGTCCCCCTCTTCTGCAGCCTCTGGTGGTCTGTGAGGAAGGCAGAGGTGAGAGCCTTTATACATGCTAAGGGACAGGCCTAGGTCGGATCAGGGTGACAGATAGGAGTGCAGCCCTGCTTCTCTGTACACTGGTGTCTGTGTTGGAGAAGAGCAATTCAAAGATGTGTTAGCATCCCAGTGGCACTGAACAGCTCAGGACATGTGTTGGCAGAAGCTTCCAGATGTTTGTCCATGCGGCTGAAGAATATGTGGGTAGCAGGCCTGAGGCAGGCTGTCCCTCAGCCCCCTGGAGGGCTGAGCGTGAGGGTGACATCAAGACTGGACTCAGCAGGCAGCTTCTGTATCCTTACACACCCAAGCACCCTGTGTGCATTCTCTCTGCTGTAACAGTGACCGGCACGGCTACAGTCAGCAAGATAATTTTCAGTCTTAGGGTCCTTAAAGTCCTGGATTCTCTATAGTACTCGATCTGTCCCTCCCTCAGGCCTCCATCCACACCTCCAGGCTGCACGTGACAACCCGATGACACCTGCGTGAGTTTTGCTTCAGTGGCTTGTGTAAGCCCTGTGCTGAGTACACACCCAGGCTCACAGGAGGACCTCGTGCCCCACCCAGAGGAGCACAGGGCCAAGGAGGGAGGGAATATTAGTTACAGTTTCTTTTCTTTTTAAAAGACTACCAAGACCAAAAGCAGAGTGGGGAAGAAAGGATTTGTTTCATTTTAAAACTCTGGTCACTCTCCATCCCTGAGGGAAGTCGGGGCAGGAACTGAAGGAGAAGCCACGGAGGACTGCTGCTTGGCGGCTTACTCCCCTGGATTGGTCAGTTTACTTTCTTAAACACCCCAAGACCACTTGCCTAAGGGCAATAACACCGTCGTGGTCTGGAGCCGTCTAAATCAATCCTGAATCAAGAAAACACTCTCAGGGGCTGGAGAGATGGCTCAGTGGTTAAGAGCACTGACTGCTCTTCCAGAGGTCCTAAGTTCAATTCCCAGCAACCACATGCTGGCTCACAACCATCTGTAATGGGATCTGATGCCCTCTTCTGGTGTGTCTGAAGATAGTGTGTGTGTGTGTGTGTGTGTGTGTGATTTTTAAAAAGAAAACACACACACAGTTTTGACTACAATCCAGTCTGACAGAAACGTTTTCCCAGTTGAAGTTTCTTCTTCTCAAACAACTGTAGCTCATGTAAAGTTAACAAAAAACTAATCAGCGTAGATGGGGGTAGACTCACAGGGGCACCTGCCTGCCGCACCCACCATCCTCTAGAGCTTTCTCTCTAGGTGAAGGCACGGGCTAGAGTTTGCCACAGCAGGGTTGGTTCCCACAGACCCACTACAGGGTGGAGACCAAGGGATGTTCCTATGCTTGAAAACCAGAAGCTGGACCTCCCATCAGTGTAAAAGAACAGGAGGGCCTCAGTCTATCCTCAGAGAGGCTCCTGTATGGGGGAGGGGGCGGAGGCCTGACCCGAGACTGGCTCAGCTCACTCCTGAGAATCTCCAGGATCCAGAGGACAGAGTGTGCAGCCGCACACTGCATGATGGAGTGAGCCCACCTCTGAGCCCACTTCACCTGCTTCAGGTTGAATAGTAGGCAAAAGGAAATGTGTGCTGAAGCAGGGGCGGGGCTAGACCCCCCCATGAGTCTCTCACAAGCTGATGACATCATACAAAGTCACACTCAGCTAGGCAGGTGGGTCCGTGCCCGTGTACAACTGCACAAAGCACCTACACCCCCGGCTGCATCTCTGCTGCATACACCTGGAGGCCCTGACTTCCTAGAAGCCACGGGCATGCTCCCAGCTCAGGCTTGGAGTCCTTAAATGTCTCTAAGCAGTGCTCAGCACACTCTTGGGGAACTGCCCAGTTGGGAAATGCTCAGGGGACAAGCCACAGGATCACGGACCTTCTCTTAGTGTCAAAAGCAGGGAAATGGTTCAAGTATGCACGTATGCACATACATGTGCACACATGTACACACACATACGCACACACATGCACACACACATGCACACACACATACGCACACGCGTGCACACACGTGGGTTCTATGGTGTCAGAGGGGCACAGGTGCCAACTGAATGGCTTCCAGTACCCAAGGCTGGAGCCACTGGAGCAGGAAAGTAAATAACATTGCAGGGTCATAACCCAGAGTGTAAAGTAAATACCCACAACTCCGTGATGCTGTAAACAACTCCCGAGTGAATAAATAATAAACCCTGGACTGTAAGTAGTTCCAGACTCTATAAGGAAGCTCATCCCACCAGAAGGGAAGGCGGTTGCTGTGCCAAGTGAGAGCCATGCTGGAGAGTAGAGAGTGGGAGGGCAGAAAAGTGACTTCAGGCAGTGACAGACTTAGGGGTGTGAGGGGGGCGGGTTCAGCCAGGGGACCAGGACCAGTGTCATGGAAGGGCACACTGCTAGTCTGGGCTTGCCATTATGTGACAGAAAGACACTCTAGGGTCACCCTTCAGATGACCCCTTACTCAGTTACACCCTGAGAAACGTGAGGGATACACTCCTAAAAGTGATTATGGACACCAGCCAACAAGAGAAGGCTAGGAGGATGTCATGGCAGAGTTCCTCACCGGGGGTATGACTGGCACTTCTCACATCTTCATAGGCACACTGCTTTGTAGACAGGAAGCAGACAAGAAGTGAGGCCACACTACAAAACCACAAGGTCCTCCCACAGTGACCCTCACTTCCGCAGATAAAGACCCCACCCCAAAGTTCTACAATCTCACCAAACAGCGCCCCCTCTGGGGACCAAGTGTTCAAACACATGAGTCGGCTGGAGACAGTTCACATTCTTTTTACAACGAGTGAAATGTAAAGTGTATCCCTCGCCTCCCACCTTTACTGTCTTTTGCTCTCTTTAGTTCACGCAGATTTCAGACTGTGTCAGTCAGCTACTGTCAAGTAACAGATAGCCACAGAAATGGCAGCAGCACACCAGGATAGCCGTTTGTTTTTCACCTTTGGGGCAGATGGTGTTGGCTGCATCTGCACCCAGCTGAGCAGAGGTCAAGGGTAGCTTGCTTCAGCTTCACCCCATGAACCTCATTCTTCTCAGTTTAAGGAGAGGATTCAGGACTCGCTCCTCTCGTGGCAGGCTTAGGAGCTTCCAAGGGCAACTGTAAATGCAGCCACTACCCAGCTGAATTCTTGTCAAAAGCTTGTGTCTTCCATGCAGGCCTGTGTTGGAGGAGGACATGGGGAATCAGTGGAGGATATGGGGCGTCCGTGGAGAACATGGGATGTCTGTGAAGGGCATGGAGGTGTCTGTGGAGGTTGTGGAGGTGTCTGTGGAGGGCATGGGATGTCTGTGGAGAGCATGGGATGTCCGTGAAGGACATGGGGTACCACTGTAGGAGCAGAAGGCTTAGGGGTGAGAGGAGCTAAGCGGAGAACAGTGTCCATCCAATGGACCTTAGGTTCGTCATGTACCTCTTGGCTTCAGACCCCATTGCAGAACAAGATGGGTTCGCAGAGCTGACCTAGCAGTGTCTTAGGCCTGGGTCGCCTGCCTTCTTCAGCCACACGGGGACACTGTGGTGTCATGTGCATCCCACAGGGGACCTCACGGATTATGATAGTCTTCTAATACCTTTCTCCTGGCTGGATGCTGGCCAGGCCACCTTTCACACTTCTGACACTGAGTTCTGGAAGGACAGAGGTCTGGCTTCACAGAGTAGCAGTGGAGTTGCTCAGCCCGCAGCCCCCCTGGGGCCCAACATTCACTTCACTAGATTCTGCATCCGTCTGTCACGGAGGCGTCTGCCACCGTTTCTCCTGACCTTGCCCCTGGCCCACTGGCCCACTCGCCCACTGATCTGCCCTCAGTCCAGCATGGCCCTGATGACTGGCACCTCGTCGCTCTGGAAGCAGCAGAGGAAAGCAACTTCTTCTGCTCCCATTATTCTTGGATGCGGTGTGGTGTGTGAGGTGGACTTTTGGAAGGCTACACCATGGGCTTTCCACTCAGATTTCTGGCTGGAGCGCCAAGCTTAGCAGCCGAGACCATTAAAAAAGAATTTTTATTCCATTTCTTTGTTGGTGCCCAGGCTGATATCTCAAGGGCCTAGAATTCTTGGCTCCATTCAGTTGGCCTTGGGAATGCAAGGACAGGCCAGCTTCAGGAGCTGGGCAGAGGGCGGGACATCGGTTCTGTTTTCATCATTTACAGGGTGCCTCCATAGAGGCTGTGGCCATGGAGGGTGGGACCCCATTGTACTTGCCCACTGATCTCTAGGTCAGAGATGCTGAGCTCTGGCAGACCTCTCTGGGACACTGTGCCAGCTCCCTCAGAGCCCCTCCCTGCAGACTCTGGCTTGAACCCTCACGTGGGGTCCCTTGAAGCCATGTCTGCTTTTAAGAAGTGACAAGATGAGCAGACACATGCCAAGGCCTCATGGCCTCCTGACAGATGCTGGTCCCAAGCCAGAGCCCATCCTCCTGTCTTCCTCTCTGCTGTTTTCCTGCTGCCCCAGCTACCAGACCGTGACAGACAAACCAGACAGGTCCACGGAACCACGGGAGGGTCACAGCAGTAGAGGCCATCCCACCATGAGGGTGGCATGGAGCTCTTACCACTGTGGCTGCCAAGACGCTCCTTAGGGGAGCATCTTGGTTCTTTGAAGGGTGAGCTCACGTACTGAGAAACATTGTGATTTTCTTCCGGGTTCTGTAAAAGTAAAACACACTTGTGGGAAAACGCAAATGTGTCCACGTGTGAACAGACAGTGCGGCTGAGCTCTGTCCAGACTCGGGGTGCTCTCATCGGGTCTGGCTTATGTATTTGTGGAGCAAGCCCTGCTCCCATCCTGGCTACCAATGGCCTGAACCCCACCCCAGCTCCTAAAGCAGCGTCCAGGGGGCTTCTGGTTCCCACGGCGGTTGCTGGTCTGTGGTGTCAGCAGCGTGGATGTCCCTCTCGAATACCTGAGAGGGCCTTGGACTAGGGCCTTGGACTAGGACTTGCAGAAGAGCCAGATAGGATGAGGTCATGCGGGTGGGCCCAAGGCCAGTGCCTGGTGTCCCTTTGAAGGGAAAAATTAGACTGAGACACAAACCCATACAGAGAAGTCATGTGAAGACAGGACAAGAGGAAGACCTAGCACCCAGTACTCCAGTTTCAGAGGAGCTGGCTCTGTCCCTACCATGCCCTCAGCCCTGCCCCCTCTGACCTTTGGTCTGACCTGGGCATGGCTTAGGAAACCCAGAGGAACTTCTGATCCCAGAATTGGGGGCTAGAATCTCATTTTCAAGATACCCTTCATGTGCAGGAGGCCCTGAGACAGGACCTCATGTGTCTCGGGCTAGCCTCAAACTCACTATGTAGCTGAGGATGACCTTGAACTCCTGATCTCCTGCCTCTACCTGCAGAGTGTTAGAACTTCACTATGCTCTTTTATGTGGTACTGAGGATAGAATCCGGGCTCTGTGTATATTAAGCAAGTACTCTGTCAACTCAGCTCAGCCTCAGCTTGACAGAGGGGCTTTCTGTCATGTTACGGGCCAAGCTGGTGGCTGTCTGGCCCCTGAGAACCCTGAGAAGAGTCTGCTCAGGCCTCCCTCCTGCTCCTGGGGACTCAGCAGGGCTTGGTGGTCCCTACCTAGGCCTCATCCTTTTCTCTCTGTTCTTCTGCCTTCACATGGCCTCACCCTGGGTTTTAATCCAAGTCTCTATTTTCTCCTTAAGTGCACCCCAGTCACATGACTTGGGGCCACCAGCTCCATCATGACCTCTGACCTGGTCACACCTTCACAGACTCTGTTCCCAGGCCAGGGTGTGCAAGTCTGCTTGTGTGTGTACATACACAAGCAGCGCTCAGCTCACCTCGGGGCTTTTCGGGACCCATGGAGAGCATCATGTAGCCTGGAGCCCCGTCCGTTTCCAGCCAGGGTGGGGGGAGGGGACAGATGCCGTTCTCTAACCCCACTTTCCATAGCTTCACTCGGAAAGATCTGTGGGCCAGCACCGCTCTGGCCAGGACGCAGAGGGTTCCAGCAGTGTGGAAAAGCAGTGAGCAGCCATATCTCCTGTTGCCAACAGAGTCAGATTCCCAGGCCACAGGCAGTGGAGCCCAGCTCCAGAGGAGGGGATTGAAGTCTGCAGAACAACTGGTAGGACACACACACACACACACACACACACACACACACACACACACACGTGCATACTGTACTCATCTACCGTGTCACGTAAACATAGCATATGGCACATAGACTATGTATGCTTTTAACACACAGCACACGTGTATGCACGGTACACATACACAATACACATGCTGCATACCAATCTACACCACGAATGCCACACAAACACACACATATATATCCTCCACACAGAGACACACTCACATACACAACCCACACAACTCACAGAGTACAAACCATGAACACAAACACATACACACACCCACTTTGGCTATGAACCGCAGCCTGTGTCAGCTACTACCAACAGCCTATCTTCTAGGTAGCCATCCCACAGGCAAGCCCCCCGTGTCTAGAACAATCCATCTTGTCTGTCACCATCCTCAAAATAGAGCCCCTGTATTTACTGAAGGAAGAAGCATCCAGCAGGGTCCCTCCTCCCTGACCTCTGAAGCTGCCCCAGGCTGCTCACTGTCAGGCCTTCGGTTCTCCTGGCCCTCTCTTCTGCAGGGACCTCTCATTTCCAACAGGGAAGGACCTGCCCAGATCCAGCTTTGGCTCAGCTTGCCTGTATCCCAGCACTGAAACCAGTTGCCTCTGACCAAGAATGCCAGGGAAGTCTTAGCCTTACTATGCACCTTGTCAGCTCACCTCTCTGAGCCTGTTGTCGTTTCTATAAGACAGGAGTTAAGAACTGAGTAACCTCTGCTTGGCACAAGTCCCCAAGGTACCTAGGTCTTGGCCCTGTGGCATCCTGTCATGACAGAGGGAGCCTGTGTGTTTGGATGAGACTGTCCCCTAGGGGCTCATACTTGATCGGGTGGTGTGGTCTTGTTGGAGGAGGTTTGTCACTGGGGGGTGGGTTTTGAGGTTTCAAAAGGCCATGCCAGCCCTGGTTAGTGCTCCCTCTCTACCTGGGGCTGATCAGATGTGTGCTCTCAGATTCTGCTTCAGTGCCTTGTCTGCATGCCTGCTACCATGTCTCCTGCCACGATAGCCTTGGATTTTAGCCTCTGGAACTGTGAGCCCCCAAATTAAATGTGTGTGTGTGTGTGTGTGTGTGTGTGTGTGTGTGTGTGTGTGTGTTACCTTGGTCATGGTGCTTTTGTCACAGCAATAGAAAAGTCACTGTGAAGATGGGCATGGCGGTGCACACCTTTAATTCTAGCACTTGAGAGGCAGAGGCAGTGGATCTCTGTGAGTTCGAGGCCAGCCTGATCTACATAGTGAATTCCAAGATAGTCAGAGCTACATAAGAAAACCCTGTCTTGAAAATGAAAGAAAAAGAAACAAAGGAAAGAAGGAAGGAAGGAAGGAAGGAAGGAAGGAAGGAAGGAAGGAAGGACAAAGAAAAATCACTTTGACAGTTCCCGTTGAAACATTGTTCTGACCATCATCATGGAAAAAGGAACTTTGCTGATGGCTCAGGCCCAGGTCTTGACATGGGAGCATGTCCAAGATTATCCAGGGAACCAAAAGTCACCACAGAGTCCTTTGATCAGACAGAGCTGTTCCACTGTCAGGTGGAGCCATAAAGATGGACGTGGGGTCCCAGACACTATCCCAATGGCTCTGAAGGTGGAGGGAGCATTCCAAGTTCAAGGATGGGAGAGCCACCAGAAGCCAGGAAGCCGCAACCAGGGTCCTTTCAGGAGCATCTGAGAGGAAGTGGTCCTCCTGCACCTGGAAGACAGGAGATGAGTAAATGACCTTGAATTTACTCCCCAGTGTGGTCATGGGGCAAGTTAATAGGACTTTGTTTGTTCCTCTTTTGTGAAAATTCTGGAGATAAAATCAGAGCCTCATGCATGCCAGGCAAGCCCTTACCGCCTCCCCCCCCAACATGTCCCAGCCCTAAATATGTTTCAAGCCCCTGAGTGTGGCAGTTTCATAGAGCAGTCACAGGTACCTCAGCCCACCCCTCCACACACACACATGAGGCCATGTGACCTTGTAGAAGTGTCATGACCCTTGCCATTGGTAGATAGAAGTTGAAGATTCTGTCCACCACTCACTCTAGGAACTCTGGGTATGCCAAAGTGATAAGCTATGCAGAATGTAGCTGGTCCTTGATGGGACATCGTTGTGGGATGGTCACAGGCTTGGATGACATCTACCTGCTATGACACAAGGTACCTGTTAGTCAGTTACCAGACTACCCTGGGCCATAGTCACTCAGTCATAAAAGACGGGGGCTGGGCATGGCAAATTTTCCAAGATCTTCCCCCATCCAGTTCTCCTGGCTTTGGACTGTTGTAAAGCACTCTGACCTCCAAGAGCTAGAGTCTCTCTTGTCCTTACATGGCAAAAGTGCCTATAATGTCCCCATTTCTCCCAAGAAAGTCCCTGGAGCTGGTGGCACATGCTTCTGTTTACAGAGCCCAGTGAACTCTGGTGGCTTCGCCGGGATGTGGGATCCCAAGCAACGCTTTATTAGATCCATCCACAGCCCCTCCCAGGACTTTCCACCCGAAGCTGTCAGAGCTTTGAGGACCTTCTGTGTGCTTGGGATATCTATGGATATCTCTGATCACAATGGATTCCTGGCTCAGATCTAACCCGCTCCGCCTCCCCCCCCCCCGCCCTCCTCCCCAGCTGTCCTAAATACATAGTGTTGCCCATGACAGGGTAATGTGGCTGTCTCATTTGAGCATGCCCAGTAGGTTCCAAAATCAAGAGAACAGACTACTGTTTCTGGGGCTGGACATGGGATAAGCAGCTGCCAGTGGGGACTAAAAAGCCCCAGAGCTGGCAGAGGTGACAGATGTCCATTGCTGCATACGTACCTTGTATATTCAGATCTTAACATAGACCACATGGTAAATCTCAGGTAATTTAAAAGTTCACACAAACCTATCCCTGGACTTCCTTATCATGTACCTTTAGCAACCAATGTGCAAACGAAAAATGTTGAGACATGGTCTTACTGTGTAGCCCACGCTGACTTCAGATTGTGATTTCCCTGGTTTTGCTTCTGAGCTCTGGAATGATAGATATGTACCACCTTCTCTAAAGGCAACTTAGTGCGTTGTGGATGTGGCTCAGCTGGCAGTGTTTGGCTGGCATGCAAAAGACAAACACACACCACCACCACCACAACAAAAACCAGGTTTGATTCAGCACTGTATAAATTGGGCATGGTGGCCCAGAACTCAGGAAGTACAGGCAGGACGATCAGGAGTTCAAAGCTATCCCCAACTACTTAGCAAGTTTGAGGCCAGCTGGGGTCTACATGACAGCCTGCTTTAAAAGTAAGCAAATACACAGATAAATTAGTGGAAGTGCCTTTGGTGGGCTCAAGGGAGCAGGGAGGGGTGGCCATGTTCCTAGGCTCTCCCAATTCATGAACCTGTTATACCCACATCATGTTGGCAGGCCAAACAGCGTGGCTAAATGCCATCCCAAGGTAGCCAGGCTATGAGGATGAGCTCCTTAAGCTACCCAGCCTCAGTTTCTCTGAGTGTTCAGTGACAACAAGCATCTGACTGGCTTTATGTGTGATGTTGTGGAGAGAGACGAGGGCTGCAGTGTTCTGTGAGACTCCACAATGGGATTGGGCATAGCTGCTTCCGTGGAAAAGGGCCCAGCTACTCCCTATCTGGTGGCAGTTCTAGGGGACAGTAACTTCCCCACTTCCCCTTCTTCTTTCTCGGGTCAGCTTCATACCACAATGATCTGCCACACTCAACCTATGCCCCACCACACCACATGCCAGTCTCCGGGTGCCTCCCACAGAGAGCCTCTCCCTCTGTCTCTTGCCCATGACAGGCTCTGTCTGAAGGGAAGGAAGCTGGGGCCAAGGGCTAGCTCAGCTCCCGTGGGTGCTGAGGCAGATGCAGGTTAGCAGGCAGCAGGTCGGGGCAGCAGTCCTGACAGGAAGAATGCCATTCTGCCCACACTAGGATCAGTCAGTCACTTGAAAGAATTCAGTGAAGGTAGCTGGCTCCCTGTGATGCTTGCTTGTCTGCCCAAACCAAAGTTCTCTTCTCAATAGCGACTCGGTGCCAGAGTGAGCATTCAAAGCTACATGATAGCTCCTTCTGGGCAATAGCATCCCAGGGATGAAGCCTCACATACCCTGAAACTTCTGCCAACACAGAGCCTGGGCGTTTGTAGGGCCGTGACCTGGACTTGCTCGTAGGACAGCTGGTCCTCGGTTCTCTGGATGCTCTCTGAAACTGGAATATGGCATCAGTACTGGAGGCTGCGCAGCCGTGGTATCTGTATATAACAGTGACAACCCCAGGCTCCAAAGTACCCTCGCCAGCCTGCAGCCGCAGCCAAGCAGCCTAAACCTGCTGACTCTGGCTTCCCTGCCTGTCCAACAGGGACAAGAGCGATGAGTCCAGGAAGTGTAGCAATTTGCCCTGGCTAGGCACAGGCACAGATACAGAATACCTGTCCTCACCATGCACAAGGTTGGTCTGCCATCTCCTTGTTCAGGCCAGTCTTCTGTGGAGACCATGACCCTGAACTCCATCCTTCTAGTAGACAGGTTTGCTTCCATCCTCCCCGGACAACCTTGACTTAAAGAGGCAGATGGGGCATCAACGGGCGCCATAGTGAAAGTGAGAGGTCACTAGGAGGACCGTGTTGGCTGAGGCCAGAGGCCCATGGAGAAGACACAGAGAGCTGCATCCAGCTTGGCTTGTCCCCTCTGGGCTTCTGTCCACACTGGGCAGGGACCAGAGTGCTCTGCCCATGATCTTGAGAGGGCTAAGGTTCCTGGTGAGTGTAGTGTGGATGGGGCATCAGATCTGGGAGCTGGTTCACCTACTCAGCTACTGGCTGTCCGCCCCCATCCCCACCTTCCCTTCTCTGTTCTAAAACAAGGCCAGGACACCCATGGGGGCAGAAGCTTCCCAGAGTTAGCACACTGTTTCTCTCTTGATGGCCACAGCTGCCCCTTAGTGCGACCCTTCCTAGCCAAGACAGCTGAGATGAAACCCTGAAGTTACAGTCCAGAGCCTCGAGGTCCTATCTGCCCCAGTCATAGCCCCAACCTGGACCAACTTGGGGTACATCTACCACAAACCCCTGGCTCCTGGGGAGTTGAAGTGGCTCAGGGTTCTGGTTGATCCTTAGGTCTGCTGGCCACAGCCCATCAGCAAAAGGCTATCCCATATGTTGATGGTGTGTGCCCAAGACCATGAGAACCCAGGGATTTCTGGAGCAGCCTGTCCAAGTACAAGTGGGTAGTGAGAGCCCTGTTGACACTGGGTCACACTAGTGCGCAGATCCTGAGGAGATATCCAGAGGGTATGTTAGTCTGGGCCTGAGGAACACGTGAGCAGTCTCAGCAAGCATAGCTAGACGGTGACTGCCAACATGCCTTCTCAGATGCCTCTGGGCTACTCCAAGTCCAAGCAACCCTCCCTAGGACAGAAGCTGGGAAGAGCCTTGGCTGGCAGACTTTTGATGAGACCTTCATTATCTGGGCCACTTCTAGGACAGAGCCCCCGGAGCTGGCAAATATCCCTCATGCCCTTCCTCAGCCACTATCAAACCTGGTATCTGATCCAGCTCCCCCAACCTGTATTTCTATGAAAGTCATGTCTGGATGCTTGGCCTTCATGACCCCATCACGGCTTGCTTCCAGCAAACAGATCTGTCAGGGCAGGAAAGACCAGGCTCTGGGGACATTGCACTGATGCCTCTGGTCACAGGGAACTAGCCTTGGGAGCAGTGGTGGGAGGGGGTTGAGGGGGGAGTGCTCAGGTCCAAAGCTTTGGGGTCAGAATTTAACCCCATTTTCCCCTTTGTATGACTGTCTTAGAGTTTATTTTGCTGTGAAGAGACACCAGGTCCAAGGAAATTCTTTTAAGGGATGACATTTTATTGGGGCTGGCTTACAGTTTCAGAGGTTCAGTCCATTATATCATAGCAAGAAGCATGGCAGTGTGCAGGTAGACTCGGTGCTGAAGAAGGAGCTGAGAGTTCTGCATCTTGATTCTGCAACCAGAGAGACTGCCTCTTCCAAGAAGATAGGAGAAGGGTCTCAAAGCCCACCCCTACAGTGACAGACTTCTTCCAACAAGGCCACACCTCCTATAGTGCCACTCCTGGGCCAACCCTATTTAAACCACCATATTCCATGCCCTGGCCCCCACAGGCTTGTTCAAACACATGAGTCTATCTCTGGTGGCCATACATAGCCACAGGAAACTGCAACATTCACTTAATTCACCTTCAGAAGTCCCGTTGTCTATAATTGTCCTCACAGTGTTAAAAGTCCAAAGGTCCAAGTCTCTTCTGAGATTCATTTTATCTTTTAACTATAATCCCCTATAAAAATCAAAATTAAAAAGGAGATCACATACCTCCAACATAACATAGCACAGGATACGCATTACCATTCCAAAAGGTCACAAAAGGTCACAGTGAGGAAATACTGGACCAAAGCAAGACAGGAAACCAGCTGGGCAGACTCCAAACTCCGCATCTCCATGTCTGATGTCAAAGCGGTCTTCAGATCTCCAACTCCTTTCATCTTTGCTGACTACAGCACAATTCTTTCTCTTTGGCTGGTTTCACTTCCTGTTAGCAGCTTTCCTCAGCAGGTATCCCATGGCTCTGGCAACTCTTAACATCTTGGGGTCTTCAAGGCAACTTTGACATTACAGCTTCTTGTTCCCGTGTCTGGGATCCACACAGGATGTCCCGGGCTCCTCTAAAGGGCTGGTGTCACTTCTCCAGCTCTGCCTCTGTAGCACTCTAAGCTCTGGTTGGGTCCACTCCACTGCTGTTGCTGATCTTGGTGGTCATCCCATGGTACCAGCATCTCTAACATGCTGGTGTCTGCATACGAAGCTGCACCAATAGCCTCTCATGGGCTCTCTTCATGGTGCCAACCCTCAACTTCATTGCATGACCCTTTCAGTCCTGTGCTGTTAACTGCAGCTAAGGCTGCACCTTCACCAATGGCCTTCCCTGGCCTCTCAGTGCGAAGCCTCAGCTGTTCTCCATGACCCCTTCATGCCTTCAAAACCAGTACCACCTGGGTGACTCTTACACAAAACCAAGTCCAGATGTAGCATGAGGTACAATCTTGGCTGTCTCTGGAACATAGCGTCTTTGTATTCACAAAACACTTCCCAGAAGATTTCACCTCAGTGATGCTGGTCTCTTCTTAATCACTGCTAATTTCTTAGCTCCAGCTCACCAGCATCAGCTGTCCCAGCAGTCCCTTCTATTCTTCACTCTAAAGTCAGAGTCACATGTCCAAAGCTGCCAAGTTCTGCTGCTTGCTGGGTCTGGTGCCCTTTTATTACTTGAACCATACATTTTGTATTTTTCCTTTCTAAACCAGCTATGCTTGATCCAAATGTTCTTCATGAGAATAAACCAAAGAACAAAGTCTTTTCTGGCTTTGCTGAGACTTCATCAATGCAACTAATTGAAATCTCTTTAGCTTAGCCTTCGGCAGACTTTTCAGACAAGGGCAAAAAAGCAGCGACATTCTTTACCAAAACATCCCAAGAACAGTCTCTAGGCCACTTACTAAAATTCTCCTCTGAAACCCCTTAAGCAAAACCCCCACAGTTCAAATCACCCTCTGCACCAACGTTTTCTGTATTCCTACTAGGATAGCCCATTAAGCCCCATGTGAAGCATTCCACTGCTTTCCAAATCCAAAGTCCCTAAATTCACTTCCTCCAAACTAAAGCATGGTCAGGCCTATCATAGCAATACCCCAGTCCCTGGTACCAGCATCTGTCTTAGAGTTTTACTGCTGTGAACAGACACCATGACCAAAGCAACTCTTTTAAGGGACAACATTAAATTGGAGCTGGCTTACAGTTTCAGAGGTTCAGTCCATTATTGTCATGGCAGAAAGCGTGGTGGCATGCAGGCAGACATGGTGCTGGAGAAGGAGCTAAGAGTTCTGCATCTTGATTCAAAGGAGAGATTGTCTCTTCCAGGCAGGTAGGAGAAGGGTCTCAAAGCCCACCCCTACAGTGACACACTTCCTCCAACAAGGTTACACCTACTCCAACAAGGCCATACTCACTTCAACAAGGCCACACCTACTCCAACAAGGCCACACCTCCTAATAGTGCCACTCCCTGAGCCGAGCATATTCAAACCATCACAATGACCAACTGCACCTTCTGCTGTACATGCACTGGCCTCCTCGGGGAGCAGCCCCTCCCACCCCACAGCACAATGCACAAACCAGGTCTGACCCTCTGACACTGGGAGGGGCTGCTTCTCCTAGTGAATGTGTGTGTGTGTGTGTGTGTGTAGCTGAGATAGTACATAACTGTTTTCAGTGTGTGTCTGTGTTGGGATGTGTCCCTGTCAGTGTGTGTCATTGGTTTACCTGTAGTGTATGACCGGAGCACATGTAGTCCGTTTTCACGTGATGGCTGAACATCTGAGCGCACATTGTTACGTGATTTAGAGGTTGTCATGCACCCATGTGCTCACACAAATCAGCAAGCAATGCCCAGCATTGACAGAAATATTGCCAGAAACATATCCATAGTTGCCAGGGACATCGCCACCCAGGCTCCCTGCAGATGGAAATCATACATTTCCTCTGAGTCCTGGGAGGTGAGCAAGGAAGCACAGGAAGTACTTCCTGGGCTCCTGGCATGTGGGGCCCTAGCTCAGCCCAGGTGCTCCCTCCTCTCAGAAAGCTTCTTGAGTGGCGACTGCAACCTGTGCAACATGCAGGGCCAGTGGGATTGCATGGACGCCTGGATCTCAGGCTGAGTTGTGAAACCTTGGAGAAGCTTCTAGACACGCTGTGCTGTGACAGAGAATGGAGCTGCAGTCTCAGCACCGCGCCATGTGCTTCAGAGCTGGGCCTGCGAGGTCCCCACAGGATCCCTTGTAGCTATGACTTTACGACTTGGGGCAGTGGGGGAGGGTAACACTGAAAGAACACGGGATAGGCCTGTCCCTCTGCATCTTCAGGACATAGTTATGGTCCCTATAGGCACCTGTATATTCGTTCTCTCTCTCTCTCTTTCTCTACTCTTTCTCTATCTCTCTCTATGTGTGTGTATGTGTGTCTCTCTTTGTCTCTCTATCTCTGCTCTATCTCTCTCTCTATCTCTCTATATCTCTTTGTCTCTCTCTGTCTCTGTGTCTGTCTCTATCTCTATATCTGTCTCTGCCTGTCTCTACCTGTCTCTGCCTGTCTCTGCCTGTCTCTGCCTGTCTCTGCCTGTCTGTCTGTCTGCCTGTCTATGTCTCCCTCCCTCTCTGCACAATGGGAATAAAAGCCCCCACAGAGATGACATAAAGACCTCTGAGAGCTACCAGAGGCAGAGCCAGCTGTCACCAGAGTGAGCACTCCTGCTGTCTGCAGGTGGAGGTCACTCAAAGCCTGAGGATGGTCTCCCAGTGACCAGGAGGAGTTAACCATAAGCATAGGTTGGGTCCTGAGCACAGGAACCCACTGGTCTCTAGCCTTGGTGGAGATGGGTGGGGGACCCTCATCTGGGAAGCGGACCAATCTAACAGCCCTTCTCCACCTGGTGCCCATGGTGTAAGGACCACCCAGCAGAGGAGAGCCAGGCGTGTGTTGATCTCTGGAAATGTGTGAGACACACATGACTATGGCTCAAGTCAGCTGGCGGTCAGCATGCAGTAGGTCAGGTTGCTCCCAGACTCTGTGGAATTATTTGACTTCTCACTTGACTTATGGGAGATTGTGATTCAGTCAGTCCTTCAGTCACCCACTAATGAAGAACTCTGTCCTATGCCACAAAAGTCACTACTAAGGAACAACTCAGACATGAGGCGTGGGCGGGAGCTGAGGGAGCAGGCAGTGAGAACAGAGCCTATTGGAGTGAACAAAGTGGAAGCAAATAGCTTTCTCCTGCAAGTCCCCTTGTCACCCAAGTAGGGCTGCAGAGGGGAAACTGAGGCCTGCAGTAAGTGGAGTGGCTAAGGTTACCTGTGAACACAGGGAGTCAAGGAGCCCTAACTGGCAACCCAGGGTCCTTACAGCATGAATTCCATTATGCTGGGCCGCCCCCATGATCACCCCTCTGCATCTGTAGCAATCCCCTGTGCGTCATAGCATGTGACCCCAGACCCAGGAAGCACAGAGGCAGCATTGTGAGAGTCAGCTAGGCGTGCAGATGGCCCGGGGGCTGGGATTCCCCTGTGCCACGGGCTCTGACCTTTCATCCTGGGGTTTCCCAGCTGGAAGGTCCACAGGGCCTCCCCACCTAGCCTGGGACATCCTAGGCGGAGCCACAAAGTGGGATCCTTGTGGGCCAAGAGTCTCCAAAACTATAGGTCCTTTATCTACCAAAAGCTCCACAACTCTAACCAATGTCTCGCCAGCACCAGGAGCCCAGCGCTAACACTCAGTATAGTCTTGGTCTGTCTCCTTTCTTATGTTTTTAGGGTGGTTCATCTGATCTGTATGGAAGGTAACCTCACCCTGTTCTCATTCACACCGTGCTGTTGCAAACTTGTTCACACATTGCTGGCTATTGGAATATTGACTCTTTGTAATTTTTGCAAAGTAGTGTGCATGTGTGTGTGTGCGTGTGCGTGTGCGTGTGCGTATGTGTATGTGTGTGGTGTGTGTGTGTGTGTGTGTGTGTGGTGAAGAAGGATTCTGCTGTGTACCCTAGGCTAACCTCAAATTTTATAATTCTTCTGCCTCAGCTCCCTGAGTGCTGGAACTACAGATGTAAGCCGCATCACCTAGCCTAAGTGTCTGCTCACTTACCTAAGATGCTGTTCCCTCTTTTTCTTGTTAATTTTACAAGTATTTAAAACCATCAAGATACCCATCTTTGGTTGGGAGGAAATCATGGCAGATATTCTCTGTAACTCGAGCTCATGTCCCCCCAATACTTGATTATGAAATGTTCAAGCATATAAAACTCTTGAAAGGATTTGACACTAGACTCCCGTGTGCCTGACACCTGGAGTCCATAATTGACCATAACTGCATTTGATTTGCAGTCTCTGGGTCCTGTGGATGCCTTTAAAAGAAGTAGCAGGAGCTGTCAATCAACTCTTCTATTAAAGTTCTTGCCTGATACACACACAAAAGAACCCTAGATTTCATCCCCAGTGCCACATAAATCCAGGCATGGTGGCCACACCTGTAACCTCAGAACTGAGACAGAGACAAAAAGGACCAGAAGTTTAAGGTTATCCTCAGTACAATAGCCAGTTCCAGGCCAGCCTGGGCTACATAAGAAAAAAACAATACACACATTTATATATGTAATATATGTGTGTTATATATGTTATATATGTATGTGTGTATACATATACATACATGCATACATACATACATACAAATGCATGCATGCATGCATGCAGACATCAGCATAGCAGCAGATTCAGCACACACTGCTCGACATCTCACCAGCTTGGAGGTCACTGTTGTCATCGGTTCTTGGTTTTCTCCAATGCGATGACATGCGCTGACCTTGCTGAATACTACATGATGGCTCACTCATGTGATCTCAACACGTGATGCCTACGACGAGAGGACTGTCAGGAATTTGTGGCCAGCCTGGACTACAGAGTGAAGTCATTTCTCCACAGAAAGAGGGGCTGCTGAAGAGAGATCTCAGTCGATCCAAATTCTTCTTCAAGCAAGAGGACCTGAGTGCCACTCAAAATGAGCCCCCAAACACACATGGAAATGTAGCACGTGTTATCCCGGTGTTGGGGCACGGAGACAGGAGAATCACAAGCTTGCCAGCCAGCCTCCCACATCTAGTGAGCCTCAGATCAATGAGAAAGACACTATCTCAGAAAAACAAGGGGTGCATTATATATAAGAAGCAATGCCCAATGCTGCCCCAGCTTCCACAGACTGTGTGTGTGCATGTGCGTGTGCGTGTGCGTGTGTATACCCTCAGCATGCATCTGAATTCCCCTGGTGAACTCTGACCAGTATGAGCCAAACACTGCCAAGGGAGAAAGCATCACCACATCCCCAGAAGTGTCCCTAATTTTTAACCATGGGGAACGTCGCCCATTTGTGTTTGCTTTGGAGTATGTGGGGCCTTCTGGTACCAGCATCGTTTGATGACTGCTTACTACCCATTGGGTGGCTTTGGCACTTCCTTTTGGAAAACAGTATTCAAGAGGCAAGGGTTGATCCGAGTTGTCCACCTGTCAGTGAGCTTACTGTCCTCTCTGTCAGCACCACCCCCATACCTGGATCTGAAGTGTCTGTCAGGCCAGGGTGTAAGGGGCCTGGTCCCAGCTCAGCCCCACCAGGAAGGAATGCAACCTTATTAGAGGAGCCTAAAGTGCATGCTTCAGGAGACCTTGCTCTGAGGGGAGAGGAGAGCCCTGGTCCTTCTCCCCTCTGGCTTTTGCTTCCTGGGCGTGAGCTGGATAGCTAAGTTTCACCACACGCCTCCTGCCCTGCATGCTGCAATGCCAGCACCAGGGCCTAGAAGTGACGGGACCACCCAGGCATGGATTGGAACTGGGGTCAGAATGAATCCATCCTCCTTTAAGATTCTTTGTCCACAATGTAGTGGCTCCAGCCTCTTATGGCAGGTAGATCTTAAGGGACCAAGCAGTGTGTGAGTCGCTGATGTACAGGGATAGGTTGTCTCTCCGTACACTAGAGAAAGGGGATCTTCCGCCATAGGCGTTAAATGACCAGCTAACCCCAACAACCGATGCAAACCTTGGATGCTCAGTTGCAGTTAACACCGTGTGCTCCAGCCTTTTCATCCAGGAGCTTGTGGAAAGACCTTTGTCCTTGTGTGAGGGGTTCTATCTATGGTCAGGCTTGAGGGTATCTTCCTCATGCCGCCTCAAAGATTTGCAGGTAGAGAGACAGATTCAAACTGTTCGGAGGTCCTCACTTGGGTAGGATAATTGTCTGGCATCAATAAATCACTTTCCCATTAAAAGAGGCCGTGATGACCCCCACACAGACGAGCAAACACCAACCAGTTTGAGTTCCTCCATGGGAAATGCACTTTGTTTCTGTTTCCTGACAGTAACTTGGGGCGACACTCCTGATTGGTCCTTTGGCATCGACCCACCCATTCTACTTAAGAGAGAACAAGCCCTCATTACAGAAGGCTCTTCACATCACAACTGTCTTTCATAAGTAGCACTTGTCCAAAATAAAACAGCTTTTGTTGTAGTTTTTCTTTTGGGACAAAGTCTCTCCATTAATGTGGCTATGGCCGACCTGGAACTCACTATTTACAACAGGCTGGCCTTGAACTCAGAGAGATCCACCTGTTTTGCTCAAAGCCTAGACCTGTGTCCCCTCAGAGGGCGTTGTGGAGACTTGCGTGTGAGCGCTCTGCTGAAGTTTGTTATGTAAATGGATAAATACACAATGTACGTGTTTGACATCTGGGTCATAAGAACAGGTCACATGCTGATCTCTCAAAATGAGTCCTCAAGTTCACTTTAAAGATGAGAAAACCAAGGCCCTGGAAAGCTTAAGCCCAAGATCCCAAACCTAGTTAGCAATAGGGCTGGGATTGGAGCGTGGTCTGGCTGTCTCTGAAGCCCAGCCTTGTCTTCCCAAGGAAGCCCAGGAAAAAGTCTGTGTGCTATGGACAGGAAATCTGGGCAGGCTCCAGAAGGGAACGTGCATGGTCAACTCAAGCAGGCATTTCTGAAGCAGGGCAAGTGGCCCCAGCCACCAGTGGAAGGTTGTGTGAGCCGTCTTTGTGCTGGTGTTCATAGGAACACATCGACCACCCACTATGCACCAGGCGTTGCTAGTCCCAGGGGCACCTTCCTGGGCCTGACACACAGCTAGCTGGCCAGCATATGGGCTCTGGTTCTGGTCTCTGGGGTCCAGGGCTCATGTCCTCATCTGGAATTCAGAACAATACGATGAAGAGTCCAGCTTTCCAAGACACATAGTTATGAAAACACAAGAACACAGCTCTCCCAAGCAGCTCCACTCCGGTGAACTCAGTGGACCTGGGCTGGCGCATACAGACCTGCATTCTTACCCCCAGCCAGAGCCCTGCAGAAGTCCCCTGTGCCCACAGATGAAAGCATCTCCATTCCAGCTTAATTCCGGATGAGTATCCTCCCTCCAAATTATGAGAGGAAATTCAATATTATTTTAGGACTTGCCTTTGCATAATAGCCGTGGGGAGAAGAACAATCCAGGGCTTATGTCAGGCACAAACAAGCTGCTCCTTCAGCTGATGGCCCCAATTCTGCCCGAGAAGGGAGCTGGGCATCGAGGAGGTGTACCATTGCGAATAGCTCAAGAACAGGTCACAGCCACGTGAGAGCATGGTGTGTGGCAGGGACAAGAGATGGACAGAAGACCCCAGCACGTGCTGGACAGTGTTAGGGATCCCCTTGCTCTTGGCATGGCCCTGACCCCAGTACAGGATTTGCCCCCTTTAAGGAAGGCAGAGCCAGTCTGTGCAGCCCTCTTGCCTTGAGCACCTGACTAAGTCACTGCTACAAGGAAGGAGGCGTGGCGACAGGTGTGGCCCTGGAGGACTTGATGAAGGTGGAGAACATGCCTGTGGGCGTGGTCCTGGAAGGTGGGGGTGTGGCCTCTGCTGGGTCTCTGCTTCAATTGTTTCTTATTCTCAGAAGGAGGTCTGAGCAGTTAGTCTTTGCAAGCGAAATGGCTGTCTTCTGGGACCATTGCATTGGTGTGGCATTGCAGAGCCTCCCGGATCCCCCCCAAAGGCAATGCCAGTCGAGTTCAAGATACACAAGACAAGATCAAGTCAAATTCCAGAACAGCCTGGCCAGTGGTGCTGGTACACGCCCTTAATCCCAGCACTCAGGAGGCAGAAGTATAGTTTGAGGCTAGCCTGGTCTACAGAGCAAGTTCCAGGACAGTCAGGGCTACACAGAGAGACCATGTTTCAGACAAAAAACAAAACAAAACAAAACAAAAAACATGAAACAAAAACAAATTCACCAGTCCTCACAGCCATTCTAGGGTGTCACTGTTCCCACCACCCTGGTTCTCAGAAGATGAAGCAGACTCACTCTATCTGCATTGGGTAGACATGAGCCAAGGGATGAGGAAGTGCAGTCCCAGGGACCAGAGTCACAGTGAAGTGAGGGCAAGCTGCTTCTGTTTCTTCTTTTTCTCATTACTGTGGAAAATACTAAATACTTGGCCAAAGGAACTTAAGGGAGAAAGGGTTTCCTTGGCGTCACACTGTAAGGGGACCATAAATCATGGTGAGAAAGACTTGATGGCAGGAGCTGGAGGCATCTGGTTACATGGCAGCATCCACAGGCAGGAAACAGCTGGTCACATGGCATCCACAGCCAGGAAGCATCTGGTCACATGGCATCCACAGCCAGGAAGCAGCTGGTCACATGACATCCACAGTCAGGAAACATCTGGTCACAGGGCATCCATAGTCAGGAAACAGCTGTTCACAGGGCATCCACAGGCAGGAAACAGCTGGTCACAGGGCATCCACAGGCAGGAAACAGCTGGTCACAGGGCAGCCACAGGAAGCAGCTGGTCACATGGCATCCACTGGGAGGAAGCATCTGGTCACAGGGCAT
>JANHMN010000018.1:45833104-45914068 GCA_030674055.1 Rhabdomys pumilio
ACAGGGTGCTGAGCTACCCCACTGGGGCAGACAGGGTGCTGAGCTACTCCTGTGGGGCAGACAAGGTGACATGCAGAGGCCATGTTGGGGTTCTGGTCTAAAAGCATATAAAGCCCCTTCAGGGATGAGCCCTGTCTATGCCCCCTCCCCAGTGACATCTCTTCTTCCTGAGGCCTCGATCTCTATGTCTGTGGCATGAAAAGCCCAGAGCAAGCTGTGTCTGGCACTGCTCTCCTCATGACTCTTCCTATGACATGTGCATGCTAGGTTAAGCATGGAGGGCTTCCTGGAGGTGCAGGCTTCCTGAGAAGGTTTTAGAGGAAAGAAAGAGCTTCCAGTGTCCACGATGAGAGCTACAGGCTGCCACGTGAGGAGGTGGCCTGTGTGGGTCTTGAAGAATGAGTAAGGTTTCCCCAGCTGGCAGAGGCTGCGGATGGAGGAATTTTCAAGAAAGAGGAAGGGCAGATATAGAGTCTGCAAGGAGTAATGGACAGACAGCAGCACGTGCAGCTTGAGCTGGGGTGAGGGGGAAAGGTCCTGAGACCGCTGCAGTGTGAGTCCCTCCCGTGGGGGCCAGAAGGCCACGTGGCACTTCTGAGGGACGACGTGTCCCCACAGTCTGTTGTTTAGAAGGCTTGCCCATGGAGTCCACGGACATTTGTGCAAACGCTGTCTGGTTGACGGTGACCCTCCCCAGCCGTTACAGCGTGACAAGCCGAGTTGACGGCATGACCGCTGTGCACTTGTGGGGAGGGACCTCATGCTCTGAGCCTCATGTCTACCGCGGCGACGGGGCTCTGTGGGACAGGCCGCATGGGGAGGACAGGCTTGGTGCTGAAGCAGGCTCTGAAGTGTGGTACTGATGACATCATCAGACTGCTCATGATAACAGAGTATAGTTTGTGGCCGGCGTAGACATGCAGGCCAGTAGGAGAGAAAAAAGCCACGGAAGGAGCTAGGGTGACGGCTCAGTCAGTGAGGCATTTACTGAATAAGCTGAGGGCCTGAGTTTGCATCCCCAGCACCCACGTGAGAATGGCGGCCCTGTGTAGATCTCCTCAGCCCCGGCGCGCCTGAGACCGGAGAATCTCTGCAGCTCACCAGCCAGACTTTAGCTTAACTAGCAAGTTCTAGTTTCAGTGAAAGGCCTTGCCTAAAATTAAGATTGAAAGTACTAGCGGACACCCTGTGTCAGCCTCTGGCTTACACACATACACACACACACACACACACACACACACACACACACTCACACAGAAAGCCACCAAGACTAGTAAGAATTAGCACCAATAAGAATATATCCTGGGCTTCTCTGAGTACTCAGAACATTGTCCTTAAACCCCGTGGAGGTGGAGACGGGGTTGGGAAAATGGAAGCATGGAGAGACAGACAGTGTTAGCATTTGAATCTGGAGTCTCTTAAGCTCACCACCCGCTTGGCATTGAGATAGATAAGTTCCTGGTCCAGATTTTTGCGAGAAGCCCACCAGGAGCCAGAGCTTACGTCATTTTCCCAGTGGAGTCCATGCATCGTACCCAAAGGCTTGTTCACCATAGGTTTCCTTCTGCCTGTATTTTTTTTTTTTTTTTTACATTTCTGTTCATGTATTCATTCAACAAACATAAGCTCTTCTACATGGCAGGCATGCTTTGGGCCCTAGAGTCACTGCCACTGTCTGGACTAGGGCCATTGGCTTTCACTGTGGCACAGAAAGAAGTCTGCTGACTGCTATCCTGTCCGTGTAAAGTCAGAGGGGACCATTGTTCAGGCTGGAGCAGCAGGTGGCAAAACGGAAGCCCCAGTTTTCTTTAGTGTCGCCAAAGGAAAGAGGCGCTGGCTTGGGTCTGGCTGGCCTGAGAAGGATAAGTTATCTGGAGAGAGAAAGATCCCAGGAACCTTGCCATGTTTTTTTTTCCCCTAAAAGAATGTTGGAAGTCTCAGTGGCCAGGTACGGAAAAGACAGCGCGGGCACACTGAGGCCATTCAGGGTGCTGACGCAGACCCAGGTGTCAGAGAAGGACGCTGCTGTTCACCACAGACCCTCAAAGGGCCAGTTGTCTGCACACCCAGTGGGCACCCTGCAGATGGGCAAAATGCTGCCCAAAGTGCCTCTCACACAGACCTTCCTCACAAACCTTCCCCGCCACCCCGAGGGGTGATGGGCCGGGACATGGAGATCCACAGACTCACAGAAAAACACGGGCATGATGATTTGGACCGAGGGACATCCAAGCCCCTTCACGAGCCGGGTTGGGGTACAGAGGAGGGATGGAGGCTAGCCCCAGGCTGCTGTCCCTCTTTTCCCTGCCCAAGGAACTGCCACTCCTCAGACACAGCCTGGTGCCTCAGCCAGGCCTCACTCTGGTTGTGACTCATGAAAGGGCCCATTCATGCCCTGGCTGCTGGCTTGGGTTACTGCTCGCCGTTGCCTCTGTTTTCTTTTCATTAGAAGAACTCCAGTCCTGAAGGTCCATGCTTGGCTGGGTCAGGGATGCTCCAGAGCGAGCGTCTGGACAGAAGAACCACCCATGGGCCCCAGGTCATTCACTGCACAGCAGACGGGGAAACTGAGGCCACACGGCCACAGAGTGTAGGGATGGCTTGGTCTTAAGCCACCGGCTGCTATGGTACCTCAGGCACTCAGGATGCTCGGGAGCAGCCAGGAGGTGGGCTCTGATGAGATGAGTTTAAACCCAACAGGGCTCTGGCTTCCTTCAAAAATGCCCAGGGCCTCTGGGGACCCAGCCTCCTACCCTACTACACAGAAACAGTGTTCACCAGGGCTGGGAAAAGAGAGGGCCTAGGACAGGCCTGGATCCTGCAGTGTAGCCCTAGTCACTTCTAAGAACAATTTTCCAGGGGTTCAGACAGGTGTTCAGGACCTTCCCACCCCTTTGGAGAGAGGGGAACAAGAACCTCAGGCAGTGCCCATGAGAAGCCCTGTGGGAAGTAAGAGGGAGGGCTTCCTGGAGGAGGAGGTGTCAGCACAGGAGCCCTTAGAGTTGGGGTAAAAAGGCTGCTGGGCCTCACACACAGAAAGCCTTCTGCCATGGAAGGTCAGTGGGCGTGACCAGCCTCATGCTAAGTGACCGTGGGTGGGTGTGCACCGTCCCTGTGAGAAGCGCTCTCAGAAAGAACATCTTTGCCCGCCCCCTCTTAAAAAAATAGAATAAAATAAAATGGGACCACTTGGAAGTGAGGCAGAAAAGTCTCGCTCGGGGCTCTGAGTCATGCGCCACCGTCTGTCTGGAATGTCTCCTGGCCCCCAGCTCTTCCCTCAGCCCTCAACCCGCCCTAGCTGGGCCCGACCAACATAGCTTCCCAATACAGATGAGATCAGGATGGTATGACCAACTGTAGACCCCCTCCTTTCTCCCTCCCTCCCCATCCCTCACCCCCTTTCTTCCCTCCCCTCTGACCTTCCTCTCTTCCCATCTTCTTCTCCCTCCCCTCTCTGGGCTCCCACCAAAGGTACAACAGGCCCCTTATAATACGAGGTGCTTAGAGATGAGCCGAGTGCTGCACTGAGGTCTATTCATTCCTGCTTGACTTCCTTCCTCTAACTCGGAGCCTGCATGTTGTCTTCTGATGCCAGGGGAAAACTTGGCTCCGCTCTGACCAGACACCAGGAGCGGGGCAGCCTCGGGGATCACAGAAAGCTGTTCCCGGGACTGGCACCCCAGGTCTTCAGGAGGTCCACATGTTTTCCCTGCCTTGGACAGCAGTTGCTATGTACGACTGATCTTGTCCCCCCAGGGTCCCTCCTGTGGCAGGGCATGTGAGGACAGAGACACAGAGGCCTCTTGCTGGCTGCTCTGCCTTCCTGACCAGGGGATGTCGAGATGGCTATGAACCCAGAAGAGCAAGTGGACACTCAGAGAGGTTGCTGACTCCCCCAAGGACACAGAGCTGGCAGGAAATGGGGGCTGGGAGGTAGGGAGGTGGAGCCAGGGCCTCTAGTGAACTCTTTGGATGCCTACAGACCTGAGCTTCTGAACTAACCAGTGGGATCCACAGACACTGGCCATACCCCTCGCAGAACTTCCCACAGCCACATGGGATGCACTCAGCACTGATGTGGTGGCCATTCTAAGACAGGTCCCTAGAGCATCCTAATGAGGACAGGCACAGGACCCTCCAGATTCACTTGCTTCCAGAGGCCACAGGGCCCAGGACAGTGCGTGTAGGTCTCCCACTGCCCTTTGGGTTTCTCTGCTACCTGAGGTGCTGCGCTGGCCAAGGCAGGGGAGCTTGCTTGACCCAGAGCTTAGGACCCAGGCTGTTTCCAGTCTAGCCTGGCCTCGGTGAGGAGGCAAGACCTGCAAAGTAGTGTAATGGCAGTGCCCAGTGTGTGTGTAACGGCTGTGCCCAATGTGTGTGTGTAACAGCAGTGCCCAGTATGTGTGTAACGGCTGTGCCCAGTGTGTGTGTAATGGCTGTGCCCAGTGTGTGTGTAACAGCTGTGTCCAGTGTGTGTGTAACGACTGTGCCCAGTGTGTGTGTGTGATGGCTGTGCCCACTGTGTGTGTAACAGCAGTGCCCAGTGTATGTGTAATGACTGTGCCCAGTGTGTGTGTAATGTGTGTAATGGCTGTGCCCAGTGTGTGTGTAACGGCTAAGCCCAGTGTGAGTGTAACAGCTGTGCCCAGTGTGTGTGTAACAGCAGTACCCAGTGTGTGTGTAACAGCTGTGTCCAGTGTGTGTGTAACGGCTATGCCCAGTGTGTGTAACAGCTGTGTCCAGTGTGTGTGTAACAGCTGTGCCCAGTGTGTGTGTGTGTGTGTGTGTGTGTGTGTGTGTGTGTGATGGCTGTGCCCAGTGTGTTCCCCCAGGCCCTGTGCCCTGCCTGGGTAGGCTTCTTAGCATTTCCAGTGTCAGCTTCTCTGCTCTAGCAAGTGGCTTTGACAATGCCCGGAGGGATCCAAGGAGCACACAGTTGCTCTGTCTCTGGTTGGGGCTGGACCGTGGGGTGGGGCACTGCTTCTCAGTCATGTATTGGAGTGTCCTGGTGTCCAGTGTGTCTGGTGCAAGCATGCGGGGCAGGGTGAGACCTGGCCTTCAAAGTGTGAGTGTGTGTGTGTGTGTGTGTGTGTGTGTGTATGTGTGTGTATGTGTGTGTGTGTATGTGTGTGTATATACACGCGTGTGCGCACACATATAGGTGGATGGATGACTTGTGGCCACTAGCTGAGGTAGCTGGGGTCAAGCTTGCTGGAGTGTGACAATGTGGTCCTGGAATCCGCCAGAGGCTTCTTCTCCTCCCACTCTGCTCTGTGCTGGTGGTGTGGTTTGTTTCTGCATCAGGCAGAAGTTAAAGCAATGACTCAGGAACACTGCTGGCTCCCTGGATGCCCCAGAGCCAGGAAGCCTCTGCCAGAGGTGGCCAGTGCTGGCCTTGAGTGCTGGGTTGAGAAGGGGCTAGGTCAGGGCCAGAGACCTGGACTCTCTCAGTGTGGCAGGATAAATCAAGTTAGCGTCCCTGGCTGGGCCATGATTTCCCTAGAGAATTGAGGCTCAGAATCCTCATCCCTTCCCAAACAGTCAATGCTGGGGTGAAAGGCAGGAGCAGAGGCCCAGGCTCCCCCAGAGCCTCTTCTCTGCTCCCCAGGCATATTGTGCTAGCAGATCCTGCGAGGGCAAACAGGTTCTACTGTCGGGAGCTCTGGTCCTTGTTCAGGACAGAGAGGAGAAGGTAAGGCTGCCAGACATAAGTCCAAGGCATCCTTGAGGACCCTGTCACCCAGAAAAGCCACATAACAGCATTCTCATGCTCATGTGACTGATGTCTAGGGTGGAAGGAGACCTTGACCCTGCCATCCTGTGCCCACGGAGGCTTCACAGTATCACTATGGCCCCACCCGTGCTTGAACATCACTGGGTCAGTCATGAGTAGTTATGGAAGAAGATGCATGCTTCTTCTTGTCAGAGGACTAAAGACAGCATAGGAGTCTGGAAAGGGGTAGCAGCTTACCGAGCAGAGGAGGCCTGACTTGCTATGGCCTCCTGAGCAGAAGAGCAGGCCTCACACCTGCCTGGCTCAGGCAGTACAGGGTCTGTCCACTGAGGCAGTTGACAGCTTTTCTGCGGGCTCCTCTGAGCGGACTGTGTGGGCACCAGTGACCTTGATTATTGTGTCTGTAGCCTGGGCAGTGTTCAGAGGCACACAGCTGGAGAAACATGTGTCCAAATACTACATGCATGCACACATATGTGTATGTACACACATACCCAAGCACATGCATGTATAAACACCTTGGTATATTTTGAAATCCTGGCCTTTCTTAAAGTCAAAGCAAACAGCAAAAGGAAAAGAAGGTTATGTCTTCCAAGATCTTCCGTGTGGGGGCACCCCAGCAGTAGGGACTGGGAAGCCTGGTTGCCTGGGTATTCCTACACTCACAGTTAGTCGCTCAGACCCTTCCTGACTGTTTTCTGAGGAGCAAGAGATCCTGGGTCCACAGGCCCAGGGTGATACTGCAGAAATGTGACCCGGAGTTCCAGAGCTGGGGTCCAGGGCAGGGTGGGGGCCTCTCAACCCAGATTCCATTCACATTTCCATCCAGTTCTGGCTCATTGTCACGTGCCACACTCAACAGTCCCAGGAAGATCAGCTTTGCCCTGCGTCCACAGAAGCTCAGGGCAATTCACAAGTGAGTCCTTCAGTATAGGCCTTGGGACCTGCCCAAGGCCAGGAGTTTCCCAGGAAGCAGCCCAGAAGCCTGTGCCGAGCCTTGCTTTGCATGATAAAGGTGTTCCCAGGAGTGAAACCGGAACTTCAGAGTGGCAGCTAGACCTACCAGGGGTGGGGGCGGTTGAAGGACTCATTCTGACAGGCAGGGTCTCTTTCTGTGAAGGGCCCTCACCTGGTGCTTTACTGCCGAGAAGCCTGCAAATCCATGGTCAATGACCCAGCTCATCTAAAGTGAGGAATGCACTCAGCGGTCCTCTCTCTCCAGACCCGAGTCTGTGAGCTTACATTGTGTACGTGTGTGCATGGATACCAGAGGTCAGCCTCAGGCGCTATACACATCGTGGGAGACGGGTTGCTCTGGAGCTTACCAAGTAAGATAGGCTGCCTGGCCCCCTAGCCTCAGATATCTGCCTGGCTCTGCTTCCCCAGCACCGAGTTCAAATACACACCACACCTTGCTCTTTTACCCAATGCTGGGCTCAATATCTTAACGTAGTCCAGCTTTGTGGCCTCTAGCAGATTCCTAGTCTGTGAAGCTTGGGTTCATACGTTAGATGTAGCACTTTGTCAGATGATGTTAAAGGAGCTTCTCCATCTCTAGGGACCTAAATGGCGTGTTTCAGTGTGCTCAACCCCAGGCTGGATGATATCCCATTAGGAAGCCACCAAGGTTGGTGACTTCGAGCTCCACGTTCATGACAAAAGCCCCCAGGACATCTACTCCCACCGCAGCATCTTGGAGTGTCAGACTTATGTACTGGAGGGAGGGGAGATTTAACCTGAAATTTCCCCTAAACAGGTGCCAGCTATGGCCCGGGCCCTAACCTTCCAGGCCAGAAGCCAGAGGAAGAGGTTTAGTTGCTTTTGGTGGCCCAGGGACTGGGAGGAGCGAGGGACGGATAGAGCTGCGACTGGAAGCCACACGGTGGAATGGTGGCAGCCGTTTCCGAAGTTGCGCCGAAGCCAGGCTTTCCGCCCAGCGGCATGCCAGCTGTACGACTGGCCAAGGAGCGTGTTGTGGGGGGAGAGGGTTGGTGACCCGAGAGAGAATTTCCCACCAGGCCGGCATGGCTAGGTGGATCCCATGAAACCAACACCTAGGAAAAGCCGTGCTAAAAATAGCCGGGGCGGGGCGGGGGGCAAGCGTGTAACCCAAGCCGGGGCGCTGCTGTCGGGCTGTGCGTCCGGCCTCCGCGCGAGGCGAGCGCTGCCCGCGGACCGGCCCGGGAGGCGGCCCTCTGCTCGCACCCCGCCCCAGGCGCAGCGCGGCGGCTCGGTGCCCGGCGGGCGGGCGGGCGGGCGGCCGGGACGCTGCGGGCGGGGATGAGCGCTGGGGCTACGCGGGCCGGGCGCGGGCGCCCCGCGCGTCCCGGGAACTGGAGCTACGCGCAGCCGGGGAGGAGGTGAGTGCGCGTCGCTGGGGTGTTGGGGACGGGCGCGGTCACCGCGCTGCGCTCCAGGCGCACGGCCCGCCTCGGGTTCCGACTCACGATGAGACGAGCTGCAGGCGCCGAGCACTGAACTCGGGGCAGCCTGGCCGGACCCCTGAGAGAGCTGTTGGCGGTGTCGCCGGCGCTTTGCGAAGCGCAGAGCAGGCGTCGCCAGAGCCCCGGGGAATCGGAGCCGCGGGGCTGCGGGAGGTGACGCGGTAGCTCATTCATTGCGACTTGGAGCCGTTCGTCTGCTGCTCCACCGCCGCCCGCTCGGGACACCCTAAGATCCAATTCCGCGGGCGGGATGGGGTCCTGCTAGCGCACTTTAGGGTCGCCACGCTGTTGCTTCCGCCAGGAGGCCCATCGCGCCCCCACCCACCCTGTGCTTTGGGGCAGCTCCGCTGGAGTCGTCCACGGAGTTGAACTAAGCGGACCGCGGAGACACTGCGCCCCTCGTGGCGATGGCGGGAAGGGGAGGGTATCAGGATTCAACCGGACTTCTAGTGGCGGCCCGAACCCTTTCCTGCACCCCTGGACCCTGGCGTGGAGGCAGGGATGCCCACAGGAGACGGTGGAAACGGGGCAGCTGGGCTGCTGAGTGGCGCTCGGGCTCCAGCTGAGGCAGTTGACGGCTTTTCTGCGGGCTCCTCTGAGCCGGCTGTGTGGGGACTGTGCCACGTGTTACTACTGCATTTAATCTTCAGTCGGGAGATGGGTGGAACCCCGTGCGCTAGATGAGGAAAGTGAGGGTCAGGGTGGCCTGGGTTGCACAGCTGGAAAGCAGCAGAGGTGCCGACAGTACCGACCCACACTGCCAGTTGACTCCGTTTCAGTTATACCTTTTAGAGGGACAAAGGTGTGCCGAGGCCTCTGTGTCCTGCACTGTCCCAACAGTCTTGACACAGCCAACACCCAAGTCCGGAAAATAACAGACAAGCGAGTAAAATGCTTGGGCGTATTGACAGGGCCGCTCGGGAGGAGCAGAAGCTGGGCAAGAGTCCCTTCAGGATGGCAGCCTTCTGCTGCAAGCTTGCCCTGGCAGGTTCCAAACAGCTGGGCAGAGCCAGCAGAGAGTGTCTTCCTTGTTGTGAATGGGAAAAGGCAGCGTAGGACAGCCTGGGGTTCCTTCAGCCTGGGAGATTAGGTGAGATGGGAGTGAGTGGACTCCTGGCTGGCAGTACCCCAGGGCATTGTGAAGGCCATCTGGTTCCAGATTTCAGAGCCAAAGAGGGCTCTGAAATCATGAGCTTACAACCCTAGTCAGTGATTCAGTTTCCACAAGACCTCACCCCCAGGTCAGTGGCCACATGTATGCCGGCAGAGATGGGCTTTCACCCCTTCAGGGCAGCTTGAGCCTGCTGTCCTGCGGCTACTAGAGGATCTATTTCAGTCCAAGCTCCTAGCTGTCAATCACTTGGAGTGACAGGCAGCACATTAAGCAAACTCATGAAGTTGCCCTCGGAAAAGTTAGTGGTATGTAACTTCCCACCAAGTCTTTGGAGCATGTACCTTTTACGACTTGGCACTGCCAGCCAGGAAACATCCTGCCACCTGCCTTTGGGAGATGAGCCCTGGGTCTTTCTCTGCATGCCCTTGCTAAGTACCGACGTGGCCTGGAAGCAGAGGCCAAGCCACACACTGAAACTCATCTGCAGCCTGGGCTTCTGGGCCAGCCCTTCCACCCCTCTTGGGAAGAATTCCATTTCTGTCTCTGCTTTCTCCTCGAGAGCCGTAATGGTGTGGGGGAAGGGCATATCTACATGCGCATACCCAGGCTGGGAGCATGGACAGCAGGTTGTGTGGCCTTGGGCAAGTCTCTAAACCCATCTGGGCCTAGGTTCCAGCTGATGACATACATGGAGGCAGGTAGCCAGGGACTAAACAGCATCTGCTTCTCCTCTTCCTCATCAGCCCTCCGTCCGCCTCTCCTCCTGGAACTCGTAGGTGAAGGATGAAGGGGGAGAGGGCTTTCGGCTTAGCCCCCTACCTCCCACACCTGCCCAGGGACACTCAGTTCCCTTCCCTCTTGGGACACCTCCCATTCTGTCCCTGTCCTCGCTGGCCATCACCAGAGCAGGTGAAGCAGTGTCCCCTCCCCCAAAGGAACAGTGATCACAACATGGCCCAGCCCATCTCCAAATAACATTCTGCTCCCTCTGCCTCTGACTGACACCCTCAGCCCTGTTCCCTATGGAGCTGACCCATCGCGCTCTGGCCTGAATATGGCAGAAGGCTCCAAGTGGGCTCTGGGCTTTGTGTTGAGGTGACATGGCCCCTTCACTGCCAGGAACGGTTTCTTTGGCCTCTCTCTTTCTGTTTGAGCTTGCCACTCGAGTACCCTGGGGGCTGGGGCTGGGTAGTAGAAGCTGTCAGTGTTACCCTGTAGCCCCATCACGAAGTCTGCCAGCAGCCCACCATGTCCCGTGGTGGAAAAGCTGGTCAGCAAGGTGGGTAAAGGTTCTCCATGGCACTAGGGTACTTTGCTCACCAAGAAGCCACACACCCCAGGGCACCTCATCATATGTATCAAAACCCCCACCTCAGCCCCATGATGTCTATGCTATATGTGAGTTGCTGTTTCTCTTTCCAAGGACTGCACTCAGCCTAACCCACTGTGCATATTGGGAAATGACCTCCCTCCCCAGAGACGCAAAGTGCCAAGGCACCCATCATGCCTGACTTGGGATCCCCTCCTCCTGTGTTTAGTGTACATTCGTGGTACAGGGCAGGGTGAGAAGCCGGTCGTAAGGCTACAGGGACCCATGCAGAGGTGTCTGGCCTGGCCGAGGTCAGCAGTGAGTTCCTGTGACCAGTTGTTCCTCAGAGCTCTTCTCTGCTTCTCTCTCTCTCTCTCTCTCACTCTCTCTCTCTCTCTCTCTCTCTCTCTCTCTCTCTCTCTCTCTCTCTTCCACTGCTGTTGCTGCAGAAGCTTATACCGAGTTCAGACTGGAGCAAACAAGCCTGGCAGAGTGGAGCTGGGGCTGTGACCGATCTTTAAACCATGTGCCTCCGTGTCCAGCCTGGCAGGATTGAAGTGGTCGCTGGAGATGACACTGTTGCTTAAGTAGAGCCTGCTCTAGAGAGGCAACGCCCAAGCTAAGTCCTGCTTCTGAGTGTGGAGAGGCTACAGGGAGGCTTGTCTGAGGACACTGGCCGTGCACACAGCACCCCGCTATCCCAGACCCCCCACACAGTCTCTTCCATCACCCAGCACTTAAAGGAAGAGGGGGCCACTGTCTGCTGAGAGCTGGGATCCAAGTTCTCTTTTCCTCTAAGTGATTCTGACCCCCAACCCCACCCCACCTCCGCTCAGTTCTGCTCTTTCCAGATCAGAGGGGGTGAGCCCCCTGGGTGAAAATATTATTAGCTTGGGGTCTCAGAGCCACAGGCATAGTTTCATCTGTCCTGGTCTTTGTAGTATGCAAAAGACCAGGACAGATGTGGAGCCATAGTCTGCATGAAAGTGGCCAAGAGTGGTAGGCCTCTGCCTACCCCATCCCTGACCTAGGGTGCAGCATTACTGTCAGGCTGAGAGAGCAAAGACAGGTGAGAGCCACCTTGAACGGCTTCACATGTGAGTTGCTGGAGACTATGCCCAGGAGACAGGCTGAGGAAGCTTCCCCTCCCATCCTGGCTCCTCCTGCTGGTGCCGGTGCCAGTGGCAGAATGGGGGACATTCCGTCCCCTGGCTGTCTCTCACAGCGTCTGTCCTGTCTTTGGCTGCTCCGGGGTTGGCATCTCAGCCAGCCACCTAACAGAGTCAACATTCATGAACAGCAGTCAGGGCCCCAACCGGCCGGGGCACTGCAGAATGTGACCATTAGGAGCGCCCCTGAACGGCATTTTCCACATTCCTTGGGGTGCACCGGGCCAATGTGGCCTTGGCCTCATGTAAACAGGCTGCTCTGCAGAACTGGATGTGGCCACTGGGCACCACAGGCGCAGGAGCGTGGAATGCTGAGACCGTGGCTAGCCAGGCCAGGAGCCAGGTTGCTGGTCTGGTCCTTGAAGAAACAGCTCTTTTGGCAGTCTGTGGTGGGCACCACCACTGTCCAGTACAGCCTAAAAGGCAGAGGCTTCGCCACCCCCCCCCATACCCCCACACCCCTCACGTACCACACAGCACCCTTTCAAAGTGTAAAGTTCTGTGGGGCTTAGTATGCTCACAGAGCTGTGCAGGCACAATCTCATTCTAGAACATTCCATCCCCCTCCCCCACCTCCTCCCAGCATCCACTAATCTCCTCTATCTCTACCTCTGTGGATTTGCTTATTCTGGACATTTCATGTACACACGCTCACGCTCTGTGGCTTTCCGAGTCTGGCTTCTCTCACTGGATGTCATGCTTTCAGGGCTTGAGCCGCTGTCTTGGCCAGAGCTTTTGCCTCTGGCTGGCTGGACAGTGTCTCCCCTTCCCCTCCCCCGCACCCCCCTCCCCCAACTTATGGGCTTTGTGTACCGGTCACTGCAATGATGTGTGGTCATTATGCATCCTGCTGCTATAGACATATGTGTTCAGGTGTTTGTGTAGGCATATGTTTTCATTTCTCCATGGTAGTTTCTTTTTTTTTTTTTTCCAAGACAGGGTTTCTCTGTGTAGTCCTCGCTGTCCTGGAACTCACTCTGTAGACCAGACTGGCCTTGAACTCAGAAATTCACCTGCCTCTGCCTTCCAGGTGCTGGGATTAAAGGCGTATGCCACCATTGCCTGACTCTATGGTAATTTCTAACAGAGGTGCTGGGCCTGTAGTCACTCAGGAAAAGCCACCTGATGTGGTTTGCCACCATGTCTGGGCCGTGTCACATCTCCATAAGTCAATGAGGATGTAGGAGCTGTGTATTTGAGAGCCATGGACTCTAGTGGGTAATGTGTCCTTCAGGACTGGATTCCCACTCAGCCGCAGATAGAGTCATCAAGGCAAAGAGAGCAGCGGTCAGGACCCTGAGCCATGTTTAAGGGACATTTCTGTCCTACAGGACACTCCATCCTGTCGCTCCTAAGATGATTCACGTTCTTACCTCATGCTGGGCTGTGCTCCAATCTCTAGGCAAATCATTCGGTGTCTTCCTCATGAGACCTTGAGCTACCTGAACTCCTGCAGGAGACTGAGCCTTGAGGAGGGACCCTAGAACATGACCAAAAACACACATCCTATACATCTTTCCTGGGAGCTGATGGCTGAGCCTGCCTCAACCCCAGGGAGTGCTTGATCCCATCTTCCCAATCTAGATCCGAAACACTTAGGACCGGTAGACCAGGTGGCTAGCGTACACACAGCTGTCGGTGAGGCACTTGCCCCTAGCTACCCAATCTACGTACTGATGGTCAGAGGGACCAGGCCATACTGCCCAAACCCCTGTGGACCCTGGGTAGGAGGTTGCCAGGACACCATGTATTCCTGCTGATGTAGCCAGGGCAGCCATGTCAGGTGGATGAGGCTGACAGAGAAAGGGCTGAGCTTTCATGACAAGGCCCTAATATGGTGACAGGACTTGCTAGGAACAATTTATGTCTGCCACCAAGAGTGTCATGCACATCTGGAAGGTGCTGCCCCAGCAGGTACTGGCCCAGTGTGAGGCCACCAGGGCTGGGCTGTGGTTTGTCACCCAAGGGCTTGCTCCATGGACATCGGGTCAGGCCTATGATACCTGTACTGCCCCAGTCTGAGAACAAGAGGGCTGTAACCAGGGCATACTTCATCCAAAAACTGTGAATGCCTACTTACTCTGTGTGTGTCTGTGTGTCTGTGTGTGTCTGTGTGTATGTGTCTGTCTGTCTGTCTGTGTGGCTATCTGTGTCTGTGTGTCTGTATGTAGGTCAGAGGTCAGCCAACATCCACCTTGCTTTTTTAGGGAGAGGGTTTTTCATTGGCCTAGCATTTGCCAGTTCAGCTAGGCTTGCTGGCAAGGACTCCACCTGTCACCGCATCACACAGGTTGTCACACGCATGCACCACCATGCCTGACTTTCCTTGTGGACCTGCGGGTGGAAGTCTGGTTCTCACAGTCAGCGCCTTGCTGACTGAGCCATCTTTCTAGCCCTGGACATTCACTTCTTTCTGCTGCTGCACATAGAACCTTGTTGTAAGGAGTTTCCCTTGGGCTGGTGCCGGCAGATAGTACACCCTTCTAAGTCTGGGATTTCTCTTGTCATCATATCCGCTGGCTCAAGACTGCGCTGAGAGTCTCTCATGCCACGGCCTGCTGACTAACGCTCACAATATTCTGCCTCTCCGTGCTTTTGTTCAGGAATTGCCTAAGCTGCTTGCTGGCCAGTTGTAGGGTGAGGTGTTCTCCCTGCCATTCCCTTTGAGCAGGTAACTAATGGAGACCAAGAAGACAGTTCAGCACTGAGGACCCAGGGAAGGCCCCTGGAGCGAGAGGTCTCTGAGGTGCATTCAAGGATGACAGAAGGTTTGCCAAGCATTCCTCATAGGACAGAGGAATCCAAGCAAAGGAAGCAGCATGTGCCAGGGTCCAGAGACGCATCCCTATGACTCGTCCTGACCCCCTGTTGTTCCTTGTCCACACTTGTCCGCTGTCTGTATCAGCCCACACCAGCGGGACTCTATGCTGATGCTATGAGTTAGTAAATGGAATGGACTCATGGACTCCCCTGTTACCCACGATCTATGAAGCCTCAGCAGAGCCATACCTGTTGAGAACCTATTTCCTTAGTTTCACAATAGAGAGACAGGATATAGCTACTCTGGGAGCTCTGAGGTGTCCAAGGTATGTGCTGAGTCCCAAGGGGACGACACTGGCACCCGTGGAAGGGACTCAGAAGTGTCATAGATCAAAGTCACCAAGTCACTCTGGGAGAACTGAGGCTCAATGTGCTATGAATGTGGTTAGCCGTGTTTCTCAGCCCTGGCATCCCTGGTCTGGGTGTGCCTCTGGGTAAAGCCCTTGGGGCAGCATGCCCAGGCATCTGTGGACAGAGAGAAGCCTTCCAAAGTGTGGCGTCTCCATTGCTCTCCTGGGAGGGGTCTCTTTGACAAATGAAGGAGGCCAGGATCTGCTTCTCAGGCTGGTCCACACTACTGGAGAAAAGGCTTCTGGGCCTGCAGGGAAACCAAGACTCTACACCCACAAGACTTGCCTACAAGAAGAGACTCTTGCCACAACCACCTGGGAGGCTTTCCTGGGAGATCTCTAGCTTTGAGCTTGGGCAGCTGATCTGGGAAGTCTGTGACTGTCCAAAGGCTGTGCAGGCGAAGCTTTGGTCAGAGCTGCTCAAAGCACAGCACAGTATACTCAGGGGACCCAAACCCAAAGGCAGAGGCCGTGGGTAACATTTGGACTCGACACGGGTAACACAGTGCAGTGTTGATCCTTTCGATTCTCTCACTGGCCCAGTTTCTTAAGTTCCTAGACCAGTATACCAGTTGAAGGACTAGGTTGGGTCCCTTCAAAGTTAGGGACCCAACCTAGCCCTGGTACAAAGGGGCCTCTGGGCGTGGATGTGGGATGAGACGGGATGTGGGTGGACAAGTTGGTCCCTACAATCTCAGTAAACATCTGGCCACAAGGCCCAGCACAGGAACCTGACCTTGTGGGCACCACTCAGCTGGCAGCTGTGGCCAGTCTATAAATATATTCTGTACTAGACCAGCCCACATTCATTCCTGCCTCTGCACCCCAAGTGCCCTCCCAGCGGAAGACAGGCCGCCAGGGGCCTTGTGCCTGGCCAAGCAGTCACTCCTGGTGAGTGGGAATATGTCCACCCTGGGGTCAGCTCAGGGCTCGCAGCATCCGATTGTTATCTGAGTACCCACAGCCTGCCCAGCACCGGCGTCTGCATTTAGCTTGGGGAAAGGCTCCTGTGCCGGCAGCCTGCTTTTCTTGGATGTCTAGGCTGTGTTTATACCAGGCTGGAGCCTGGGGAATAATTAGAGTCTCTAAGGGGCCTGCCTGCCCTGGGTGGCCGGGGTCTGGGTACCAGTGCTGGCCAAGCAAGGGACTTGCCTGGGGAAAGGGTAAGGGTGCGTTTACCTCAGGCAGGCTGAGTAGTCAGTGTTTGTTAGGAAGGAACTTGGAGTGGTGTCCGCCCTGAAGCGGTAGGCTTTGCTGAAGTGTGTTACCTTCTTGGAGCCTCTGATTCCTGTGTTCATCCAGAGGTCAGAGGCCCAGCTTTCTTGAAGAGGGTGAGGCTGGCAGCTGATCCAAAAGCCTGTGTCTCAGTGCCCCACGGTATTGTCCCCACAGAAAGTAGAACTGGTACTGTATCTATCACCAGGGGTATCTTAAATACATGTGTCTAGCCAGGGTCACCAGGGCTCCCAAAGCGTGAGCAGTACTGGCCTCAGGAAGAAGGGTCACATTCCCACCTGTACCAGCCAGGCAAGATGGATGTGAGATCCGGTGTCCTTTGTGAAGTTGTGATTTATAACCCAAGACCACTCTTTTCCACACGAAATCTGTATTTCTAAGTATCTGAGATGTTTTCTGTTTTTTAACTGCCAACTTCAAAGGCAAGGGTGTATTTATGTGCACTGCATCTTGGGAGCCACTCATGGTCAGGAGCAAGGAGAGACAGATCTGGGGGGCACAGGACACTTAGCTCAACCTTGGCCCTTTGGGCCATTCCTAGGGTTGTCTCTGCATGGTATCCCCAGGACACCAGCTGTGCATTGTCACTGACTTGGTTCTGGAGACCAGGAGACATCAGGTGTTCAAACCCTCCATCTCCCAGAGGGTGAGGCACTGGAGGATTGAATGTGCTAGAGTCTGTTCACTATGGCGCCTCTTGTGGTGGTCTGTGGTCACTGCAGACACCCATGTCTACTACAGCCTTGACCCCGTCCGCCCACATACACACAGCTGCCTGTCCTCCCTGGCATTCTGCAGGTGCCTTTACTAAGTCTCATCCTCAGAAGCAGCTTTACCTGCACCAGATTCTTTATTCTGGGATTCAGACTTCACTGTCAGCTTGGGGGACCTCCCATGGTTCCCCTGGCAGTGAGTTCTGCCCAGGAATCTTTCACCTGGAGAGAGTGTTAAACAGGAGAAAGTTTCTCTTAGGACTGTGGTAAGCCCACTGGGGAGCTTCATGGGCATGTGCATTTCATACATTCTTGTACACATATATAATTATGCAGCTGCATGTTATGCATGTTATTATATAAATAACATGTAACTATATGTACATGTATATACTCTCACACATATTTTTTATTATTACTGGGTTTGAGAGTGCCAGTCTTGGCTATATCAAA
Source organism: Rhabdomys pumilio (assembly GCA_030674055.1). Classification (NCBI taxonomy): domain Eukaryota; kingdom Metazoa; phylum Chordata; class Mammalia; order Rodentia; family Muridae; genus Rhabdomys; species Rhabdomys pumilio. Next base: position 45,850,447 of record JANHMN010000018.1, read on the forward strand.
CATTGTGTAGGACTTTGCCTTGATTTTTGGTATCTTTCTCATAGTCACCCTGCGGCAGGTGACATTAATAACATGCCAGTCCCACTTGGGACTCAGAGGCTGAAGTGAGATGCTCCAGGTTGCATGACCCAGAGGCAGGCAGGATGACTACCGGTGCATAAACTCTGAATTTGGTCTCCTGCACTCTGCACTGGGTCATCTGCAACCCAGGAAAGCCACAGGTGCATAGCACCCAAGGCTGATCACAAGCATGTCAGCTGCCATCTTTGGCCTGGACCAGTTAGAATCCGGTGCCATGTCCAGAGAGTTCCTGCTTCATCTTCAGCACTATGGCTGAATGCTGTGGCCATGTTTGTGCAGGTGAATTTGGCAGGGCAGCATGAGGCTCTCCACTGACAGTGTCCAATGGCAGAGGCAGCATGAGGTCATCTGCTGACAGTGTCCAATGGCAGAGGCAGCATGAGGTCATCTGCTGACAGTGTCCAATGGCAGAGGCAGCATGAGGTCATCTGCTGACAGTGTCCGATGGCAGAGGCAGCATGAGGTCATCTGCTGACAGTGTCCAGTGGCAGAGCAGTGTCATCTTCTGCCTGGGCTCAGGTTCCCACATTCAGCACTTAGAAGTTCTCAGAAAGCGCCAAGCTCCTCTGTCATTTCTAGATCCTGCTGTACATTTGATGCTGTCTCCTTTCTCTCCATGACCCTGCCCTTTCGTTGGCTGTCCTCATACTCAGCCACTCCATTATGAACAGTAGAAATACAGTTCAGACACTACAGAAGGGAAGATACTGTCTTGTGAGCCCATGATACAGGCTCTGAGTGCGTTTCAGACAGAGGTATATCCAGGTTCCCTGACAGTGCCGTCAGAATCAGCCCAGCCCTTGTCTCTGCTTGTACCCATCCTGGCTCCAGTCCCGGAGACGCTCTTCAGGGTAGCTCAGAGACCACATGCTCTATCCAGTCACCTAGTCTATGACGGATGAGCTCTTCTGCGGCCAGCTCCTGGTCGCTTCTATTCCTGAGACCTGCAGTGTAATCAGCCCCTCCCAGGGCTCTGGAGTAGATGTGCCCACACACACCTCTTTGTCCCCAGATCTCTAAGGCTGTTGTCTTGAGACAATGACTGGCAGGAAAGACACAGTAGTGGGGAAGAGAGGCTGCGTGGGGAATCTCAAGCTCTGGGGGGTCAGAGGGCAAGGGCATGCCTCTGCCAGACTGTCAGCATTCGCCATCCTATGGGCATGAATTTGGTGTCAATACACACAGGAACGTGTGACTTTGGTATATGAGGTAGGAAAATTGAAGGCCAGCATGAGGAAGACAGGTGATAGGAAGACATTAGTGAGGGCATGCGTTATGCAGATGGTCAATGGATAGGCAGAGAGACAGACAAACAGACAGGCAGACAGAATTGATACATGCATAGATGACAGTGGGATAGATGATTTCTGAAAATGTTTAGTAGGTGGGCAGTCCTCTGTGAGATAGGAGATTTGAACAAAGATTCCATGGCCTGAGAGTTGAGTCTCCACTGGAGAGGCCTGGGACTCTGCACCACAGACCGGTTGGAGCTCTGTGTGGGAGTGGGCACCAAACTCAACAGTAGTATAGGTGCCTGTACCCGACCCCCAATGAGCAGAGGTCCTTGAGGATCAGGATACTGTATCTGCCCCTATGCACGCTGCCAGAGGCTGTTCCAGGGGCCACAGGATGTCCAGCAGCCAGCTGACCAGAGCCTTCAGTAGGCAGATACACAAAGCCTGTTAGAAAAGATCAAACACAGCCACAGGCTTTCTGTCTATAAAGAACACACAGGAAGAGGGTCCTGTGCTCGGCGTGGCCTTTCATCCTGGCATTTGTGTGTGATCCTTTCATCAGCGGCTTAGTTCTGTAGCCTCCAGCTCTTTGAAGTGGCAGTGGGCACTGGGTCCTCCTCGACACCATCCCTGTGCTCACACCCTGGAGGAGGGGCCTCAGAGTGGGTACAGAGCCCCTACAGCAGACTCCAGCATTTAGTATGGCGTCTGAGGCCCATGACCAGGTTGTCTTCCATCACTTCCCTACTGACCATAATTCTAAAAGTTCTAGGGATAGAGAGGATGACAAGAGTTTATTTGTCGCCGTGCGGTGGTGGCGCACGCCTTTAATCCCAGCACTTGGGAGGCAGAGGCAGGCAGATTTCTGAGTTCGAGGCCAGCCTAGTCTACAGAGTGAGTTCCAGGACAGCCAGGACTACACAGAGAAACCCTGTCTCGAAAAACCAAAAAAAAAAAAAAAAAAAAAAAAAAAAAGAGTTTATTTGTCTTCTCTGTGCATAGATATGGGGTAGTGCAGACAGTGTGGATGATATGGATGTCAGGCTCCTGTGTCCGTTGGACCCACAGGAGAGCAGCCATCTGCTCTGTCACTGTCCTTGGCTTATGCTCATGTTCCCTGCACTCTCTGATCATCTGTGGCCCCCACAGAGAGCCTGGCTTCTGGGCTTGCAAACCTGTTAGATTCTAGTTCTGCTCTAGCCCAAGGGGTGACTGTGAGCTTCCAACCCTTGACGGGATGGGTGGATGATGGATGCCTGACCCTTAGACACAACCTCTGAGTCCTCACATCCCTACAGCACCAACAACAACAACCAGAAAGTTCCATATACCCAGAACAGTAGCTCACAGCATGACTGAGAGACCAGCCAGTGGGACAGCAGGTGCTCTCTGGGATGGAAGAGTGAGATATGTAACAGGCAGGCCAGGGCCCAGCCCAAGCCTCTGCCTCCCTGGGATTTCCATCCGGCCTGCCAGCCAGGCCAGGAAGGAGCTTCATCTGGGCTGCTGTAGGTCCTGGAACCTCCAGGGCAGGTGGCCTCCTGGGAGCCCAAGATCAGGCTGTTTCAAAGCAGTCCTTCCTCCTAGCCATAAGAACAACAGTGGCGTCAGGAGCATGGACCATTTTAGTCCTGCACAACCTCTTTTAAAAAAGTAGCTGGGCAGTGGTGGCACACGCCTTTACTTCCAGCATTTGGGAGGAAGAGGCAGGTGGATTTCTGAGTTCAAGGTCAGCCTGGTCTACAGAGTGAGTTCCAAGACAGCCAGGGCTGCACAGAGAAACCCTGTCTCAAGAAACAAAAACAAAACAAAAAAAATGAACAAAGTATATGTGTGGTGTAGTATGGTCTCTGTGTGTGTATGTGTCGTGTTGTGTAGTGTGTGTATGTGTGTGTGGTGTGTGTGTAGTAAATGTGTGTGTGTGGTGTGTTGTATAGTATGTGTGTAGTGAGTATGTGTGTATGTGTAGTGTGTGGTATAGTGTGTGTAGTGTGTATGTAGTGTGTAGTATAGTGTGTGTAGTGTGTATGTAGTGTGTGCATATGTAGTGAATGTATGTGTACTGTGTGTGTATCTAGAGAATGTGTATAGTATGTGCGTGTATGTGTGTGTACTGATGTGTGTGTGGTGTATACATATGTGTGTATGTGTGTGTACTGATGTGTGTGTAGTGTATATATATATGTGTGTATGTGTGTGTAGTGATGTGTGTATGTAGTGTACATATATATGTGTATGTGTGTGTACTGATGTGTGTGTAGTATATATATATATGTGTATGTGTGTGTATGGATGTGTGTGTGTGGTATATATATGTGTGTGTATGTGTGTGTACTGATGTGTGTGTAGTGTATATATATATGTGTGTATGTGTGTGTACTGATGTGTGTGTAGTGTATATATATGTGTATGTGTATGTACTGATGTGTGTGTGTGGTATATATATGTGTGTGAATGTGTGTGTACTGATGTGTGTGTAGTGTATATATATGCGTGTATGTGTGTGTACTGATGTGTGCATGTGGTGTATATATATATATATATGTGTGTGTATGTGTGTGTACTGATGTGTGTGTAGTGTATTTATATGTGTATGTGTGTGTGGTGGTATATGTGGTGACTGTATGTGTGTGTGTTTCTGTGTGTGTATAGGTATAGAATGTGTAGGTAGGTGACAGTCATCTGCTGGGCACTGTGCCTAACAGCAAGAGCATAGCAGTGACCCTGTCCCTGCCTCCGGGAGCTTCCTCGGGATGCAGACTCCCCCCAGTTCTGGTAAACTAAGGACTTGCTCCTGTCTGCGCTGAGGTTGGTTCTGAGGAGACACCATAGGACCACAAACCCACAGAACACCAGAGGAGAACTAACGGGAAGAGAGGCTTGTGGTATCTGTGGGGAGAGGCTGCTGTGTGACCATGTTGCATCTGAGGAACCCCATGGAGATAAATGTGCCCCTGCCTCAGTTTACCCTATGGAAGTTTATATTTGCCCCAGTTTTGACTTCTTTGCAATTGGTAGAGTCCATGCCTGCTCCAAGCTGGGCCTGTCTCTTAATGGGCTCCCCTAACCCCTTCATTTTACCAGAAGGAAAACTGAGGCTGGAGGCTAGCCCAAGGACACTGATTCTCTTTGGTTCTGCCAGGGCTCTGCTGACCCAGTGGCTGTCTGTGGCTGAGAACAGGAAGCCTTGCTGTCCAGCGAGATGGCAGCAGGAGCTACCAGACACATACATCAGAAGGCAAAGCTGGAGATAAGAAGATAAGAGAGGGACACAAGCTGAGAAGGCAGGGGAGGGACAACAAAGATACAGGAGGCTGAACAGGAACCAGGGCCAAGCTGGTGACCCTGTACAAGGTCCTGGCCGCTGAGTCTCCTGCCTGGTATAGATTCACCCTGGTCTGTGGTGAGCCAGGGACTTGCTCACTCTGTGTGTGAAGTAGTGAATTCTCCCTTTGTATGTCCAGCAGGGTGACCCCATGTCATGGCTTCCCTAGAATAGTCCCTGAGGCCCCACCCTAGCTAGCCAGGTCTTTTCTGTTTCAACTCAGTTTGATGGCCTCTGGACTGGTGCATGGCCCTGGCAAGTCTTATACATGTCCCTGGAGATACACAAGAAGGTCCTAACTGAGGTGAAATCAGACAGGGACAGTTATTATGACCAGTGTCCCACACACTGCTGGCCTGCTGCTGCCTCAGGAGACAGACAGGGACACGCTGACATCCACGCTGCCACAGTTCCACACCAGTGGAACATGAAGTAACACTGAAGCCTCCCACAACAGCGGAGCTTCCCGAGGGATGCCAGAGCACACGTTTTTACCATTTTTTTTTTTTACACATGTGCAAAAGCAAATGCAGAGGTGTCGCGTGCCCCACACTCAGCAGACAGATGTTACAACCTGGGCATCTGGCTTCATCAGCCTGTGTTCCTTGCTCATTCTGTATCCTTAAACAACATCAGAAATGCCAGGCTATTCCACTGCAGGGTGGCCCTATCACTGTAAAGACTTCCGCCAAGGCCCCTTTCAGGCTGTGACAGGCATGAGAGACAGAATTGGTGTCCACATGGTGTGCTGACAAGCCACCAGTGTGAGTTGGTTATCAGCAGTTTCAACTGGAGCAGTGTCATTATGACTTTGTCCTGGTACCCTTTCCTCAGCCGGTTGGAGAGAAGGACCCCCAAGGAGACACTGCTCCAGCCACACAACAGGCCCTGGGGCTGCCTGGAGAGACAGGAATTCCTGAGCAAAGCCAAAAGCCCTTACCTGGTGACTTGAGCCTCCTGGGCTTATGAACGTGGGCTGTGGCACAGAGGGACACTATGGATAGAGGCTAGTGTAGTCATGAGGCTTAATCTCCATGGCAGTCACATGTGACAGACCCAGGACACAGCAGGGAGCACCCAGCAGAAAGTGTACTGTTGGCTCAAACAGCCTGGCTCTGGGGGAGTCCTTCAGGTATAGCTAAGTCCAGGTGCTCCAACATGGCCTGAGAGGAAGGATTGCAAAACTCCCTCAGAGGGAACTTGAGATATTGCCGCCAATACTAAGAAGATGGGAGAGGGTACAAGGGACAGAAAGACACAGCAAAGACCCTTTAACAGCCATGAGGATTTGTCAGGTTGGAAAGAAGGCAGAGCAGGAAGCCCCCAGCTGCAGACTGGCAGCCCGAGCCACACCCACCCAGCACGTGTTTGCTTTAGCCACAAGCTGTCTTAAAAATACTGCAAGCCCATCACACTGCCCAAACTTCTGTAGAAACAGGAAGAGATGTGCCAGACATGGCGTGAGGCTAGGTACTGATGCCTGTGGGGTGATGGCTAGTTCTCATATTCCCCGGGGTCTCCAGCACAGCCTGTTTTCCACCTGCCTCGTTTACCCTCTCACACAGCAACTGGGGATCCTGGCCCAGGGGAACCTTTCTATAGAAGGCTTCCGGGCAGTGGACGCAGATCTGCAGTGAGGCACAGCGGGCCTGCAGACTCCAAGGGAATTTAGAGCACACACACCCCCCTCCCAGGAAATGCCAACAGATCTTGAGGTCTCCAGACCCCAAGACCAACCCCTCTGCACCTCCACTGTGGGAGTGGGGGCAGGGCGGCTCCTCCTCTGACCTGGCCCTGGCCCTTCTTTCTGGGACCTTCCCCCACCCCTGCTGTTACCCAGGCCTGCCCTCTGTTCTTGGCCCCACATGTGGCCCTGTGTTCCCCGACCCCCGCCCTGACACGCCCCAGAGTTTTTGGCAGCTGGAGAGCGCTAACGTGGCTGAATGGCTTTGGGGGACTTTGAAGGAAACTAATTAAAACCAGCTGAGATGTGGGAGCTGAGACGTGGAGCCAGGGGCACTTTCCACAGGATGTGGAGGGTAGAAGGGCCCTCGCAGTAGCCCACCGCCTCTGTGCTGTGGCCAGGGAGCCTTGCTGGACAGATAACCCACTCAGTTCACCTCAGCCTCTAGCTAAGAGGAGAAACTGACAGGATTGTCCTTCTCTGAGGTGATGGTCTGACTACGGGAGATTGTCAGCAGTGGGATTTGTTACATTGTTACAGTGTTGGGGGCCATTGTGCATGTGTGTGCACACGTGTCTCACATGACTATGTTTATAAGTATACTCATGGGATGTGTGACTACCAGTGGTCCTATATATGTGCCTCAGTTTACCCTCTATCCAAGGGTGCTTGGCTGCATTTGCTCAGCTGGATGCTGCCCTCCTTCCTGGAAGGAGCTGTCTGCAGGGCCAGGGCCAGCCACTCAGTTTTGTCAGCCAGTACTGTGTTCAGAGGGCTCTGGAAGACTCTGCCCTTGGTCTTTACATTATTAAAGTATTCCCTGAGGGGTTCCTGATATCCCAGGGTAATGTGAGGAGAAGACCCCCAGGCTCCACCTCCACAGGCACTATCCCCTGTCTAGCTGGACACACCTGGGCAGCAGAGAGCACTGATTGGCTTTCGTGGCTGGGGTCAGACCCGATGTCTAGGTAGGGGACCACTCTCATTCAGTGCTTGCACAAGGATCCCTTCTGAGGTGGGGGAGCCTGAAGGCAGCCTGATTTGGAAGGTGTGGCAGAGGCTGTTCACATCACCCCGGGGCCAGGAAGCAGAGAGCACAATAGGAACCAGTGACAGACACAGCCTTGCAGGGCCTGCTCTGGAGATCCACTTCCGCTAGCCAGGCCCCACCTCTTGGAGTTCATAGATCCTCCCAAAATAGCTGAACCAAACACTCAAAGCATGAGTCTATGATGGAGTTTCACATCCAAACCACAGAAGCTTCCCTCCGTGTCAACCCAGCTGGGTCTCTCTCCTTTGCTTAGTGTAATGTGGTATGCCCTACTGAGCCAAGAGGAGGCTGGCTGCCTCCCCAGAGCCTCAAGAGTAAGAAAGCCAGTGATGAGCAGGCGTCAGCTTCACAGCTGCCAGGGAGATCTGTCATACCCATTTTTCAGATGGGGAAATGGAGTCTAGAAAGGATGCTTTTGTTATTGTTGCTTTAATTTGAGCTAGGCATGGTAGTACACACCTGAAATCCCAGCACCTAGAAGGCTGAGGCAGAGAGAGGGTTCCACATCAGCTCTAGAACCTGATGAGACTGTGTGTGTGTGTGTGTGTGTGTGTGTGTGTGTGTGTGTGTGTGTGTATCTCATGTAGCTGAGACTTCCAGTGAGTGCTGGGATTATAGGATTACAGATGTTTATAGGATTACGGATGTTTATAGGATTACAGATGTTTATAGGATTACAGATGTTTATAGGATTACAGATGTTTATAGGATTACAGATGTGCATCACCACAATTGGGGTTTGGTTTTGGGGTGTTTTCTTTAATATTTATTTATTTTTATTTATACGAGTACACTGCAACTGTCCTCAGACACACCAGAAGAGGGCATCAGATCCCATTACAGATAGTTGTGAGCCACCATGCAGTTGCTGGGAATTGAACTCAGGACCTCTGGAAGAGCAGTCAGTGCTCTTAACCACTGAGCCATCTCTCCAGCCCTGGTTCTGGGTGTTTTTTTAAAATGTGGTTCTGAGACTTCAGGGCTTCAGGCTTGCAAGGCAAGTGCTCCACCAGCTGTGCCCCAGACCCAGCCCAGACCCAGCACCAGCACCAGCCCCAGCCCAGCCCCAGCCCCAGCCCCAGCCCCAGCCCCAGCACCAGCACCAGCACCAGCACCAGCACCAGCACCAGCCCCAGCCCCCACTGTTTTTAAATCATCCCTTTTATTTCTCTCCAGTGCTGAGCCTGGAACCCAGGTCCCCACTTGTGTGAGGCAAACACTTCACTGGTACACCCTACCCCTAGCTACGCCCTGGTCCACAATCCACTTCTTAAGTAGCCACGTCCACTCAGTTTTCAGCCCTTCCTTGCCACCCTAGGGCAATTGAAACACATGAACATATGAACAGCGGTGACGGTACAGTCAGCATCAGTGAGGTGCCGATGCTGCCTGCCATCACCTGCCGGACCATGTGCTCCCACAGACTCTGAGAGGCAGGATGGTTTTCAGATCTATTTGCAGGTGACACCTGAGGCTCAGAGCAGCTGAGTCGGTTCTCTGTGGTCACACAAGGAAGTACAGAGTCTGCTCTTTCATCAGCGCATATTTAAAGGGCTATCGACACAGTGCATGGGGCCAGGGCTATCTGGGCTATCTCAGTGACCTGGCTGACAAAGATCAGATATCAGGACCACACATTGGGGACTGTCAATTGAAGTCGTGTCCCTTATCTGTGTCATAAGTCATATCCCAAGCCTTCCAGGGACACTGGCTCTGTGAACACTAACACCATGCCCCCCATCTTGGCAGTGGGATGTCACATCGAGCCTGGTAGGCTTTGGATTCCCAGAGCTGCAAGCACTGCAGGCTATAGGTGTGCAGACAACATTGGGATTCCTCCCATTACCCTTGTCCAAAATGACTACCCCATTACTATGTTAGAATCTCATGCCTTAGGGTGAGATGTCTCCTGGGGTCTAGACTGGGAAGACCTTTGGGGAGATCCATGCTCACAGCCCTACAGTTACAGCATTTGGTTTGTAGAGGGTCTGAGCTGAGTGACAAGGGACTTGTATCTTGGGTTTATAGGCAGCTGGGCACAGGCAATCAGATGTGGTGGCACCTGTGATGTGATAATCCACTGGGCGTCTGTGCTTGGTGTTGGTGTGTGTGTGGGTGTGTGTGCACATATGCGTGCCTGTGTGCATAGGTGTGTGAGATACTTTGCCTCTTCTACACCAGATACTGCGAGGCCAGGATTGGTTGGAAGAGTTTTCAGAGGACCCTCAGCCCTCGCTCCTGTGCTCTCTTCCCTTTGGACAGAGAGTGGGAGAGATAGATAAGCTTGCTGTGAATTATTCCCTTTTTGCCCTGGCTGTCAAGAAGCTCTTCCCATAAGGCTTACTCTTCCAGTTTGTGTTGTGAGCACCTTGTGGTCATCTTCATGAACCTTGCTTTGGTACCTTTTGGGCAAAGAGGGCACAAGTTTTTGAAGAAACAGAGTGGAAGGAGAGGATTAAGGACTAGGAGAAAAACGCTAGGCAGTGGTAGTGCACGCCTTTAATCCCAGCACTTGGGAGGCAGAGGCAGGTGGATTTCTGAGTTCGAGGCCAGCCTGGTCTATAGAGAGAGTTCCAGGACAGCCAGAGCTACACAAAGAAACCCTGTCTTGAAAAAACAACAACAAAAAAGGAATAGGGGAAAACTGCCACCGTGGACCACTCTGAGAGTGGTCAGCAATGCCACTACAAGCCTCAGAATGGCCAGCGACTAGAAATAAATCCATCCTGAAATCATCTATAAAGCACTCTGTGCACAGAAGTAAACTATAAACTCCCCGCTCGTTTGTTTGTGTCTTTCCGGCCTGTGCCTGTTCTTATCTCCTGAGACTGCTCTGCCCTCTGACCTAGGTCCTTCCACATAGGGTTCCAGCAGGGCCCCAATCTCTTCACCGAACTCTCAGGCCTCTGTGCACCCCAGCCCAACAAACATCCTCTTACTGGAAAAGGGAACTACCCCAGAGAAGAAAGGGAGACAGAACAGGAGGGAGGAGGAAGAACTGGAGAAGGGAGGAGGGAGATGGGAGGAGGGAAAAAGGAGGAGGGAGAGGAGCCATCCTGGCCCCAGCCAGCACAGCCCTGCAGGCCATGGAGCTGCCTGTGAGATGAATGTTGCCGTTATTCAGCAGCACCCCATTTCCCTCAAATGGGCCCCTCTGTAGCCGGCTGCTGGAGCTGGGGCTGAGCCCAGTGAGGGGCATCCCTGCCAGGCCCCTCTGCATGAGTGTGTCACATGGCCCGTAGTCACAGAGATGTGGCCTAGAGCTGGGGACCCAGACTCAGGCCAGTGTGCTGGGTGAGGAAATTCCTCACCCCACTGTGCCTCAGTTTCCTTACCTTCAACTGGCATGGTGTCAGGTCCTGGAACACACAGAACCAGAGTGGGCATGTGAGACCAAGGCTCTATGCCATCTGTGACTTCAACAGGACCCACAGAAGAGATGTAGGGTGATCCACACTGGGGCAAGGGAAGACCTTAATGGGAAGTAGTGACGTCCCTCTGTTGTGATAGGGATCCGGAGAACCCGAGGTGAGAAGGAGGCTCGCAGCGTGGATGAGTAGAACTGCTTAGCACGCAGGAGACCATAGTGGGGTACAGGAGACCGTGTGCTGTGGATTCCACGTGTGTACGTGTGTCCTACATATGATCGCTGGGCACAGGGAGGAAGCCAGTGCCCTGAGACAGGGCTGGATAAGACAGGAGGAGACTGCACGGGTTGTGTGGCCACAGTTAGAGGTCTTCACAGCCCACTGGCTGAGTGAAAGGCCTTACGCAGCAGAGAGCAGGGATAGCCTGAGCTACTGGAGCAGGGATAGCCTGAGCTGCTGGAGCAGGGACAGCCTGAGCTGCTGGCAGCTCGGCAAAGCCCAGGCTTGAAAGTCTGCACAGCCAGTCTACCCCCAGTCCCTGCCACATCCCCAGAGCTTGCCCTTACAGGGTCCTTTCCACAGCCTCCTGTCTGTCCTTGGGCACACTGCTGGACACCTCTGAGCTCTGCTGCTTGGGCAGCCTACAAAAGTACTTCTCTAGTAAAGGACTTCCTGTCCCGTTAGTGGTTGTCAAAGGTCTCGAACGTTCCAAGCTATGGCATCCCTTTTAAACACAGGAGACCCCTGGGGATATCCCAACTGGGCCAGTGGGACTGGTCAATCTCAAGCACAGCACTGTCCCATTTCTGAGGCAGAAGGTATCGGGTAGGTGACTGAATGAGGAAATGATGAATGAATGAATGAATGAATGAATGAATGAATGAGTATGTGAAAGAATGAATATGTGAATGAACAAGTGAATGAATGAGTGGGTGAGCAAATGAGTGAGTAGTGAATGAATGAATATGCAGATGAGTGAGTGATGAGTGAATATGTGAATGAATGAGTGAGTAAATGAAGGAGTATGTGAATGAACGAATCAGTTTGTGACTGAATGAATGAGTGAGTAAATGAATGGATGAGTATGTGAGTGAATAAATGAGTATGAATGAATGAATATGTGAATGAATGAATGAGTGACTGAGTGAGTGAATGGATGGAATGAATGAGTGAATGGATGAATGAATGAATGAATGAATGAATGAATGAGTGAGTAAATGGATGGATGGATGGATGAGTGAATGAATGAATGAATGAATGAGTGAGTGAATGGGTGAATGAATAGATGAGTGGATGAGTGGGTGTGCGAACGAGCCAGTGAGGGTATGAGTGTGTGGATCAGCTTAGGTGAGGACAGCTGGACCTGTGTGCCCGAAGGAAGGTCACACACAGCAAACCACAGGCTGGACGCAGCCGACAGCTTCAGCCCACACAGTAGTTATTTTGTTTTAGGTGAATCCATTGCCAGGTTTTAAAATGGGGAGATTTCATTTTAAAACCTGGATTCCAGACTTTTCCTGAAAAATCAGGACGCCTGCCCTGTCCTCAGCTTCCTGACAGCTACCAGCAGCCAGACTGTCACAGCCCCCACTGACCCAGGGAGGCTGGGAAGAAAGGGGCCTAGGGGTACGGAGAGCCTAACCCAGCCTCTCCACAGCACTCTCTTCTCCTCCAGCAGATGCTGCCCATGTCCCTTTGGCACTGGAGGACACAGCCATGCATACACAGGGATGTCAGCCCTCACCTCAGAATGCAATAGAACAGACAGCCTGGCTAGAGGCTCTAGAGGCAGGAAAGGGACAGCAAAGTCAGTCACCTGGAGAAGGTCAGTGCCAGAGAAGCAAGGGCTCCTGGAGATGAGTAGATGACTCTCACATAGAGACCCAAAGGACAGCAGGAAGCAGAACACCTGCAGCCACACAGATGCCCCTGTCCTGAGCACCCTGGCTCCTCTCCCTAACAGCAGCCTCTCAGTGGCTCTTGGCATCACAAGGCCTGGTGGCTGGGATAGCCAGCCTGCCCCAGGTTCTAAAACCCAGGTTGCAGAGCAGCCACGCAGACTACAAATTACAGGCTGGGTGGAGCGGCGGCACTGGGAAGGGCTGAGGTAGACTGGAAGAGCTGGCAGAGGGACTCCAGGCTTTGTGAAACCTGCTTAGGACGGGAGAAAGACATGGAGACAGCCCACCCTGTCCGCCTGTAGGCCCAGGCCTCTGCAACATCACGTATGGAGGGAAAAGGTCTTGGGGGAATTTGTGCATTTGGTCAACCCAGCAAGCCCTGGCTATGGCGTTGGGAGCAGGCCAGGCTCACAACTATGATCATGGTCGTAGGCACCTGACATGAAGGGAATGGGGAAGAAGGAAAGGGGCTCAGAGTCAGTTACCCAGCTGAAGAGTGTAGTTTGGGGGACAGCCTGCTTTTGCTGTGCAGTCAGGAAAGCCCTGACTATGAGGGGAGGGGTCCCTGGGACCTCAGAGTCCTAGTTGCCCCTGTGCCCACTGACCCTGGGCAAGAGCAGCAGAAGGAACACATCTGCCATCTGAGAGAGCAGAGCAGCCAGGGGAGCCCTGGGTGAGAGGTGAGACTTCCAGGAAGAGCCTAGCAAAGAGGACGGTCTGGCAGCCAATAAGCAGGAATACCTAGGGATATTATGAACAGGACCATGTGACTCGGCAGGATTAGAAGCCAAGAAAGCCACTGGGAGAGGACAGTGGACAGGTCCCACAGTAGGAAGCCAGTATGAGAGATCAAGATGCCTCCTCTGCCCTCCCAGGCTGGGACCTCCTGTCAGTGTTGTGAGCAATCAGGGGAGGACATTCTGGTAAGAGTTAGTTCTGAGCAGGTGCTTCCGAGTCATGGTGTGCTGAGCCATCCCTCCCCAGGCTAGTGTAGTCAGAGGACTGCAGACGTGACATCCTGGGCCTTGAGACCAGTGCTAGTTACAGCTGAGCAGGAACCCTTGGCAAAGATCAGGGGCCAAGCCTGGGCTACCCACTGGCCATCCTCCATCCACCAAACGGTTTTTCTAGATGGAGTTACCAACTCATAGAGAAACACACTCTTAGATCTTCCAGAAATCATTGGTCAACCAATCTAGAAGAGCAAGCCTGGCCTCTAGAATCCCGCCGCCCAGTGGATGAATGAGGCCACACAACCAGTAACAGTGGGCTAGCTGGCTGGCACCCCACAACCCCGAGAAGGGTGGCTATCAGCCAGAAGGCCCCAAGAAACATCAGGGTCTTAGAAAAGATGAACATGTCAGCTGTCCTGGGCCTTGGGGCCATTACAGTGGGGCTGGAGCCTTGACAAAGAACAGGGACCATTCCTGTTGGCAGCCAAGCCCAGACCCACCCACTGCCCTCCCTTGGCCTCTAGAACCTCAGCCAGATCTTCCAGGGCCAGTCCCAGAGGACAAAGGGACAAAAGCTGGGTGTGACTTAGAGAGCCCTGTGCCATAGGAGGCACCACACCCATTTAGAACTGAGCACACTGAGGCCAGGACCCCTAAGTTGGGCCTGCACCCCAGAGCTTGGCTGGGATGCTGCCATGAGAGGGGTGCAGACGTGCCTTCTGTGGAAGATCAGGACCTTTCTCATGTTCCCCAACCCAGAAGAGGGGAACATGGCCCCTCAGTTTCACTCCGCAGACAGTCCCTGGGATCGCTGCCACGGTCCAGGTAGCTGCTAAGAGTAGCTCATGCAGGACCTAGCAAGAGGTGGTGACAGTGGGCAGAGTCTGAGAATCGACAGAGCTGGAGAGAGTACAGCCCGAGTGACAGCCATAAGACCTGGAACCCACACCACACTCGAGCTCCAAGCTTCAATTCTTGTCTGTACTTGGGGAGTGGGCTCCCCCTTCCAGGAATGTGGCTGCAACAGGGATCTCCCTGCACCAACTGCCTAGAGTGAGCTTGTCCATACACAGTCAGTCAGCACTCTGAGGCTAGGGCTCTAATCTCATCACCCCAGATAAGACCACTGAGAGAGCCAGGCAGTGCAGCCAGTGTGGTCATGGAAGGCACCCTGGGTTGTCACTCCAGGTGCCATAGCTGTGGAAGGTAGGTACAGCCTCCTTGGTAAACAAATGTCCACTCCACAAAGAGCCCAGTCTATAGCTGTTCTAGAGCAGAGTCCATGGTAGCCTCACTCGGAGCTCCCGGGACCACTGAGCCCAACATCACCCCTGCATGAGGGAATGCTCAAGATGCGGTGGAAAATGACATACGGGCTAAGCTTGGCATCAGCAGGGAGAAGCAAGCTATGTGCCAGAACACACGCCCTGCTCCCCCCACACCGCCTGCCATTGGGTTTAACCCTATGAGAAGCATAGCTGATTGGCATGGGCCTTGGAGGGCCAAATCATGAGCTTGGACTGTTGCCATGCTCACCCTGGTCAGAGAGGGATTCCTAAAGGCGTTGGTGCCTGGTCTGAAGACACCTGAGAAGCTGTGTAGTTGGCTGAGGGACCTGAGTAAGAGTCACCGAGCAGTCTTGTGCAAGCTGATGTATAGAGTCTGGATGAGTAGAGCATCCTGTCTCAGGACCAGCATCACGCCTCTATAACACAAAGGCATGAGGAGAGGATGGCTGGTACCTGGCCTTACCCCAAGCCAGCTCCCACGTCTCTGCGCAGTGGTGTGGCCCTGCCTTCAAACAGGAATCTTGCCTTGCCCACCACTACCCTCCTTGTCATCTTGGACAACATTATTGTCTCCCCCCCAAACGCACTCCCTTATCTCCCTCCTGCTAAAGGATCTCAAATATGCACCCTGATAAAGCAGCACGGCCGCTGCTTCCCAGCCCCTTCCCAATGCCAGTCTCTACTTTCCCCAGAGTAATTAAGATTAATGCAGCTGATAATGTGCGCCGTATTCTTAAGCCCACCCTCTGGGCCACATCGCAGATATAATTTTACCTGCGGAGGTTTATCGGAGTGCTCAGGTAACAGTTTGTAAGGAAAGCGGCAGCGTTTGAAGACACAGGAAAGGGGGATCGCTGGGAAGAAACATCAAGGCATTGCAACCGCAACCCCTCCCCTGGACACGGGGCAGCCCAGGCAGCTCAGAGGGGCTGCAGACTGGCCTGGAGAGGAAAGGAATGCCCCACCCCTCCCGGGATGCTGGTGCCAGCTGGGGATCTGAGGTTTGGATCTCTCCTTTAGTTCAAAGGGGTCCTGGCCGGGTGAAACCCACACCAATACAACAGCTCTGAGAGGCTTTGCCAAGAACCCAGGCAGGGAGAGCCCAGTTCAGGCTGCTTGTGGTCCTTGCACCTGCACAGGGAATCGGGCTGGTGCTCTAGCCCTAGGGTGCTGATGACAGAACAGGGGTACAAAGACCAAGGACAGAGTAGACCAAGCAACTGAAGACTGAGCTCAAGAATCTGGGACCAGTCAGGATGGAAAGGAGGAGAATCCAGGAGCTGAGACAGAGATTCCAGGCTTTGTTGGGTGCCAGAGAGGCAAGGACACACGATGTCTGCATTTATATCACTTCTTGACAGTGTCCCCACTGTGTCATCTTGGACAAGTCCCAGGCCTCGCTCAGCCTTTATTTCCACCATCTATAGCTATTTGCTGCCTGTCTTTCCAGTAACCTGGAAGCCATGAATCAACCACACACCTCAATGCCAGCCTGGCACAGCATCTGGTGGATGGAGGATGGATGGATGGATGGATGGATGGATGGATGGATGGATGATGGATATATTCAAGAGTGGGTCCAGGATAGATAATGGATGGTAGATGGATAGATGGGTGGTAGATGGATGGATGGATGGATGGACAGACAGACAGATGGACGGATGAATGGATGGATGGATGGATGGATGGATGGATATATTAATGAGTGGGTCCAGGATAGATAATGGATGGTAGATGCATGGATGATAGATGAATGGTGGATGAATGGATGGACAGAATGGTGGGTGGATGGATGGATGGATGGATGGACAGAATGGTGGATGGATGGATGGATGGAATGGTGAAAAGATGGATGGATGGATGGATAGATGGATGGATGGATGGATAGAATGGTGAGTGGATGGATGGATGGTGGATGGATAGATGGATGGAGTGGATAATGAGTGGATGGGTGAGTGGATGGAAGGATGATAGGTGGATTGACACATGATAGGTGATAGATGTGAGGTGGGTGAGTAGAGATCTCTCAGGCCCCCTGCCAGCCTCCACCTCTTCCAGCCTCTGTTCCCCATCTCAGAAAAAAAGGTCTCAGCCAAGCCCCTAGAGTCTGTAGCTATGAATAGTCACATGTCCCTCCTGGGCATGTACCACGGAGTAGCCATCAGTTCCACAACAGCAGTCAGAGATAGGTCCTTAGGGCCTGGTCATCTCTAGGGTCAGGAGTGTAGGTGTGGCTGGTGTCCCACAAGGTTGCAACCCAATGTTCTTGGTGCCCATAGTCTCATCAGAGGCTTAGCTGGAGCCAGGCCCACTACCTAGGTGGTTCTTCACACGGCGGGCCTCAGCACCTCACCACTTGTTCTCTCCAGACGGTTATTCTATGTCTCAGGTGTACAGTCAGAGAGCTGGGGTATGACCTGGGCCGGAGAGCCTAGTACCCTCATTGCCACCAGGATCTGTCCCTTTGCAAGCTGTTATGTTCAGGCAGCAGGGATGAGGTCAAAGAGTACTTACCTTTTACGTTATTTAAAAAAAAAAAAAAAAAAAAAAAAAAAAAAAAAAAAAAAAAAAAAAAACATGTATGTGTTCAGCGTGTTTGTCCGGGAGGAGAGCATGCGACAATGCACACATGAAGGTCGGAGGACAACTTTTATAAGAGCTAGTTCCCTTCTTCCACCTTGTGGGTTCTGGGGGCCAACCGTGGGTTATCAGGCATGGTGGTAAGTGCCCTTACTCCCTGAGCCATCTTGGCAGCCCATCTGTATTTAAAACCAGACAAACAGCGTCTCTCCAAACAGAGAGTCCCACAAGCCGCCCCTTCAGGTCCCCTTCGCCATGTGCAGAGGCCAAAGTAAGAGGCTGCCCAGCATCCCTGAGGGCTCTAGACGACCATGTGGGGGTACAGATGGGTAACTAATGGGATCTTTGTGTGGGATGCTATGGAATGAGCAGGCACCAAGGCTCACACACAGTGACAGCGAGCAAGGAGCAAAATGCCAAGCAGAAGCTTGCTCAGGAGATGAGTGCACTGGTGGGAACGTGACTTTGGAGACCTGCTCTTTGGAGCTGACAGGCAGTTTGAAACCATGACCCAGGGCAGGCTAGAAGCCTCAGGTCTGACGGGTCCTGGGCTGCACAGTAGCTGGAGAACAGCTGTGGCTGAGCAGCTTGCACTACCCACTGGCATTTACTCTCTCTGTCTCAAGACACATTGGAGAAAAGCAGTAAGCTCCCTTGGGGCTCCCTGCTCATGTGAGAGCAAACAAGAGTCCTCTGGAGGAGACAGAACACCCTAAATTCTAACGCATCACCCTCTCTTTCTCTCTCTGCAGACAAGAAAGCCCTGTTCCTCAGGCGGTTGTTCAGAAGCCCACTGAGGAGCCTCAGATCCCCAGGTATGTGACGAGCAGAGCTAGTGTGTGTGTGGAGAGCCACCACTGACTGGAGGAAGTACTTTGTCCCCCAGGCTCCCTCTACCCCAGCACAGCAGCTCCTGTCTTCTACTCAGACAATAATTAGGGGTATCAGCTGACTCTTCCAGGGTGTCTGGAGCTAACAGGCAGTTTGAAACTACAGCTCTGAGCAGGCTGGATGGTGGCTTCACCTGGGACCCTGGGACCCAACAGACCTTCAGCTCTGATAGATCCTGGAGCATGTAGTGGCTAGAAGACAGCTATGGCAAACTGGACCTCACCACTCACCCACCCACCCACCAGCAGAGCTCAACTCTGCCCTAGGATGCCTCCCTGAAGCCAAGAGATCTGCTAGGAGCTCCAACTCCTCCTCAGCCCTCTGCAAGAGAGAGCCCCTGTTCTTAGGTGGTAGTGTCACCCATCAGGCAGTGAAGACCAGAGAAGGGGAGGAGACCCTCCTCCCAGTGGGTAGGCTGGAGAGGAGCCTATGTGTGACAGAAGATGAAGTCCCATATTGTGACTCTGTCACCTCTCCATCCCCCACACCCCCACAGCCAAGTTTACCCTGTTCTCTGGGCTTTTGTGGTTGCTACCCACTGTGAGGGGTATGCTGCCCACTGCTGGTGAGTACTGGAACTGCATCTACCCTGAAGATCTGGGATAGGTCTGCCCTAAACTGGGGTAGTGGGGGGTGGGGGGGCTGGGGGAGGTTTCATTCCCTGCAGGTAGCTATTGGGTGTTCTCTGCAGAGGTAAGTCGTCTTCTCTGATATTCAGAACACCCTCTTCCAACTTTCTCCCTCCACTTTGCTCTGTTCCACCCTAGTATTCCTGGCTCCGTTGGTCAGGGCTCCTGCTGTCTGAGCCACCAAGCCTCTTTTCTGAGACAGGGTCTTCTACGGCAGCCACCCATGTGATTGCTGCTTCTGGCCTGGACACAGCCTCCACAGGAGGCTACAAAGTCCAGCATGGGATCCCTGACACTCCCTGCAAGAGATCCAGCTGCCATGAACCGCAGCTCATCTGTGTCTTTTCCTTCCAGGCTCCACACAGGACCATGAGTTTAGGCTTCCGTGAGCCCCGCCAGGGGGTGAGGATGGCCACTCAGCCCATTATCTGGGCTCCTCCTCCAACCACTACATCCTCCTAGCACCTGGGACAGCGGGGCCATGCCAGGAGAGCGGCCCCCAACTTTGCCCAGAGACTTACAGCCCTGCCAAGTTGCCAGGAGTCTAGGGTGCCCCTCTCAGCACCCACTCAAGGACCACGGCTCTGCCAGCAGGACCACCCAGGGCATGAGAGATGAAGGCAGCAAGGCCCAAGGTTCCCCGGAAGCCCAGCTGTGTCAGGTCAAAGAGGTGAAGCAAGAGTACTTGCTCCTGAGGACGCCAGCCCCGGCAGGACGGAGCCATGCACGGGCTTACTCATGGCTGGCCAGCAGGATGGAAAGTCAGCCACAGCTCCACAGCCTAAGTACGTCAAGGATCAGATGCATCCTGGGTGAGCCGCCCAAGGATCTGCATCATGAAGCCCCGCGGGTGTCAGTTAACAAGGCTCCTCAAGGCCAAAAGAGCAGAGCCCGCCACAGGCCCAGCATCCCAAGGACCGAGGCCCTGCCTTCCCCAGAAGAGAATAGTTCCCAAAGGTGCTTTCAGGAGGCTCCTTCCAGCTTTACCTCCACCAACTGTACCTCACCAAGTGCCACCCCTGGGCCCTTACCCCGGAGGGCCCCCCAAAGCAATGGTACCAGCCCCCGTAGGCATGCTTCTGGCACTAACCTCCAGGCCATTGGGACCAACCCCTGGCCTCCTGCTGCTGAAAACAGCTTCCCAGGTGCTAATTTTGGGGTCCCCTCTGCAGAGTCCAAGCCCTTCCCTGAAGGAAGCAGGCCTAGCAGCCCCCAGGGGGTCTCTGTCCCCTACCCCTTTCCCGTAGAAACAGTCCAACATGAGCAGGCAGCTGGGACAATGTTGTTTCCCTTCCACCAGCCCCTGGTAGCATGGTCTGAGGAGGCCCTGGGTACAAACCCTGCCTACCCATCCCTGCCTTGCAACCCAGGCCAGCCAGGGGGGGCCAACGCTCCCAGTGATCTTGGAGGTGCCCTCTCTCCACCTGGTGCTGCTCGCATGCCCCCAAGCCCCTTCCATGATAGTTTGCACAAAAGCCTGACCAAAGGCCTTCCTGAAGGCCCCCCTTCCACTCATGATGGACTAGGGAGCCCCAGAGGTCTCCCAAATCCTCCATCCCAGAGGCACTTTCCTGGGCAGGGGTATGGAGCTAATGGGGTGGGCACCAGCCCAGCATCTCTGGACACAGAAATGCCCACCCCTGGGCCACCATCTGCCCACCTGCCCCAGCTGTGGGATACAGCAGCAGCTCCTTACCCCACGTCTACCCTGGGCTCCGCGGCTGCTGCCAGGACTGCCTTCTTTGAAAGTCAGCAGCTCTGCCTCCCCCATAGTCCCCCGCTGCCCTGGTCGCCAGTGCTTACAACTCCTGGGCCAAATACCCACCAAATGGGGGTACTAAGCCCACTGGCGTTCCCCAGGGGGTCTTCTGAGTGGCAGGCGGACAGCCAGGGAACCCTGGGTGCTTTGAATACAATCCCCAGGCCTGGGGAGACAGTGACAGCTCTCAGGAACAGCCCAGGCCAGCCAAGCAGTTCCCCAAGACTGCTAGCCTATGGTGGGCTGAAGGACCCTGGGACGCAGCCCCTGTTCTTTGGGGGAACCCAACCCCAAGTGTCACCCCAAGGGGCCCTCAGCCTGCCCCCACCTAGGGTGGTGGGGGCCTCGCCCAGTGAATCTCCTCTTCCCTCACCTGCGACCAACACAGCCAGCAGTAGCACCTGTTCATCCCTGTCGCCAGCATCCAGCAGCCCAGCCAACACCAGCTCTGAGGACAGCCAGCAACCTGGACCCCTCAGGTCCTCAGCCTTCTTCCTGCCCCCCACCCATTCCCAGGAGACCAGCAGCCCCTTCCCCTCCCCAGAGCCCACATACACCCTCCCCACAAGCTATCAGTCCGAGTCAACCAAAGCCTTCGCTCTCCCCACAGAGGGGCCGGGAGCTGAGGAAGCATTCAAGCGCCTGGAGGGAGTCCCGTTCTCCCACAAGAGCCCCTCACTGGGCAGAGACAGGCTGAAGGGCTTTCCTCAAGAGCCGCCACATCCACAGTGCTCTGTCCAGCACTTCTCCCTAAGCAGCGCCAGCCTGGACCAACTGGATGTCCTGCTGACCTGCAAACAGTGTGACCGAAACTATAGCAGCCTGGCGGCCTTCCTGGAACACAGGCCGCTCTGCAGCCTGCTGCTAACCAAGACCAAGGATGGCTCTCTGCAGCCCCCAGGGCTCCCCGCACCCACCACCACTTCAAAGGCACCCACTGATACACACTCAGCCTTGCTTGAACACAACCAGGCTGTCCCCTTCCTGCTCACCAGAGATGACCAGGGGGACAGCAAAGATGACTCCCTGAGGACAAGCTTCCTTCCTAGCCTGGCTGTCACATCCTTCCCACTCCCCACCTCGGACCTTGACATGGAAGATGACGCCAAGCTGGACAGGCTCATCACCGAGGCTCTCAATGGTATGGAGTACCAGTCAGACAACCCTGACATAGACAGCAGCTTCATTGATGTCTTTGCTGATGAGGAGCCTTCGGGCTCCAGGGGGCCCAGCGCTGGGCATCCCCTCAACAGCCAGGTGGGAGCAACTTCCAAGAATGGTAGCCAGCCCCAGCTCCCATCCAGAGCCGCTGTGCCAGAACCCCAAGCCCCCCACACTGGAGACAGGAGCCGCCCAGCCCGAAACAGGCCCAAAACCCGCTCCCTGGGCCTTGTATCTGCAGAGGCAGATGCGACCACCCTGGTCAGGCAGCAGAGGAGAGGGAAGCAATTCAAGTTGTTCCGGAAAGAGCCAGGTGTGACCAAGGGCACCAACAATCAGGCCAAAGCCATCTGCCTAAGGCCAAGGAAAAAAGGCCGCAGTGCCGAGAGGCCCCGACCCCAGGGTCGGAAAAGTCAGGCTCGCAAGGGCCACGCTCGTGCGGATCACAGCATCTCCAGAGCCACCTCTAAAGAGACCAGGAGCTCCAAGCACCTGCAACTGCCCTCTGGGAAGGACTCCAGGAAAAGGAGGGGGCGGGGAGGCTCCTGGAGCAAGGAACTCATCCACAAGATAGTGCGACAGAAAAACAGGTGCCACCGGCAGCAGACACCACGTAACCAGGTCTCCCATGTCCCCCTGCTGCCTGTCAGACCACCTAGTACCCAGGAGGGCAGGCTCACGGGGCAAGACTGTGCCTCTGAATCTGAGGAGGAGGGTGATGTGCACCAGCAGGATTTGAGGGGTCCCACCCAAGGCTGTTCCCCCCACAGCCGCCAGCGGTGGCGCCAGGGCAAGAAGAGGAAGAAAGAAGATTTGACCCAGAACCCAAGAAAGGTCATGAGGCAGGAGGCTGGTGAGAACGGGGACTCTCCCACTCCAAGGACACAAAGCCTGTTGCAGAGCTTGGATGTTGGAGAAGCCTCTGTGGAAGGAGGACCTGAGCACAGTGGTCCTCCCATAGTAGCCACAGAGCATCCTCCGCAGGTCCTCACCACCACCAGGACCCAGGAGGAAAACCATGCAGCCCTGGACTTCCCCCCGGAGGGCGAGAAGCCTGAAGTCACTGCTGTGTTACACCCTGATATCACAGAGCTCAGAGCGAGGTCCAGTCCTCCAGCTAACTGTGGTGGGGAGAGCCCCAGATCTGCTCCTCCAGTGCCAGCACAGGCTGCCAGTCCGAGGCCGTCAGGAAGCCACCCTGAAACACTATCGGGAAACAGCATGCTAGTACCAGATGCAGGCTGTCTGCTGGGCACTTCTGGATGCATGAAGCCCCCCAGTTTGCATACCAGAGAGGACTCCGCCCCCCAGCCTGAAAGGTCCCTGGTACCCATCGATAAGGTGGCAGACGCTTTCTACACTGAATCCAGCATCCCGGTTTTCAAGAACTCGAGTCCTGGTTGTGACCCTGACCACTGTGACAGGCACTCTGTAGAGTGTCCGGCTGCCAGAAGAGGACCCCTGCCTAACAACGACATCTCCTGTGAATTGTTTCTTGGATCCAAGGACCTAGCTAACTGTTTCCCTGAGGGTCTGTACTCCAAGCCTTTAGCTATGGACCCATTGCCTACCCACGGCTGCTACCTTAGCCAGGACAGTGTGGAAACCCTTGAATCAACACCACCCAAGAGTCCGCCCTACCCAGCTGAAACAGACCCAGGCAAGGTGCATTCCCCACTGACCCTGGAATCCACGTCCCTGTTTGCAGAGCTGCCTGAGGATGGATTTGGCCCACCACTCTATGACAGCTTGTCTGCAAACAGGGTCACCCAAGTACCACTGGCCGGTCCTGACCCTCTCCCTAAGAAACCTCTGGCAGATCCTCTGTACCCACCATTCTTGCTGCTGGAGGAAGATTCGCTGGTGCTGCCTGGCTCTTTTCCTGGCCTCTCCAAGGGAAAGGCATTCAACAAGAAGTGTCCCTTGGAACAGCCAATGCCTCCCAGCCCTCCCACTGTCCCTGAAAAGGGAAGCAAATTTAGCCTTACACTTACAAGCAATCTGTGTGAGGATGAACTGGAGATCAAAAGATTGGTGACTGAATTAGAAAGCCAACTGCAGGGGAGGGCAAGCACACAGGGGCCCTTGGGAGAGCCCAAGGAAGCTACACAGGAAGGCAAGATGGATGCAAGCCCAAAGCAGGCCTCCCTTCTGCCCACAAATCAGGCCACCTCACCCTTGAGGGAGCCAGCAGACCTTAAGGGATCAAGTTCACATCAAGAAGAGGCCCCCAAGAACCCCCAGAAACAGTGGTCCTACCCAGCCTCCTGCCACACAGAAAAAGCAACACCTCCCCCTGGTACCCAGGAGGAACCAGGTTCCGGGGCTCCCCTCAGCCCCGAAAAATTCACACTCAGTTTTCAGAGAGCGCAGGAGGCTGTCATGTCCAATGCAGACAGTCGGATCCCCCTAAGTGACCACCTGCCTGACGCCAACAGGCAACGGGCATCCTTCCTACCTGCTGAGAGTTTAGCCGAGTATAGCCTGAAGCATGGGCTTTTGTTTTCTAAAAATAATGAAGCTTCTGGGACACAGAATGAGAATGCCTCACTGCTGCTTCCTGGTAAACACACGAGAGGGCATTCTCTGGACCCATCCTGTGAGGCCCAGGAGGCCTGCCCAAGTCCCCCTGCACTGGAAAGATTCAACAGCCCCGATGTTCACCTGGCCTTAGAACCCAACTTGATGCTTAAGGGTGACGAGGATGTCACCTCCCTTCCAAGTGCCAGTCTCAGCCATGACCCTAAGGGACACCTTGAAGACCAAGCAGGGAGTTCTACAGGAACTGAGTTTACCAAGCCTATTGCAAAGGACCCTGGCTTTACGGGTGAGTCTGTACCTGCAGGGAGCTCTCCACTCTCCACCCTTCAAAGTGGTGGTAGGGCTTGGTCTCACTCCATGCCAGATCCTCCATGGGAGCCCAGAGGCTCCATGGGACGACAGAGGCTCCAGGAGCCAGCCTGCTGCTCTTTTCCTCTGCTTCAGGTCCTGGATGCTACAGCCAAGAGTGAAGACACTTCCCAGGGCCCCCAGCCTGGGGACCCCTCAGTGACAGGAGGGGCCGGTATGAAAGAGGGTTCCTTAAGGGCTGTAAAAATGTCAGCTCTTCCTGCAAGCATCGGAAAGCAGCTGAGGTCTGAGGCAGATAGATGTCTGGGCTCACCTGGTCAACCTGAAAAGACCAAGGGCCACAGTCAAGCCAACAGACTCCAGCCAAAAAGCTGGAGGAGCCTAGGGAACCCAGACACACTCACCAAGGTCAGTACCCATTTGGAAGCTAGGCCAGCTAGGAGCAGAAGACCACGCCAGGGGAACAAAGCAGCCCGGGGCCTTAGGAAACAAGCACTGTCTTCCACAAGCCCCGCCTGCCCTGATGGCACATCCTTGATTCCAATCCAGAAACCAGTCTCTCTCCAGAAGGAGCCTGAAGAGAGAAGCCCAGAGAAAGCAGCCAGCCCACAGCTGTTGTTTAACCAGGAGAATCCTGCTCCCTCCAATAGGGGCCTGGCCACACGTGTCCTCTCCACCTTTCCCCAAGCCACACCTATTCCCAGTGACCTTGAGCTGATACCCCAGGAAGACCCCGGGGCCAGAGTCACGTCACCAGCACCTTCTTCTCACAGAGACCTACCCAGCCCTGATGATCAGCCTACCTGTCCTGTCTTAGCACCTCTGGGTGCCAGTCATGGCCAAGCCACCAAAGATGCTGAGCCCCCAGGAGCCCCTACATTATTGATGACAACCTACTGTGGCCCTGAAGAGGCTTTATCCCACCACTCTCTGCTGGGGACCAGCAGTCCCAAGGACCTTCCCTTGGGCTCACTTGGCTCCATCAGTTTCTCAGCCCCTGTATCACTTGAGAGGAATAGCCCCAAAGGCGTCACAGTAAGAACATTAGAAGATTCTGGAAAAGAGGAACTGAGGATATCTCCTGCCCATTCCTCTGCCCCTCCCCCAGAGGATCCCAGCTCGTCCAAAATGACCATCAGAGCTGCCCCTCTGACCAGCATTCCCCCCAAAGATAACCTAGATTTAGAAGAGACACTTGAGGTGCCAGACCCCGACTGCATGGGAGTCCCACCCCTCAGCAACCCAGAAAGGACATACTCCAAGGACCCTTCCGTAGGGCCCCAGAGCAGCACACCTTGCCCCGGCCACAGGGAAGGCCACAGCATTATAGCTGTGCCCACAGACCTTGCCACACTGGAGACTACAGGACCAGACTCTCAAATCTCCCAAGAAGATGAGGCAGAAGCCAGCAGCCAGAAACAGGACAACCCAGGAACACCTGGGACAAAACACTGTGATGTGACAAAGGTAGACAGAGCCAGTGCCCGAAGCATGCCCACCAGGCTCCACTTGGCCCCAGAAACTCCTCTGAGCAGCACATCCAGTGACTTCAGGTCTGATTCTCCTCATTACCCTATCAGTATCTCTCATCACCCTCCCCAGAAGGACTCCTTCAATTCCCAAGATCATAAACGGAAGCCCCGTGGCTTAAACAAAAAGCCAGCTCCCACAGAGAAGACCCCAGCTGAGCTACCCGTGACCTGCCAGCTCTGCTCAGCCTCCTTCCGCTCCAAAGCTGGCTTAAGCCGGCACAAAGCCAGGAAGCACCGGCCACAAAGGGAATCTAGATCCCTGCTGAACCCCATGGTTGTGCCAGCTTGCCAGCCTTCGGATCCCATGACCAAAACATGCCAGACTCCTGGGAAGAAACACCGCAAAGTACCTGGAAAGGGAAGACCAAGTCATCCAGCCCTGGGCACTGGCCACTCTTCTCGACCACCTCCCCTCCAGGTCTCTACAGCACTGGAGGACACCATGGGTCCTGAGATATCGCAAGTGACTAGAGAGAAATCTGAGGGAGCTAGGACACTAGACACTCCCCTCAACCAGCACCCACCCACCCCAGGCCTGACGGAGCAAGGAGAGAGTGCAGAGGTTCCGGCCTCAAAGGCCTCAAAACCGAGGAGACCAGACAGGTGGCAAGCAGAGCAGTTCCATCCCAATCAGACAAAAGTGACAGGCCAGAGGCGCGGTGGAGAGCCTGCCAATTCCCCTAGCCACTCAGAGAGGAAACCAAACAGGAAAGGGGGGAAGCTGAGAGCGAGGAGGCGGAAGTATGGTCCCAGAGGCACCACCCATGTGACTTCAGACCCATCAACCACCTGTGGCCATCCTCTCATCCCCCTGAGCCTCTCACCTGAGGGAGAATGCAAGCCACCACCTCCATCCTCCACAGTAGGACTCAGAGCACTGGAGGATGCTGAAGACGTTGGCCCAGGGGGCCTGTGTGCAGAGGAGGTGCCAGCACAGAAGGCCCCCCAAGAGCAGCGAGTCTGTCAAGGGACAAAAGAGCAGCCGGTGGAACAGAAGGCTACCTGGACACAGTGGTTCTGGGGACCAGAAGAGGCCAGGGCATTGAACATTAGTGGAGAACCCTCACAGACTGTTGAGGCTGCAGAAGACGGCACAGGAGTCAAATGCAGATCCGACGAGGGCACTGGGAAAGGGACACCTGACTTCCCTGACAGGACACACAGTCTTGAAGTAGACAGCACCTTCAGCAACTACCCCCAGGGACCTGTCAAAGACCCAGAAACTCAGAGTAGAGTTCAGGGGTCCAAGGGCACCACTCCTGATGCCCCCAGCCCAGATCAAAGGGAACCTTCGGACTTGTTTGATGACGAGGTATCCTTCTCTCAGCTCTTCCCCCTGGATGGCCGCCTCACTCAGAAGAACCTCCGTGTCTATGAGAAGCGCTGCAAAAGGCCAAAGTGCCCATCACCAAAGGAGCCCATCACTGAGGTGATAAGCAGTGTCTCACTCGGCTCTACGCGCCTGCCCACAGACCTCAGTGACTCAGGCTCTCTATGCCTGACTCTCGAGGAAGAGGATCTGTGGGATGATGAAGTCATGAGTTTGCCTGAGTCCCTCCTACTCGATGGGCTCCTAAGCAATAAAATGCCTGGCCTTGACCCATGGAGCCCCAGCCTCGGCCTGTGGGCCCTGGAATCCAACAAGGAAACCAGCTGCATAAAGGAGGAGCCCCCCTGCCTCTTGGAGAACCAAGATGAATGGTCAGAGCCCATCCCCCAGCTGCATATGGTCCCAGCAGCCTGGCGAGACCTGGAACCCTGTAGCCCAGTCTGTGAGACAGCCTCTTCTGTTGGAGACATGAGCCCGGAACCCCCCAACCTGGAAAGGGAACATGACAACAGGCCTCCCGGAAATGCCAGCCTGCCCTCACTTTACGTTAAAGACTTGCAGGTTTTCAGCACCCAGCTGGAGATACAAGACCTGTGCTTTCTAGGACCCTGTGATGATCTTGCTGACCTCCCTAACCCAGGCGCCCTAGACCTCCAGGCTGTAGCAAATTCACAGGGCCCTCCAAACAAAAGAATGGAAGGAGCTGCCAGGGCCAGAAGAGCCAAAGGCAGAGACCTACGAGTGAAGGGCAGGAAGGCCTCCTACAAGTGCAGGGTGTGCTTCCAGCGTTTCCATAGCCTGGGCGAGCTGGATCTCCATAAGGTGACACACAGCCCCTCGCCACCCCCCACATGCTACATGTGCGTGGAGCGCAGATTCAGCTCCCGGGAGCTTCTGCGGGAGCATCTGTGGGAGAAGCATGTGCAGGGCAAAGCAGGGCCGTGGGCCTGTGGCATGTGCCTGAAGGAGGTAGCCGATGTCTGGATGTACAACCAGCACCTTCGGGAGCACGCAGCCCGCTTTGCCCGAAATGGACAGGCGCGGCGAGCCTTGGGAGACCTGCCCGGGTGCTTGGAAGGGGAAAGCACCCTCACGCACTTCCTGAACACCATTGTGGAGCAAGCAGCCAAACCCCAGAGGACCAAGCGCTCAATTGGCAAGGCCAGTGGGGAGCCATCGGAGCAGGAAGGAGAAGCTGGAAAGAAAACCCCACGAAGGATGAAGCGCAAGGCACGTGCCTCGGTCACCCCCAGCCAAGATGGCACCGAAGGAGACAGCCCTTCCGTTCTGACCAGCAGCTCTGCCACCTGCTCTGACTCCGCCAAGATGCCCCCCACTCCGTCCCCAGACCCTTGGACCCACGGTGAGTCCCCGCTCCAAGCTGTACCAGTGCACGAAGACTGCAAGGACCCCTCCCGTGACTGCCACCACTGTGGCAAACAGTTCCCCAAGCCCTTCAAGCTGCAGCGCCACCTGGCGGTGCACAGCCCACAGCGCGTCTACCTGTGTCCCCGGTGCCCACAGGTCTACCCTGAGCACTGGGAGCTGAGGGTGCACCTGGGCCTGACCCACGGGGTGACAGAGGAGAAGGAGCTACCACACGTGCCCCTCTATGCCTGTGAGCTCTGCGCCAACGTCATGCACGTCATCAGGAGGTCCTTTGTCTGCAGCTCCTGCAACTACACCTTTGCAAAGAAGGAGCAGTTTGACAGACACATGGACAAACACCTGAGGAGCGGCCAGCAGCCCTTCACACTCCGACGTGTTAAGCGGCCAGGGGTTCCTAGGAGGAAGATCCATGTCTCCCAGCATGTGCTACCCAGCGCGCAGCACAGGCTGATGGCGCCCTCCAGCCCCCCTGAGCTCAGCACCGACAGAATTCCATCCACAACCAGCCCTGTGCCAAGTGAGGCATCCCTTCCTGCACTCTCCCTGATCTGTTCAGAGACAGCTCCTAGCCTCATCCTGGACCAGCCCAGTTCTCAAGAGAGACCTGTAGACCAGGCAGACCGCTCACCCAGGGGGAGCAACCCACCACTGAGTGGCCAGGATCTCCCACCTCCGTCTCTGTCTCCTTTCTCAGCCTCCTCAGCTGAAGGTACAGGCAGCTGCAAGCTGGACAGAACCCTGGAGAAACCAGAACACGAGGCTTCCTTGGGAAACCTTGAGCCATGTAAATGGCAGACTCTGGTAGGGGAAAAGAGGGCCCTTCGCCTGTTCTCAAGGAAACACAGGAGCCCAGGCGCTCGAGGCAAGTGTGCCCCTGAATGTTCCCCAGGAGACCCCTCTCAGCTCCAGGAGAGGCTAGTGACCACACACCACATGGCACCTGAGGGGAGAATAGAGGGTCCCTCCCAGAAGGGCAATGCCACCAAACCAGGAGCCTTCTCAAGTACTTCCAAGCACAGACCAGCAGAGCCCACCAAGAAAGCCCTGAAGCTACCTGTACCACCCAGAAAACTTACAGAGCTGGCGATCCCAGCTGGAGAGCTGGTCTTGAGTCCTGAGGACAGGGTAAAGCCCAACACTTCTAAAGGTAAACTGAGATCCAGCTCTCAGAGCAGTGGGGGGCTCCAGCCTGGTACTCAGACAGGGGGTGGCAGCCAGCCCCAGCCAACCAGTGGGCAACTCCAAAGTGAGATGGCCTCCACCCCCACTGAACCCAGCTGTCCTAGCTGGCCAAGTTCCACCCCTGATCAGCCCCCACCGCAAGCCCACACGAAGGGTGGCACCAGGGGGCCTGGAGAGACTGTTCATCAGGGGGTCCAAGTGCATTCAAGTCCCAGGGAGAAAAGAGAAAGCCATGAAAAACCGAGAAAGGGCCAGGCCCTGGGACTGGGCAGACATGGAAGCGTGGCAAACATGGGGAAAGCCCCCTCAGCCCCTGACAAATCATCCAGAGCCCCCCGAA
This sequence comes from Rhabdomys pumilio, assembly GCA_030674055.1. Lineage (NCBI taxonomy): Eukaryota > Metazoa > Chordata > Mammalia > Rodentia > Muridae > Rhabdomys > Rhabdomys pumilio. Next base: position 45,880,977 of record JANHMN010000018.1, read on the forward strand.
AGCAGGCGACTCCCAGCAGGGTCCCCCCTGTCAAGTCAAGACCCAGCAGCCAGAGCAGCAGGGCCAGGCCACAGCCATCAGCACAGCAGAAAGGGGATCCAGGCCACACTTCAGAAAGGGGCTCTTTCGCCCAGGCAAGAGCCCTGCCCAGACCCTACAAAAGGGTCAGAGCTGTCCATGGCATTGAACCTATGGGGCCCCGAGACCACCGGACTGCAGAAGCCCAGAGCGACCTCCTCAGCCAGCTGTTTGGGCAGAAACTGGCCAGCTTCAAAATCCCTCTAAAGAAAGACAGTTCCCAGTGATCCCCAAGAGAGAATGCGTGGGTGCCCCGCTGATGGGCTTCTGTCTGGCATCCGGTGTTGGGGACAGCTCACTCAGAGACCACTTGTCTGTCTCTCTGCACCTGAATTCCCCAAAATTCTCCGGACAGACTCACTCGAGACCTGAGAGTGTGCTGCTGAAAACAGGCCTTTTTGCTGGAAGGCTGGGAAGGACCGGCCTTCTACTGCCCTGGGATCGTGCACCTGCATCCTTAGTATGAAGTACCTGAAGAAAGCAGGTCACACCCCATCACCGCCACCACGCCCTGTTGGCCAGGTGCCTCGTGCTGTAAAACTCGCATGTTTGAGGGTTTGCACAGGGTCCCCGCTGTCCTAGAAGGGAAGCACTCGAAGGCAGTCAGCCACACAGTGACTGCCGCCTTCTCCACTGCCATTGCTAAGATTCCAAAGTGTCCTTAGACGTCACATGGGAGAGGACCATGCTGTCTACTTGGGCCATTTCTGAGCCACCTGGTCTTTGAAAGCATGACAGGACCGCCCTCCCCCACCCCCAACCACAAAGTCACGCTGGCCTCCAGCTGCACTGCTGATGTCTCCAGCACCTTGTCCCCACCCCCATGCCCTCTGGGTTCCTATAGGAAGGGAATGCAGAGAAGGCCCTCCTCAGCCAGCGCCCAGTGGATCCCTCAGCTCTATGGCCCCTTCCTAGTGCCTCCCTTCCCTGTGGGGCTCCGTCTCTAGGTTCCAGAAAGCCTGCTCCAAAAGCTCTGGTGCTACTCCCGTGCTGTAATGTGAATACAGGCTCCCTGGTCGTCTTTGAACCACGGGATGATTACGGTGGGGAGACCTAGCCAGAGAGGCTGCAGCCCAGGACTCAAAAGAGCCTCATCCATTGGTCTCCCCAGCTGAGCTCCAGCCCAGGGCCCCAGCAGTGAAGGGACCCTCCAGGCTGGGCTGTGGGTCTGGTCTGTGCACTGGCACGACCCTGCCAACTGCACGCCTGCCTGATACAGCATTTTGTGTCAACGTGGGCAGAGGGAGAGGCCTCCCATTTCTCCTGGGAGTCTTAGAGATTCCTGGCTTATCTTGTGTAGTTTGTTGGGGTTTTTTTGTTTCGTTTTTTGTTTTGTTTTATTTTTTGTTTTGGTTTTTTTGGGTTTTTTTTTTTGTTTGTTTTGGTTTTTTTGTTTTGGTTTCTGTTTTTTAGCTTTGGTGCAATGTGAGTGTCAAAAGGTTTTCATTTTGACATTTTAAACAAGACCAAATCAGGCCCAAACTGCCTCCGTAGAAGGTGCTGGGGTCTTTCAGAATGCCTCCTTCCAATGGATAAAGACGTGGGCAGGGGGCCCCCCCAAGGTCGTACTGTAAACGCTACAGCTAATTCGTCTTTTCAAATATATTCCCACTATTTTCGCAGAAGCCTCGCGGCTGTGTGACATCTGTCCTTGCTCTCTCTTCTCACCGGAGCCCCGATGTGGCCTGGGCGACATTTGTTCTGGGTCATTGTGTGCTATGAGCCAAGCCAAAGCTATGGAGACATTTCAACCAGAATCTGAGAGGGATTGGAATCCTCTAAAATGGATTTAGGAAAACAGGGAAGTGGGTAAGGTGCCTGGGGCTGGACCAGGAAGGGGCAGAGGAGGGGTTTGACATACAGGGGCTGGGATGCTCAGGGGAGTGGTTATCTGATCTAGGCCAGAGAAAAGGTTTGATAGGCTCCAAATGAAGACCCAATAGGCCAACTGGGTCCATGGTCCTGCCCTATCCTTCCCTCTCCTCAGGAGTCAGGGAGTTAGCAACAGCTCCAGCGCCTCAGACTAGGATTGAACTACTGGTCATGTGTCACAGACTGATGGAACTCTGCCCGTTCACACACCCTTAAGAACTTACTCTGAGGGCAACTTCTTGGGGAGCCATCTAGGCTGTGTTGAGAGCTTGACAGGAGTAAGCCCAGCCCCTGTTCATACAGGCCTACTCCTATGTCCCCCTTTCCCTAACCCCAGGCCATCCTGTCACCAGTAGACACACAGAGGGCATAACCTTAGCCTGACCACCAGGTGGCAGCATCTACCCAAACGGGGAACCTGACTTGCCACCTGTGCGCAGATGCAGCCCTGGGGCGCCTCCAAAGTGCTACAGACAGAACTAGGGATCTCCAAACACAGTCAGGTACCCTGTCTGCTCATGTGGCCCACATGGATGAATGTTCACACGTGTACAGGCGCTCTCTGAAAGCACACCTGCTCAGCCTCCAGGACATATTCTTGATCCCCACTGCCCACCTGGAAATTATTTTGGTGGATGTGATCTGGGGTGTATCTGGGAGGCAGGGGCCTGACTCTGAAGAAGCCATAGGTAAGTTTCCCTACCAAACACATTGAGAGCCAAGAGAGAGCGAGTAACCCAGAAGGGTGACTGCAGAGAGTCTCAGACCAGGGAATCATTGAGGCCACAAACCTTTTCCTTGACCTTTGGCAGGGCCACTTTGCCCCTGAGTCTCTGAAGTCTCCCTTCTGGCTGCCATCTCCCCTCAGGAGCTGCCTCAATTGAGGGAGTAGACAGACTACACCTCTCCACAGCATCTGCCACAAGCCCCAAATCCATCTCAGCCTGACTAAGGAAGAGGGAAGGAGACATGAACATGCTCGGGGCCAGATGGAAGACAGAGGACAAGTAGAAACTTTGAGTTTCAACTGGGGGCCAGGCAGCATAGACAACCACACGGAAAGAGCCTGGTTCAGGTGGGCTGCATTCTCTGATGGAGAAACCGTAGCACCTAGGACGCTCGGCATGTTTATTGTATAGCGCTGAACAGAGAGGCAGGGTTATTGCATACAGCTGAACAGGGGGCGGGATTTATGGTGTGCAGCTGGATGGAGGAGCCTGGGTTTGCTGATCGGTAGGCACAGTCTCTAAGGAAAGTAGTCTTCTGGCTGTAGATATCCAGGGTGGCCATTTTCTGGACACACTATCAACATCCACACGTGGACCAGAAGAGCAGGCTTTGCCATTTCCCACTGGCTCTGAGACTAGGGTCCTTGACATGGCCTCGCCCATATCAACAGCATGTATTCACTCAGAACTTCCTTGACTCCCTGCAGGCTGCTTTGGGTGCACCTTTCCTTGGCTTGCAGAATCTGTGCTCCTGGGCCTAGGAAATTGTGGCCGGTACGGGGGAAAGATTGAAAGAACAGAATTGGGCAGGTGAGATGGTGACTCTGTGGATAAAAGGCATTTAGTGTGGGAACCCACACAAAGGTGGAGAGAGCTGACTCCAATGTCTTTTGACCTTCAAATACACACTCACCCTCACACACAACGGTAATAAATTAGCAAAAGACAGGCTCAAGAAAGGTGCCTTTAGTGGAATAGACAGACACTGCCTGGGTATGGGAGGGGGCAGTGTAGTATTAAGTGCCTGTGGCTGGGTCCCTTGTGATCTTCCCATAAGGCATTGGGGCTTGTAGATTCCAGAGGCCACAGGAAACACACACTTGTCCCTGGTCACACATATTCATCCAACCTCCAGGAGCCGAGGTAAGTGAACTGGGCTCTGCCTCAAGTGTCAGTCTCGATACCCTGGGGGTGGAGCATCACAGTCAGACAGACACAATGAGACCCGGACTGCTGCCCTCCCAGTTTGCAAGGGAACCCAAGGTCACAGGCCGCTTTCACACAGGACACTGTCTGTCTCCCTGGCTGCGGGCACGGCCTTGAGGGTAGAAGGTCAAGCCACTGGTCTCCAGCCCCATGGAGGCAGGGAGAGGCAGCAGGGGTAGTCCACCGAGGCCCTGGGTTTTGCCTGGGAATGAATAAACAGCACCCCAGTCTCCATTGTTCAAGACCCTCCAGTGCTGTTTCTGGGTCCCCAGGAAGAGAGGATAGGACTCGGCCACAGCGATGATAATGGCAGGATTTGCCTTTTTCCTCTGCCCCTAAATGGACATCACACTCCATACACATCCTGCCACCCTGGCTGGTGTTCAGTAGCTCTCTCCTCAGCCCCAACACCAGGTGGAAGCTGGTCGGCACAGAAGAGTGTGGATTCCACCACCAAACCTCCCCCCCACACACACACAAGCACTCACTGCTAAGACAAAGCAGAGGGAAAGGGGAGGGGAGTGGGGACACACACTGCTCTGTGCTCCTACTGCAGGCTGCAGAGTGACATCACACAGCGCTTCCAAAGTCCCCAGGAGAGCAGAATGGAGCCCCTCTTGTGGTGTAGAGCAGGACATATGACCAGGGCCACAAATGCTCCCATATGGAACCAGGGAAGGGTGGCACACAGCAGCTGCAGCCAAGAGAAGGTTAGAGATCCACCCAGGAGATGGGGGTCTCCTTGTCCCAGCCCTGCTGAGTAAGCCCCGCAAGGTCGACTGTGGGTCTAGCTTTGCCACTGAGGTCCTTTTTCAAACAGACTGTCCACTGTTTCCCCAGGACAGCTATGGCTGCCAGGCAGACATCCCTCCACCTGAGCACGGCTGAGGGTTTGGCAAAGCCCTGGGGACATGGGGACTCTGCCCATGCCTACAGCCAGTCAGAAATCTCGGCTTTCATTTGCAACCAAGGTCTCCTTGAAGGATCTCATGACCACGTCTTAGACACATACCCCAGTGTGAAGCTTTCTCTCTCTCTCTCTCTCTCTCTCTCTCTCTCTCTCTCTCTCTCTGGCCTTTTTGGGGCCCTGCAATGAACCATGGTGTTATCTTTTAGCCTGGCATATTGGGGTTCTTGTACATCACCTTAGTGTGTTCTCCCAGCATCTTGTCATAAGCACCCATGGGAGCCGCAGCACACGATCATCCTCCGTGGCTACAGCTGGCCATGACTCGAGTTCCTTGGCACCTTTCGTCCCATAGGCTCCCCTGCCTAGAGTCTGGGTGATGACCCTGGATGTCCAGAAAGGCCCCTCCCAGCCTTTATCTGCAACTCTTCTCACTGCTGGTACTGAGTACCCCATCCCATTCATGGGGACCTCTTACCCCAGTCGCCAAGGCTGAGAACAGAAGGATTCCACATGGATGCTGGTTCTGGGTGCTGACTGAGCAGGGCCTGCCCCTGCCTCCCTACGCCAACCCCCTCCAGCAGCTGCAGTCAGCTGAGGTCCTGAGGTGGCTGAACACCTAAGCAAGCTTCCTAGTGGCATTTGCCTCCGGCCAGCCCAAGGGTTTAAAAGGCATGAACAGTCATCAACATCCTTGCTGATGGCCCATTGGCTGAAGCAGGTCTTGTGGCCAGAATGTGGGAGGGCCTAGGAGAACCGGGTGAGGGCTAGGATGATGAGGCTTGCTCAGCCTACACCTGATTTCCCCCAGGTACCAGCCCCCACTTCCCTTACCTACTGTCTCTATTTGGTCATTTTACCACTGCGGCCTCCCCGAGCCACAGCTATACTGGGGAAAGCTTGTGAGTCAGCTTTGCTGTTACTGCAACACAATGCCAGAGGCAACCATGCAGACAGACAGAGAAGTTCCAACGAACTCCTGGCTCTGGAGGTTCAGGGCGGGCAAGCACCTGCATCCATCCATTTCTGGAGGGTAATGGGTGAGGGAGAACCCATGGTCAGAGATCACAGGAGAAACGAAACTCACATGTTGATTAGGAGCAGAGAGAGCCCAGGAGGGGAGAAGGACTCCCTGTCAAGTGCTCATCCCAGCGACCTCTACTGGACCAACACTTGAAAAAGTCTCAATACCCCTAAACATTGCCATGTGAGGAAAAAAAAACTCCAACATACGGTTTAGGGGGGCACTCGGCATCCCCTAGGCACACTGTGGCACTGTGGGAGGAGCTAAGGTGGGAGGAGGAAGAGGAAGAGGAGGAGTAAGGAGAGGAAGAGGAGGAGTAAGGAGAGGAAGAGAAGGAAGAGGAAGAGCTAGGAGAGGGAGAGAGACGAGAGAGGGGGAGATGGAGGCGGATGTTCACGTGTCTCCCATAGTCACAGGTAGTTGGTATATCTAGGTTGGGTACTGGGTTACACTTCTGATTGTATGGGCATCTTGTTATTGAGCATTACCAAACTTATAAAGCCGTTCATTAACGTTTTAAAAAAACGGGGGGCATAGTCTTCCTCTTCTTGACTTCCCAGGACACTTACCTTCCAGTGTATTCTACGCCCGCCCACTGTAGCCTTCCCGGGCTCCCACAGAAACAGTGTCTAACCTTCCAGGACTGTTCACATGCCGTAGCTGCCTTACAGTCTCTTTCTTGTCCTCTGCCACTGACTGCATCTAACCTTCCCCTGTGGTCCAAACACCCATTATTCCTGTCCACCCGTCTCCCTCTTTCTCCAACCTGCACGCGTGTGACAGAAGTCTGAGGTTCGCCACCTCATCTCAGTAAGCCAACCTGGCCCATCACCTTTTGTGGGAAGAAGGAAGGAAAGGAGGAACGGAGACTGGGTGGAAGCAAATAGACTGTCTTCTTCCTCCACATAGATCCCTGAGTCTTGAAGGGAAGAGCTTGCTAGAGACATCCCTTTTAGGCCCGATTGCTCCAAAGTCTCTCACTCTCTGCACTTTGGTTGAAGCAAACGAGGCGTGGCCAGCGTGCAGAAGGAAGCAGGTCCTGCCAGCTACACGGTCTCCTGACCTCAAGCCCAGATGTAGGTGATGCCCAAGGGAGAAGGATGTGTTTCTGCCCACCTCTGCCTGGAGGACGGATAAAAGTCACATGAGAAGCAACATGAAGGGCGGGTCTTGGCTAATGCTCACAGTACCCAAAGACAGCGGCATCTAAGCATAAGCCTGTGGTGGCTGACTGTCCCGGCAGGCTTACTAGAGACCTTGGCTGTGGGCATGACCATGGAGGCCACGCTTATGCAACTGGCCCGAGCCAGCTCTTTCTTCCGATGATGCTGTCTTCTGCAATCTTTGGTGGCCAAGAACAAGGACTGCCTGAGCCCTCTCTCCAGAGCCAGTTCAAAGCCAAGAAAAACGGGCCCAAAGCCCATGCAGCCTAGACAGACAGCCAGATGGGGGAGCTAGCACTATAGACCTGTCTTCTTCAGTGGCCTCCCCAGTTCCTAACTTAATTTATTTTGACATCCTGGCTGCCATCTGACCTCCTTGGGGAGTCACGTGGTGTTTAAAACTCATTATCCTCCATTGAAACAGGAAGTTAATTAAACTCTTCACAGAGCTAGTGGTGACAAATGTCAGGATGGCCCTTGGCAGGGCTGCCTGGTGTCTTCAGGGCCGGGGATGACTGACAGTAGAGGAAGAGAGAGAGACCTGACCCAGGCAAGGGGTAGGGAAAGGCCTGAGTCTCTCCCCCAAAACAGCATTCAACATCCATTCTAAGACAAAGTATGAGCATTTCCCAGGGGGAATCCAGCTCTGCCCTTACCTGCTATGTGGCTCCAGGCAAGTAACTTCACGTCTCTGAGCCTCCGTTTATCTACCTGACAAATGGTAATTCTTATCGGTTCCTCCTTCAGAAAGCTGTTGTGCTCAGGACATGGACAGGGCAGCGCTCAGCATGGAGGCTGCTACCATGATGCCACCATGGTGCCCCTCCTTGCCACGGCTAGTGACAGATGATGAAGTCCTAGTGCTGGGGGGGGGGGGGGCTGCCTACAGCTGCCTTACAAGCTGGAGTGGAGAGGAACAGGGATTCTTCCCTGGGAGGGAAGTTGCTGTAGGCACCATACAACTAATGCAGAGGCCTGGTGGTCATGGGACTGTGGGACCCACATGTAGGACCTTTAGAAGTTAAGGCAGAGAAAGAAAAAAAAAAAAAACTCCCTCCAAACAAAAAAAGGGGATTTCACTCAAGGCAATACATGAACTCATGGCAATCCTCCTGCCTCAGCCTCCCTAGCAATGAAATTATGGACATGTGCCACATCACCCAGCTAAGACAAGTATCTGTGTAGTTACATCATGACTCTCAGGGAAACTCCCACTGGCTTCAGCCTCCCGTGAGGATATGAGTGGATGTAGGGACCAGCTGGAGCTGGGGCAGCAGTCAAGGTACCAGTATAGGAGGTCAGGAGGAGATGTGGTGAAAGACAAGTCGCAGAGTCGGAGCCACCACAGGCGTTGATGCCACTGAGACGAGAAGCAAGTGAGGTTTGGAAGAGTCAGAGGAACCAGTGCAAATGGCCATCCTGTAGCCCTGCCCTCTGGCCCATGCCCACATCTGTTTTGGCATCACGTAGCATGCTGGCCATCCTGCAGCCCTGCCCTCTGGCCCATGCCCACATCTGTTTTGGCATCACGTAGCAATAGCTGCATGCATACATCTCCCAGCTTCAGTACCAGTGGGTCCCCAGTTCTCCAGTCTGAGCATCCTCTTTCTCCTTCAAGATCTAGCATAAGTTTCTAAAACACGCTTTGAGTCTCTTGGTTATCATCCAAAAGCCAGTGCAGGGAGTGAGTCAACACAGAACATGCTCACCAGCTGAGGAACCAGCCATAGGGCAGAGGAACCATAGCCAGACAAGATATAAACCATAACCCCCCTGGGGAGGGAGACTGAGGTCTGAGGAGCCCGGGGTGATTGTAACCCACTTCCACTGCCGGTTGCTGAGGAAGAGACCAAAGTCCTTCTCAGGGTCCTGCCCTTCAAAGCCACAGAAGGGGATCCAGGGCAGTTGGACCTGTACCTAGACCCACCCTGCTGCTTTCTGCCTGGAAGATGCCTCCTCCATGGTAATAACCCTTTGAGACCTACACAGTCCCAGGAGAAAACCCAGGACAGCTCTGAAGGGGGCTCAGAAAGCGCTGACAGTAGTAAAGTCTTCACCCATCCTGTGTGTCCAGAATGGGTGCTGGCAGCCTTGGTACCTCTCAGCAAACCTCTGCAGGGCCTGCTACTAAGCCTTGGGTTCCCGGAAGAGCAGGAGTCCCTGCAATGGCAGTAGGGCTTCCCTGCCCTGGGCAGAGTCTTCCTGCTCCACAAAGAATTGACTACAAGGCCCTTGGCTGAAGGGATCCTGTTTCCCTCCTGACTGTGGTCATGAACTTGCCACTTCCAAAAGACAGAGGCAGGGGAAATTGGGGCCCACAGGACCTTCTGCTAGACACAGAATCCTGGAAGACACATATCCCAAGGATGGGAGGCTATATGTTGTCACCATGCTGGGATTCTTCCTTTTTAAATAGGGTTCCATATTTCATTTTGCTTTGGGCCCCACAGATGATGATGCAATTTGTCCTGGCCAGCAGGTTCTGTGTTGCTGGCTGAGATAAGGCTGTCCTTCTGTCCCAGGCTGAGCTCTGTAGACACAGCATCATACAAGGAAATCAGGTCAGGCAAAGAAGGGTCCAAAGACATCCCATCTCATCCTTCTGCATCCCAGGCAGACATTACTAATCAAAAACCACAGTTTTCTTTTATGACTCTCAGATTTCCACTCAACACTGATCTTATCCAACACTTCCAGCTTGGGTGCTACTTACTGAGTATCTAGCTTCTTACTCTACCCTACATGCCAGCCTCTAGTCACCTCCCAGACGCCTAGCTCCTAAGCCCCACCCCCTGTAAAGTGCCCTTCCCTTAAGAAGATGCAGTATCCAAGGAATTAGACAAGGCATGCCTTGTTCACTTCATAAGCATCTTGGGGCCCCCAGACTGAGAAGATCCAGCAAACGTGGGGTCCCCAGCTGTAGAAGGAAGAGCTAGAAAGCCAGGCAACCTTGTGCAAATCTTGGATCCAGGCCTAGGTGTTTTTGTATGACCAACAGAGAGGGGCAGCATTCAGTACCACTAGCCAGTCCTGCACAGCGGACACGGTGGCAGGGAAGAGGCAACCACCTCTCTCTTCTTTGCAAAGACCTCAGTATCAGAAGCTGGAAGGAAACAGGTCTCATACCCAGAACGCCTGGTACCTGGCATCTGGCAAACTTCCAAGGAGACGTGAATGGTTACAGTTGTACCAACAGAAGACTGTCTACCAGGTAGGTGGGGCCATGTGTCTTCTCTGTGGAGACCTTTCTGTTTCCCTGTGTGCTACGAAGAGAGGCAGTGGACATCAACAATGTCCATTTGGCTGTTCCATCTGGACGAGGACATGACCCCATCCCCAGCTGTGTGATCTCGTGCATGTCTCGAGTTTCAATATCCTCAAAGAACAAGAGGTACATTCTTGACCTGGGTCTGGAGCACCCTGCGCGGGCACTGGAAACCTGCCTACTTCGGCTGTGAGAGCAGGGAAAGCTAAGGGTTTGGGGGTGGAGGTGGGGGACACCTCCTTGGCAGATGTTCACTGTGACCTCAGCTTCGGTTAAGCAAGAAGACCAACTGACCTCTGGCTCCTCCTGGATTTCCGGGCAGGTCTGAGTTCAAGAGGGAAAAACCTGAGGTCCCTCCCCTGCCCAATTAAGCATAAGACTGAACCACTTAAGGCCACAGCCATCGGAAGCTGCAAATCTCATACTGAAGCTTCCTTCTGGATCAGAGCCTCAGTCAACTCAAAAGTCCAACAACAATTCTGTGTCCAGGCCTCGGGCATCCGGACGCCCACTGCAGGCTGCCAGAAAGGCATAGCTTCAAGGGGCAGCACAACTGAAGCCATGAGGGCGGAGCTCCAGAGCGGAGGGGCGGGGCCAGACAAGCCAGGGGCCTGTGCCGCGGGGCTGCTGGGCAGAACAGGTCTCCAAGTCCTAAACAGACCTGCGGACATAGCCTCAGGAAACTGAAACTAGCGAAGGAGGCTAGAGGTCTACCTAGAACCGAGGGTGGGAATTCAGGGCAAGGCCAGCATGGCCTGGGGCCAGCCTGGAGGAGGTGAGGACAAGGCTGAGAGGATTGGACGAACGTGGCCTGGGAGGGGGGCGGGGAAGGACCAGGCCTGTGGGAAGAGCTACAGGGCAGAGGCGGGGCCAGGGAGAAGGGCGGTCCTGCTGAGGCGGGGCGAAGGCAGAGAGGAGGAGACATGGGTGGAGCCAGCACTGGGAAGGAGGGAGTTGTGGGCGTGGCTAGCGCGGGATAGCAGGGAATGCAGGGGCGGGGCCTGTGGAAAGGACGAGTAAGGGGGCGGGGTCAGTTTGAGGCTGAAGCTGTGTTCTTGAGAGGACGAGCAAAGGGGCGGAGTCAACGTGAGAGTGTAGCTGAGGGGCAGGGTCAATGTGAGGAGGATCGCCTGAGGCGGGGTCATTATGAGCTGAGAGGCTGAGGAGCAAAAGCAATGTGAGGGCGGAGCAGGGGCAGGGACAATGTGGAAAGACTGATAGGCGGAATCAGTGGGATAAGGTAGCTGAGGGACAGGGTCAACGAGAGGAGGATGGCTGAGAAGCAGGTCAATGTGAGGAGGACGAGCTGAGGGGGCGGGGTCAACATGAGAAGAGACGGCTGAGGGGCGGGGCCAATGTGAAGAGGACAGGCTGAGGGGCGGGGCCAGTGTGAGGAGGATACGCTGAGAGGCGGAATCAATGTGAGAAGAATCGGCTGAGGGGCGGGGTCAGAGCGAAGAGGACGGATGAGGGGTGGAGCCAGCGCGAGGAGAGAAGGCCCGGCCCAGGCTGGGTGAGTAGTACGCGGAAGCCAGCAAGCAGAGAAAAGATGAGCAATAGTTTAGGGCGGGGCCAGCGGGAAGGCCGGTCTGGGGGCGGGGCTAGTAGGGATGGGAAGGCGGGACCGCGGAGGACGGTCCGGGGCGGGGCGAGAGGCGGGGCCGCCGCCAGCTACGCGAAGGCCCCGCCCGCCCGGCCAGCCTGCGGGGAGCGCCCTGGCGGCGGCCGCCGGTTCGCCGCTCGCGGCTCGCAGGTTCCATTGAGAAAAGCTGAGCGGCGGCGGCCGCGTCTGCGCCGGAGCAGAGAAGCCGCCACCAGCCCGCCGCCCGCCGGGCAGTCCGCGCGCCCGAGCGCAGGGCCGTGGCCTCGGGCCTCCGCGGCGGCGCCGGCGGCCCACGCGCGGCGCGGCGGGCTGGGGGCGCGGGCCGAGGCAGCCGTGGAGCCCACGGGCCGGGGGCATGAGCCGCCCAGCTACCCCGCCGCGCCCCTGCCGCCCGCCGCCGCCCGCCAGGGGCTAGAGGCGGCCGCCGCGAGGGCGCGCGGCGCCGGAGACATGTCCAGGAGGAAACAGAGCAATCCCCGGCAGATCAAGCGTGAGTCAAACTTTGCCCGCGGTGCCCGCCAGACCCCCGCTGGCGCCCAGCCGCCCTGCGCCGCCCCTGTGCCGCCCCTGTGCGGCCGCCCAGCCCCGCTGCGCCCGCGACCTTCACCCCGCGCCGCGCCCCCCGCGCCGAGTGCCAAGCGCGCCGTAATCTAATCTCTGCCGGCGGGCAGGGCCCCCGCGTCTCGGCTTGGGCACCCAGGGGGTCCGGGCCCCGAGAGGGTGGCGGGTCCCGAGAGCCGGAAGGAGAGTGGCTGGGGGCGCGGCTCCGGCAGAGCCCGGCCACCTCGCGGCCTGCACCTCCCCCGCATCAGAGATGGTGCGGCGATAGGGCGGCCCCGATCTGGGCTCAGATAAAGTTTAAAATATTCCATTCTGCAAGTCCCATCCTGATAAGATCGCTCTGTCGGGACGGGCTGAAATTGTGATCTTATCTGGCGCGCTCGACTCTCCCAGGCTTTGTATCTAGAGGCAGAAGGAGAAAGACCTGGGAGTAAGGGGGACTTGGGACTGCGGGGACCGACCGGCGCCCACCGCAGCGCTTTGGCTGCAGAGCGATAAGGCAGCGGGATAGATAGTGGAGGCTGCTGCTACCCATGCGCTCGGTACTGGCTGACCAAACAAACCCCTTTATCCGCTCCGACTCTGGAGTTTTCGATCTGATCTCTGCCTGCTGGGGGACATGTGGAGGTCCGACCCACCAACTGCCCCTAACAACGCCGCGCGGGCAAATGTTGCCCTTGTGTGCCCATGGGTAGCGCTCCCTCCACCCCCGCATCCGAGGGTTATTCTGAACCATCCAGGGACACAAGGGACTCAAACGTTGTTCCCGAGTGAGTCCAAGTTTCTCGCAGGTTCTCCGTGGGCACTTTCCCGATCAAGTCAGACCCTATATACTCCATCACCCATGCCCCTACAGTAAGAGCTTCCTGGGCTGTCTGGGCTACCAGGTTGCGGGGCCTCTTGGCTGCTCTAGGAGCAAGTAAGCACACAGGAAGAGCTCCTCCCCACGCCACACCAATAATAACTTCGCGCCTCTCCCGGCAGGGCGCGGGGCTTCCTCCCTGGAGCTTCCCTTTGGCGAGAGCGACAGGTCATCTGGGCTGCCCAGGAGGTGACGGGAGGGGGGCTGGGCATCCGGCTTCCCAACTCCAGACGCCTGAGCTACCTCCTCTGCCCACATGACACTGCCACAGGACCCAATGTGCATTTTAGCTTGTGAGAGTATCCCCTACCACCGAAATCTGGGGAGGGGGCCTGGGGGGAGGAGGGGACGCAGGGAGGAATCTGGGTTCTGGTAACTCGACTCCCCAAATGCGAGCGGACCTGTTTTCCGAAAGTCTCCTTCTATCATGTCAACTGAAGTATTAAAGCCACCCACAGGTCCCGATCTGTGCTGGTTCTCTGGTTTCTTTTTCCCCTCCTCGCCTCTGCGCCTCTGCCGGGTTCTGTTCTCGCGTGTATGTGTGTGTGCGTGAGCGTGTGTGTGTTTCAGTTTGATGAGAAATGCAGATAGCTAGGGCTGGGAGATCTCAGGTTGGGAGCGGATCGCCAGCGCTGATAAGCCCGCCGGAGCCCAGTAAAGCCCAACCCACTTGGGTCAGCGAAACCCCGCACTCTGAGATCCAGGACCGAGACTGTGCAGGAGAGAGCCCCTCGGATCCCCTCACAGTGCCCCACGACTCGAGCAGAAGAGGAGAGCAGGCCTGGGGGCGGGGCCCTGAGCCCTCTGTGCAACTCGTGGCCCCGGCCCCTCCTCCCCAGCAGATCTAAACGCGTTAAGATGCGAACGTTGATTGTCACCATGCGGAGGCGCCTGCCCGCCTGCTCTCTGCTCAAGGCCGTGCGTGAGGCCCTCACAGCTGCGCGCCTGCTGCCTTGGCCTCACCTGTGGCGGGTCTCAGGGTGCGGAGGGGAAGCAGGTTGAGCTCTAGGGGCCGACGCCCTCCACGCCCCCACCAAAGCCGGGTTGCAGCTGCCCGCGCCTCTGTGCGCCTTTTGTTCTGCGCAAAGATAGATGTGCCGTGCTGATAAGGCTTGCAACCGATGGCAGCCGCGATAGCGCTTCCATTTATTAACTTCAAACGTGGGAGAGGGGGGAGGGCGAGGCAGGAGCGCGGCCTTAGCCAGCCAGATGGCTGACATGATAGGCCGGGCCCCTGGAGGGGGTGAGGGGCAGGGTGCAGCTCGGGACCCTCGGTGCCCCGGCCCACCAGCTTTCCTCCTGCCCAGTCGATGTAAGCTCTGATAAGTAGGGGCCTAAGCGTGGGCCAGTCCTCCCAGTGGCGATTGCCAAGAGAGATAAGAGGCCTTATCTACGGCCACCAGGCCCCGCTGAGTTCGAGGCAACAGCAATGTGGGGGCGTCCGGCGGCGGCAGGGGGCCTGGGCAGCAAACGAGGGTACAACGTGGGGGGGGCGTCCATCTGGGACACTTTCCCCAAACATACTTACTGGCAAGAAGTTGATCCTCCCCTGCGGCCAGTGGTACAGTCCATCAAAATGAAAGAAAACTGACTTGGTGCTGCCTGAGAGGAGGGGAGCGACACTCCACCCCTCATTCCAACTAGGTGGCACTCAGAGGCTAGGGGCGGTTTGTCACCTGCGAAGGGTGATTTCCCCTGAATCATGTTGGGCTGCTCTTGGTTCCTGGCAAGTCTTAGGTGTGACCCGTGTGGAGTTAAAGAAAAACTCGGTGGTTTCCACCAACCTGGCTGCTTTTGGGAAGCCAAGGAGGTGTTCGTGAGGAGATCTGTATAGATCTGCCTGAGCAGACAAGCAGTTATTGAGAGCTGCTTGTGTGCTGTGTACAGTGGAGTATTTATTGTGCTTCTGCTGTATGCAGTTCTCTACTTATCAAGAACCTGCTGTATGCAAGCACTGACTCAGCTCAATCCACACACAGTATGAGCAAAGGAGCAGAGCCAGAAGGCACAAGCAGGCCAGTCAGGGTCCCTTCTCAGCAGCTAGCCTCTAGACTGTCAAGTCTAGAAGTGCCCCAGGGGCACTTCCGTCGATAGTGACCTGGCCTCAGTTTTCTGCTTTGGAAACTTGGGCTGTTGTGATTGTGGTGTGACAAGCTGAAAGACAAGATGCTGGTGAGAGCCAAATCAGGAAGGTTCTGATATGCAGGGCTGGCCCTCAGTTTCCCTCTTTGAAATAAGATCAACTGAGATAAACATTCAGGGCTACAGGAAGCCCCCAGGTCAGGCAGGAGTTATTGATCCCAGATGCTTAAAAGACTTAGGTCACTGGACACAGGTTTGGAGGAGGAGTCTAGGACTCACCACATCCCACCTGGTGCAGCCGCCCTTGCCTCTGAGGAGATGTTTTCACACATTCTTACAGTTAGTGATAGCCACAGGATGACTAATTCACTCCAAGCCCAGAAGCCATCTGCCAGCTTCTTCTAATACCTAACACCCACCCACAGGGCCAGTGGTGCTGACAGCAGGGGACCGCCCCATTTCCAGGAGAGCTGGGGTGAACCCCCAATAACAGCCAGATAGTTTTTAGCTATATTTTATGGACCTAGGAGGGACAGTTTACAGAGAGCAGTCCCCACTCCCCTTTGTAAGTATGGGAGGTCCCTAGGGCCGGGTCTCTCAAGGGCTTTGGTGTGCCATGACACCTCCTGGAGATTACTCTGTCTCCATGTCTTCCCTTCCTGACAGTGTCTGCCATCCAGAACTTAGAGAGTGTGACAGGGGACTAAGAACTGTCCCCCTCCAGCCTTGAGCTGGCTGTCCCAAGCATTGGCCTGGTACTTGATGCTATGGTCCTCTAGACTTCCAGAGCGCAAGCATGGTACTCTGTGCAGAGGGGCCCGAGGCAGGAGGCACTGTGGTGACCCCCCCCCCCCGCAGCCCACATGAAGTCTCCAGTGCTTGTTGGGCCTTCTGGTCCTTCCTGCGTAGATGGATATAGTACAGGCATGGATAACAACCAAGTACCTACCCAGTACCAGGCCTGAGAGAACCAGTGAAACAGTGCAGGCTCAGTGTGCACATCGTTGTACCTTCCCGAAAACGAGCCCCAGGAAGTAGTGACGCCAGAGATGGAAGTGGAAGGTGGATGCTGCCCTTGCTTTTGGAACCTAAACCCCATCTAGGTGTCTCACCACGCTCTGGCTTCCGCCTGCTCTTGATCATAGTCCTCAATTTTCATATCTGTACAGTGGGCCTATGGGAGGGCTGAGGGCCTCTGCCATCCCTTCCCAGCTCCTCTTGCCATCTCAGTGCTACTCTCCGAGATGCCTCAACTCAAGGGCAGTGCCTGGGAAAGCCTTACTCAGCCCTACCCTGGCCTGAGCCTGGGACCCAGTCCCAATGGCCCAGGCCCCTCCCCGGAGGTCACAGGAACCCAGTATGGCACCGATTTAAGTGGGTCAGTTGGGGAGAAAGGAGGAGGAATGTGATGCCATTAATTGTGCCCCTTATCTCCTGTTTCTATGCCAACCAGACGGTCCCGGGGCTTGACGGCTCGTGAATAATACTCCAGGCCGGCCTATCTGCCATCGACAGGCCTCACGGAGGCAGCTGTTGCCTCCTGATTGATATCGGAAAAACCTATGAACCCAGCCCACATGGAGCCGCCTGGCCATACTCAGGCCCTGCTGGCTCCTGCCCACCTGCCCACCATCCCTTTGAGGCCACCTGGAGGTACTAACAGTCCTTATTCCCATTTCACAGATGGGGAAACTGAGGCTACAGCCACACATTGCCATGCAGACCTCTTCTGGCTGAAGGCATGGCAGAATGAGGGGCAGCAGCACCTTCAGGAACCATGTCACACACACCCCATCCCCTCCCATCTGTCAGGCCATGTGACCTTGGCAAGCCCCATCTCTGTATGGTTCCTGTGCTCATCATGTGTCAATAGGATGTGTATGGCCCTTCAGTGGGGATAGAGGTAACCCAGTCGGGGCTTGTGCTCCAGTAGAGACATTGAGGGTTCTCTTTTCAGGTATCTTTAGCCTCAGAGCTTATACAGGCCTTCTCTGAGGATCTGTCCCTCATATTCTGGGACAACTTTGCTCACACCCAGCTTTTCTGGCTTCTGAGGAGAGCCTGCCTCAGCTGTGTCCCACTCCTTGGGACACCAGAGCCAATCTTCCCAGATACTTGCTGGGAAGTTCTTATTGCCTGTAGGAGCATGGAAAGGCATGTTGTGAGGGCAGGAACCTTGCTTCTCCACCCAGTGTGGGATGATAGTGCCTGTCTCTAGAAGCAGCTGCCGCCCCTTCCCTGCCACACTTTCCTTCCCTTTTCTTCACGACCAGGTCCAGCTTCTCTGAGATGGAATATCCCTGTGCCACGCTCCCCCCCATGAGATCTCATCTTGTCGAATACAGGGGCCCTGCCTTTGGCTCACAGATGTGGAGTAAATGTGAGTTCCTGGTGCTGTCCCTGTTCTTGGCCAGTCTCTCCCTGCATATTCACACTGACTTGCTAAGTAAGGGAGCCCCTGGACTGTGCAGCCATGGTGTGTTGCTTGCCTTCTGTGGTCCTCCTCCAGACCACCAGGGTCTCCCCTCTGTGCTCTGTAGTGGTGTGATCCAGGCAGCCAAGTGGAGTCATTGGATCTCCCAGGATAGTACCCATTCTACAGAGGAGCTGGTAGGCCAGTGAGAGAGAGAAGGCCTGGGCAGAATGGGAGCATAGAACATGGGCACCAGCATGGGGGAAGGCCAAGGAGCTGCCCATGGCATGTAGAGTTGCCTGAGCAGAGCCATCAGTGGGCCGCCTCTACTCCATTGACATAGATGTGCACACTTGTAACCTGCAGGAAGTTACACTCTTACCTGTGGCTGGTCTCTCATGTGAGCATAGTGAGCCCCAGCGTGATGGAGCTTGTCACATGGCCTGACAGGAAAACGCTCCTGTCCAACTTCACATAAGGTTGTCTAGGTTCAAGAGTGTAGATCAGCCCTGACCAGGGACCAGAAAACCACAGGGACTGCTGAGAGCCTGGGCAAAAGAACCAGCCCCACACTGGAGTCTGGTGATGTCAGTATTGCTGGCTAGGGCTGTCCCATGTCAGCCCTGGGCAGTCTATGTCTGAGAGACCAGGGCCTCCCCTTCCCTCTCTTCCCATTCCAGTTGTGCAGTCATCCCTGCGTATGGTCCTAACTTTAGGATACTCAGCTCCTAGCCTGTTTCTCCCCAGAGGCCTCAGTCAGTCTCATCCTGGTGCTCGGCCAGCTTGAGTGCTCTCACCCACAGCCTGGGAACAGCAGGTCCTAGCCTCCATCTAGAGTACTGTTCGCCTCTTAGGCAGGAGTGGTATACAATAGCTACTTGAGGAACAGCAGCCGTTCAGAGTAGACTCAATCAAAGGGACCCTTAGTGACATGACCCACATTGTTTATGAACTCTGGGCTACAAGCCTAGCCCTTGCCTTGAGCCAGGCAGCCACCGAGGTGTCCCCCAAGGAGAGCCGCTCAGCCTGGCTTCTCTGGAGAGCTGTGTGTAAGTGGCCCTTCCACCTCAGCTTCTACTTGTAGCATATGAGCCTAACAAGAGCTCCTTTTTAGGCCCTAGAGAGATCTTGGGGTGCACACTGAAGACAGGTGACGCTACTAGGTGGACACTGCCAGTCCTGCTGGCTTTGGTGTTGGCATATGCCTGGTGGGCTCTCCCACCCTTGTTATGGGTGAGAACATCAACACACTCTGAGGCAGACTACCCAGAAGCCAGGGTGGAGCATCTCTGAGCAGAAGTCTGCAGCCCACTGCTCCACCATCCCGCATATCTCTGGAGCCTCTCTGCAGGCTGTCAGTTCCCTCTCTCCTCAGCAGCCCTCTGGGTAAGAATGTAGAACTTAGACAGACTTGGCCAGGCACAGCAGCAGCAGCACCCCCACATACACACCCGCTGGGCCGCTGCCACCACCACACACCTCAAGTACCCCTTCCCTTACCTGCTCCAACTGGCTGTGACCTCTAAGCCTGAGCCTTTCCATCTGTGGAGTGAGTGGTGGCTGTAGTACCGCTGCAGCCTCTCTGAGCCAGTGAGGTACAGGCTGCTTCCTTCCTATGCCTTGATCAAGTTCTGCCATAGACCCTGGCAGTGCTCCCCATCACTGTGAGTGCTCCTTTCGGCTCAGTACTCACCTGACATCCCTAAGCACCTCTCTAGGTGCTTTCTTAGGTTGAGGATCGCCATTTGTTTGTTTGTTTGTTTGTTTGTTTGAGACAGGGTTTCTCTGTGTAGCCCTGGCACTCACTCTGTAGACCAGGCTGGCCTTGAACTCAGAAATCCGCCTGCCTCTGCCTCCCAAGTGCTGGGATTAAAGGTGTGCGCCACCACCTCCCGGCAACTCCAGTCTTCTAATTCTTCTGTGTAAAAAAGGGTGAACCTCAGCGGTGGTGGCGCACGCCTTTAATCCCAGCACTTGGGAGGCAGAGGCAGGCGGATTTCTGAGTTCGAGGCCAGCCTGGTCTACAGAGTGAGTTCCAGGACAGCCAGGGCTACACAGAGAAACCCTGTCTCGAAAAGAAAAAAAAAAAAGATTGGAGTTCTTTTCTTGCCCCACAAGAATTGGAGTATCAAAGAAGCTGCCCCAGGGCCTCAGAGCTATGCATGATGTTCTGGCTATGGAAGCAGAGCCTGCCGCGGGTGGTGTGTGCAGCCCTGCCTGCCCCCACCATACAGGTGGGTGCGGGGGTGGTGTGTGCAGCCCTGTCTGCCCCCACCATACAGGTGGGTGCGCTGTAGGGCGTCTTGGGCCCTCCTGTGAGCCCAGCCTTCTGAGCTTCACCCTCCCTACTACACAGGCACCGTGATGCCTACTTGGCGGGAGACAAGGATTAGAGAGCACTGGCAGAGGAGACATGGCCAGCTAGAGCCAAGGAAGATGGAAATGGGCCTTTGTCCTCTTCCCCTGTCGCTGATGGCCAGTTCTCGGTGTCTGCAATTCTGTCTCCCCTGAGACAGCTTTGCCAGTTCCTCCTGATATCTGACTTTTAGCCCTATAGCTTTCCTATCTTCCCCCAAGCTTACACTTGCCTCAGTTGCCTCTTCTCTCACCCCAGGAGAAACGAAGGGGGCCAGGGCTAAGGGTCTCAGCTCCTTCCTGCAGAACTCCATCACTGTTTAGGGACAAGGTATCCATCCCCACCTTGCTGGAGTGGCCTCCATTGAGGGTGAGGATCTGCAGCCGTCCCTCCAGGACCCCTCTGGCTTCTGGCACACAGAGCTTTGTTGGGAAGGGGAAACTAAGGCTCAGAGCACTGGTGTGGGTGACCTCACCCAGTCTCCCCACAGTCAGCTCAACTTCCAGGTGTGACCGTGAGCACATGCTGAGTGTGTCCCAGCCCAGCTCCATGTCTCCTCACCACGAGTGTGAACAGCCTGGGCTCAAGGCCCAGATGGGGAAACCAAGGCTTAGAAAGTTCAAAGATCAGACCCGTGGGAGAGTCACCATGTGGGTGTTTGGGGGGTGAGAGAGCAGTAGTCACTGATTGCTGTGGGGGAAGGGGAGCAGCCATGCCCATTTTCAAGCCCAGGGTCTGAGGCTTTCAAGTGGATCTCAACCACAGCCAGCTCTGGTCGCAACACTGCTCCAAAGGTTTTAGCAAAGATCAGAGCCGCAGTAGACTGTCTGGGTCTCACTCCTCTGCTGCCTTTGTGCCATCTGTTTACCTTTCTACTTCCCGGGCCACCACAGCACCCCCTGCCTTGGTCTTCCCTATTGAGCACCACACCCTGCGTGACCAAGCTCAGTTGCCCAGAGACAGGGACATCCCAACTGACCAGGCAGCCTGGACAGTCCATGGACACCAGGCCTTCCTTCACCTAGTTGGCCAGCCAGCTCTCTCTTGGAGCAGCCACAACCTGGTCCTCTCTGCACTGTCTCCGGTCCCGGCCTCCTCCGGCGCAGGTTTCAGCTCCTGTGATAACTCGGAAAGTTGAACTGGCCCCATTACTGCACTGAGATGGTTGGCAAGATACAGCTCGATAATGGAGGAGATACCCACGTCTCGGTGGCCAGCGGCCTGGGCTCCCGCCCATTAACATTCCCCACCAGCGATCCGCGCTATCTCCTCTCCTTCCACTCCTCCCGCAGATAAGAATGGAAATTCTGACTTCATAGCTCGCTGATTAAAGTGTCTGGATTTCTTGATAATACACAGATAAATTATGTTTTTGAAAAGGAAGGTAGGGAGGCGGGTAGAGAGAAGGGGGCCCTAGAGGGGAGCCCTTGGCTGACTCTCAGGAGATGGGCCTCCCAGCCTCTGGTCCAGGCTGGTAGCCACCAAATGTCCAGCCACTGAAACTGCAGTCAGACCCAGTTAGGCCCAGCAGGTGCCACTCAGAGCAGACTCAGGTACAGGGACTCCCAGGCCATAGGGTCTAGCCTCCAGAACTGATGGCTGCCCCCCAACACAGACACATAGACACACACGCACACACATGCCCTTGGGCAGATCTGTGTAACATGGCCTTGTTTGCCAGCAGGCACTGTGCTTCTGCAGCCTCACCAGGCAGCTTCACCTGTGTGCCCTGCTGCCCCACAGTGCCTGGTTAGACCGTAGGTGGTTCTGTAAGTGTCAGCATGCCCATGCAAAGCCACGCCCACCAGCTGTGAGGGCCCTGCAGCACTCTGATGCCCAATGGGCCCCAGGCCTGTCCTCAGCCATTGTGTCTCCCAGCCCAGCCCAGCTGCCTCTCATGACAGGCGGCACCCAGATGGGACTCAGGTGCCATTTCGAGCTTGTCTGGATAAAGCTGCCTCCTTCAGCTGATCCAAGATCCTCGCTGATGGTGTGATGCGCCAAGATTAGGGCTGCGCCAGGCTAATCCTCCTGCTGAGGGACAGGTAAGGCAGCCAGGGAAGAGTGAGGCAGCTGCTGTGTGAGAAGAGAAACCAGGGTTGTCAGCCCTAGACACCCCTTGGGATGGTGGCCAAGCCACGCTGGCCACACTGGCAGGAACCCCTTCACAAGCCCTCCTGGGCCCAGTGAGGTGGAGGCACTCAGCTCTTTTCCCTGTCCTGTGTATAGAAAATCATTCCTGAGAACTGAAACTCAGGAATCCCAGAGGTAGAAAGGTCTGAGGAAGGCAGGAACTTTGCTGTGTAGTCCTGGGTCTTCCCGGGTATGATGATCCCAGTGCTGGCCGTGCTGAGGAAACTATCTGACGGAGTTGTGTGTGTACCCTTGGGCTTGTCCTGCTTCTGACATGGTGTCCTCCCATTATCTCTTGTTTCTCTTCTGATGACTAAGGTCACAAAACACAGGAGGCAGTCTGACCCAAAGGCTCTGTCCAGATCTGAGCCTCCATCTACCTAGAGGTACTGAGGTATTTGCAGATACAACCCCACCTCTGTAAAGGGGCCTGGGCTCTCTACTTTAAAGGGAAGGCATGGGTACAGAGTGAGCAGATGCTCAGAATTACCCAGCCCTACCCCTGGACGATGCAGATTGGTCTGAAGGGCCTTGAGTTCAGAGACCCTCCTGCCCGCCTCCCAAAAGCAGGGATTAAGATATGCACCATCACACCTGGCTATTGCTGTTTTATTCTTGCTTATTGCTTGTAGTCATTTTGTTTGCCCCCACAAAAGAGGCTCCTTTGGTGAGAAAGTTGACTGAAGGGATGGAGAGACAACTCGGTCAGTAAGTGCTTTCTCCATGCAAGTGTGAGGACGGACCTGAGTTCAGATCACCATCCCCATATAAAGAACCAAGCATGTAGTGTGGACCTGTAATTCCAGGGCTGAGGACACTGAGACATGTTGCCTCTGGGCAAACAGCTCCCACAGGACTTCTTGATGAGGTGTCAGGCTCAGGGTTTCTGACCACCGCCATATGGATGATTCTAGAATGTTTGTCTCTGTCATCTTGGGTCATTATCCCCAACCCCTTCTGTTTAATCACCAGAATTTCATACCTGGAATGTTTCAGCACTCACACTCTGAACCATAAAGCTCAAGGATATTGGGGTGAGGGGAGGTTAGGGTCCAGCCTACCCATCACTCTTTAGGCATCTCCCTGTTCTGAGCTTCAGTTTCCATATCTGTAAGACAGGCCTAGAGATGCACAGACTGCCCTGCTCCTGGTCCTGCTCCCCAGAACCTCTAGCCATATTCTCTGGCCACCCCATCGGCCTCATACCTCCTCTCCTAGCTGTGCCCACCAAATCTAGACTGCTAGACTCCAGGCCAGAGAGGCACAGCTGGACTCAGCTCCATCGGATCTGGCTGTGTAACCTTGGGCTAAGCACTTCACTTCACTGGGCCTGGTTACCTCATACAGCAAACAAGGCAGTGAGTGTCCTTGCAGGTCCTTGTGAAGAGCTGAGGAGACAGACCTTGAGAACCCTGGAATCCTGGCAGACAGGTGGGACCCCACCCTCCCAGGTTCTTCTCAGGGCCTGTCTCCCTTCCTGGCTGGTGCCTGAGAGAGGCATCCTCCTTAAGCTCCACTGGTGTGGGAGGGAATGGGGTGGGTGTGTTCCGCCCTCCCAGGCCCCCAACAAAAAGAAGAAAGAAAGGGAACCTTGATAAAAGGAGCGATAGGCGCCATGCGTGGAGGAGCCGCTATCAGCCCATCTATCTGCCTGCTCACTCGCGGTTCTTTCCCCTTATCTCACCCCTCCAAATGCCAGGAACAAAAGCCTTGCAGACTTACACATATTGCCAAGCCCATGGCCCAACTCAGGGCTGCCAGGAGAGATGGCCCTGAAACCTAAAAAGAGTCGAGGCCCCTCACCCTCAAATTTTGGAAAAGGAAGGACCCAAATAGTCCATTCTGAGAGGTGGCAGCTGGGACAGAGTTGTCCAGGAGTTGGTGCCAACGGGAGGGGAGGTCTCCATGGCACCCCTTGCATATTGGCTGTGTGACCTTGGGTCAGTATCTTCCCTCTGAGGCACCCAGAGTGGATTTAAGTTGCCAAGAATAGGTTTAGAAGTCTTCCCCCATAAAGTTCCTTTTTACCTAAATCAACCAGAATCTACCACTTTCTAAAACACTCCCAAGATCCAGTTCCACCTTTGCCTCCTTTGAAAACTCCAAAGCCCTATGGATTCTCTTAGAAATTTCCTGGGTCCCAAGAGCAGCACCACTGAGCCCTGGCCCACAGGACATCCATTCCTCTCACTGCTGTCCAGCCCCTGCTAGCAGCCAATGAAAATAGAGTGTGCAAATAAGCAGACCTGAGGCTCAGAGATTGGCTACAGTTCCATGGAGGGGGTGGGGCCTTAACCGGAGAGTGTGTACCTGTCCAGCCTAGACCCACTGGGTGGAAGTCCTCCCAGGCTTCTGAACCTTCTTAGGGAACCTTGTGTTTGCCTTGGACAGGCCAGCCTTTGAGTAAGCTCTGCTGACCTCAGCCTAAGCCACACCCTTGGGCATTAGGACTGGGCATTCCACAAACACTGCAGTCAGCTTCCTTGCCAAATGAGAATGGGGAGGTGAGATGTGGAGCTGAGACAGGCAGCAAAAGGCTGGCAGCTCCCCCACCCCCCTCCCAGACCCTACTGTTATTGTCCCCATCCCCTCCTGCTCCTGGTGACTCACTAGGAATGTTGCTCACCAGGCTTCTGTGGCCCTAGGCTCTGGTGAAGACAGGGATCTCCATTTGTCACGCCTCAGTTTCTGAATCTGTAAAATGGACAGGAGCCTAGTCCCTCAGCCTGCCAGGATAGTTTTGGACCCCAACCCTGCCCCAGGCCTTGGTTTCCCACCCACATCATGGGCCCATTCTAGAGCTGTTCATTCCATGTTCTTTTCAAAGCCGAGGAGATAGAGCTCTGATCTTGTCTCCAGCCTCTCCGCTCCTCAGTGTACTTTAGTGCAGAATAGGATCCATAGTCACAGCAGTGGGGGCGTCACTGACTCCCACAGCATCTTCAAGCCTCTAACCTAACAGCTACTGGCACAGGTGGTTTTTTAAAATGTGTAATTGCAAAGTAGCAGTGGACCAAGGGCACTGGAGAGCTTAGGCTGAGACCTAAGGGAGGGAGAGTCAGGAGTGACCTCGTGTCTTCAGTCCTGGCCCCCACACTCTGGGTCTCTGTCACCTGTGTTTATAAACCATATGTGATGGTCAGAAGCACTCGGTTTACTATCCCATCGCCAGGCCTTCCATGTGGTCTCTCAATCTCTGCTCTGGCCAACCCCCAAAGCACAGAGCTGGATAAAAGCTACCTGCTTGTTTCTAGATCTGCCTTGCTGCTCTATGGAAGAAAGGGACGGAGGACAGGAACAGGATCAAGTCAATCTGAGAAGCTGCATTGCCACAGACAGAGGGGCACAAAGGGGCCTGAAGAGTCCTGAAGGATGGACCAAGTGCACTGATGGGGGGGGGGGACGGTCGCTGGGGCACTGATGATGCGGAAGCCCCACAGCACTGAGAGAGCATTCTTGACTCAGAGCCTAGGGGCAGAAGCTGAGGGGGGAGAGGGGGCGGGAGTGGGAGAGTAGATACAGTGTCGGTGAGGACATGAAAGACACATAGCACAGGGCCTGGTGTGTAAGCAGGGCAGGGAGAGGATGGGACACCCACAAAGTGTGAGGATGGAACACCCACAGTGGGTTTGGGTAAGTGCTTTTGCAGCTGGGCACAGCCCAGCCTGCTGAGTGGAGGGCTTGTCACACAGGAGCCTGAGCAGTCATCTGCCTCTCTGCTTCTGACTGTGCCACGCAGCTATGGCTCCATTAGTGAAAAGCTGCTCACATGGCCCAGTTCTTATCAACCATCTGGAGAAAGGATCACTCCAGCCTCAGCGCCCATCTCCACTGGTTTGCTTCCTCCTCTTTACTCCAAGCCCTGAGCTGTGGCCTCAGTTGCCCCTGCATGGCATGTGGCCTCAACAGCTTCAGGCTGCATCCTAGCGCAGGACCCCTGGGCACTGACCATCCTCAGGGAGCACAACTCCAGCCCCTGTGACACCCTGGACCCTCCCCCGTGCAGCCCCTCCCCCAGAAGCGCAGGCCTCAGCTTCCCAGAGTGAAACAATCTTGTGTAATCTATCAGTGGCTATCAGGCCCATCGAGGGGAGGGACGGGAGTGGCTGGGCCTAGAGATGGCGCCAACCTTTAGCGTTGATAAAGTTTCCGAGTTCAGCGGTGATGAATGTTGAGTAAGCGCAGGCCGCAGATAGGATGTGGACTTGGCAGGCCCTAGGCTCCGGCTGAAACCAATCTCTCTCTATCAGCCAGGCTGGGCTTTCTCAGGCCCCAGGCCCTCTTCCCTCCTCCTAGCCTCCCTTTCAGCCTTGCCCCACCCAGGCCCCTGCCCCTGGGGACAGGGTAAAGGACCAGCGTGCTGGTTAGATCTGTCCTGAGAGAGGAACCAGGCTCAAGCCAAGGGGAGGATAGTAAGGGAGCTCACAGAGGGAGCTGTTGAATCAGGGAGTGAGGGCTCAGTACACCCCTCTCTCCACAGGACCTGCATCTTCAGGCTTGGCACTTGGTGGTGCTGCTCACTGTACCCCAATTAAACCTCAGCTCCCTCCTGGACCTTTAGACCTGGGAGCTCAGCTGTGCCTTTCTGTGCCCTCTCCCCACCCTAGGTCTTTCTGCATGCAGTACCTGAGCTCCTTTTAGTTTAAATGCCACCTCCTCTTAGAAGCCCCAGTACCCTGACATCCCCTGTGGACTAAGCCAGCCCTCTGAGGAACACAGGCCCACATCTGTCTCCATCCCAGACTGATCCCCTCTTTTGTCTGTACAGTGAGTGCCCAGCTAGGGATGGACCCTGCCTGGAACTTCTTGGTCCCTCCAGAGCCTCTCCATTCATTCCTCACCAGAACTCTGTAAGGTCAGATGTGTGTCCCTGGACCTTGCAGCCCAGCTAGCTCTCCATTATGTATGTCCCTGACTAGCAGGTCAGGTGGTGGCTAGGATGGCTGTCTTCCACCTCGGTTTCCACCTCGGCTCATCAATTCCACACTCCTGCATGATAGTGTTGGTCAGGCTCTGACAGACGCCAGCGAGGGAATGGGGGCAGTGCACTTGTGTCTGCAGGGATCTGGGCTGAAGGAGCCATAGCTTCTGAAGACTACAGGTTTACTAGGAGGAGCAGGGGTCACCCCCACAAAACAGGGGTATCCTGACTCCAACTGTGCCAGGAGCAGATAGCAGAGCCCAGGGTCTCCCTGTTCCAGGAACAGACATAGGGACCAGGCGTGGTCAGAAGCAGAGGTGGGATGGGGATGGGGAACTAGAGAGGGAACTGGCCCAACACGGGGAACAGCAAGACCTTAGTTCTCGTCTACTGTGAACCAGGTCTGGGGAAGGCAGTACTCTGGGAGCCTTGCCTATCTACTGGTAGAGACCTTGTTCTTCTCTGCCTCCGTTTCCCATTCTTAAAGCAGGGTAGCACTGAATTGGAGAGCCAGTAAGTGTCCTGTGCCATTGGAATTAGAATGTTCAGCTCTCCAGCAGCCCTTCCTCCGCCCAAGGGTCTGTCTCAGCCACTGTTACAGTGTGAAGCCAGGATCCTTGGTCTCAGCTGTTAGGAGCCACAGGGCTGCCCTTCCCTGCTTTGCTTTGCTGGGGTGCCTGGGTCCTCAGAGGCTTCCAGAGGGCCACTCAGCTACACACAGACTAGCCAGAACAGCAACAGCTCACGGCAGGGAAGCCCACATTCTGCCCATTAAGTCGGAGATGGCTTCTGTGTGAGGGTTGGAAACGGAGTGGAATAAATTTCCAGAAGGGGGGAGCTCAGGGCTGCCCATGGCCTGGCTAGGATCACAGCTGTGTGAAGAAGCCCTGGGCCCTCTGGGGAATAGGCAAGGGAAGGTAACTGATGTCAGATTTTCAGTGACTCCGTATAAAGTTTCCGGAACCAATTTGACCTGGGGTAGCCAGTGTGTGTTTCTTTTCACAAGGCAGCATCCTGCAGATCTCTCTGCATTTTATCTGGGCTGCTTGTCACCCACACACACCTTCCCCCCCTCAGTAAAGATCCATGCCTTTAAAAGTCAAGCAGCAGGAAAAGTCTGTATTTTATTATGTGAATCATATCTCAATAGAATCTTCTTAGTGTTTGAATGCTGAGGTCTGTCTAGGACCATGTTTACTGGGATGTGGGTCCTGACTCTGTCAGACCCCCTGCTTGGTGCCTCTGTAAGATTGCCCAGTGACTGAGGAAGGTGTGTATCACTTTCTAGGATGTCGTGAGCTCCAAGTTCATGCCAACTGGGGTGGACCCTTGTGATGCTCCCAGGCACAGAGTGTCAGCATGTCAGCCACCCAAGACCACACGGGGTAGAGAGGGTCAGGCAAGACATAAAGTCACATGGCTCAGACTCCTCTGAAAGGAAAGTAAGCTCCCCATCCCAGGATCTGTGGGGACACCCTCTGTGGCATACTGGGTGAGAAACAAATTCTACAGTCCCATCCTGCATCTCTTCATCCCCTGTGCCACCCATGCTGTGAACAGGTCACAGACTCAAGGATGGTGACCCATGGCTACAACCCCAGTTTGACTGTCATCAATGGGAACCCCAGGGGGCAGATGCACTTTTCCTTCTAGGGCAGGGTGTATACTCAAGCAATGCTATATGGCCAGCTCTTTTGTGGCCAGCCTAGTGTTGGCAGTGTCCCTTCTGGGCTCTGTGTGATGGTGTCTCTCCAACAGTGTCCTCATCTCTACCACCACTGTTTGGCTGTCTCTTCCGTGCCCCCCAGTGACATCCTAAGTTGAGGTTGAGGTCAAGGTTGAGACCAACCCTGAGCTTCAAGTAGCCCTTCACCTTCCCAGGCACACTGGACACCTGCTACGCCTTGGGGGCCACAGGGTCCCTGAGCTTGTAGCATACAACTGTGATAAGGTGATGGTCCCAGAGGACACAGATGACTGAGTGTGGGGACCCTGAAGGAGGAGAGTCCCTAAATAGGCTGAAGGGTTGCAGTGGGGAATTCAGCAGCCACCCAAGGACAGGTTTGGGCACTAGTGACAGGTGCCCTACCTGGAGAGCACATACACTGGACATGTGCTGAGGGGCCTGCCCTTCCCTCACTGGCAAGACAACTTGGGCTATGTCCAAGGAGTATGGCCCGAGGTGAAGGGGACTCTACCCTGAGAGCCCTGCCCTACTGCAGTGTGGGTAATGGGCCTGAGATGATTTTGTGGCACTGGGGTCAGAGTTATTGCCAAGGTTCCACAACATGTCCCTGTCAGTACTTTTTTGACTGAGGTATCAGCTATTAGAATGGAAAGCGAAGGCAAGTCTGAGGAGCTTGAGCTGGGCACTGGGCTGCAGCTCTGGGACCATGAGCCTCTGTTTCCATACCTTAACATTGCTTAAATCAGAATCCTTACTTAACCCTGCTGACCAGGACCTGCTGTCAGAGGTCACGGTGTCGCTAGCCAAGAAGTAAGGCTTTAGAACTTAGACCTGAGATGCAGGCCCTTAGACTGTTTGGCTGTAGTCCCCACTGAGCTGAGTCCTGTGATGCCAAACTCCCTAAACTCGGCCACTCAGGGAGGGCAGGGCTATCTTGCCGCCGGTCTGTCCTCTCCATGGCCCTCGCTGCTTGCTGCCCAGTGGTGGGAAAGTCTGTATCTGTTGCTATTTTCTCTCTGCTGTCAGGGCCTTATCTGGCAGCTGGTCCTGCTGGAGGCCAGGGTCTCCCTTCTGGCAGTGCCAAGCCATTTCAGTGAAGTGAGGAGACTCTACAAGCAAGGTGGGGGCTTCCTATTCCTCCTGATGACCCTCACCAGCCCTGCAAGAAACAGCAGTTGTCACGGCAGCCCCAGGCTGTGCTCCCAGCCGCTGTTCCATGTGACCATGTAGACTCCAGCCTCCACGAGAGGCTGCCCTCGGCTTCCGTGAGAGAGTAGTCCTGCCTTGCCCGGTGTGCACTGTCCCCCACCCCACTGCTTTTATCCCGGCCCCACAGGCAGGAGCCTCCTCCGTCATCAGTCCTTGCCACCTCCTCCAGGAAGCCTCCTCTCTTCACACCCCTTCCTCTTGGCCATACCCATAGGCACCTTTTCTCCTTTGGGGAGAAGTTGGGTTGCACTGTGTCTCCAGCTCTTGCTCCTAGGAGTCGGGCACAAGGGCGTGGGGAGGTTTGAGGAGTGTGTGAGCAGATGAAGCGGCTGTGGTTAGGGATGAGGCTGCCTGCTCTCTGGGTTCTACTCAGAATCCATCTGTGAGATCCACAGCCCAAGGATGGCCAGGCAGCTGTTGCAGATTGCCCTTGTTCCATTATAGAGAGGGACAGGAGAGTCCCTGGGTGACCCTAAAGAAGGACCCTGGGCCAGGCAGGCTCCAGTGGGCCTTGGCCTGGGGACCAAGGCTTTGGAAAGGTGGTGCTGCTCTGGTTCTTCTCAGTGGTTCTCATCCTCATGTGGTAGTCTGCAGGGGGCTCCCCATGACACAGTCCTGGACCGAGGACACCCCTCCATGCTGCCTGGGTGACACAGACTGGGGGATTTTGTCCCCCTTCCAGGACCTGCAGTGACCTCCATGTGGTGGTTTCAAAATGACCACTAGCACCCTTCATTGCGACTCCTCAAATCCAGGACAGGGCTGCACTCTCCCTCACATACGAGGACTTGGAAGGCAGTGGGCATCAGCCTGCTGCACAGAGCCCGTCTCCATAATTCAGTTTTAAAGCATGAAAAAGGGAGTTGATGAAACTCCGCTATCAGCTCCGAGCCAATATGCAAAATATCTCACCCCCAATCAAATAGCTATTATGTTTTCATTCCCAAGCGGCGTCCGGCTTAATGAGCAGGAGACGGATGGGCGCTTGGGCGTCTGCTCCCTGTGATAACCAAGGGGCTCGGGGCACTGTGGGGGCTGCTCCCAGTGCTGCCCTGGCTGTGGGTGGCCACCGTGGTAGCCTGTGGATGCCACTGAGAAATGTAGTCTTGTACTCTCCAACCTGAGCAGTAGCCAGGCAACGGGGCCAGTATCTGCCTTTCTATGGGTAATAGGAGGTGTGGTTCGAGACTGTACTGAGGAGGGAGCAGCCTGTCTGGTCAGGTTTGAATGTGGTCCGAGTTTCTTTTTCTCCTTGCAGCATCCCTGCCTCTTCCTTGAGGATCATGGGCAAGCGTATCTGCTTTAAATAAATGGGCCTCAGTTTACCCATCCACAAAGTGGGTGTAACCCACATTTCCCTCTTGAGGTGGGGGGTAATGATTGGCTGCTTATGGCAATGGAATTTAGATAGGACCAGCCTCAGGTCCCCTTACTTTTCTTTGCCCCCCCCCCCCACTCCATGGCATCCAGTCTGGTTTGCGTTACATATTCTGTATGACCCCTACATACCAAGATCTAACCCAGCATGAACCCTCTGCCTTAGGTTCCCCACTGAGGCAAGACTGGAGATGACCCCACTAGGCTCTGTAAGTGGGAAGGGTTAAGGGCACTTGTGAAGTGCTGTGCCCAGGCTTCTGGCACAGTTTGTACTTAATAACCGCTTTCCCTGGCCCTGTTGGGTCATTGGTGGCTAGAACCAATGGTGACAGCTGGTGTTGGCAAAGCACTGGCCCCCAGCCCCCTACGCTGCACTCTGATAGTGCTGGCCAGCGGTCCTGGGAGGCTGCAGCTGTGATCGTTTCCATTCATAGCTCAGAAGTACAGAGAGGTAGAGCTGCTTGCCCAAGGTCACACAGCAAGGACACAGTTTTTATCTGTCATTCTACCTGGTTGGGAATAGTGAGGTTCCCCAAAAGGTTCCCTAGTATAGGGCATCCTGGGGAGGGCCAGTGTCCAGCCATAGTTCACAGATACCCCTGACCTACAGGGCCAAGTTCTCCCCTTTTCTACTCTCCACAGCCTTCATGGTTCTAGGTATCGCAGAGGGCCTAGTGCCAGCTTAGGCTCCATTGGGGCCGACTAGGGGCTCAGAAAGCCACAGTGGCCCCAGGCAGGAATGCCACATCTGTCTGTGGGCTCACTGTTTGCCAGGGGTGATTGTCTCCTGCATTATCAGAGCCATTTTAATTGTTCTGGAACTGAATTAACAACATCAGAATGAGCCGCTTGCAGCCCGGCTTCTTTCTCCACGCTCATCCACAAGGCTTTGTGAGGAGCGCTCTCCTTTGTTCTTGTAAATGAAGGAACATCCCTGCTCCAGGCGCCTGGGTGTGGGAGATCCACCTGGGTGGGCACCAGGTTGGGCTCCATGACATTACTACATGACATGAAGAATGCTTCAGCTTGTGCCCCCTCATTGGCCCAGCTCAGTGCCCGTCCCAGAGTTCCTGAGGACAGACTTAATCCTTAATCCCATTTACTAGAATAGGCAACTGAGACTCCAGGGACTTCCCAGCCCCTGGAGAGGCATGGAGATCCAACATGCACCAAGGCAGAACTGTCTCCAGCATCCTGAAGGATGGCTCTGCTCAGGGTGGGTCTCCACCACACCAGGGTTTTCCAGCCCTGCTCCAGGGTCATAAGGGTCAACACATGTGTCCAGGCTGCCCTGAGTCTGCCACTGTGAGCTTAGCCCTGTTTGTGGAAGGCCTGAGTCCTGCCTGCCACCCTCCTAGAGCAATATAGCTGGAACAGATAGGGAGGCTGGGTCTAGCACCCACAGAACCGCAGCCAGGGAACCCACTCCACTTCCTCTCCCTGGGACTTGTTTTGGTAGCCCAATGCCTGGGGCTGAAGGCAGAGTCCCTCCTTTGCAGACCTCAGAGGCGGGTCTGGGGTTCTGCTCATGAGCCTTTGCTCACAGCTTCTACTGCACAGCCTTTCCGGGCGCAGACACCTTCCCCCGCAGGTCACTCCGAGTCTCACCCCCTGCCCGGCGCTCTCCCACAGGTCACTCGAGTCT
>JANHMN010000018.1:45914078-45954677 GCA_030674055.1 Rhabdomys pumilio
CCCCTGCCCGGCGCTCTCCCACAGGTCACTCGAGTCTCACCCCCTGCTCTTGCCTATGTTCCTGGCCCAGGAACCTGTGGTTTTTTGGTCTTATGGCCCCCAGGAGCCACATGCAATGTCCAGTGACATGAGACCCCTGCACCCTAGAATGGTGTCTGGCTGTCTGAGGCAGTGTGAGCAGGATAGCACTGACTCCAGTAGTGTGGTCGGAATTATGCACCCCATCTACAAGATTGTCTGGAAACTTGGTCCCAGCCTGGCGTCTCTTCCATCCTCATGGGTCCGCATGCCATTGACATAACCAATACTATGGATCCCACGGTAGCTTCAGCATTGGGTTGGTATCAGTGGCCCTGTCATGGGCCTGTGCGTCTCCCACAGAACTTCCATTGCTTCTGAGAAGGTGCAGCCTGAGCCGTGATTCTGGAGAGTGGCAGGTTTCATTAGCTGTGACAGGCTGGAAATCTTCAAGCCTTAAAGTGGTGCATCCTAGTCCACCCCCTGCCTGAAGACACAAGCCTGCCTCCAGAAATGGCTGTGAAGTGGCGGGCATTGGCGCTCAGCTGGTAGAGAGCACTTGTCTACCGTACACAAAGATCTGGGCCGGACCCCACACTGTATGTACCAGGCATGCACAGCACATGTAGTCCCCGCACTCAGGAGGTGCAGCCGGTCTACCACATAGTACACTGGCTCTCAGCCTTCCTAATGCTGCCGTACCATAAAATTAGTTTCCTTCTACCTCAGCATTGTTCTGTTGCTGCCGTTACAAATTGTAATAAATGTCTGTGTTCTATGATGGTCTTAGGAGACCACTGTGGAAGGCTCGTTCAACCCCAAAGGGATTGCAACCCGCAGGTTGAGAGCCACTGACCCTGTAAGTTCAAGGCCAACCTGGAATGCATGAGACCCTCTCTGAAAAGAAAAACAACAACAAAACCAAAGATGGCTCTTGAATGCTGTCTGCCCTGTCCTCTACCCTGGGGCAGACACCTCACCCTCAGGTGTCCTTAGCCACTGACACATCATGGCCTTTTGGTTTATTCTCTCTTGCACCCTGAGGCCTCACCGCTCCTCACTGCTCCTCAGGGCTCCTCCTACACCAGTGGGTGTGCCCAGGACTTAAGCTCATCACCTCCTCAGAGACCACAAAATGACCGGACAGGAATCCCCTGGAAGCTGTGGCTAAAGAACACAAACTGGGGGTGGGGCTAGGTGAGGATTTCCTAGGGCTTCCATTCTCTGCTCCTGTCTCCCAAACCCTGGGGCGATTGTATACTCTAGGTCTCCTGGGAGTTACCTCGGAATCATAGGGCTTATTCCAACCTGCCATCTCTACTACCAGGTGGATGCCCCTCAGCTCGTCTGGAGGAAGGGAGAGGAAAGATTCCCAGCCCCCACTGTGAAGGACACCTGCTTTCTGAGCAGGATCATGCATCTGCCATGTTTGTGCCCAGTGTGGTTTTGCTCAATGTAGTAAGCACAAGAACTCATCCTTGGACCAAACCCCAAGAGTGGAGTGGCCTGACCGATGGGGCCTCCAGGGCTGTAAGAGACAGCAGACATGTCCACTCTGTGGCCTTATGAGTCTGTGTGTGACCTGTGAGGCAGGAGGCCTGCAGGACCCATCTGAGCCCAGAAGGATCCCGTGTTGGTTTCTGTTGGTTGTGAGTGGTTGCGGAGGTTAGGACTCTTGTCCTGGCAAGAAGGGTGTCCATTGCCTGGAGGGGGACAGACAACAGGAAGGGCAAGGACAAAACATGTAGTAAGTGACCCCAAAGCTTAGGAATTGCTGTGGGCTGGGAGTACATGGGGTGGAGTTCATGTGCTTGGTGCCAGGGCACCCAG
Organism: Rhabdomys pumilio; assembly: GCA_030674055.1. Classification (NCBI taxonomy): domain Eukaryota; kingdom Metazoa; phylum Chordata; class Mammalia; order Rodentia; family Muridae; genus Rhabdomys; species Rhabdomys pumilio. Next base: position 45,915,927 of record JANHMN010000018.1, read on the forward strand.
AAGGGGTCATAACCTTCACCTCCATGCGTAGCTGGCCCTGCCCATGTCCTGTTACCCACTTTACCCAGGTACCAAAGCTCAGCCTGTGTGGCCATTAGGAAACCAGGGTGGCCTTATTCAGAAGCACCTCATGATTTCATGGGGCTCATGTCCACAGGTTCCCTCAGAGACATGGAGGCCGGAGAAGAAGCCAAGGCCATGGACATCAGCCCCATGGAGCAGGAAGCCCCAGCCCCAGAGGCCCCGGCCATAGAGGAGCCCCCAAGTCCACCCAGAGATGGTAAGTGTGCAGGCCAGCAGGCCCAGAGAGGTTAAGACGTTTGTCTGGAATCACACAGCCCCCTTCCCAACAAGGATCTGACCACGGTCTGAGTTTAGATGTATCCCAATACCATGTCGCCCCACTTCTCAGCCCCACGACCTCCTCAGACTCTCCTGGGCCTCCTGGCTGCAGTTTTCCAGGTCTGCGTTTCTGAATCAGGGGACAGGGCACAGAAGGACGCCCCACAGACCCCCACACTACCCAAACTCTAGGAAGGCAGTTCAGGCCAGGTCTGGATGTGGGACAGTGAGACTTCAGAAGCCCCTGAAGTCCTGGGAAGAGGGACTCATGGGCAGAGTACTTGGGAGATGAGCTCTGGTGTGTTCAGGAGGGATGGCAGTGAGCTCTGGGTATCTAAGGAACACCTGCATCCCGACCAGGTATTCTGGGCTCTACCTGGCTGCCAGTCTAGAGTCCTGGCCGCCTCTCTGCAGCTCTGAGCTTCAGGAGCACTTCACTCCTTACCCATGGGCCTTTCTTCCACTGCAGCCCCCCCACCCCCAGCTGCAAGAGAGGGAAGAGGGAGACAGCATGGGGAAGAAAGGTCTGGGAAACGGCTCAGTCAGCTTGCCACACAGGCTTGAGTTTGAGCCTCAGCATCCCTGTAAAATCAAGGTGTGCTGCAGGCTTATGCTCCCAGGCTTTTGCCTGGGAAGGTAGACACAAAGTATCGCAGGTTACTAGCAGACCTGGCCAGACTGGTGGAATCTCAAAAACAAGGTGGAGAGCAGCTAAGGAAGGATCTCCAAGAACTCTGTTTGGCCACCACACGTGAAGAACACAAAAGGAATGACAGAGAAGACAGAAGGGGACATCAGAGAGTCTTCAGAGCCTGAATGAGGAGCAGAGATTCCACACAGCCTTTCATCCCTGGGGGCTCCTCACTGTGCACGCCACCAGTGTACCAGAGTCCCTGACTGAGTGGATGCAGGCCAGGGACCTTCCCCTTTCCCTTTTCATTCCAAGCCCAGCCCCCAGCCTGAGGTTCTGGCCTTTCCTTGGCAACAGCCCTGACTCCCCTTACCCTCAGCTCCCCCCGGGTGCCCCTGCCTCAGGAGTGAGGTGGCAAGTGCCAGGCATGGTATACAGTCCTGAGAGGTGAAGCTATGGCTGCCTCAGTTTCTCCTGAGTGGCCTCCAGGAGAGCAAGTGCCATGCTCAGAGGCTGCTCCCTTATCTCCTTCACCATCGGTGCCACCGTCAGGAGCCACACTAGTGCAGCCGTGGCCGAGCTGCCAAAGGGCAAGTGGCTGGCGGCTGCTGGACTTTGACCCATGGCTTCCTGGGGAGCTGGCCTTTATCTGATTGGGGAGCTGGGGCTGCTGAGGGGGTAGGCGGGTGGGGCCGGGAAGGATCTGGGACAAACAGCCGGGCCTGCACCTGGCACCGGCGGCCGTGATAACGCAGTGATGGGCGCGATAAGGGCGCTGGAGCATATCTGACGTTCAGGCGGGTCCAGCACGGCTCCGCTCGGTGGCTGGAGCTCAGATGCCAGCCACTTTGATTTATAGCCAAAAATAATAGGACTTTTATACCATGGGATTGATTTATTTGATGTTAATCACAGCCCTTATCGCGGTATTAATAATCTGCTGGTCCTATGACGTCACCAGGGGGCTTTACAGGAGCTCATCGATCGGGGGCCACACTGGTTATCTGGCCCGACAGGAAGGCAAACATGCCCTTTGGGCTGGAATTGGGTGCGGGGCTGGTGGAGGGGCCCAGCTGTTGCAGAGACCAAAGAGCCAGAAGCCACAGGCCTTGGTGCACTGAGTGGGCACTGGGCTGTGACAGACAGTAGCTAAAGAACAATTATTACTGCTGTAATCAGCAGGGGCTGAGAGCTTTACAAGACCTAGAGGAAGCCTGGAGTGTTAGATAAGGCGAGAGGGCAGGTAACTGGGCGCCCTGAGGCCTCAGTTTCCCTCCTGGTCACAGGCTAGCACAGCAAGGATGTGACAATGCTTTCCTCTCTACAGATGTGAGCCCACCCACAATGCCGGCACCCCCTGAGGCCCCAGAAGATCCTGAGGATATGGAGGGGCAGGAATTGGAGATGAGGCCCCAGGATGAAGAGAAAGAGGAAAAGGAAGAAGAGGCAGTCATGGCTAGTCCCTGGAGTGGGCCAGGTAACCAGGCTGACCAGTTCCGTATAGTAGTGCAGTGACCCCAGGGCAGCCTTGTTACAGCCTGTTGAGCTAGCCGGAGACTAGGCTATTCTGGGATCTTGGGTTCTTGGAGACCACTAGTACCCAGGTCTGTGTGGCTGGCCCAAGCAAATGTGGTCTGAGACGGTCTCCAGAGTGCCCACGCCCAGAGCCTGTACTCTGGGCATTTGGAGGGTCTGATGTGGCTGGCTATGGGGCCTGAGAGATGACAGCAGGAACAAGAGCCTGGAGCTTCTGAGCTGAGGCCTTCCCGGCAGCAGATGGTTGGGATTCTGAGCTGGCTATTGCCCAGGTGGGCTCGCTTATGTGAGAAGGACAGCTGCTCTTCCTGGGGGCCACAGCCTATCTGAGGTTCCTGGTTACCATCTGCCCCACAAGCCAGTCAGGCCTATACCTTTGCATAGACAGCGTGTGCTCCTAGTCACATTGGCAGCTGGAGCTCAGACCTCACAGGTCCCAGAGTGTGGCAGTCATGGCACCCTTGCTGCCGATAAAATCCATGGCCCAGTGGGGAACCATGGGCATCCGTGATTTCCAGGGCTCTTATTGAGGGCTGTGAGCCGCTGTGCAGGGCAAGTGGTGTATGGTCCTCAACAAGGGAGGAGTGGGCTGCTGAGCACGAGGGTGGGCGGCACATGTGCACACAGTTGTCAGCTGTGTGTGAATATGCAGGAGTAACACAGCCAGATTCCTGTCTGTGGATACACAGCATGTCAAAGGATCCAAAAGGCGTTGCCAGGGCAGAGATTCTGTCCCTCCTCTGGGAAACTTGGGAACCAAATTGGGAAGGGGTAAGAAATGAACTCCTAACTATACATGTGGGTGTTTCCGTGGGTTCCTAAGGCGTGAAAAGAGTGCAGGAGTCAACTGGTGATGTCTGCCGCCAGTGCCAAGGATGAGTGGCAGGTGTGGCTGAGGGCTGCACAATGGAGCGGCAGCCTGAGGCCATAGAGGGAGGACTGACCTAGAAGACCACAGCCAGAATGGGGACCGCACTCTTGGGAAATCAAGTCCACCCATAGAATGTCCCATAGCTAGTTATCCCAGAGCACTGCCCTCTGCCACATGTACATCAGATGCTTGGCACATCCCTCAGGGCTCTAGGTGACCTGGCAGAGGTATAGGGAGACGATGTCCACTTCTTCTGGAGTGCCTGGCAGGAGCTGGGCACTGACCCAGGGTCCTATCTCAGTTGAGGCCAGTGTTCCCAGATGTCGGTACCATGGTAGGAGTAATTACACCAGATCACATGGGTGCCAGACCCTTTTCTCCTCACAAGTCAGTGTCCAAAGCCATGGAATTGGGCAGAGCCTGTGTTCAGACTGCCCAGCTTCTAACCAGCCCTATGCTGACTCAGTCTCTCCAGCTGGAAGGGGATCCATGAACACTGACTCACCACCCGAGCCCCTTACGTCAGCCTCCTGTGGCCAGCACAGTGTCATACCCACTTCAGTGTGGGGCAGGGACCGGCATATACCGCATTACTGGCTGAGAACTGTGTCTTGCTCCAGAGGCCTAGGTGTGAAGTTACCTGCAGCAGCGTGAAGCATTGCCCACTGTCCTCACTCACATAAGGGTTATTACTTCTTTTCTTAGATGGAGAAGCAAGGCCCTTTAGTTTGCAGCCTGCCCCTGTGAAGACCATGCTCCATGGGCTGTGGTTTGGGGTCAGGGTGCACCCCAGCCTCCCGAGTTATTTGCATCCTCCAGGGCCAGGCGGTGTACTATCGGCTCCCACAGATAGGAATTTCTGTGCCGTGGGCAGCGATGGGGTTGATAAGTGGCCGCTGGCCAACCGCCGTGGTAGCCCTTGCCTATCAGCTCCCGCACAGGCCGTGCTTATCACCCAGTGGGGAAGCTGCTGGGGAGGCCCAGGGGCTCTTATCTCCGGGCCGCCCAAGCCTGTGATGGGGTTATAGGGTTAAGGCCTGAAGGCAGTGCCCAGTCTAGTGACAGACCAAGTGCCACTTTTGCCTTGTGGGTTGCCTGTGACTCTTCCTGACCTCTGGCCTGGAGCTCCCCTCTGGCATATCCCAGCACCCACCCTGTTTGTCCCAAGGATCCTATCTGAGAGGGATCTTTCATTGTTCCTCCCTGGAGAGAAGGCACAGAGCTGGCTTGGACCTCAAGTCTCCCTCTAGCTGTCTGGCTCAGGGAAGTACCTGGGCCTGAGCCTGGTCTCATCTGCTCTCCCTGAGATGTGATGGTCACTAGACCCATGACAGAGCTGAGAGTCCAGGCTGGGATCTCCAGAAGGTGATGCACCCAGCTTCTAAGTATCTGGGGACACTTATCAAACTCCTCTCTAGATGAGACAGCACTTAAACAGGCCCCAGAAAGTGGCTGTCACAGACCCTGGTCTTAGTGCTTCTTCATAGCCGGTATACATACATGAGACAGCTCATCTCCTGATAGTCCAGGCCTAGAGCAGATGAAGAAAAATCCTTCAAGAAGGGTGGCAAAGTAGCTTAGTGATTAGTGTTTGCCACATAAGCATGAAGGTTGGTGGTTCACACAAATGTCAGGTGGATGTAGCAGCCCACCGGTAGTTCCAGGCGGAGACAGGGATTCCCAGTGCAAGCTAGCTAGCAGTACTGGCCATGTTAATGACCTCTTCCTGCTTAAGAGACCCCGCCTCATGAATGAGGTGGAAGAGCAATCAAGGATGACTTCCAGCATCAGCCTTGGGCCTGCATCCTCGCTGCGGTGATCCCCAGGGAGCAGTTGGCCGACTGCTGCAGACCCAGCTACAGTCTTCCTTGCTTTACAGACAGAGTGCACCCCAAGGTTTTGAGAATCACCATCACTGTCATGATTTCCTATCCTCTCCTGCTTCTGTCTCTGCCCCTGGCTCCCTCCTGCCCCTGCCTGGTACTTGGTGACTGTACACTCCAGTCTGGGTAGTGCACAGTGAAGCTTTCATCCAATGTCAGGAGTTCTGTATCTTGCCGGGTCCTGGCCACTCGTCTTCGGTGCTGCTGCTGTGAGAGGCAGGAGCCCAGCTTTGTGGAGTGTCTAGGGATAGACTGCTGACCTCTGGACCTTGGTTTCATGTTCTGTGAAATAGAAATGGGGAGAGTCATTGTGGCACTCCAACTTGTTAGCCACTAGACAGCCTGGTTGTCCCCTCATGGAGGAACAAGCGAGTTCATAAACCCCCTAAGCAGCTGATTTTCCATTATGTTTGCATCAGAGCAACACAATGGGGAATGAGTGCCTTGTTTGCAGCTGTGATAGGCACATACTACCCAGTGTCCTGCTTTGCAGTGACCCCATGGTGTGGTCTTGGTACCCTCTTCAGTCTATGATCCAAGGGAGACAGGAGTGGAGAGGCCTGTGGATTTGAGCCTGAGCCCAACAGGTGAGGGGAAAATAGGAATTGGGACAGGAGGGCTTATGTGCCCCTGAGGCACAGCAGGACATACCCTGGGCTTGATGGGCTGCAAACCACTCTGTGAGTCCAAAACTCTGGGAAGTTGTGTACATGGGGCTGAACTCTGTACACAACATCTCCCAAGCTGAGCCTAAGCCTGGCTTCCCTTGGCTGTCAGCTGAATTCTAACTGGGAGTAAGAATAGAGAAGGAGAGGGTCTGAGTTGTCATCTTTGAGATGACTTTGTTTGCAGGAGTGATGGCTGTTTTAAATCCAGCTATGCAAATGACCTGGAAGTAGACACCATCCCTGTCAGGATGCAGCTCCTAGCCAACCCTGTCAGCCCTCCCCCAGCCCCCTGGGTCCCCTGGCCTCCCTGACATGGTCTTGAGCAAGTGGCTCAAAGGAGCAGAAATAAACAGGCCTGGAAGCTGCTGTCAGTCAGGTATCACAGTGTGGGTCCTCTTCCTAGGGATTCCTCCAGGGCCAGCCTCAGCAAAGGAGTTGATAGGCCACCCAGTTTCTTCCAAAAGATTACATAGAACTGAGGGCTTTGGGACACAGAGGGACCATGACCTTCCCAGGTCCCCTCAAAGGCTGCATGCATGCCATCAGTACACCAGCTGTGTGCTATTTGCCTGTGCCAGCAGAGTGGCATGCCATCTGTAATGAGTCTCCCTCCAGCTCCCTCTGAGAGTCTGTCTGGAAGGGCAACCTGAGTCACTATGGCAGCCCCAAACCATCCCTGGGGTGTGCTCTGCTGTAAAGCAAGTGCAGACGCCCAGAGAGTCCCACCAGCTGTCAGTATGAATGCTGCCACAGCTAGCAGTGGAGACAGGGATCAGCAGGGTTTAGCAGTTTTCTTCTGCCCTATGAGTGTCTTGATCCCAGAGCTTATTCTGGTCACAGCTGTCTGAGAACAGGATCCAGGGGCAGGGCCTGAACTTGAGGCGGGCCATAAAAGGGGGAGTGGGCAAGAGGACATCAGAGTCATTTGGGAAGGCTACCCCGAGCACGTCAGCACCATGCGAATGCGCTAGGTGATCCAAGACCATCCATCCCCAGGCAGGACCCAGTTCTCAGTTCTGGAATCCCATGGAAGTAAAGCAGAGGCATCAGCAGAGCCACCGGAACCCTTCCAGGCTCACTACCCTGAATCTGTGAGGATACACAGTGGGCTAGATGAACAGCCCTGTCCTGGCCTTCTGGAAGGGTCTATACAGACAGACAGGCCTTCGGCATGGGTGGCAGGGACAGAGAGAATAAATAAGCATGCCATGGGCATGGGGTGACTTCCCCACTCAGTGTCAAGGTGCCAGATGGAGATCTGGCCGAATCCTGATGAGGCTGTGGAAGGGGAGAGCGCAGGCTAGGAATGGGGCAGCACCTTCCCTTTCACACTTTTGGAAAGGACGTGACTAAGCACATGGTCCTTAGGAAGAGTTAGGACCTGTAACTCTGCCACCCCCCAGCTCCAGAGACAAAGCAGAGCAGGGAAAGGCAGCCTTGTGGCTCCTGACAGCTGAGACCAAGGATCCTGGCTGACCCCACAGTCCTGGCCTGAGGGAGCCCAGCTGTGTGCTGAGGCCTCTGAGCCAGGCTGCCCAACTAGGGCATGAAGGACTGTGTATCTTCCGCCCAGGAGTTTCTTGGAGCCCAGAACTCTTTCCAGGATCTGCTATGATCTGAGTGAGAGCCAGTCAGCCCATCCCAGCTCCTGGAGAGAGGGCCAAGAAGGCTGGCCCTGTATCAGGCCAGTGTGTCCCTGAACAGTGTCAGTCAGCACAGGGGGTGCCTGAGTGTCAAGGCCAAGTGGGAGAGCAGGGTCAGCACTGGAAAAGGACCCCATCCATCTCTAGGCTGATGACTGAAAGGCACTTTAGGAGGGAGAGAGTATTCAGACAAGGAGCTGGGTATGCAAAGGTCCTGAGGCATTGGGTTCATGACATGATGGAGCCTTAGGGCTCTGGTGAGCACAGATGGGTCAGGGTCCAGGTTCTGAGCCATAGACCTTGTGGACAGCGCTCACAGCCTTGTCTCATCGTGGTGCTAGGGATGGAATCCCAGCTCTCAAAGATGCTAGGAAAGGACTTGACCTGAGCCGACCCCCAGTCCCAGAATTCTTGGTGCACAGTGGAGATGCTAAAAGGCACTGGGCGTCATGTAATCACCTGCCTGGGAGAATAGATCAGTGTTGAGCATCCTGGGGTCTGGGCTGCTAGGGCCACAGGAGGTGGTGGTGGCCATTTCCTGTTAGAGGCTCCAGCCAGATATCCTGCCTAGGGTCCCAGGGAAGCAGGAGACAGGACCCCTCCCTCCCATGGAGTGGTAGCTTGTTATCTAGACTGTGTCCGGCTGACTAATCTTGCAGGCCCGGAGTTTCTGTGTGAACCTCAAGGCCTGTTATCTGGCGGCTGAGGCAGGACGGCTCGTCCTGATGGACAGCCTGGGAGATGGGCCGATAGCTGGCCATGCTCCCCTCCCCACGACCGACTGGCTGGCATGTGTGGGTGGGAAAAATCATTCCAGCTATTTTGCGTTATCATGGGGCCTGGCGTGGCAGGCGATAGGCCTATTTGTCTAAGATTAGTCAGCGGGGGAGGGGACACTGGAAGATGATAGGGGTCACTCTAAGGTCAGCTTCAGAGCCCAGCCCACCAGCTTGGAGCCCCTTTGAAGACTCATGTTTTTCTGAGGCCCCAGGGTTGCTATGAACTATCTGAAGCTAGGAGATGGGTGAAAAAACCTGAGGAAATTGTATCTTTACTGTCAGGCACATTCTTCCTGAATATTCGCTAAGTACCTTGGGGTTGGGGGGCAGGGGGACAGGCACTCTCAGGGGCTGGAAAGACACAAGGATGGCCTTGCCCTCCTGAACTGTATAGGAAACATAACCACCCTCCACGTCCAAGGCCATAGATGATTCTAGATGGTGTTGGAGTGGGACTTCCTGAGCCACCCAGGATTAGTGTTTTGGAGCAGAAGACACCATGAGAGGCCTAAGCTGAGTGTACATAGCTGGATCTCACTGGGGGGTGAGGAGGAGGCTCAGAGGTGGGGACTTCGGTGGTAAACAAGTGATTGTTCTGGAAACAAGGTTCAGAGGTCACAGCCTAGGGTCAGCATGGGCCATGGGGGGATGGGTGCCCTGGCTGCCTGCTGGCTCTGTCCACCTGAGTCCTGGGCTAGCCATGACAACTGTTCTTGAGCCTTGGGCCTCAGATGTTGCAGAGGAGGGGACTCTCACAAACCACCCTTCTTCCCATGCTGTTCCCCCCGCTTTCTTCTTGTAGATGGGAGTATCTGGTACATGACAGCCTGCTACAGATTTTGGGGTTGAGGGCCCCATCTGAACAGCATCTGCAATGGCAGCCAATCACCAAGGGACAGAAACGTGGCTTAGACATGGGGACCTCCTTATGCAGTCTAGAGCCCAGGATTCTCGCAGAGTTCTTTCTGACTCCTGATATATGGCCTGAAGGCACAGCTAGTATAACAGCATCAGGAAAAGTAGGGGACCGCACATGCCAGGCAGCTCTGCTCTAGGAGCAGATCCTATTGGCTGTTGTGTGGATAGAAACAGAGCCCAGAAGACTTCTCAAAAGACACAAGAATATACTCTCCAGGCAGCAGGAGGCTCTGTGGTACCCCCATTACAGATGTAGAAACTGAGGCAGACAAAATAGACAGCTCTGGGGAGGACTGAGCAGGCCTAAGTCTTAGTCCATTACCTACCACAAAGCCTCAGACAAAGGAGCTCTCAGTAGACACAGTAGACAGAGGGTAAGTGGACAGACAACAGGACATCCAGTGGGAAGTGCAGGTGGAGACCCAGAGGGGCCCCCAGGCCTGGCTGCCCACCATGTGTGGCCTACTGACCTCACCCCCTTCCGGACCTGCTGTCTGTGGCTAGGGCAGGCTATCTTGGTGGCGGCACTAATCAAGTTGCTTCCTTCTCCGCCCTCCCACCAGCTTCCTGCCCAGCTAGCAGCCCCACAGCCGGCCCAGACATCAGCCAGGCAGGTCCCAGCCTTGCCAGGGGAGCTACAACCATTGTCTTCCAGCAGTTTCCCTCCTGTCCCCTCCCCAGTTATAAGGTGGACATGTCATTTCAACCCCAAGAATCATTATCTCCTCAGAATGGAGAGCATGGGTCTGCCTTGGGCTGTGTGTACAGTGAGGGACAGCTGTTGTTCCTGGTTGCCGTGGTAACTGATGCCACCTGTGTGGTTAGTGCGGCTGCTCTGAGCCCCAGCGTAGTGGCTATCCTGACACTGGCTCACTGGCCACAGGCACGCTAACTGTGGCCATTACTGCTGAATTGCTTTTGCTAGTATCATCACCACAGAAGTGAGAGCCGGCTCTGCCGCCTCATCCACCCTTGTCTGGCTGTTATGCCCATCATGGCTGGAGTCCCATTCGCCCCAGCCATTTCCACCATGACCAGAGTACCTAGTAGCAATAAGACAGGGTGGCCCTGGCTTCCATCCCCATTTCTCTCATGTTGACTGATAGCTGTGATGGCCTCATCTGAAGAGCTGTCCTTTCTCTGTGGAATGTGTACAGGTGACTGCCGCAAGGCAGAGCAGCCAAAGTGGGCAGACTTGTACTTGCGTATGCCCAGGGCCGGGATCCACACAGGTCCTGGGTCTAGCCACAGTACCGAGACACATGGGTACTGGGACATGCTCCCTCCCCTTTCTTGGTCTTCTGCCCCATGAGGGAAACTGAGGCAGTTCTGATTACTTGTGGGTAGCACTGTCCTCCTGTGAGCAGCATTTATGAGACCCTCCTGTGAGATCCAGGATGGGAGCCAGGAAGCAACCCCCACCCACTCCCGCCAGCCCCGTGACATTGCTGTTCTTTGAGAGGCACCCCTTCCCCATAACCACAATGGCTCCTTATTTATTTATTTATTTATTACCTCTCTATCTTTGTGCGTAACTTTTGATTTCCTCGCTGCGTTTTTTCCATTATGGAGGCGGTGGACGCAGCCGATAAGATCGGTCCCCAGAGATGGGACAAAGGGGCCGCCGTCGGCTCGAGGGCTGGTCATATCCTGCACGCAAGGGCCCAGCGCGGCCTGAGATGAGGCGAGATGCTATCATACCTTATTGTGTCTCATGGGGACTCTGCCCACCCGGCCCTGCCCCCAGCTGGGCTATCTGGGTCCTCTGGAATCAACACAGGCCTTGGATTTGTCCTTCAAGCCACTGAGCCTCCGTGTCCTCTACACACATCTGGTGCTACGGGGTGACTTGGGAACCACTAGCCAAGACCTGTTATGGTCCTTTGCTGCCTAGGCAGGGACTTGACAGAGCTCTGAGGATTTATCCAGAAAGCCATGAGTGTGGATAGCAGAAGGGTGAGGACGGCCAGCGTAGTGAAGCCAGAGGACACCTTTGACCTTAAAAACTCTTTACAAGAGCCAGCAGTGCTGCTACACACCCTTTAGTCCCAGCACTCAGGAGGCAGAGGCAGGTGGATCTCTGAGTTGGAGGCCAGCCTGGTCTACAGAGTGAGTTCCAGGACAGCCAGGGCTACACAGAGGAGAAATGTTACAGGAGAGTGCAGAAAGGGTCCTGACAGATGCAGACTCCACAGGATGCTGTAGGAGGTCCCTGAGCAGGCTTGACCAACATGCTCCACTGACACAGCGCCATCAAGAGGCATAGCCTCCACCCCTGCCTTTGGCTAGTTCTGCCCGACTTCCCCACTCCCACCCCCAGGTCATGATGTAGTCTAGATCACTTGTAGATTGTGGGAAGGTGGGACAGGTGCCCCAGGACAAGCTCCAAGTCCAGCCACCACTGGCTGCCCAGTTCCAGGGTCAGCAGGGAGCTGCTGCGTGAACCGTGGATGTATGGCAGGACCAGCCTACTTCCTGCTCCCTTTTGTCACTCCTCTTCCCTTTCCCCATCAGGGAGCTTGAGGAAGGGCAGAGCCAGGGCAGAGGCTTGGGTTTGAATTCCCAGAATCCCAGTGTGACTTCAGCCTCCATGTTCGAGATGAAGTTGGCAGAGGCTATTGCAGATGGTTCTTCTGAGGAAAAGCTAACAAGTTCCTAAACCTCTTTGTCTCCCATCCCCCACAGTTCCTGACTCACCCTGGGGCAGAGACTTAACACTCAGGCTGTCTGGGAATGTCTTGTACCTCCTTTGTAGGGGCCTATGGTCTGTGTGCTCAGGCCCTGAAAGTGTGCTCTGAGTGGTAGCTGTGTCCTGACATGCCAGCTCCCCAGCACCTGCCTCATTGTCAGCTATTGGCCCTAGGATGTGAGTAAGGCAGACAGCTGTCACTCCCTTGACAACAACCACTTCCCAGACCCTCATACCCACCTCTCTGACCTCTTAGACCAGCAACTGTGGCACCGGAAATGAAGACCAGGTGGGTGGGTACACTGAGCTGGAGCCAGGTGAAGCCAAGCTCTGGGCAAGACCAGAGTGTCCGTGCCATCACAGGTAGGCAGGGAGATGTGGGGGCTCTAAGCTGATAGCTTCCTCTGTCCCTATCCTAGGGAGAAAAGGTGGTGGAGCATCTAGCATGGAGCTCTTCGGGAAGCCTAGGAAGGACATCTGTGCTTGAGTACAGCCTGGAAACCATGCCTCCCAGCCTCCTCAGGGATGTGGGGTGGGTGGATCTGTGTGTCTTTTGAGGGGTTAGTGGGTGCACAGGTCACTGTTGCCATGGTCACTGTTGCCATGGCTCTTCCTGCTAGCCTGACTGCTTTGGCTGTGCCCTGAAGGGACAAAGGTAGTGTCCTTCTCCAAGAAGTCCTGTCACCAGGTTCAGACCTAGAATCCTGGCTCTGAACCATACAGGGGCCTAGGATGAGCAGGGGTGCCTTCCACCTGGCATCCCTTGATCTATGACAAGCTATAGATGCACCTTCTGTAAGAGCCAACCCTTCCCCAGAACAAGCTCAATTACCCCAGGTGGAGAGAGGCCCCCACAGAGCCCTGGAAGGAAAAGCCCCACCCTCCATAGTCTGATCTTCCCAGATGGACCCAGATCTGCCATTAGGAAGGGCCAGGGTTCAGCCGATAAAGGCTGGCTGTTGCTCCATGTCAAAAAATCAATACTCAACAAGCATAGTCCCAGAGACTAGGGAGGGCCAAGGACTAGCTGGAAGGGGCAGGGCTGCAGCACCCTGGACCAGCCCTCCTCCACCTGGCACCGGTGTTTGGGGTTCCTAGTGAAGCAACCGTAGGCCAAACTGAGCACACACACACCCTACCCTGCTCCCTTTTGATGGACAGGAAGCTTGAGGTTGGCTTCTTCCTCAGGGCCACCAGAGTGGTAGCTAGACTTGAGGAAGAGGAGGCTGGATGGGTAGGAAGAGAAGTGAGTAAGGAAGAGAAGCAGGAATGCTCTCCCACTCCTGGGACCAGCTGCCCTGTCTCCCAGGCACATGATGCCCAGAATGTCCCTCAGGGCTGGCAGTCAACGAAGCTAGACACCTCTTTCCTCTGAGGTTTGAGCCACTGAGAACAGTGAGGTGAGAGGGAGGGGACTTGAGCAGAGCAAGGAGAGGAATGCAGCATGCAGCTTCCCAGGGTCTGGTGCAGCACTCCTCGGATCAGCCACCCCAGGCTGCCGTGGACACTGCTCTGCACCTGCATGTCCCAGCACCTTTGCTGCCTTCACAAGAGTGGACGTAAGTGGCTCAGAGCAGGGCTGCTTCCTGGTATGAGTGGATCACATCCTTACGGGACCTGAACCCAGCTTTCTGGTGGCCTCCAGTCATCCAGCTTACTCATCCCATTTCCCTAGTGGCTGGAAGCTATAGGCATTCTACAAAGTCAGAATCTACCTCCCGATGGGTAGGGCAGCCCCCCCCCCCCTCCCTTGGAGCTCATCCCAGCCCTCGGTGCCTCTGCTTCTGAAGGTTATGCTCAAGCTTGTGTTCACGGTGCCTGTCACTGCAGCCTATGTGCCTGGTGCCATCACCTCCCTCTGCAGGGTCCTCTTCTACCCCTGTTACTACTCACGCTCCCATCTGTCAGAAAATGCTGGGGCTGAGCAAGTCTGGCTACCCAGCTACCTACCACAGGAGGGGTGCTATGGGTGAGCCAGCACCACCTGGACTGGAGTCATGAGTCTGGGGTCGGTGAGAGCCGGCGGAACTCTCTCTCCTGGCTGTGTAGCCTCTGGAAAGTCCTTTGACCTCTGCAAGCTTGCTTTCAATGCCTCTCCCTCCCTCACACACCATTGTCCCTAAAACTTGTTCAGCAGACAGAGCCCCTGAGCAATGACAGGCATGACACACAAGCCCCTTTTCTTTTTTTCTTTTTTTTTTTTCTTTTTCTTTTTTTGTTTTTTCAAGACAGGGTTTCTCTGTGCAGCCCTGGCTGTCCTGGAACTCACTCTGTAGACCAGGCTGGCCTTGAACTCAGAAATCCGCCTGCCTCTGCCTCCCAAGTGCTGGGATTAAAGACGTGAGCCACCACTGCCCAGCTCACAAGCCCCTTTTCACAACCAGATTTGTCTTTCAGTGTGACTTGACCCAGGAACACATTCCAGATGCTCTCTGACCCCTCTGTCATCTGCTGTGTGATTCTAGGGAGTCATTTGTCCTTCCAGGCCCTTGGTTTTAGTGGGAGCTAATGTCCTCTGGGCTATAGGATTTGCCCATGCTGTTCCATGCTCATACCTGCAGAATTTTCTAGACCTCACCAGACTGGGGCTTCCCTCACTTCTCCCCTCCCCATTCATGCCTTTTTCTTTCCTTTACTGTGACTTTTATCAAAAGCAAACAGGGTGATCCTTGTGATAGAGGCCACGCCCCAGCTGCCTTGTGGGAGCCACAGGGCGGGTTGGCGGGAACGATGGGCTGATTAGATAAGTAGGTGCTGGTGGTAAGCTGGTGGGCACCCACATACCAACCACAGAGCCCACAGGGCATGGTGGGGGCTTTGGGTGGCTGGTTTGGTGTTTCAGAGGCCTGGCCTTTGGCATCAGGGGTCTGGCCCATTTGAGCTGAGGGAGCGTTTTGCTGGCGTTCCCACACACCTCAGACTCCTGTTTTAGATTTGCAAGCCAGCCACTACCCACATGGGAAAACTGGAGTGACTCGTGTCCTATCAGAAGGGCACTCTGAGGTCAGGACTTAAGAGAGGCCATACTTAGCCAGGTGGTGGTAGTGCATGCCTTTAATCCCAGCAGTCAGGAGGTAGAGGTAGGCGGATCTTAGTGAGTACAAGTCCAGCCTGGTCTACAGAGCAAGTTCCAGGACAGCTGAGGCTACACAGAGAAACCCTGGAGAGAGAGAGAGAGAAGAGACAGAGGGAGGGGAGGGAAGAAGGGAGGGGAGAGAGGCCATACTCAGTGGTTAAGAGCACTTAATTACTTTTCTAGAGAACCCAAGTTTGGCTCTCAGCCCTCATGTCAGGAAGCTCCAGCCACAAGGGATCCGACACCCTCTTCTGTTCTCTGTGGGCACCTAGTTACACATATGGCATACATATA
Source organism: Rhabdomys pumilio (assembly GCA_030674055.1). NCBI lineage: Eukaryota > Metazoa > Chordata > Mammalia > Rodentia > Muridae > Rhabdomys > Rhabdomys pumilio. Next base: position 45,931,257 of record JANHMN010000018.1, read on the forward strand.
TACAGACACATACTATAGATAAAACATTTTAAAAGGAGTGGCCTCCCTTGGCCATGAGACCTTATGGATTTCACTAAGATCTCCGGGCTTCCCCCGCCTCCATAGAGAGGAGGCCAACACCAGCACTAGGCAGTGCTCTGCATGCTGTTGATGGAAACCACTCAGATTTCAAGGTAGAGCTAGAAGCCAGGGGGCCTCAAGTTAGGTCTGAGGGGTTCCCAGGGCAAGGGCTCCACCTGGGGAGCTAGTCTCAGCACTGTAATAAACACAGCCACTTAGCCAACAGACACGGACTCTAGGAAGATGTGTACACGCCTTCTACAGTGCAGTAAACTGAGGCTCTACCAGGACAGGAACACAGGACTTAGCCTGTTGGTTTGAACACCAGTTCTGCCCCCAGAGCACCCCAACAATGGCCAGATCCACCCCCACCCCAGCCAGGCTTCAGCCAAGGAGTTGGATCCTGGGCTTCTGTCCCTGGAGGATGAGTGCCTGTGAGGGTCATGCATGACTAACATTGTAAACAGATAAATATGCATTAGGTTCCCTGAAGATGCTTCTGGGGAATGCAATTAAGTCCCAGCACGTGTTCTGGGAAGCAATGTGTACAGTTGTTTACCTGAATAAATTAGCCCTTGACCCAGTGCTGGACCTGGAGTGACAGCCTGGTTCCTGTCAAGGGCTCACCAGGGAGCATAGGGAAGCTCAGGCCAAAGCCAGCTGCTCCCTCCCAGCATCCCTCAAATGGGTACTGAGGTTGTAAGTGTGTTGAGACTCCACCATGCATACTCCGGACTCTCGGAGCCTCAGCCTGAGGTCCTGGGATCCTGGGGGACCCTGCAAGTCACGTCTGGTTCTGGACAGTGACACAGAAATGGGAGCAGGGTTCACGTGCAAGTTTTTCAGAGACAAAGGCACATTCAGCTGAGGAAGCAGGTGGCCAGGGCCAAAGTCAGGTGACAGGCCACCATGACAGCCCACTGTGGAGCTGCCTGTGCCCATGAGAGGGCATCTGGACATTTACCTTGTTCCTGAAATCCCCAGGACAGAGGCTGTGGCCCCAACTCCTGCCCCCAGATACCCTCAAAACTCTATGATAGTAGGCATGTGCCACAAACCTAGAGACTAGATTATGCCACATCCAGCCCAGGTTTTCTGTCACCACTGTCGAGCCCCCATAGCATCCCATCTGTAAGCCCTGGACTTTCCTTTGTGTGCTGTCAGTCTCAGGGTCCTTGGTAAAAGAACAGCTTCTTCAAAGCACACTTTTCTGGTGCTGTTTTACTTGCTAGGAGTGTATCTGCTGGGTGCTAGCTCTCTTTTGGTGCAAGGGGTTGGGGCAGGAACTGGGTTATCTATGTACCCGAACGTTGACTATCAGGAGAGCTGCTGGGCACAGTTGCACAGGCTGCCGTGTACGAAGTGCTAGGGTGAGCTGAGGATGAGATCAGCTGCCCTCCCCTTACCAATCTGCCTCAAGAGGTAGCCTCAGACTGGCTGACGTGGACCCTGAACCAGAGAGGCATGTTACCATAGTGATTGTTGTACATTGCCACCTCTTCCAGGCTTCCCCAGTCCCTGAGTGCAGACTGTGGTGCTTACCCCCACCCCCAGAGGGACCACAGCCCTTATCAGCAACCAGCCCTCTCTGGCAGTGCGTGATACCCAGAGGATGGGATGGCTGCCGTGGGAAATGCCAGCCATGCTCTTATCTGGAAGGCTGGGCCATGGCCGTGAACTCTGATTAGGGTGCGGGGCCGTTTGCTGGTGGGTGAGCAAGGGGTGGCACTGACTGCCTCCTTCCCCATGGGGGCTGGAAGCAAGCTGGAGCCCAGGCTGTCCAAGAGGCACTGGCTGCCACGGGTAGCATCGTGGACAGGTGTGTGGACTGCTCATGTCATCCCACACTCTCAGGCTGACCTGCATGTACTGCCTCTCTACCTTGTACCCCAGTTTATGAGGACACAGCCTCAGATGAAGGTGTCCCTGGAACAGGGAGCTCCTGCAAGGAGCCAGGCCCCATCCCAAGGAATGCTCTAGACACAGAATGGAAGTGGGACTAGGTAACTTAACTGTCTGTCTCAAGGTCCAGGACACCCATCCATGGGTTCCATGTGATGGAGGTTCCATGTCCCCTTTCTGACACTAGGTGGGACTCTGGGTGGCTGACCTGTAAGCACAGAGTCTTGGGAGAACTCTAATTTGATTACTGTCCTGAGGGCCATTATGTGGGGACCACAGCCATAAGCACAAAAACCAGGGGAGGCTGGCAGGTCACTGTCCCTACAGCAGATAAACGGCCCAGTAGTAACACCAGGTTTGGATCCTGATACCTCCTGCCAGCAGTGGGCCTCTTGGGGCCTCGGTTTTCTCACCCACACTGGGAATAAACTTCACAGGCGCCAGTCTCTGCATCCCTTTTAGGGTAGTACTGCCCAGGCCTTGGCCCTGCTCCTATAGATAATACTGACCATCCTGGTGTCAGCTTTGGGCCATGCCCTGTGGGGCAAGGGAAGGGGGCAGGGGAGCCAGTGGGACAGCTGTGCACCAGGACAGTGTCCTGGGTGAGCTGCAGAGGACTGTTTGCTTTTAGGAAGTGTGGAGCCTGCCTTTTGGCCTCTCAGCCCCTCTCCCACTCCCAGGCTGATAAAGGGGCGCAGGCCTCCTTGGCCTCCAGTCCTGGTCCACTGCCATCTTATCAGCCCCAGGAAGACAAAGGCCCAGTTACAGCTCTCCACGGGGCCTCCTGGCGTATTTACACCTTATCTCCACCATTAGCTGGCCAGTTATCTGATGATCGCGCCCATTAAGGCCACAGCCTGCCTGATGGGCTCCAGGAAGTGGGGCCGCCACAGCACTCTGGCCAGGGGACCAGGCCAGGCCATGTGAGGCCTCCACGGGCTGGCAGCTTTGGCAGCAGGCAGACAGGGCAGAGGGTGTGTGGCCTGGGGAAGTACCACCCTTTGAGGAAGTGACCATGCTCCCACATCCTTTAAAGAAATAGAGGCTCAAGTAGGGCAGGTGGCTGGCCAGGTGTCCATGTGTCCCACAGCTAACACCAATCAGTATAACCAAGGAGCTTCTTATCCCTGCCTTAGCATTCTGCCAGGACCTACCCAACCTAACAAAAGTTCTAGAAGCCTCATGTGGCACACCTTCTGGCTGTTTTATCCACCTGCTTTTCTTAAGGATACGGTCTTTTATTTAGAACTTCCTGCTAATCCAGGGTAATCTTATCGTGTGATCTTTAATCTAGTCATGCGTGCAGACCTTCCCCACATGCAAGGGGCATTCACAGTCATGAGTGATGTCTTGTGAAGGGCTATCATTCAGCCTAGCACACAAGATCCTGCACGCAGTGTGTGGCTCACACACAGGTTCTGCAGACTGTGACCTCCCTGAGGCATGGTGTGGCCTCCCTGTCCATGTCTTTGTGGTGTTTCTACAACCCAGCATGCCCTCAAAAAAGGCAAAGGCCTGGCCCTAGAACCAGGCCGGAAGTAGGGGCTGTGGGACAAAAGTGGGCTGCGGGTCACCAAGTAACCACTCACCCATTTGTTTCCCTTCAGAGGAGCTGGAGCTGGCACTGCAGGATGGGCAGAGATGTGTGCGGGCCCGGCTGAGCCTCCCTGAGGGCCTGTCCTGGGGCCCATTCTGCGGGAACTTCCAGACCCAAGCTTTATCCCCTGGGAGAGAAGAACCGGTAAGGAGCTGAACCCCAGCTGGCCAACCAAACCTCTTGCCTTTCCAGCAGGGAACTTTGGTGGAACCCAAAGAGGCAAGGGTAATGGGGAGGGACTTCCTGGGAAGCGTCTGAAGGGGTAACACCGTGCTTTGGGGATCCCAGGGGGACTCTCTATAGAGGAGCAGTGGTGGAGCTCAGCAGAGAAAGGGAAGGAGGTCCAAAGGAAGTGAACATCAAGGCACAGGGGCCCCCTGGGTAGGTAGGGAAGGGGGCACTGCAGAAGGGATGCCTTCTGACCTGAGAGCAGGTGCTGGGTGGGCGTGGCTTCCCAGCAGCCCTGCCTGGCAGAGAGTTCCCAAGGCAGCCTCCTTCCCCACACAGCCATGCTGCCGTTTATCTTGGCCTTGCTTCTGAGGCTGCTTCTGTTGTGGCAAGTCGGCCTGGCTTCCTCCTGCTGAGATGTGTGGGTTTCTTTTGAAATCATTCAGATGGAAAAGGACACCAGAACACAGAGACCTGGGTACAAACAGAGGAGCAGGGATTGGGGGCCAGGCTTATACAGTGTCCACAGCCTGTGATGGCAAAGGCCTGAGCCAGCCCTAGGCTTCCTGGCTAGTCCTGACAATCCTAGGATGAAGTATCTCCCTGCCAGAGTACTGTGGGGTAGGCCCTGTTTCCTGATGTGGAATTAGAGTGTGGATTGATCCAGGATATTCACTGGCTGGCCATGCTTCTGGGTTCCTTGGTCTGAGGACCCACGGCTGCCTTCTGGGGGTCCTTTGTGAGGAAGGCTGACACTATAGGCTGGACTTCCCCAGCACCCAGAGGCCAGGGTGCTGCACACACATTTCCACACACAGACTCATCTTCAGAAATGCAGGAGCACAGAATGACACAGTAACCACCACCACTCAGAGCCGTATATGGTGACTCAGAATCTGTGCTCACTGGGTTCAAATATACCACCTACTGAGGCCTGTGCCCTGGTCACAGTCTTCCATTCATCATGGCAGGGAACTTGTCCCAGACTGTCCAATAAGAGCAGGAGCTAGCTCCCGACCAGCGCATGTCCACCTTGGGTTTTCTGCTTGCTATATCCCAGGCAGATCTTTCCTGCTCAGAGCCACTGTTTCCTCAGTCCTTGAGATCACAGGCAGGTCATGTGGAACCCAGAGGCTTCCTTTAGGCCTAGGCCTGAAGAGAAGGTAGGGCCAGGCTATACTGCGAGGTAGGAGTTGATCCCCCTTGCCTGCTGGCAGCATGGTGGATTCAGAGAGATCTGGAGTGGTACTTGACCCTGTACATACTTGGTAGAGCCTGAGGATAGAGACTGGCCCAAGGTCCAGGGAGAAATGTCATATAACAGCTGATTAAGGTCCTGTAGGAAGGAAGCCAGGGCTTTCAAAGTGGCTATGCAGGGAGGGTGTGCCGTGTGTGATATGGACAGTAAGTGACTTGGAGACTGTTGCCACTGGTCAGTCAGAAAGAGGAGTCAGTGTGCAAGCAGGAATCTGGAACCCCTGTTTCCAGACTTGAGTCAAGAAAACCCACATGTAGCAACAGGAGCAAAGGCAGGTCTGCCCAGACCTGGGAGCCAGGTCCTGGTGTGCCCTGTGTCTGTCTCCTCTGTATTCCTTGGGGTGGTCAGCCAAAGCTAGGACAAAGTATGTCCCAGGTACACTCCACATGGTATTCTCCCCCAACCCTAGGAGGCAGGCCACTGTCCCCAATTTTTTTAAATTCATTCTCTCCCCCCACCCTGTTTTCCATCCACACATGCCCATACACACATGTAGAGCTCAGAAGACAACTTAAGAGGAGTTGGTTTGTTCTTTCTACCTTGTGAGTCCTAGGGACTGAACTCATATTGCCAGGCTTAGAGGCAAGCCTCTTTACTGACTGAACTATCTCGTTAGCCCACAAAGTCCCCATTTTATAGATGACAAAGCTAGGACTCTTAACCCAGCCCAGCTGTGCACAAATGTTTCTCCTGCCATCTGCAAGCCACCCCTTTCCACAAGAGCCCCAGGCCTTGCCACCCTCTGCTCCTAGCTTGTGTCCTGGTATGGCTCAGCCTGGGAAGGCGGTAAGAAGGTAGAATCTCCACCTAGGTGTAAGATGCTGGCCAAAGCAGTGCAGTCCCTGCCTCTGAGGCCGCTCAGAGAGGGAGGAAGCACCTCCCTCTCTCCCCTCTATCTCACAGAATTAAATCCTTGATTAACCCTTATCTCCCCAGCAAGGTACTATCTCTGCCTTGGCGCCAAGCGTCCAGACACACGGTACAGATGATTGATTTCTGGAAGATATGGGTGCCTTCGTGATACTTCGTTTATTGTCTAAATATTTTTGCTAACATTCAGCGGGCTCTTATCGAGCTCCGCTGATGGGTCCCAGTTCTCCCTGCAGCCTAAGGAAGAAGTCGCCTCCTGCCCCATGGCCCTATCAGCCGCCAGGCAGTTCCTCTTCTCCCCTTAGAGAAGGAGGGGGCGCATGTAGATATGGAGCCCGGTTCCCTGGGCTTCTCCTAGGCTGGGGGCTCCTCGCCATGGAGACAAGTTGGAAGGGAAATGCCCCCCCAACACTCCCACCCACACCAGATATCCAGGGTTAGTATCCAGGAAGGAAACCGAGTCACACAGCCCTGAGTGGAGAGTTGGCAGTCTTGTCTTTATCACTTGCTATGGTTTCCATGCCTGTAAGAGGACAGTTGAAAAGTCTCCTTAGGGTCACAGCTCACAGTGGATAATGATGAGGGAGGAGATGAGGATGGTAAAGAGGGTGAGTGGGTGAGCAGGTGGGTGGGTGGACAGATGGGTGGATGGGTAGATGGGTGGGTGGGTCAGATAGGTGGACAGATGGATGGACAAATGGATGGATGAGTAGATGGTGGGTGGGTGGATATGGATGCATACATGGTATACAGATGGATGAAAAGATGAGTGGGTGGTTTTAGGTGTGTGGGTGGGTGAATGAATAGTGGATGGGTTGGTGGATAAGTGTATTTAGTCGTGTATTCATAAGTGGGTACATGTGTGGGTGGGCAGGTGATCAGATAGAGAGGGTAAGGGGTGAGTGGATGGATGGACACGTGACTAGATGGGTGGTGAGTGGGTGAATGGATGGGTGGAAAGGTGGATGAGCAGACACAGATGGGTGGACATGGGGGGATGGATAGGTGGATGGTGAGTGCAGAGCCATTCACCTACCCTGGCCATGCTGGTCTGCCTGCTCAGCTTGCTTACTTTAGCCAGGAGCCACCATAGCATCAGTGAGGCTAGGAGAGGATCCATGAGTGCTGAACAGGGTGGCAGATGCATTAAGAAAACGTGCTGGAAGACTCAAGTGGGATCAGGTGGGCCCAGACTGCATGACTTAAGTGTGGACTGGCCTTTAAATCAATCCCGAATGGTCTGAGGTCCTCTCATCTGGGGATGGCGTGAGGGAGTCTAGGCTAGCATGGCAAAGCCCAAATTCACTTTGCTGGGACTTTAGGAAGTACTGGGGCAGCTTGGTGCTCATCCCCATCTCTGTAACAGGAAGGCAATGGTACCAGAAAGGTATCTCCTCTCCAGGACATGCAGTCCAGCTGTGCCCACTGCTGTTCTGTCCAGATGTGAAGTCCAGGATTTGAGCCTAGAGCTTTGCTGGCCTGCAGAAGCATTCAAAGCCCTGCCTTAAAGAGTCAGCAGCCCAGGTTAAGGAGCCTCAGCTGGAAAATGGCTGTCTGACGTACCCTGACAGCAGGCATAGATGTGCCCTGAGTGTCACAACCTGTACACTCTGTCATGGCTGAGCACACAGGCCACTACCACGATCCTAAGGGGCAGAGCAGGTCCTGTGGTCTCTGAGGCAGAGCTGCCTGAGGCATCTGGTGGCCCCAGGACCAGATGTGGCTCCTTCTCCCTTGCCTCTTCTCTTTTTTATGTCATTTGTTATTGGGACTACCCTGTTCCAGGTGATTTAAATTTTTTCATATGAGATTCTGAACTCAGATATGTAAAAGACCTTCTCTAAATGAGAACGCTCTCACAATTCTGGTGACATCTGTGAAGCCACCATTCTGCCCAGCCCACAGAAACTGGGACAATCAGGAGTGTCATTAGGCTTGGTCACCATGCCCAGTCTAGGTTAGCTGTTGGCCCTGTGGGGGCCTGAGCACCCTTCTCCATCTTCAGTTTCTCTGCCATGGGAGGAGCCTAGGAAACATCTGTTTCTTGCCTCTCCTCAGGCTCCTCCATCTGTTCCTAAGCTGCAGAACTATGGCCTCAGACCTGCCTGCAGCTAGCTCCATCCTTGGACCCCAAAGCCACCCTGAGGTAAAAGGCTGGGGGCCAGGAGGTGAGCAGAAGGGCCCACCCCACACAGAGGGAAGGCTGGCAGAGATGGAATGAACCACACACCTGTGACTCTACCTGCAGGTGATCTCTGCCTGTGATGGCCCAGCATCATCCCTGGCTCTTCTCCCAACACAAAATGCAGTTAACAGTGAGCCCAGGCCTGACATTTGCTGGTCCCTTGTCTCCTATTGTCCCTGGCCCTTGATAGGCTCTAGTCCTTCCTCTTTGCTATTTACTGTGTCCCTAGCTCCTGCCACACAGCTAGCTGGCCTTCAGGGACTGAGGGGCGAGTGCATGGATGAGAAAGGACAGTGGGGTGGGGCAGAGCTTCTCAGACTTTGGTCTAACCCTGTGTACACAGTGTGTATTCTCGGTGGGCAGTGGGCATCTGAGGAAAAGAGAAAAGCCATAGGCTGCCATCACTGTGGAGGGAGGGCAGATGAGTAGGAGAAAGGTCCTAGGAGTCACCCTATGGTCACAGGCCTCAGCACTGGTTCTCCAGCATATGGGGACCTGAAGCCCAGGCAGCAGTGTGGGATCCCATTCCTGGACCAAGCTGCCCACCTGAGAGGGGACACCTTCCCTATAAATGGCTTTACGAACAGCAAGGTTTGGGAACAGCCTCAAATAAAGTTGTCATAGCGGATGGTGCTCAGATATGGTTTCTGATGGTTATCAGCCCACAGAATCGAGACACTGACCTCTTTGTTGGGGGAACAGGAGCAGGCTCAGATCCACAGGCAAATCTAAAGTAGCTGATGTCATCCTAGGTTGGGGGTAGGGGGAGTGGGAGCCAGGAGAGAGAGACAAATGATGGCTCGAGGGGCAGCAAGTGGGACAAATGCCAGGACTCCTCTCTGACCTAGACACACCTGAACAGACTGAGAGGAGCCCGGGCCGGGCCGGCAGCTGAACTCCTCCCTCTGGGGCCTACGAGACCCAGACAGGGGGAAGAGTGAATGCAAAGCTCTGTCTCAAGCCCCAACCTACCCTGATGCAGGGCAGTGACAGGCCCCTGGAAACAGAGAAGGGACCATGCATGGAGGCCCAGGACATCTGTTCTGGGGCAGCCAGGATCTCCTGATCTGTTTCCCTGGGGACTTGATGTGATTATGAACGGCAGCCACTAGCTCCCACCTAGTTCAGCCCCCAAGGTTCACCCCACGCCACAGTGCTGCAGAGGGTGCAGCAGGATGTTCCCTGCACTGGGACCTCCACAGAAAGAGCGGCTTGTGCAGTGTCAGCAAAGTGGCGTGCGCGCGCGTGTTTTTATCATGCGGTGAACATGCTGCTCCAGGGAGCGATAAGCGTTAAACCGACCGCGAGGCTGTCAGTCTCAGTTTGAGGGTTTAGAAATATTGGGACGAATAATTAGATTTCATATCGTTACCACAGCACCCATCAGAGGATCAGGCAGATTAATTTTCTCACCCTCCTCCGCTCATTAATATTCATTAGAGACAAGGAAGGCTGAGGCAGGGAGGGCCGGACCCAGCCACCTCACTGACAGCCATCTGCTCAGGCTAGGAACAGCTAGGCTGTGAGAGTCAGAGGTCCCCAGTGTGGCTGCCCGCACCTGTCTGCTGTATTGTCCCTCAGGTTTACTCCATGCTATCCAACTGTGACCTTGAAGGCTCACCTATCCCCTGCATCCCTGGGAGTCATCTCCTGACGCCAGCATGCACTCCCTCAATGGACATGTGGCAATTGTCAGCAAGGTCCAGGATGCAAGGCTCATACCTGAGTCCAGAGATGCCTTCCTGTTCATGTCATCCTTCAAGCAAAGCATAAGTGTGCAGCCATGGCCAGTGTGTGTAGTTCCAAGGGCTTCCTTTATGCTCACGTTCACTTGTGCCCAGGGCTGAAAGGGCTACAGAGAAGGAAATGGTCTGCCTGGACCCCCCAGACCTACCCACCCCAGAGATGGTAGCAGGACAAGGAAGGGGGTTTCCTCCCTCTGTCGTGACAGCAACTTTGTCATGTGAGCCTCACCTTGCTGGTTTACAGGAAACCGAGGCCAGAGGTGCAGGTGTCACCTGCTGGGACTCTAGTGTTCCCCTTCAGAGCCAGCTTATCTCCACTCTCTGCTCCATGGCAAGCCACGTGGCAGCAGGCAGGTGACGTGGCAGCCACCTGGCCGGGCTGTCATGACCTCATGGTACATGGTCACTGGGAGTTTCCAGCTAGAAGGCCTTATCTTGTTGGCTTTATATATGCCATGTGAATGGGGTCTGTGAAGAGTTGGTCCACAGGAGAAAAGTCAAACCTGAAGTAGACCATGATGTTTGGCCCCAGAACCTATGTGGGCACCACACACAAGGAAACCCAGGAATGCCAAGCACTGTCCTGGCAGTGCCCCATACAGTCAGCAGCCTGTTTCTCCTCCTATTCCAGCCAGTTGTTTATCTTTCCTACCCAGTGAACCTGTTGCCATGAACACCACAGCAGTTCTTAAGTGCCTGGGAGTGAGCGCTGGGCCGTCGGTTACAAGTTCTTGAGGTGCAGGTTTCTGATTGAAAGGCATTTATTTGACTAAAACAGCAAGCAGCTGACAGAATAATACATGGGCATGTTCTACTTTTACAAATAGTGCCCAAGTGGCTGGGTCCAGGAGCCAAGTTTAAGACTCAGCCCTGTAGGGAGATGCCCTGGGTGGCAGTAGTCATCCACCCTCCAAGGACAAACAGGACTGGGCCTCTGCTGTCTCTGCCTGCCACTAGCTGTGTCTCATCCTCCATGTGAGACCAAATCCCAGCCCAGCCTTCCAGCCTGGGCTGCATAGAGACATGGCCACGTATACTTCCTCTGCTGCTGGGCTGAGAGCCAGGGTGTTGGGGGCAGGAAACAAGCAGCTTTGGTGGCCCTGGGGGGCTGAGCTCAGAGCTCTTTCCTTCCAGGTTCAGACAGAGCTGCAGAGGAAGTGTGTGGCACAGCCATAGGCTGGAACTTCTGCCCCCAGACCCTACCCTTTACTCAGCCTCAGCTTCCTGGCCTATATGATGGTGAAGAGGGCATAGGACCTCAGCTACCCACTACCCTCACTCCTCAGCAACACAGATGGTCTTGGGTTGGGATGGCCAACCCCAGGGAAAGGACAGTGCTTTCAATGAATGGACAGTGGTAAAAGTTCCACCCTATACCAGAGAGGAAAGCTCTACTGAACAGAGACACAGCCTCCCCCCCACCCACTTTCTTACAAGCATTCAGCAATTGTGTTGCATGGGCCATACCCTTGGTGCCAGCAGCTCTGTGTGCCCTTGGGCACACTGCTTGATCTCTCTGGAGCTTGGTTTCCAAGAGAGACTAATGCCTAGCCTTGCAAAGCACTGCTCCCCGCCATGCCTCCAGATATCCTAGTGTTTGAACTACACAGGTCCTACAGCTATGAGCTGTCAGACTACTGACCACCACTACACAACACAGCACAGCCCTGTTAGGGGCTCTGTGGGGGCTGATCCTTTCCTACCCTGCTCTTCCGTAGAGCCCAGCTGTGACGCTGATGGTGGATGAGAACTGCTGGCTAAGGATGCTACCCCAGGCCCTAACTGAAGAAGAAGCCAACTCGGAGATCTACAGAAAGGGTCTGTGTCTCTCGCCTGCCTCCCTCCCCTCTAAGGTCTTTCAGAAGGCAGGGACACTTGCCTCTGTCTGGTCCAGCTCTTAAAGGGACAGCAGCTTATCTGGGAGACAGTGATAGTCAGAATGCCTGAGAGCACCATGAACCCCATCCGAGAGGGTGATGGACAATCTTAGGAGCTGCAGTCCAGGCGAATCATATCCACTGACACGAGAGCTAGAGGGACCACACTGGGCTGCTCTACAGCCACGGAGAGCTCTGCTTCCCCACATAGGCTTAGGTAGAGACTGAACTATGAGGGCTTCCGGGGGAGGGGGGCACCGAGAGGGCAGCAACCTGAGGCCCAACCTGGGTTCTGCTGGCCTGACTTTGTTCAGACCCAGACCCACCCTTTGCTAGTTGTGGGACCTGGTGAGTCGCTTGCCTTCCAGGCTGCTGCTCCATGAAGAAAGTGGGGAAGAGGCTGTGGCCAGGTCATTTCACCCTACTTGATCCCCTCCCCCATCCAACCTTCTAAGAGTCCAAAGGGGATCGTCCCTCGGCTCATCCTGTTTGCTAGAATGTTCTGCAAGTTTTGCCCTTGAAGTCAGCTCCTGAGTGGCCCCTCAGCAGAAGCAGAGCACCTTCCCTAAGTACCAGAGGTATTGAGAGTTGAGGTCAGGTACGTGGGACCTTTGCCAACACCTCATGCTTTCTGCAGGGCACAGGGGATCATGTTCCCAGCCCTACCAATGGGTGGTCTCAGGACCAGAGAGAGCAGCCAGAAGGCAGCCTGTACTAGGAAGGAACTCACCCCAACACCAGATTGGATGTTGGCAAGCCATCAGCCACGTGCTTGCACCACCAAGCCTGACCTGCCCATAGGCTTCTGCAGCACATTCTGTCCAAGTGTGCCGTCCACAAAAGACAGAGGCCCTGATAGGGCTGATGCTGACAACGTGACCTGACCTGGGCGGGGCCTGCAGAAATCCTATGGACACTGATGGGTGGTTTTTCCAGTATCACTTGCCCGAGACCAGGACTTACACAGCTCTACACTGCAGCTCAGCTCCTACTGCCGCCTCAGGACACACATACTCCCCTTTCTTTTCCCACTTTCTGCTGGGAGTGGCCACTGGCTTGAGACTGAGGCCAGCAGTGTCCCTACCCACAGCTCACAGGGAAGTGCAGCCTCAGGGTTCCAGGCCACTAGACCGAACTGCTGGCCCAGGACACCTGGGTTTTGTTGATCGAGGCTGCCCTCTACAGGCTACTGTGTGAACAGCACCTGGCCCATTCCCAACAGGTTGAAAACCTGCCTGTTCTGGAGCCCCCTGCATTGGGACACCCCTCCACCCCAGCCAAGTGGTTACATAAGATCCCCCTCAATTATCCCTGCCAGTCCCATGTCTACCCTTTTACTGGAAAGGGAAGCTCCTCCAGTCCTTGCTCAGACACAGCTGTGAACCTGAGTGCAGCCATCTCCTGCTGTTTGCCTGTCCTCACTCATCCCTGGCAGTACAGCGGGGGCCCCAGTGCAGGAGACAAAGGGAGAATCCCCCCCCATTATAAGCCCAGAATCACTGGACCCAGCATCATAAATGCCTGTACCCTACAGATGGCGCCCTCTGGTGCAGGGTTACCAAAGTGGTACCTTCTGGTGGACTGCTCCACGTGCTCCTCGTGACGGAGTCCCACGGTGCTCCCAAACACCCTGTGCAGGAACCAGCAGAAGAACCTGGAGGCTCGGCCCTGGTGCACACAGACATCCAGCTGCTGCCTCAGCAGGCTGGCATGGCATCTATCCTTGCTACCGCAGTCATCAACAGTAAGTATGTGACTCGCCGGGGCAGACTTTGGTGACACTCAAGTCAAAGGGCAGGGCAGGTTCTGGGTGTTCAGCATGCAAGAGGTCCAGTTTACACACACACACAGTGGAGACAGAGAGGGAGGGACAGGAGATGAATTATGCTCCAGTAAGACACTGAACTGAAGGACAGGACCCAGCTAGTGCAGGGTGACCTGAGTGCTAGAAGATTGCTCATGGCCTGCTACCATAGGGAGGGCCCAGCCTCCAGGGGGTCTGGGTGCAGGCCATGAGAAACATTCAGTAGAAAGAGAAGGTGGTGGCTGCGGGGTGGGGGGTAATACCCGAAAGCTAAGTCCCCGAGTCCCCACGTCCCCTGTGCAGGGACGGGAGAATCACCAGAGCCTGGGTGAGTCCTACAACAAGACAGGGCCTTCAGGGACAAGATGAAAGGGGAGCTGAGCTATCAAGGCCAGTCCCTACGGCATCCAGTCAGCACCTCATCCCCACTTGTACCCCTACCAGAGGATGTCTTCCCCTGCAAAGACTGCGGGATCTGGTACCGTAGTGAGCGGAACCTGCAAGCCCACCTCCTCTACTACTGTGCCAGCCGCCAGCGGGCAGGCTCTCCCGTCTCAGCAACTGAAGAAAAACCCAAGGAGACCTACCCCAATGAGCGTGTCTGCCCCTTCCCCCAGTGCCGGAAGAGCTGCCCCAGTGCCAGCTCGCTGGAGATCCATATGCGCAGTCACAGTGGTGAGTGCCCATCCTGCTGGCCGCACTGCCCTGCCATATCCAAGCCTAAAAGGGTCTGGGTGCAATGTTCTCTCCATGTTCCAGGAGAGCGCCCCTTCGTGTGCCTCATCTGCCTGTCAGCCTTCACCACCAAGGCCAACTGTGAACGCCATCTCAAGGTGCACACGGACACGCTCAGCGGTAGGTGGGCTGGAGGGGTCGGGGTGGGGTCTCTGGGGCTATACCTCAGCCCCAGGAACCTGACCACAACAGCGTGGCCTACAGGTGTCTGTCACAACTGTGGCTTCATATCCACTACAAGGGACATCCTCTACAGCCACCTGGTGACAAACCACATGGTGTGCCAGCCAGGCTCCAAGGGTGAGATCTACTCACCAGGGGCTGGACACCCGGCAGCCAAACTTCCTCCAGGTAAGCAGCCATACTGGGGCCTCACTGGCCCTCTGATAAATGGGAGGGGAGGGGACTTGTCCATAGGCAACACATGGTGTCCTTGTCAACCCTGATCCTAAATCCCTTCTGCCTACCACATCCTACCTAGGGCCTGCCCCGGGCCTGACATGTAGCCCTGTGTTCTTGTAGACAGCCTGGCAGGCTTCCAACAGCACTCACTGATGCACAGCCCCCTGGTTCCCGCTGACAAGGCAACCACACCATCCTCAGGACTGGACAGTAAGGCCTTGGCTGAAGTCACCAACGGAGAGACCAGAGTGCCCCCCCAAAATGGGGGCAGCAGCGAGTCCCCTGCAGCCCCCAGGACCATCAAGGTGGAGGCTGCAGAGGAGCCTGAAGCCGCCCGTGCCTCAGGTCCGGGAGAGCCAGGTCCCCAGGCTCCATCTCGGACACCGTCACCACACAGCCCCAATCCAGTCAGGGTGAAGACAGAACTGTCCAGCCCCACGCCCGGCTCTAGCCCGGGGCCGGGAGAGCTAACAATGGCCGGGACGCTCTTCCTGCCACAATATGTGTTCGGTCCGGACGCGGGCACAACCACCGTCCCTGCAGCACCACAGGCCTCGGAGATCCTGGCCAAAATGTCCGAGTTGGTGCACAGCCGGCTACAGCAAGGCGCGGGGAGCTCCGGCGCGGCGGGAACGCCAACGGGCCTCTTCCCGGGGACTAAGGGCGCCACGTGCTTTGAGTGCGAGATCACCTTTAACAACATCAACAACTTCTATGTGCACAAGCGCCTGTACTGC
Organism: Rhabdomys pumilio; assembly: GCA_030674055.1. Classification (NCBI taxonomy): domain Eukaryota; kingdom Metazoa; phylum Chordata; class Mammalia; order Rodentia; family Muridae; genus Rhabdomys; species Rhabdomys pumilio. Next base: position 45,946,597 of record JANHMN010000018.1, read on the forward strand.
TCCGGCCGCCGCGCGCCCGAGGACCCGCCCGCTGTGCGCAGACCCAAAACAGCCGCGGGGCCGGCCCGCGCGCCCGCGGGTGCGGCTGCAGAGCCAGACCCGCCACGCACGTCGCCGGGGCCCGGGGCCCGAGAGGAAGAGGCGAGTGGCGCGACCACTCCGGAGACTGAGGCCGCGGGCCGGGGCAGCGAGGGCAGCCAGAGCCCGGGCAGCTCGGTAGACGACGCAGAGGACGATCCCAGCCGCACGCTGTGCGAGGCCTGCAACATCCGGTTTAGCCGCCACGAAACCTACACTGTGCACAAGCGCTACTACTGCGCCTCGCGCCACGACCCGCCCCCGCGCAGGCCGCCCGCACCCACGCCGGCTCCGGGCCCCGCGGCTCCCGCGCTGACAGCTCCGCCCGTGCGCACGCGCCGGCGTCGCAAGCTGTACGAGCTGCCCGCAGCCGGCGCCCCGCCCCCAGCAGCAGGCCCCGCCCCCGTGCCGGTTGTCCCCTCCCCCACTGCGGAGCTGCCCTCTTCTCCGAGACCGGCGAGTGCAAGCGCCGGCCCGGCCCCCACGCTTTCCCCCGACCCGGTCCCCGACGGCCCCATAGACCTGAGCAAGCGGCCGCGTCGCCAGACCCCGGATGCACCTACTGCTCTGCCCGCGCTGGCCGACTACCACGAGTGTACCGCGTGTCGCGTAAGCTTCCACAGCCTCGAAGCTTACCTAGCTCACAAGAAGTACTCGTGCCCCGCCGCGCCTTTGCGCACCGCCGCCCTCTGCCCCTACTGCCCGCCCAACGGGCGCGTTCGCGGCGACCTGGTCGAGCATTTGCGCCAGGCACACGGCCTGCAGGTGGCCAAGCCGGCGGCCAGCCCTGGTGCTGAGCCCCGCACACCTGCCGAGCGTGCTCCGCGCGACAGCCCCGACGGCCACGCACCACGCTCTCCCTCCCCTGCTCCCGAGAACACGCCTTCTGACCCGGCAGATCAAGGCGCTCGGACACCATGCAAGGGCCCGCCCGCGCCTGCTCCTGCGCCGGGTGGTGGCGGCGGTGGCCACCGCTACTGCCGCCTGTGCAACATCCGGTTCAGCAGCCTGTCCACCTTCATCGCACACAAGAAGTATTACTGCTCTTCTCACGCCGCCGAGCACGTAAAGTGAACCTGTGGGCCCGCGCCACCAGGACCCTTGACACTTAATAAAGACATTCGGTGTGATACGTTCGCTGGCCGGCCGGCCTGTTGTCTTAGATCTAGTGGGCCTCATTCCATACCCCAGGCTGTGCAGACCTGCAAAGGGCACCCCACTGTTTCCTCGTGGGGCTCAACCGCTCTTTTCCTCCGCTTCTAGTTCACCCACAACCCTGCCAGAATGCGCATCCAATTGCAGAGCGCTAGGGAGAAGGAAACCTTGTACTTATGAGTCTTCAAGGAAGGGCACCAAGTCCCAAAGTGCCCCTCCCGCCACACCTGGGGTGGGTACTTATGGCTACAGAGTTGGGCCTGGGTTACCACCTGTAGTCCGTTGCAGGCCCGCTGTAGGCCATGTCTAGCAGAACCCTACCAAGGGCAGTCTAGCCATTGCTTTGGCCTCCCTGCTTGGTCCCCTGAGAAAGTAAACATGCCTGTTCTCCAACTCTGTAAGTCTTAACCGGCAGCTGTGGAGGCTGAAAGTGAACCCTGAAAACACCTCCGGGGACCTGCTGGCCTCTCACCCAGCCTTCTGAGATGACCTGCTCATGGGCCTGGGTTTACACAAGAATAAATGTTCCTGAGAGTCCATTCACAGGCCCTGCCCAATTTACCACAAGGGGTACAGTAAAAGCCAAACCCTCCTAGTAGGAGGTGCCACAAGCCCCCAGGTCAACTGGATCACTGGGGATTTGGCTAGCAAAGGGCCCAAAGAAGCCAGGCAACCTCTGTCTTGGGCCCTCTCTTCACAAAAGCTAGCCGGATGGGAAATCCAAAGAAGCCACAGACCCTTTCTTCGTCCTGCCCCTCCGCATTGTCTGAATTAGTGTGCAGGGCTCTGGTTTCCATTGAAAGCCTGGTAGACGGCAAATGCCTCCCAGGTCTGCACACACTACCCTCTAGCAGTTTAAACAACGGTTTTACAGTGTGTACCTGAAGTTGTCTGAAGGTGATGGGGACATCAGGGAAGTGGGCTGGTGGGTAATAGATGCATGAATGAGAGAAAGCCCACGGTGACCCCTAGCCTACCCCTTTGCCCCATTTCATACACAGTTGCAGAATTGTACCACAGGCCCACATATCATCCAGTCCTGCCTCAGTTTCCATGCCTGTAAAATGGGATTGAGACCCTTTCTGAGAACTCAGAGAAGGGACCCTGTGACTATCACCCAGGCTGAGTTGCAGGTAAGGCCGTACGTACCCTGGTACCAGGAGGTTCCTCCTGCTGTCCGAGCCTTGGACTGTAAGAGAGAGCTACCATGTCTTAGGCAGTCCCGTGAGCTTCGTATGGCCCTGCAATGAGATGCTGGATCCTGCTGTTTCCCAGTGTATGGCCAGGAGGAAACATCAGCTTAGACCTGGGCATATGCTCAGTCCAACACACCTATGCTTAGAACTCACTGAGTCCTGGCAGGCTCCCAGGTGTCAGCAGTCTCTGTGCACCCTCAAGTTCATGACCCATTCTTCTTCCCCCAAAGTCCCCTTGGCCCAAGGGATTTCCAGCACCCACTCTGTGGCCACCATAGCAAGACAGCCAACTGACACTTCTCATACTTCCCCTGGGTGTCTGTCCCATGCTCCCAGGATGGCTGTACTCTATATGAGAGACCTGTCTCAACCTCCCTTCTAAAGATTTGCAGGGACTGTGGTCACTGGGGCACCCCTGAGTTTGTCACAGATCTGGCCATACCTCTTCGCTCCGGGTCTTGACTTACCGCTGAGGGATATTACCCCAATGTTTCCCCAGGGCATATTACACACACACACACACACACACACACACACACACACACACACACACACCACGTGAACCCTCTGCCCCTCATGCTATAGTGATGAAGGCACCAGCTGCTGCACTTGGCGTAAATGTTAGTCTACATCTCATATCTCCAATCTGGAACATTGCTCCCAGTCTCCTCTTAAGGGCCCTGTCCACTTCTCCCCAGAATGCCACACTTCCTCCACCTTCCTGATACTCATGTCCAAGGCCTCAGCCATTCTATAAACCACTTTCTCCACTCCTGTAGAGCAGACTGCCCTCCCTTGCCTTCACCACGCAGGAAGGACAGGGTCTTTCTCTGGTCCCACTGTCAGAAGCCCAGCCCTGCTCAATGTACCCTTTCCCTGAGCTACAGGTCTCTACAGATCACCAGCTCTTGTCCAACCCTCCTGCCCTTCACTGTCTGGCCTGGTCCTGAGACAAGGGCCCATCCACTGAATTCATAGCCACCAGGTAAACTTACTAGCCACCACCTTCCATACCTAGCAGTTGGTCCCCACTCACAGACTCCAAGGTCAGTCACCATGAGCCTCCCAACTGGTCTGCCTGTGTGTGTCGACCTCTAAAGTAAACCATCCATGACACCTCCTTATGTGTGCAGCTAATACCATAGCCACTGCTGCAATCGCCACCGGGTGCCTAGGAGCCTGCTTGCTAAGTCACGGTGGCTTCCTTCAGCCCTGCCTGGCACACTCCTCCCTTCAAGATAGCCTCAGATCACAATGGTCTGCCTGCTCCCAGTGCCCTGCAGGTAGGAAACCGTCCACCCCTCCCTCTGGTCTCTCTCTCAACACCCCACTCTACTATAGGCCTGTGCTGGCCAAGCTGCGGTCATGGAGGCTTGATGGAATCCATCTGCCCTCGAACCACCTTATAATGCTTGCCACATGAGCAGCAGTGAGACAACACAGGGAACGGCACTGCCAGCAGCCCCTCGTCTCTGCCAGGTGTACACACCCTTCTCTTCCCCAAGCACTGGGATTGGTCCATGGGCAGGGACATCAAGCCTCAGTGGTGGTGAGCCTCTGGCAGAGCACCTCCACCTCAGGTACAGTTGGGATTTAGCCACGTTGCCTGGCCTGCCCCCTGCACTGGAGATCTTAAGTATGATGTCCCCAGGCCCAGCCTTGTAGAAATCCACCCAGCTGACCAGGGAAGGGTTGGGGGGGGGCATACTGCTGGCAATGCTTCCCCTCCAAAGACTCCGTATACGTGTCTGATTGAGGCAATATATACAATCCATTGGATCTTCTGGGGACCCCCGTTTAGGTCCTTCTCCCTTCTCCAGCAGACCATGACCCCACCATCCATCCCACCCACCAAATCCTGCTCTTGGTTTCAACACTAGTGAAGACTCAGGACAGTAGAGAGCAGTGATAATTCACCGAAGGGCCTGGTGGGCCTGCCCACTACTACTACCCCTGAGGGAAAGAAAGGAGTCCTGAGAACCCCGAGTGCATAGACCCCTTCCCCCATCCATATAGATACCTCCCAGGCTCCTGGAGAAGCCCTAAGAGACAGATGAACAAGCCCTGCAGGCTTGATGAGAAGAAAATCGGGAGCCAAGCATTTGGGCTGGAGACAGAGGTGGGCAGATCCTCGGAGCATGCTTCTGTATCACCTGCCTCAGCACCACCTGAACACACATGCCACAGGGCTTCTAGACACTGGGATTCAGGCCTGCACAGGGACCTCCTTCGAGTGTTCCGGCAGCTGCACAGGTGGGTGCACATTGTTAGCGCCTTCCTTGAAGCCTCATGAGAAGTCATAGTGCCCACCTGCTCAACAGACCTCCACCTGCTCAATAGACCTTCAGCCCCTGGGGGAGAGAGTAGCATTGCTGAGAGAGGTGGAGCTGAACCCCAACTCTTATCTTAGGGAACCTGGTCCCTTACATGGCAGCTCCACTCTGACCTATTTTGTCATTCGCTCATCCTGGGCATGAACACCAGGAACCTCTGCCCTCACCATGCACAAGACACCCTGCACAGAGCTGCCAGGCAGCCGCAGGTCAACTGAGGCACACCAAAGGGCAAGTGGACGAGGCTTGTCCTGGAGCTGATCCTCCGTGAGCTGACTAGGGATGGTGGGGAGGGAGAATCTCATCTCGGGTGTCCTTCAAGTGGCCTGCGCATTCCAGGTGCTCCAGGTTGAGCCTGAACCTGAAGTCCCAGGCAGTCAGTGAACCACCTTGGGTCTCTGTGCACAGGATCCTCTGCGCTCCCACGGCGGCCTGAGCAGAAGAGGCATTTGTTCAAGTAAAAGTTATTGATGTTGACGGTTATCTTGCGCTCAGAGCACATGGCACCTTCTACCCTAACCTATCCTCGAAATTCTGAGATCCACTAGGCTTTGCCAGAGGTCAGGTCTACACAAGGGCGCCTGCTACCAGCCTGGGGTGGAACCCAGCCTCTCCTCTCCGGCCACTGTGGGGCTCCCAGGTATCTCAGGGTATTCTTCCTGTACTCTCACGTCCACTCCTGGAGCCTCGTGGATCCCATAGGTGGGCACTGAGGCCTGGGTGCCCTTGAGGCCCAGCACCTATCTGCCTATCTTCATTGTGCCCAGTGTCCATTTTAGGACTGGGTGCTTGTCGGCTCCTGCTACCCTTGAAGTCTCTATCATCTTATTTATATATTTTCCATCCTATCTTACTTACTCCTGTTTTACCTTGCTATTTTCCTTGGAACTCATTGGGCCTTTTCCTCAGCCTTTTCTCTTAGAGTTTAAAGTTTTATTTAATTTTGGATTGTTTTAGATATTTTTTATGTGTATTGAGTATGTGGGAGGGGCCAATCCCCCAGAGTTTGAGTCATGGGTAGTTGTGAGCTACCATGTGTATGCTTGGATATAACTATGTAGCCCTGGCTGGCCTGGAACTTGGTATGTAGACCAGGCTGGCCTCAAACTCACAGAGATCCACATGCCTGCCTCTGTCTCCTTAGTAGTAGAATTAAATGCATGTGTCACCACAGCCAGCTTGACTTAGGATTTTTGTGTCCTGTTTTAACACTCTTGCTGCATGATACTATATCCTAAAGCTTAAACCCCAATACCCGCACCCCTCCATGACAGAAAGCTCAACATCACCAGACTGAGCCACACCGTGACGTTATTGCGGTCGGTCTGACTGGTTTGACTCTATAAACTGCATGTTTTTAATTAATTCTGCTGGTGGTGCTGTTTTGAGAGGAGGCAGAGCTTTGTTCTGTAGCTCAGGCTGACCTGGAACTCACAACCCCACACCTCAGCCTCCTGAGAGCTGGCCTTGCCCCTTGATGCTTTATTGCTGTTTTAGCATCTAGGTTTCCATAGCAACATCTAGCTGCCTTCCCCGAAACGGTCCAGCCCTGTCTCAGCCAGTCTCTGTCTGGGCCCCAGTGGTCCTTGCATACCCTTGTCCTTCTAGAGTGTGGCTCCCACTCTGGAGACACTTTTCTATTCACGGGACTATGAGGACACACAGGTCCTATGACCTCTTGCTGCCATAGAAAGATGTCCCCACCCTGCCCCCTACAGGCAGAATATCTGAATGTCACCCCAACTCTGCTGCGTTTTAATGTCATGCAGAGCTTTGCAGGGATGAACTTATATCTTGTCTGTTCTCTCTCTGCCTTCGTCTTGTTTCCCTGGTCACACACATCTCCTCTTCCACACCCATTACATTCTCCAGCTGGCTCGAGAGCAAAGCGCCCACATTGCCTTATCTTCTCCGCCTGTTTGTTTTATTTTTACCACACTCCTGCAGCCCCTGCAGACCTGTGTGCCTGCAGCCTGGCTTCCAGAGGCCCTCCGTCCCCTGTAGTACGGGGCTCCTGTGGAAGGTTCCTGTGGCTATTTTGACAGAGGTCCCAGGCTAGCTGTTTAAGCAGCACACGTGGATTCTGTCATAGTCACGATGTACAGGGGCCCAGTGCTGTCACAGTGAGCTGAAGGAAAAGGGTCAGTAGAGCAGTTCTGGCCAAAGACTCCAAGGAGAACTCACTCCTTGATTTCTATAGCCTCTAGAGCAGAGGTCGTTTGACCCCCAAAGGGTCCTTTTCACAGGGGTCCCTAGGGCCATCGGAAAACACAGCTATTCACATCACAATTCTTATCAGTAGCAAAATTACAGTTACGAAGTAGCAACAAAAATAATTTCATGGCCGGGAGGTCACCACAACATGAAAAGCTGGGTTTTTTGTTCTGTTGTAATTGTTGTCTCCGAGGCTCACTAGGCCTACCCTGAAAGCTTCTGGCCTCTGTGCAATCTCATCTCAGCCTCTGAGACTCGCTGCTAAACAAGCTGACCCCTTCCTAGTTCTTTCTGGGCTCTGGCTGACCGGTTCAACTCAGCTGTTCTGCTCAAAACTCTTTGCCAAGCTGACTGACTCGATCTGGCTTCTCTCTCTCAGCCTTTCCTGTATTGCTCTGCTTGGCCTCATGCTAACCTTGGCAATCTGTTCTAATCTTATGTCTTCACCTGTCTCTGTAAGACTCTCCTGATAGAACTGCCTCCTCTCTCTCTCTCTGTACTGCCCCTTAAATAGCTTCCCTTTCCCCTCTCTTCTCCTAAGAGTTGGGCATATCCTAGTCTGTCAGCTCTTTCTCTGATTCGTCACTTTTTCTGCCACTCAATTAGACATCACTTTCAAACATGGCTGCTTCCTTCTACAAACTAACTTTACCTTCGTTGTCCGGGATTAAAGGTGTGTAAAGGTGTGTAAAGGTGTGTAAAGGTGTGTACTAAGTGTGCACTAAGGGCTGAGTCACACCACAACTAGAAACAGTTTTTTTTTTCAGTAAATAATATAATTTTGGGGTTCACGGTGTGATCAAATATTCTGTAATATCACAGTATTAGGAAGGTTGAGAACCACTGCTCTAGAAGCTTCTACGTTCTGTAGCTAGTGGCTCCTCCCTCTTCAGAGCCAAGACTCTGCTCCCTCTACTGATAAGAGTCTTGTCACCTCTCACTTACCCAAGAATCTAGGACAGTTTATCCCAAAGTCAGCTGAGGAGGGACATCTATGTCAACCCAGTTCTCACTTGAGATGGGCTATAGACATCTTCAAGGTCATCCTGCCAACCACATCTCTCTCTCTCTCTCTCTCTCTCTCTCTCTCTCTCTCTCTCTCTCT
>JANHMN010000018.1:45963372-45996798 GCA_030674055.1 Rhabdomys pumilio
AGACAGGGTTTCTCTGTGTAGCCCTGGCTGTCCTAGAACTCACTCTGTAGACCAGGCTGGCCTCGAACTCAGAAATCCGCCTGCCTCTGTCTCCCAAATGCTGGGATTAAGGCGCTCACCATCACCACAGCCCAGCAATCTACCTTGTTCTTGAGATGAAATTCCCAGAATACCTCTCTCTGCCCTTTAGCACACACAAGTGAGTAATATTTAGCGACTCACAATGTTGTACAGCCTTCATCTCTAACTAGGTCCACAACCTTCCCACCATAGCACAAGGTCGCTGAGCCCATGAGCAGACACATCTCCCAGCCCTTCTTCCAGCCTTCAGGTACCTGGAGACCTCTCTGTTTTGGAGGCTTCTGTCATGGGTGTTTTTCCTGTTGACGGATTTTTCGCCTGCAGCTCCTGGCATGACTTCTCAGTGCTGTGCCGGATCTTCATGGCGGATGTTGGGCGTGCGCTAGCCTGGTTCTTTCCCAATCTGCATGGCTCTCAGCTGTGCGGAGTGGCCATGTTTGCTCTTTCCCAGTCTGCATGGCTCTCAGCTGTGCGGGGTGACCACGTTCGTTTAACTACTTGTTAGCTGATGAATAGGTCTGTCAGGTTTGTTTGTTTTTGTTTTTGTTTGTTTTTAAACTTCCTCTTTTATTTTAGACTGTGGATGTAGGGTTCCTGCTCTGTTGCCCGGGCTGACCTCAATCTCTAACTCAAGCATGTTGTGTGTCTACGTGTGCTCGTTGACGGCTCTGAATCCAGTGTCTGCTAGAAACCTGGCACGGTCAGCTCCTGGACTTAGCTGAGCCCATCCACCTCTCTGGCTTTGTATTATCTGGCTTTGTATTGTATAAAATGCAAACTAGAAAGGCCAGGCCTGCTGGCAGGGATATGGCCTCAGCTGAGGGACGGACGGAACATGACTGTTTTCCACGAAGGCCTGTGTGTCGAAGGCGAGGTCCTCCGTTTGAGGCATGTTGAGCATCCTAGGTCACTGGGAGGGTATAACCCTGCGGTGGCAGAGATATGGGCAAACTTCCTCTGAACATATCAAAACAGTGTTCTGGCTCGTGTGCCGGGGAGACACTGTGTTCTGGTCCTAACCCGGTAATTGTAGCCACAACCTCCTTAGCAAACGTTGTAGCTATGATACAGGTAAGATGAGACTGGTCCCCAGTCAACATGATGGCACCTTTGCAAGATCAGGTGACAGGGATACACAGGTGTGACTGCCAGGAGAGAAGAGCCTGGAGCCGTGAGCTGCAACTCGACAGACAGACTCAAGAGTTAAAGAGATAAGACTGAGGCCTCTGAAGCCTTCACAGAAGCCCTGCCTCTGCTGGTGCTTAGAGTTCACACTTAATGGACTACAGACAGCACGAGAGGAAGTGCCTACAGCGTTAGCCCCTGGTTTGTGGTCATCTGTCACAAGAGTCACAGGCCACCCAGGGGCCTTGGAGTTTTCTGCCATGCACTGTGGTGGTTCCTGTGCAGCCTTTATTTTGTGTGACAGAGGCAGGGCTCCTGGAGACAGACCCACATCGGGTCAGTGATCCTGTAACCACAGGCCCTCGGGCCCACTAGAGGACAGGCCAGGTAAGTTGTGGAGATTGTCACGGAGCCCACAGCACACGGAAAGTGAGAAGACATGTTCCCGAATCCTTGAGTGTTCCCAGTGGCATTAGCACGTTTGTGTCCTGTGCTGGAGGCTGAGGCTTTCCTCAGTTACCTACCTGCTGGGTTTTGAGAGCAAGTTTTAGATTAACCAGTCCTTTTTGTTTCTTTAAGATTTATTGATTTTTATTTTATTTAATCCTGCCTCTCCCTTCCCAACGCTGGGATTACAGATATGCACCAACATTTCAGGGGTGCTGAGGTTCAGCCCCCATGCTTGTGTGGTAAACATCTCACAGACTAAGGCATTCATCCCCCTAACCCCTGGAGCCACAGTTTTTAGGCATTGGGAATGTAGGGCCTTTCTTCCTCACAGCACCCCACATAAAACCACTGTAAAGCAAATTAAATGGGCATTTGGGAGGCAAACACATTCATTATTCAATAAAGCTGTACAAACATACATCATCTCAGCTACAATAAGCAAGATTAAAGAGCTTATAACCTTTCAATTAAAAGATAATTTATGTGCATGCAGAATGGATGGCTGTGAGGAGCTGGCTGTGAGGAGAGGCTGGTCTGCTTAGTTTAGGGGGAGGGTGGGCGGCAGAGTCAATGAGAGTCTGCAAGGTGGAAACTGCAGACCCAAGCCTGGGGTAGACACAGGTGGGGACCTGTGGGACCCAGTGGGAAGCGGGAAGTGCTTTCTTTTGTTCTTTATCTGGACTGCGAGTGAGATTTAGAGAGGCCTTGAAAGAGACAGAAACCTGTATGTCTAGAGGTGTCAGCCAGCTGGTGCCTGGAGCAGCTGAAATGAACACAGATGAGGACGGAGGGCCCTTGTGTGCCAACCCTGTCCCTTGTGTAGCACCAAAGCCCTGGTGGCTTTGAGAGAGACCCTTGAGAACTCTGTCCTCAACACTCTTGGTTCTTCCTCCACATGTAGGGTCCTCCCTACCTCCTCTTCTCATCCCCTCATTATTATTTTGAAGTGGGTTCCCTGGTCACTGCCTCACCCCAAGCGGCCTTTTCAGTACTGAGTCCACGCAGCGAACTCGAAACTCGGACTCAGTCTGGATTCTGGTCTTCTTCACTTAAACTAGAAATGCACCACGAGTCCTGTGACTGAACCCTTGGGCTCCTCCCACCTTGACCTTGCATCCTTTGGGGCTAGCACAGGATACGCAATCTTTCCCTTAACCATCTAGAGAGACCAGGAACCCTGATGACTTTCAGGAGTTCTGAAACCGGTCAGTACTGTACACAGTCTCGCTTCCTGAGACGCCACCATCACAGTGGCATCCGACAGCTTGTTCTGAGCGTGTCTACAGATTTCGTTCCTTCTTAGCACTCAGTGTGCTCCGGGGACTTCAGTGGCTCTGGCGTCTATTGGGGATTCTCTGGGTGCCCCACCACCTACCTGGGTCCCACTCAACCGCTTGCTATGTGAGGGTGCCCAGCAGTTATGTCACGTGGCTCTTCTCTGCCACAGGATGGAGGTCTCAGCAAATGCCATGGAGGATGTGGCGGACAAACTCATAGTTGTACGTAAGGTCCCCAGAGGGACCAAGTCAGGTGCGACGGTCTCCATACTGTACCTTATGTTCACGTCTCATCCTCCCCTGCCTCCTCTCAAATCAAATCACCCCTCCCCCAGAGCAGCAGCAGTTTCCGTCTTCTGCTCCAGTTGGTCTTAGGGGAGTCAAACCAGACAGCACTGCCTGCTTTTGTTTTCAGCGGTTGGTGGCAGGGCTGAGAGCCCTCCATGAGGTGTCTGCCCTGCTCTTCATCCTGGGCCACCCTTTCTTGGTCCATTTAGCTGCCATCCTCCCCTACCCCCAAAGTGTCCTAGCAATGCTTCATGAGAGGCATTGTGCCTCCCGTTTCCTGTCCCCATCCCCCAGAGACAGCAAACTGGAACACAGAGGGCCACCCGGCCAGGTGCTTTGTATATTTCCTGTTCCTTGACATCTGCCCTGCCCTGTTCCATTCATGAGCTCCCCTTGCCAGACACTGTGAGACAGAACCTCAGCTTTTGATCATCGTTCGGAAATGCAGCTAAGTCCTTGAGAAATATCCTCCGTATGGTCCTGCGTGACTACCATCTCAGCGCTCACGAGCTGTAGCTAGAAAGCTCTAGAGTTCAAGGTCAGCCTGGTCCATATAGCAAGACCCTGCCTTTAAAAAAAGATTCAAAGAATCGGCACAGAGGGCTGGAGAAATGGCTCGGTGGTTAAGGGCACTTGCTACTACTTCTGCAGAGTCCCTGAGTTCAGTTCCCAGCTCCTGATACTGGGTGGTTCACAACCATTCGTAACTTTAGCTCCAATGCCCTATTCTGATTTCTGAGGGTACTGCAGTCATGAGCACAGCCTTAACTCATATATAAAACATTAAAAATGAAAACAAAACAACAACAACAACAACAAAAAACCAGCATGGGAAGAGTCTAACAAGCCAGGTTGTCTAGAGTAAAATCACTACAAAAATAGAAACCCCTTTCCCCTTTCCCACTAACAAGAATTAAACTTTTTTTTGACTCCTGTTTGCCCTTGGCACTCAAAGAAAGCTCAGTAGATACACTGTCTTCTAGCGCCTTCGGCTCCCAGAAGCTTCAGAGGAGTGAGAAAGGCCAATACTATTCCTTTAAATTCCACAACACTCATACCACCTGGGTGGCTCTAGGATGAACTGCAGGTGACAAATGGGGCTGCCAGGCTAATTACTGTGTTTCTAGACCACACTTCTCATGGGCTGGATCTGCTTGTCTGTGGAAAGCCCTGAGCAAGCATCTGGTCTCCTCGGGGAGGATGGGGGAGGCCATCACATCATGGAATAGGCCAGCGTCTCTCAGGGCTGATCCTGAGTGACTGGTGACTGGGGAGGGTGTGTGTACCTGACCATTGAGGACCTGGAGGTTCCTGAGTCCTATAGGAGAGAAACAAGGTGTCTGTAGTTTACTGTGATCTGAGAAGGTTCCAGAACCCAAGCTTTGGAACAGGTATCCACGGTCACCTGGCCTCCAGGAAAAACATAAAATTTGTTCCAAGCACAGCTCATGTGTATGTAAAAGACTTTATGTTACACGTGCACAAATGCATGCGTTTGCAAATGTCCGAGTATTGTTAGGCAGTCCCAAAGAAGGCTCACGTCACCCATGTCTTTCTCTACAATCTTTCCATTCATGGGTTCTCAGCTGCCTCCTCAGGACAGAAATCGTGCCACAAGTATAAAGGGGAGTCTGATTCAGAGCCAGAGGGACCCTTGAGGTCTGATCCATGGATCTTATTCTCCGTGGTGTTTGGTATAACCCGGGAAGCCTGCTTTGGAGACATGGATCCACAGTGGCCGAACGTCAGAAACCTTTACAAGACCCATGGGGCTGCTTCATCCCACGCCAGATCCTAAGGCCACCACTCAAAAGAGAAACTCCAGAATAACAGGACACCATAGGCCTAGAGAGTATTCACCAGCCAGCCGGCTCTGGCTCTACCAAAAAGAGCATTCCAAGCCAAGAGTGGAATTGGCCACTGACCTCGTGGGCTACAAAGAGAAGCTAAGCTAGGCAACAGCTGGGCACGGAGCCGAAGGGCAGCTGTCTCAGAGGATGGCCTGGTTCTAACCTCAGGAACTCTGCGTAGCCACAACCTGAGCTGGGCCCTACAAGACCCAAGTTCACTCGAGAAAGTGGAGCAGCACGATGCAAAATCCCCGGAAAGTCTCCTTGTCGTGATGTGATGTTGTAGGGTCCACATTTGACAAAGGGTTCTGCCCTGGTGTCCCGGGAACTGTGCTATGCACGGTGAGCAGCTCTTGCAGACCCCAGGATCTGCAGACAGCGGCTTTCTGGGTGGCTGTCCAGCTGAGTGGGCACCCCCTCTTCAGGCATCTACAGACTGATGGCCAGTGTCTCTGCCCATACTTGGGGATGAGCAGAATTCTGTCACTTGCCCGTGCACAGTGACATTACTGATTATGCGTTTAGCCAGACATGAGTGGGACACACACGAAGGAGTTAAAACTCAGGATCCTGGGAACGTAGCCTTTTGCAGCGTCGTGGGTAAGGATGCGTCAACTGCTTCCTGGTGCAGACGACAAGGAACAAGAACTAGATTCACTAAGCCAGCCCCTAGCTCCTAAATCCACTAAAGCTCAATACACCATGCCAGTCGCATTGGCATCCTGACTCTGGTGGACTTTGCGGGTAACTTCTAAGCAGAGACATGTGCACTGCACAGCATGTTACAAGGTCCTTTAGGGTCAGGAGGGAAAAGTTTGGAGCAGTGACAGCCATCCTCCAGCTCTGCACTGGGTGACCCCTAGGTCACCCCAGTCTTGATAGCACACCGTTCTTTCAGTGATTGTTCACTGGGCCTGGGGGTATAGCTCGGTTTAGCTTCCGCTACTGTTCGTGTGCTGCTTGAATTCTTTCTTGAGGTGGTATAAGAACCGAGGACCCAACTCTCACTGTGACACTAGGAGAGAGAGAAGTATTCAGGGAGGGCCAAATGCAGAGCTCAAGTGCCACTGGGAGGCACAGGGTAAGGATGATATACAGAGCTGAGTCAGCAGACATCGGTCATACCTGTGGGTGCCATCACTTGGCTGTCAGCATCGTGGACTAGCTTAACTAAAGCACAGGCCGGTGTGAGCCTGTCATGTGACATAAGGCGATGGCTGCTATATACCCCCAACAGACGTGACACATGCTGGTGACAATGCCGTGCTTCAAGGGAAGAGTCAACTAGGAAAGACGAGATAGGACAGGAACATTTTTGGCATGTCTGACATCAGGAGACCCATGAACAAGGATGGTGGATTATTCAGAGCACAGCCATAGGGCAAGGTCAAGGGTGAGGTCACCCATCTGAGCTGTGCCTGCATGTGCAGCTCACACTGGCAGTCGGGACAGCGTGTGGGAGACCATGGCTGCGCCTATCCTGCTGTACCTCCATGTTTGTCCCCCACATTTGTCTCAGGAAAAACCTGATCAAAGGGTGGCAGATCCAGCTGGCCTAGGTAGAGGATGGAGCAAGCGCTGGCCCAGCACAGCCAGCCTGCTGAGTTAGTTTCTAGAGCATGTGCCTCTCAGGCTGGAGAGAATGGGGAGGCCAGAGATAGGACTCAGTTGCCCTGGGCACATCCCCACCTTTGTGTGAGCTTTCTTCCTGAGGCTCTAAACACCCTGCCCCACCAGCCCAGACTCAGCCAGCAGAGCCCCTAAAATGCCACATCTATTTAGGAGCACCCCAGGTCCCCAGAGCAGGAATGAGTCACTAGGACCACGTCAGCCAGGAGGCCAGAAACTGCTTAAGTAGGCTGAGTCACCCAGGCCAACCACATCTATCCACAAGCATCCCCCCAATTCCTGCCTTCCAGAGGTCTCCAGTCACAGAGTGAACAGTCCTGCTTGTTGAGACTTTGCTACTGAGTCCCCTCAGCCTTGGGGTCCCAGGACCAAGAGAGCATCACTGACCACATTTACGGGGTAGGACGCAAAGGCCTGCTGTCCTCAGGCTTAGCCAGTGGTCCTGTGGGCAGTGATGGGGCTGTCCCCCAGCACAGACATTTCCTGCCTCCCGTAGAGACATAGCATGAAGGGCAGCCCCTGGCAAAGTGGGTTCAGAGAGCCAGGCTTGTGCATTTGGGGTTGAGGAGGTAGAAGTGGCTTCTTGGTGGCTGTTGGAGACAGATAATCTCCTTCAGGAACATCTGCGGTGGGTGAGCTTGCTTGGTGGAGTCTCTTGCAGGGCTGCCCACTGTTAGGGAAGACTGGAAGGAGAGCCGGGGCTGGGAATGAACATCACGGAGCAGCCCTGGGTGCCGGTGTGACTGGTCAACAATCATTCTATGTAATCCCCACTGTCCAGTGACCGTGTTTGAGACCTGTGTGCATGGACTCGCCAAGGGGCAGATGCAATCAAAGCCTAGAAGAACGTTCCTTCGGTAACATCCATGAAAGATGCTTCAAGTGCTGAGTGAAAACAGGTAAAGGGGGTTGATCCCACAGGCGATGAAGGCTGGGCCTCCAGCCTCCTCTGTTCTCACCAGCCTCACTTCAGAGTAAAGACCTACACACACAGGACCCAGCTGAGAACGATCCAGTGTCCTTGGTAAAGGAATTTCTGGAGATCCAGAAGCAAAGAGCTGCCTGCTTCTCTCCTGATGGTCTGCAGTGCTCAGAGCAATGCCAGCCAGGCCATCGAGTAAGCCAACCCAGGGAGTGGAGTCAGGGGCCAGGCAAGAGTCCTCAGAGCACACTGAAGTGAGGCTTTTGCTGGCCATGCAGGGAACCAGCTGCTGTGGGACCTGAGACCTCACTGGAGCCCGGCTGCATCTTCTCAGTTCCTAGCGAGGTCTCCTGGGCCGCACTGTAGTTACTGGTGGGGACACACGCTGCAAGTCTCTGTGGCCCAGCTGCCCTGCACCAGCACAGTTTCAGGAAGGCCGCCCGGAACTTCTGCGACATAAGGCTGTAGATGACAGGGTTCACAGCGCTGTTGGTGTAGACACAGGTGCGGCAGAACAGCAGGACCCAGGGGTCCAGGAAAGGCTGGGCCAGGAAGGAGTTGAGCAGCACCAGTGTGCGGTAGGGGGTCCACAGCACTGCAAAAAGCAACACGACCACAGCCAGCATTCTGGTGGCCTAAGGAGAGGACAGGTGGGGCGTGGCTAAGGTTGGGGTGTGGCTGTGAGACACCCACCAGGCATGGGGAAAGCTCACAACAGGGTTGCTGAATTCGTCAGATGCCAAAACCAGAGAGTTGGAGATCTCTCAGGACTGGGCCTCAGACAGCATCAGGATGGTCACCACCCACTTCTGTTACAAAGTCCCTGGCCCCAAATAGGGTCCCCACTGTGACGTTTCCCATTTCAAAGTCCCTTCTCTGCTCAGCCTGACACCTCACCTCAACCTTGGCTGTTCCTCTTCCTGGACCACTTCCAAGCTCCCAGCTTGGGTTTCTCCCTTGTCAAGCTCAGAGCTCTATCCATTTGTCACCTGTCAGCAAAGCCCCTGAACTGTCCCCTAACTGCTGTTCTCCGGTGTCACACGCTCCCATGTTTCCTTCCTTCCTGGCTTTGGACAGGCTTGTGTCTACTTGGTTCTACAAGGAGGGCATCTGACGGCCTTTCCATGGTCTCCCTCCCTGTGTTCCAGCACCCAGCTGGCACATACAAGGGCTTGTCAGGCAATGGATGGATGGATGGATGGATGGATGGACAGACAGACAGATGGGTGGGTGGGTAGATTAATGGGTGAGTGGATGGATGGATGAATGTGTGTGTGTGGGTGAGTGGGTGGATGAATGGGTGGGTGGGTGGATGGATGGATAAATGAGTGGATAGACAGATGGATGGACAGACAGACAGGTGGGTTGATGGATGGATGAGTGGGTGGGTGGGTGGGTGGATGGATGGATGAATGGTGGATGGGCAGATGGATGGATGGAAAGAAAAGTAGAATGGATGGATGGGTGGATAGATGGATGGACAGATGGGTGGATAGATGGATGGACAGATGGGTGGGTAGATGGATAGCTGGTTGGATGGGTGGGCAGATGGGTAGATGCAAGTAGGTAGGTGGGTGGATTGAATGGGTGGATGGGTGGGTGGGTGGGTGGATGGATGGTAGGTAGGTGGATGGATGGATGGACAGACAGACAGATGGTCGGACAAATGAGGACCAAGTGACTCTCTCACTTATCTGCTTTCTGAGTTACACTCTGTGAATTTTATGTTCTTTCGCAAATCTGTGCCTCTCCCCGTGGGTCTCCCCACATGCAACCCCACCTGTACCCAGGAGGACCCCTAACCTGCTTCCTGGAGGACATGGAGCTCTTGGACCTAGAGCAGTTGCCTGGTGCGCCCTCGCTCTGCCCGTGGGGCTGCCTCTCCTTCTGCCAGGCCTCCTGGGACAAGGGGCTCTGAAATAAGATCCTCCCGATGAACCCATAGAGCACGAGGGTCCCCAGCAAGGGTGCCATGAAGAAGACAGTGAAGTCCAGCAGGTAGATGGGCAGGTAGAGGCCTCGGGACACCTTGTAGCCACATTCTAGGCGCTGGTTGTCACGGACATTGAGGTCCACCAGGAAGAACCAGAGTAGGCAGTAGAGTGACGTGACCCCCCAAATGCCTGTGATGATCCGTCTGGCCCGGGTCACAGTGCACACGGTCTGTGCTCTCATTGGGTGGCAAATGGCGATGTACCTGTGGGACAGAAGCAAGGCGTGTTGGCTCCTAAGGACTGCTTGTTGTATGTCTGGGACTACTGTCCCAAGCTGAGGCTTGTCTAGGTAGTAGTAGCTGAGCTATACTTTGGAAGGGCAGAAGTAGAGGGCTGCAGAGGTTTAGGGCAGGGACACGTCAAGGACAGGCAGAGCAAAGCCAGTCTCTGAAAAGGAATAGAGCAATCTGCAAATGTTCCATCCGGTGATCTCCATGCCTTCTAAAGGCACCTTTGTGATCTAAAGAGACCACGTGTGGTCCAAGTGCTTTGTGCTACCCTCCACCAGGCAGGGGTCAGACTGTATATCTCCCACAGGCAGATCCCTTTATTGCTCACCCTTGGGGTCCCGGGGACAATCACGTGGTTCAGATGAGACATCCTTACCTACGACTTGTCCCCAGACAAGCATATATATGGATCAGAGAAGGAGACGATTCATTGCTTTGGGTTTGGCAGGTCTGGGCTCTATTCAGATTCTGGGCAGCCCTAACTAGCTTTTGAGTTCAAAGCCTCAGCTCCTGCCAATGGTACAGTTGAATTTGACCCAAAATTCAGGCTTCGCATCAGCAGGTTCAGCCACTGGACCATTTGTCTCTGGGGTGTTACAGTCAGAGCAAAGCAAGACATGGCGGTACATTTGGAATTCCAGGACTCAGGAGATACGGCTACGAGTTTGAGCCAGCCTTGGCTACAAAGAGAATTCAAGGACAGTTTGCTATTCAAGTATGCCTTCAAAATGAAACCCTCTCTCATGAAATGAACAAGCAAGCAAGCAAATAAGAAAATCAAGCTGAGGCTGTGAGTGGTGGCGCACGCCTTTAAGCCCAGCACTTGGGAGGCAGAGGCAGGTTGAGCTCTGTGATTGCTAAGCCAGCCTGGTCTCCAAAGAAAGTCCAGGACAACCAAGGCTATTACACAGATAAACCCTGTCTTATAAAACCAAAAAAGAAAAACCCAAAACTAAGCTGGAGGAGACTTAAGAGACACTCCACAGCCAAGCACAGCAGTGAAGACCTATTATTTCAGCTTCTTTTGACGCTGAGGCAGGAGGATCACGAACTTATAATCAGTCTTACCAATTCCCTGTCTCTTTTAACTTTTTAAAAAAAGATTAGAGACGTGGCTTGCCTAGTCCATGGGAGACTCAGAGTTCAGTCCCTCATAGTGGAGGTGGTGGGAAGGACCGTCCAGCTGCCTGTGTTTCAGATGGGAAATCTAGACTCAGAGGAAGGCCAGGACTTTTCCTGATGCCCTACATAAAACTAGAAGCAGATTAAATGTCCACATCTGTGCTGGTTCTCCTAGGACCTCCTGGCTCAGCTCCCCTTCTGTTCAGAGGGACCTTAATTTACCAGGAATTCCAGCTTTAATTCAGGCTCCCAGGATTCTCGTTAAGAAAGACAAAGGGAAGGAAGAGAGCATGGGTAACCCATGTCTACTTACCTCTCCACAGTGAAGGCCAGGATGGAGCAGGAGGAGACATTGATGCCTAGGTACTGGAAGTAGGTGATGCCCAAGCAGCCAGCATGTCCATAGATCCAGTGCCCCACCAGGCTCTCAGAGACA
Source organism: Rhabdomys pumilio (assembly GCA_030674055.1). Classification (NCBI taxonomy): domain Eukaryota; kingdom Metazoa; phylum Chordata; class Mammalia; order Rodentia; family Muridae; genus Rhabdomys; species Rhabdomys pumilio. Next base: position 45,974,777 of record JANHMN010000018.1, read on the forward strand.
TTGGGTAGCCCCGCAGCCAGCAGCACAATGAGATCAGCTAGAGCCAGACTGACCAGGTAGCAGTTGGTGGATGTGTGCATGTCACGCGAGGTTAGCACCACCAGAACCACCATGGCATTGCCCACGATGCCCGTGGTGCACACCAGGAGCACCAGGAAGACTGAGACCACCTTGTACTCTGACAGGTCCAGTGTGGTGTCACCGTGAATGAGTGAGACATTGTTGGGGCTGTCCATCTTGCTGGTGGTTTTTTTCTGTGATGCCCTGCAGGCTTTGACCTTGGTAAATGACCTGTGCCTGTTCTTACAATAGAGTGGGGGGGTTTGTTGTTGTTTTAAGATTTATTTATTTATTTATTGTATGTGAGTACACTGTCTTCAGACACACCAGAAGAGGGCATCGGATCCCATTACAGATAGCTGTGAGCCACCGTGTGGTTGACTGGGAATTGAACTCAGGACCTCTGGAAGAGCAGTCAGTGCTCACAATCACTGAGCCATCTCTCCAGCCGGCCTGTTTTTTGTTATTTCATTATTTATTTATTTATTTATTATGTGTATGGGCATTTTGCCTGAATGTATGACTGTGTATCATGTGTGTCCTAGTGCCTATGGAGGCCAGAAGATGGCATCAGATCCCCTGGATTGGAGTTACAGACTCCAATCTGTAAGTAAGTTGTTATATAGATGCTTGGAAATTGAACCCAGGTCCTCTGGAAGAGCAGCTGGAGACACCACTAGGGCAGTCTATAGGGAGTGGGGCATGCTGGGACAGGGCTCAGATAGGGCGTGGGGCATGCTGGGACAGGGCTCAGATAGGGCGTGGGGCATGCTGGGACAGGACTCAGATAGGGCGTGGGGCATGCTGGGACAGGGCTCAGATAGGGCGTGGGGCATGCTGGGACAGGGCTCAGATAGGAAGGCCAAGAAAGGAATCAGTGTAGGGATCAGGTGGATGCATATTTGGGAAGCTGTAGTTTAAAGCACTGAGAAGAGCCCTCCACCGAGGTGCAGAATGGCAGGCATCGAGGACGGGGCTCTAGAGTCAGGGCTGGAGGTGGAAACACAGCAGCCGTCAGCGCAGGAAAATGGATGGTCCTGAGGACACCAGCTGCTGCAGCAGTCCTATAATACTACAAAACTCATGACGTGGTCCCAGCCCAGGCTGAGTGTGAGGGCTCAGCTCCCAGCCTGAAGCGTGGAGCAGCAGTGCCAGGCCCCGAGCCTCTGTTCACCTGCAGGAATGCAAGTGTCTGAAGCTCAAGACAGAGAGACTCATGAGCCACGAGGAGTTGGATGTGTATTCTGCGAACTATGGAGTCCCAGCTTCCTGGGGATGGCTACAGAGGAGTTGTTGGGGATCCAGATGGGGCAGGCACCAACCTGGGAGCAAAATGGGGGTTCAGCTTAGAGTGCACATACACATACCTGCTACAACTGACCACGCAGGGCAAACATACCACACTGCATACAAAGAGAACACAAGATAAAACACACTTCATAGACACAAACATACACATCCCAATATACAACACACCAACATACACACATGCTACTCTATGCAACACACTCAGCAGACACACACACACACACACACGCACACACACACACACACACACACACAGCACACACTATACTCAGTCCTCCACACCCACGCACCTCCATGCTTGTACCCGGTCAGTGTGATTGCCTGAAGACACTGCAGAGCCCAGCACCACATAAACCCTAAGGTGACCTGGAGCAGGCAGGGCAGCCAAGTACAACACGCAGGGCCAGGTGCTTATCCACGTCTGCTCAGCCTGAGGCCCAGTGCCATAGAGAACTACTGCAGCCCTTAGGACAGGGACCAGAGCACCAGAACAAGGCAGGCCTCGTGGAGAAACTGTACCTCCACAGATGCTGCCCTCACACAGCACACAGCCGTACCCTTGCAGCACAGAGCACATGTCTGTAGCCACCCAGCACACATGTGTACACACTGCGCCTGTGCACATGGAAGATGCCTACACACACTTGAGCATACATCCGGGTGCACACATACACACGCAGAAATACAAACCAAAAATCATACCTAACACACAGTGACTGCCCACACAGGCATTACAAACCTTTTACATGTGAGTAACGTGTGTTCTGTGTGCATACATGACATTTATGCCCTGATGTGAATGCCCTGTGTATTGTGCTCACAGTATAAGGTACACACACACACACCACAGGCTGGCTTTCCACAGCCTGGACATATACACTGTCCACTCTGATATTCCCACACAGACACATACACGACATGCCTGCCCCTACAGATGTATCCACACAGCTGGGACATTCCTGAAAAACAGCCCCTTCTGGCTGATGGAGCAGAGGACCCATGCTCCAGCACTCTGCAGCATCTAGCAGCTGCTCCAACCCCAGCAGCCCTCTTTCTCTCTAGTCAGCAGGAGGCTGGAAACCAGGGCTGAATCCAGAGACCTCACAGCGCTCTTCCAGATGTGGGAGCCAGAGCTGCAGAGGTCCATCCCTGGCCATTCCTGACGTCTTATCTCCAGGGACTCTCATTGCTACTACACCTATTTAGCCCTGATGTGAATGCCCTGTGTACTCTACCCACAGTATAGGGTGGGCACACACACACACCTCAGTGGGGACCATTGCATACAATGTCCCAGCAAGAACTGCCCCCAACAGCCCCTAGACCCCCAAGAGAAACTTCTAAGGTCAGAGCACTTACCTAGTGAAGACTCAATGCATTTTCCTTTTTCTAGGTTGGGCCAAGAGGGGGTTGGAGGGAGAGGGATAAGAGAAAGAAAGGGAAGGAGGGTGAAAGGGAGGAAGCAGAGAATGAGTAGAAGGAAGGTGAAGGAGGGAGGGAGGGAGGGAGGGAGAGAGGAAGGGAGAGAGAGAGAGAGAGAGAGAGAGAGAGAGAGAGAGAGAGAGAGAGAACAATGCCCGAGCCTCAATCATTCCGTGGAAGGCGGCTTTATGTTCTGCCGACTGCAGTATTACACAGATGCGCGTGTGCACCTCACACAGACACGCACAGCCTCACCAACTTCTCCGGCGGCATCTCAGCTCCACTCGCACCCTCCCTCTACAGAGCCGGGAGTCCCAGCACCAACCTGTACCAATATCAGCAGCTAGACCCCGGAGGAGGAGGCAGGGATGCCTGCCCGGCTCCTCTCCAGCTTGGGTGGGAGAGTGCTCCCAGTTTATCTGGCTGTCAAGGAATCCTGCTAGGGAGCAGAGCAGCCCTCTGCCTGACAGACAAGTAGAGGACAAAGGGCCCAGAGAGGAACCTGGGGAGTGGGGCCAAATCCCCAGTGGTCAGATAAGACTACAGCTCCAAGCTGAGCCCCATGATTGAGCCAGCTCCAGTGTCCATGAGGGACCAGACTGGGAAGGGGCTACACTGGGGGGAGGGGCAAGGAGGACTCCATCTATGTGACTTTGAGGAAGCCATTATCCTGACTGGATGAAGACTTTGCATTCAGCCTTTTGCGGGTGGAGGAGCAGGTGCCCACACTGTAGTAAATAACCCAGACACCTGAACCATGCTCTGAAGAGAGGGCCAACAAACTTACTGGCCCTTTGGAGTAAACTTTGATGGACTTGTGCCTCAGTTTGTCCTTGGGACCCTCGGAGACGATGTTTCCCTCTCCTCCTGGGAAGGAATTTTAGCAGCACATGTGTGTGCTTTGGAAGGGCAATGATGTCACCCATAATATGGAGAAATGACACAAATTAATAAAGTTGCATGGGGGAGAGGACAGGTTGTTTATCTGTATGGGGTTTGTGGGAAAGCAACAAGGGAATGGAGATTAATGAGAGATTTAACTCGGTGAAACCACCTAAGTGATCAGCATGTCTATGGAGGAAATCCCAGAACGGCAGCCTTCTGGGTGGTATGGAATGGCATACCTGCTTGGTGGGTGGAATTTGCCTAGGAAGTGGAGATGCTTTGAGAACAGATATTACACACCCTGGAGGGATGCAACAGGGATGAAGGTATCAGCAAACAGCTGCAGAGGCAGCCTGGAGGGAGACAGGGATAAGAGGCTGGCCCTTCTGTACTGGCCTAAGACTTAGCAGGAAAACCAGATGAGAGAGAATTAAATAGAGATGTTGGCCGGTTGCTTTTTATGGCTAGGGGGCCTTAAAGGGAAGAACGTCCATATTCAACCAGTAATACAGAGACCCCGAAACCAGAACCAATGGGGAAGGAACCTAAAAGTGACAAAAGACACTCCTGGGGTCCAGCCTGTAACATAAAGGGAAAACTGATGCCTTAGTGTGCAGACAGAGGCCTTAACAACGGTCAGTGTGGAAGACTAAGTGATCAGAACACTGAGTGACAGCTGGTGCAACTAGGGAACACTTACAATGAGCGATGCAGGAATCCTTTGCCACCTGACTTGGGAGGCTTTGGACACGGGGATCAGATGGCATCGGCCCGAGTGTAGCCAAAGCGGAGAAACTAGGCAAGGTGACTGCCCATCCCTCCTTGAGACAAAGGCTTCACAGCACAGAGCGGTGCACGAAGCAGCGTGAGGGGTCAGTCCCTGGTGGGATGGCACTGAGGAGCTGCTAGGGATACCTGGTTATCTATCTGTAGCCGAGGTCTCCCTGAATATCAGGGACTGGAAAACAGAAGGGCAGGCCCTAAGAGAATTGGGGATGTGGGAAGTGGTATAGGTGTCCAGTTCACAAGCCCATTGAGACTTTAATTATGGGAGACCTAAGAGATGGACTCAGCGAGGACTATGAGACCAGTGTGGACCATTGTGGCCATGCTGAGTGGGGACTTAGTCATAGGGTTTTACTGCTGTGAACAGACACCATGACCAAGGCAACTCTTATAAGGACAACATTTAATTGGGGCCGGCTTACAGGTTCAGAGGTTCAGTCCATTATCATCAAGGTGGGAGCATGGCAGTGTTCAGGCAGGCATGGTGCAGGAGGAGCTGAGAGTTCAATACCTTGTTCCTAAGGCATGCAGGAGAAAACTGGCTTCCTCAGGCAGCTAAGAGGAAGCTCTTGAAGCCCACCTCCACAGTGACACACTTCCTCAAACAAAGCCACACTTACTCCAACAAGGCCACATCGCCAAATAGTGTCACTCCCTGGGCCAAGCATATTCAAACCACCACAGACCCGTATTCATGAACCAGGAGAGGCTTTGGCCCACCTGACTGACTTGGACCTCAGCATACAGCCTGGTTCTCAAGGCGCTAAAGCAGACAGGAGCAAGTGAGAGAGGAAGGAGCCAGGAGTCTTCCAAGCCACTCCTCTGTATAAATGGCCAAGGTTGAGCTCACACGTGAGGGCCACACAGGGTGACAGGAGGCACCATGTTGAATTGATAACTTATTGATCGCTCATCAAGAAACATGCAGATGACACGTGCCCCCCCATTGGATACTGGAGCAGGATGCAGATTGATTCAGTTACCCCCAAAAGCACCAGAGTCACTGGATGGTGATGGATGGGTGTGGAGAAGAAAACCGTAGCGATGGAGGAGGATAAACTCACTTTTGAAGATGGGTAATCATCCCCCACAGGGAAACATAATGTGTGCACTTCTCCCCTACGAAGGAACATTCTAGGGGAAGATGTCCTACTAGATACACTCTACAGACTACTGCCTGGATTTCTGACTTTGAAATGGTAAACGCAGAGCAGGGTGAGGCAGGAGCTGTAAAGTTACCCATTGCCCGAATGGTGGTGACTACTAAACAGGAAAGGCTTCCTAAGGGTCAGGATGAAACTAAAGAAACTAGCCAAGACCTGGAGAGGGCAGAGGTGAGCTGCCCAGCCCGGAGCCCTTTCAACAGCCAGTGTGGTCAATAAAAAAGCTCGCTATGGCTCCACAAGAGAGGTGGTGATTGACAGGGTTAACTAAGGTAGTGCCTCCCATTTAGGCAGCTGCATCTGGCATTGTTCTGCTAAATGAGCAGCTGGTGGGGGTAGTGGGGTCTCTCCACAGCAGTGGACCTTGATGGTATATGTTTAGTATCTCTATAGCTACTGAACCCCAAGGCCAGAGGTTCCCCAAAATGATGAAGTCTATTACCACTAGTGATAAAACCCTACTGCTGAAGACACCTCAGGCTGTGAGCACAGGACAGGGAGAAATCAAGCTAGGACCGAATGGACCTAACCTATGAAGCCTGGTACATTATGGCACCCACGGGGCCTCTGTGGTGGTTTGACTAGGTATGGCCCCACAGACTCCTGTGTTTTGATGCTTGGCCCATAGGGAGTGGCACTATCAGGTGTGGCCTAGTTGGAGAAGTGTGTCACTGTAGGAGTAGGCTCTGAAGTCTGAGATGCTCTAGCTACCTCATAGTCTTCTACTGCTTATGGATCAAGATGTAGAACTCTCAGCTCCTTCTCTAGCACCAAGTCTGCCTGCATGCCACCTCGCTTCTTGACATGCTGATTGTCTTAGGATTTTTACTGCTGTGAACAGACACCATGACCAAGGCTTGTAGGGGAAACATTTAATTGGGGCTGGCTTACGGGTCCAGAGGTTCAGTCTATTATCATCAAGGTGGAAGCTTGGCAGCATCCAGGCAGGCATGGTGCAGGAGGAGCTGAGAGTTCTACATCTTCATCTGAAGGCAAACAGAAGACTGACTTCCAGGCAGCCAGGACGAGAGTCTTAAAGCCCACACCCTCAGTGACATACTGACATTAAGACCACACCTACTCCAACAAGGCCACACCTTCTAATAGTGCCACTCCCTGGGGCAAGCATATACAAACCATTACATTCCACTCCCTGGCCCCCAAAGACTATTCAAACATATGAGTCTATGGGGACCATAACTAAACATAGCATAATAATTAAATACACTTAATCCAACTTCCAAAGTCCCCATAGTCTGCAGCAGTCTCAACAATATTAAAAGTCCAAAGTTCAAAATCTCTTCTGAGATTCATCCAATCATTTAACTATAATCCCCAGAGCAAGACAGGAAACCAGATGGGCAAACTCCAAACTGCATCTCCATGTCTGGTGTCAAAGCAGTCTTCAGATCTCCAACTCCTTTTTCATCTTTGTTGACTGCAACAAACTTCTTTCTCCTGGGCTGGTTCCACTTCCTGTTAGCAGCTTTCCTCAACAGCTATCCCACGGCTCTGGCATCTTGAACGTCTTGGGGTTTCCAAGGCATCTTCAGTGTTACAGCTTCTTGTTTCAATGTCTGGGATCCTCACACGATATTCTGGGCTCCTCCAAAGGAGTGACGTCACTTCTCCAGCTCTGCCCTCTGTAGCACTCTAAGCTCAGGGTGATCCACTCCACTGTCGCTGCTGTTTTTGGTGACCATCCCATGGTACTGGCATCTCCAATACCTTGGGGTCTTCTGCTGCAACTAGGCTTCACCAATAGCCTCTCATAGGCTCTCTTCATGGTGCCAAGCCTCAACTTCATTGCATGACCCCTCAGTCCTGGGCTGTCAGCTGCAACTGAGGCTGCACCTTCACCAATGGCCTTCCCTGGCCTCTCACAGTGCCAAGCTTCAGCTGCTCTCCATGACCCCTTCATGCCTTCAAAACCAGTACCACCTGGGTGGCTCTTACACAAAACCAAGTCCAGCTGCTGCACAAAACACAACCTTGGCTGTCTCTGGAACACAGCTTCTTTGTGCTTTCAGGAAACACTTCCCAGACTTCACCTCAGTGATGCTGGTCTCTTCGTAATCACTGTGAATTTCTTAGCTCCTGCTAACCAGCACTAGTCGTCCCAGTAGTCTTCTCCTTCTCTTGACTATAAGGCCAAAGACTCATGGCTGAAGCTGCTGAGTTCTGCTGCTTGCTGGGGCTGGAACATGGCCCCACCTCCAAATAGTGCCACTCCCTGGGCCAAGCATATACAAACCATCACACTGATAATGAACTTAACCTCAAACTGTAAGCCAGCCCCAATTAAATGTTTTCCTTTATAAGAATTGCTACAGTCTTGGTGTCTCTTCACAATAGAAACTCCCACTAAGGCTCCAAGCAGGAGTGGATCCCTGTGGCAACACAAACGAACAGCAAGTGTCAATTGTTCTGTTGGGGACGTCTGATGCTCTAGTTGAGGTACCTGCTGGGCATCTGTGTCTCATCCACGGGCTACATTTGTGGTACACGGCTATCCTCATACCCATATGAGTTTAGTTGTGCCCACTTGCAAAAGCCATGCAAGCTAGGCTTGTTGACTGCTTACATTACCGCATGGGGGGCCTGGGAGGGCCAGGGACCCTGGACCAGCCACTGCATTCTGCCTGCTGCATACAATTTTGCCGATTGTACATGGCCTCAGGGAGGAGCTAGAGTATGTCAGCACGAAGATTGAGCATGCTCCATCTGTGCACCTAGGGAGAAGCTGTCATCCGTGCGAGATCTGTGTGGCCTTTTGAAGAGAGAAAGCACTGACAGGCCAGGAAATAACTGTCACCTGTGCTTTCTACGGGAGCCCAGTAAATCCACTGGTTCCACAGAATGAACTTTAGTGTAATTTTAACTCAGTTTGTTGTTGAGAGCTGAGGAGGCGGCTGTAGGGTTGTTTACATCTCCCTCTGAAAAGAAATGTTAATGATGCATGTCCGGTAAACGAATCTGTGGGGTTCACATCCTTCCATAAGCGCACCCAGAGTGCAGGGGAAATGGTACTGTGACTTTAAGCCCGGCAAGCTTTCTGTCTGGGGCCTAGCTGGGCTGTGTGGGAAGTCCAGCTACTCTGCTACAGAGGCCATGGAGACCGGCTAAGCCATGCACATCCTGGTCTTATCACATGGAGAAGAGCCGCCTGCCGTCCATCAGCCTACAGTAAAGTGAAAGGCAAGGATCTATCTGGTCTGGGGACCCTGGCTACACACAGCAGAAAACCAGCCCCACAGCTGACTGCAGAGTCTTCAACAGATTCTCCACCCACAAGTCACCCCAACCTCTGTTAATATGGTAACCACCCAAATGTAAATTTCTAAGCAAGCCAGTGTAGCATGTGTCTCCATGCCAACTTTATTTCCCTGTGTGCACCTGTCTTACGTAGCTTTCACTGGTGAGTACATGCTCACAATTTGCCTTCTGCATCTGACCTGGAGCAACCGTGCCTCTAAGGAGGGGTCAGCACAGCATGCTTCCAAACGCACAGGGAAGATGGTCACAGGTCTCAGCCAGACAACAGACAGTGGCCCAGCTATAATGCTCGTTGCTGTGGGAGAGATATTAACCCTCTGTCTTGGCCCCATGGAAGAGGTTGAGAGGGGGGCATCTTAAACTTTCTGCTCATGATCTCTTTGAAAGCCCAAGACAATTTTACATGACCTAGGTTTTTAAGGATAGAAAATATGCATATAAACTTATACAGATAATCTCAAGTTTATTGGGAGTGAGGGGGTGTGGCTAAGTTTGGTAGAGTGCTTGTCTAGTGCACACTTGAGGGCTTGAGTTCCGTCTTCAGCACCACTTACACAAGGCATGGTGGCACATACCTGCAGCCCCAGACCCTTGGGAAGGTGAAGGCAGGAAGATGAGAAGTTTAAGGTCATCTTCGGCAGCACGGTGAGTTCAAGGCCAGCTTGTGCCGTTACATGCAACCCTGCATAAATAAACTTCTGAATGGAGGCAGGAGCTGACCCCACAGAGGCCCTTTGCCACAGTCACTGACTCACCCAAACCGGTAGCTCAGGCCCTTCAATGCAAGCAAGAGAAAAAAGCCAGCAGAGGCCAAGTGGTCTGGGGATTCTGTCCAACCTCCCTGGGTGAGAACCTTGGCTGAGAGATGGTTAGTAAGGTAGACGGGACCACAGCTGGGCACAGAGGACAGCCAAGGCCTAAAGCAGACAGGACCAATAAGCCCCTCCATGCCAGAGAGCAAATTCCCTGCTGATCCAGCCTGGCTCTTTCTCCTTGCCTCAGAAGTCAAGGTTCCTCACATTCTGAGTGAGTCTGAATTTGCTTTACAAGCCAGAGTTCACAGCTGGCCAGCCAGAACAGGGTCAGCCCCAGAGCAGAGCTAGGCTGCTCTGGCACGCCCCCTGGTGACCACATGAAGAATCGGTAAGGCGGTCTATTCTAAAATGCTACCTTTGGACAAAATCATTTGTCAGCTATTCTTGACATTACAGACAGGAAAGGCTGGGCAAACATGTATGGATATGTCCATGCATGCCTTGAGAATGTGGAGCATTCTTAACATTTTAAGCCTGGGAGCCCTGACCCTGGAGGGAGAGGAGCAGGATCAGAACCACATGAAATAAACCTCTTTTCTCTGCACTTCGCCACCACTTGTCTGCTGAACTGGCCTACTGAGGCTGGTTGACTGAGCCTCGGCTGTTAGGGCTGTAAGGCCCAGGCTTCTGACTCCATGCCTCGTGTCCTGGGAGGAGCGCCCGCCACACACGGCAACAGGCTGGGCAGTCTTAGCCAGGTGGAATTGTTTGGTGTACGCTTTGCAAAAGTCAAATGTACATTTTATATGACTTTTGTCACATGTACACTGTCTTCATCATAGCCCCCAATTTAGAAAGCCAGCTCCTCTCCTGCACCTCTCTCTGCCCACTCATCTTCCTTCCTCCTCCGCGCTGTCAAGAGGCACCTATTTCCCATTCTTTTGTCTGCAGGCATTTTTTCTAGCATTTATTTGGATATTTTTCCTCTGTTGTTTCCAAGCTATTCCCTCCTGCCTGTCCTTGAACTTCTCGTCTTCCTGTTTCCTCCCAAGTACTTGGGTTATAGGTGGGCACCATCACTGCTGTTCACACTGGCGTACCCCAGACACTTGCCTCTCTACACATCATTTACATCCCTGCTGGTCGTCTGTCCTTGTGTTTCACTTGCTCCACACCTCCAAAAAGATCCATGTTTTCTGTTGTTTTGAAACAGGGCTTCTCTGTGCAGCTACTTGCTCTGTAGACTAGGTTGGTCTTGAACTCACAGAGAGGTAGGTACCTCCCAAGTGCGGGGATTAAAGTCGTACACCACCACCACCACCACCACCCGACTCGTGGTAATCACATATAATTTTCTTTGAGTGTGACTGTCCTGGTTGGTTGGTTTTGCTTTTGTCAACTAGATACAAGCTTGACTTACCTGAGGAACTTCTGTAGCTGGTCATTTGCTGCTTGGTGGCTTCTTCTCTCTTCCACCCTTCTCCACCATTTTCCCACCCTTTCAACTCCCTCACACTGGATAGAGAAGAAAGGGGAGGAAAGCCTTAGACTACTTCCTGCTGATTAAGGGCGAGTTCCTTGGGGCAAGTTTGATCTTTGCTGCCAGGATATCTAATTTCTTCTTTCCTCTTCCTCTTCCTCCTCTTCTTTCCTCCAGTCTCACCTCCAGACAGGTCACTCCAAACCCACCTACCTCCAATCACTCCAGTAATTGGCTGCCGGCAATTTTATTTAACCAATAGTTTTAAGTCGAGGAACAAGGTTTGCACAACAACAAAAGCTTGTAACCCTGAGAAGTCCTGAAGGCCGAAACCTTCAGGTGCAGAATTAGCATACAGAACAAACCTCAACAGAAACTATCTGCAGCTGGCAACAATCACTCTCCTGCTGGACTACCAGCCAGTTCAGTGTCAGCTGCTGGTGACAATCTGAAGCAGCCCCATTTCCCACACTTGGGATTAAAATGAAAATGTATTCTTAAAATATTTTCTGTATTTTTTTTTTTTAAAGAAACCAAAATTCCACAGTTGTCACTAGAAACTTCAACTGAGGATGTAGAGTGAAAAATTATAAAGACCATTTTATAAAATATATACAGGCTCACTAGTTCCAGGAAGGCGGAACTGAATATAGGATTTCGGGCCTTCACTGCCCTGGATACATTCCTCAAGCCTCAGGGAAGAAAATCCACCTGTGGGTGGGGTAGGCCCAAAGCAGGAAGACACATTTCCTGGCCACAAAGAAAAGTAAAAAGGCATGCCCAGACAAGTCCTAACTAGCCATCCTGCCGCCTCTGCAAGTTGCTGATATTTGAAATAACCAATCATGTGTAACCGCGCCAAACTTTCCCGCCTTTCCCTACCCCTACCCATAAATAGCTCCCACCTCTGGGGTTCTGGGTCGAAATCCCTTGTCTCCTGCGTGGGACGGGTTTCAACCCAAGGGCCCTTGTTATTAAACTACCTTATGCAAATGCATCAAGGAGGTCTCTCGTGTGTCCGTGGGTGAGCGCCGGTCCAGACTTGAGATAGGGTCCCCTCGGGGGTCTTTCAAGGACATGCCTCCTTCGGCTTGTCTGTAGACAAGTATTAGTTACAATACTGAAATATCTTCTGATAAATATTTGGGCCATTTCCAGAACTTTCTTTCTTTTTTTTTTTTTTTTTTAACTGTAAGATTTTAGTGTCTCCTCTTGTCCACGTCTCCTGCATCCCAAGGTCACTCCCCAATCTCACATGTTGGGAACATCAGCATCACCTGGGCCTGTTGAACGGAGACTGCAGAGATTTCTGGTGTAGAACACTCTGCCAAGGGCATGCCTTGACTGGCAGGGCTAAGTGGTATACACAGGTGGCACTTAGCCCCAGTACGTCTGGAGTGTGCCTAAAAAGAATTCCATCCATGGTAAGACTGAGGATGAATAAATGTGCATCAGACAGGGGGTTTCAGGTAGTTTGAGAGGCCCATGTGAAGACTCGGGTGTTTTTAGTCAGGGTTTCTATTGCTGTGATCAAACACCATGACCAAAGCGAGTTGAGGAGGAAAGGGTTAATTTGGTTTACATTTCCACAGCACTGCTCATCATCATCAAAGGAAGTCAGGACAGGAACTCTAGCAAGGCAGAGGCTACAGAAAGGTGCTACTTACTGGCTCACTCCCTATGGCTCGCTCAGCCTGCTTTCTCATAGAACCCAGAACCACCAGCCCAGGGATGACACCATGCACAAATGACTGGGCTGTGCCCCATCAATCACTAATTTACAAAATGCCCAACAGCTGAATCTTATGAGGGCATTTTCTCAGTTGAGGTTCCCTCCTTTCAGATGACTCTAGCTCGGTCAAATTGACAAAAAACAACAACAACTAAACAAACAAAAAAACTATCCTGCCCACCTGGGGACAGGAAAGAGGACGAGTGCACGAGAAATGGAGCCAGGAACACCAGGCCATAGGAGGAGAGTGTTAGCATTCTGTCTAAACTCCACCTCCACAGTTACCTGGCAACAGCCAGGTAGGCCTGGCCCACTATAAAAGGGGCTGCTTGCCCCCTCCTCTCTCTCTTGATCTCTTGCCTCTAGCATCTTTCTGTCCCTTCCCCCCTCCCCTTCTCCCTCTCTCCACATGGTCATGGCTGGCCTCTCTCTACTTCTCTCTCTGCTTCTACTACCCTCCTGACTTTCCTCCTCATGTTCTGAATAAACTCTATACTATACCGGTGTATGACTGGCCCCTCAGGGGGAAGAGATGTCTCTGCATGGGCTCGCTGAGACATCCTCTTCCCCCATACCTCTCCCCACACACCCACAGAACATACTCTCTTTATTCTCTTTATCTTTTTATAAACACATCAGAGGGGGCACTAGGAGTGTAGGTTTTATCTTGTGGTTGAAGAAGCTACTGGAGGACTCACTGAAACTGGGTTCTAAAATGAGGCAGGAGAAAAGAGGACTTTAGTGTAGGAGAAGCTAAGGTGGGAGGAGTAAGGAGAGGAAGAGGAGGAGGAAGAGGAGGCACTAGGAGAGACAGAATGAGAGGGTGTAACATGGAGGCGGATGTTCACTTGTCTGTAGCAGTCAAAGGTAATTGGTATATCTAGGTTGGGTATTGGGTTACACTTCTGATTATATGGACATCTTGTTATTGAGCATTACCAAACTTATAAAGCCTTTGATTAACGTTTAAGCATTAGAGTCTCATTTTTGTACTGAACCCACGTGGATGGTGGGATGGTCTGGGCTCTGCCCAGCCTTGAAGAGACAGTGTGGGAGATTGGCAGAGCCATCTCCTACACTGGCATCTCGTGGGTGGCAAGGCTGGTGTTTCTGGCTGGCTGTTTCTAGCTGCAGCTCGTGTGGCCTTTGGCCACGAAACATGGTAGCTGAGCTAGGCAGAGCCGCTGCAGCTTAGATAGTCAGCTTGACCAGCGGACTTTTTAAAATAATTACTACAACACTTTAGTATTAACTGAGGCAAGAATCAGAGGTGGAGAACATAGAGAACAAGGAGGGAACTTCAAGATCTTTCTGGAAGGCCAACTAGTTCCCCAGTTCATGGCCTTTATTAACTGCATCTCTGCTGTGGCCACCAACAACTTATCAATGGCTGTCTACCAGCAGCAAGTCCAAGAATCCTGGATGTCTCACGTGGCCTTCATCACACATTGGAATCCCGAATAAGGAGGCTCTAATGCCAGTGAACGAATGAACTTGCCAGGGAGAGTGAGGGCAGGCAGGCAAAGAACAAGAGCTTCCTACTTCCATGATTTTTATATCGGCTACCATCAGAAGGTGTGGCCCAGATTAAAGGTGGCTCTTCTTCCCACCTCAAAAGATCTGGATTCGGGGTGGGTCTTCCCACCTCAAGTGACTATCACAGGTGTACCCAGTCACTTGGGTTTTGGTACCCAGTAGCCAACTTCCTCCTGGAAGTGTTACAGGTCCCGGTGGTGTTGTTACGTTATGAACCCATTGAGGGGTGAGCTCATTCGTGGGTCAGTCTCATGCTCTAATCCTTTTTGGAGATGTTCTCACAGACAACCTAGAGGAAAGCTTCCCTAACTTCCCAGGTAGCTTTTACAATATAATGACAAACACTACAGTCTGCCATCCTGTCTCAGGGTTTCTCTCAACTGCCTCCCATCTCACTGGAGTCTAGGTTTTTGTTTTTTTTTTCCCCCCCAATATGTATTTATTTTATGTCTATGAGTACACTTTCACTTTCTTCAGACACACCAAAAGAGGTCATTAGATCCCATTACAGATGGTTGTGAGCCACCATATGGGTGCTGGGAATTGAACTCAGGACCTCTGAAAGAGCAGTCAGTGCTCTTAACAGCTGAGCCATCTCTCCAGTCCCCACCTCCTTACATTCTTAAAAACATCAGCTTTGAGATCTAATTTACATTTGTAAAACTCATACCTTTTGTGTCTGTGTGATGTTGCAGGGTGGGCGCATATATGCCACCGCCTGCGAGACGGGCTCAGAGGACAGCGTTGTGTGCAGTCCTTTTCTTCTACCTTTGCGTCGATTCTGGGATTGAACTCGCTTTGCCAGGCTTGAGAAGCAAGCTCCTTTACCTGCTAGGCCATTTCACAAGCTCCTCAGACAGATGGTAGGATTTCCAGGATTTACCATATTCACAGAGTTGATTATTGATTACCAAATTCCAGAATACAGCTGCCATTCCTAAAGGTACTTAAAGGACTCTCTCTGTTCCCCACCCACAAAATTACTGTAAAACTGGCTCTTTTATATTTTTATATAAATAGACTATTATGCAACTTACCCTGCCATGCTGACTAGCCTGGTCTCTAAGTTACTGTTCTATTGCTGTGAAGAAACACACCAAGGCGATCCTTAGAAATCATTCAGTTAGTGACTTGGTTACAGCCTCAGAGATTAGTCCGTTATCATGGAGGGAGCATGGCAGCATGCAGGTGGATGACAGCTAGTTTTGGATCCCAGGGTAAGGGATGGAGGTGCATATTTTACCTATCAAAGCAGACCTGGTCTCTAGGTTCTCCCAGAATCCCTCAGTCTCTTATCTGGCAAATCCTGTCCCCCAACCCTGGACTTTCCAGCCCAGATACTGGGCTGCCCTTCCTCTAGAGGCTCTTCTCTATATAGTTCAGTTATTTTGGCCTCCCCTGCAACTCCTCTCTCTCTATTCCTCTCTCAGTACTTTTCTCTTTCCCCTCAGCTCTCGCTCCCTTTCCCTGTCGACTCCCTGGCCTCAATCGTCCGGCGCCAGTGAACGCACTGGAGAGCAGCTTCCCAATAAACCTGCATTTAATATAATCTCATCTGGCCTGATTGGCTCATTTCACTGACAGAGAAATAACTTGAGACCTGGTGACGTGGAAGTAGCTGAGCGTGCTAAACCCTGATCCACAGGCAGACAGAGACACTGGACCTGCCCTGGGCTTTTGAAACTTCAAAGCCCACTTCCAGGGACACACTTTCTCTCACAAGGCCACACCTTCTAATCCTTGAAATTCTTTCAAATAGTTCCACTCCCTGGAGACTCAGCATTCAAATACGTGAGCCAGTGGGGGCCATTCTTATTCAAACTAGCACAGCTGAGTAGCTCCATCTGTGGGTGTTAATTTTCTCCCAGAGGTTGGAGGCCAGCAGGGCCTAATCCTGGTTTGCAAATGGCTGCTTTCTCACTGTCTCCTCAGAAGGGGGTGGTGTGTGAAAAGAGACACATAAACATATATACACAGAATGAGACAGAGACACAGAGCGTCTGTGGGGTGGGGGAGGAAGAGGGATCCTTGTCTGACCTGGGGTGGCATATACCTTTAATCCCAGCACTAGGGAAGCAGTAGCAGCAGGTAGCTCTCTGTGAGTGCCAGGCCAGCCTGGGCTACCCAGTGAGACTTGATCTCTCAAATAGCTCTCCTTGGTATCTATTGAAGGACATTAATCCTATGAGATCCAGATTCTACCTTTATGACCTCATGGAGAGGTTCTGCTTCGAAAGCCATACCAACTTGGTGCTAGGACTTCACATGTAACTTGGCTGGGCAGCATAACTCAGCCGTATTATGGAGTCAAAAGTATTCGACTTGTCATGACTGGCGCCTTTCCAGGGTTCCTCTGTGCTTGTAGCAGCCCCCAACCTTGTAAGACCAAGACCGGCTCCAAAATTTCTAAGGGGCCAGTGCCGAATAAACTCGGTACCCTTTATCAAGTCAGTAGCGCGGGGGTAGGGTTAGGGGTGTGGACTTAGGCCCCGAGCAGCAGAGCCCCTGGATAGTAGGAAGGGGCTGAAAAATGATCCAATCAGTTTAAGTCCTCCCCAGGAAGATTACACAGGGTCACGGTAATCACATTTAACGATGCCAGAGATGTTTAGCATCACAGAAACAGTAACGAATCTAAACCCTCCAACTCCAAAAATTATTTTTTTGAGAATACCAGAGCCTCGCACATACTTGGCGGGTGCAGTCTCTACCTCAGAGCTACTCTCCAACCCCAAAACACTTTTGGTCAAGTATTGGTATTTAATACGGCAGAAAGTTCGCACCCTGACGAAACGAACGCTAAGATTTCAGACCCTGGAGTGTCCACACGCACGCACCAAGAGCTTTCTCAAAGGGCTTTCCCTACCCGGCACGCATCCAGCCTGCTCCTCATCTCATCCCAGGCAACTACCACGAAGGTCCACACACGGCGCACGCGCCGCCAGGAGGCCCGCTAGAGGGCGGGTCGACCTCGGTGAGCCTGCGCAGTAGCGGAGACTTGCGAGCGCGCGCCACGGAGGGGTGGCCAGCGGAGGCCGGAAGGAAGTGCAAAGAGGGCGGGGCTAGCTAGGGAAGCCCGCCGGCTCGCAGGACGGCCGTCGCGGCCTGATGACGTCGCACAATGGCCGGCCCCCGCGGGTAGTGGAGCCCGTTTGTTCCGCCCGCGTCGTGCCTGAAGCCGGAGCCAGTGAGAAGCGGAAAGGCTGAGGGACGTCCTGTCCACGCCGCCCCCACCCCAGCGGAGCCGTGGCCGCCTCCCGTCTTCGCGCTGAGGTAAGCGGGACCGGCGGACGGCGAGGAGGAGGCCGCCCCAGCGGCGGCGGGAGCGAGGCCCGGGAGCCCGGCGCCGCCTCCCGAGCGCTCGGGCGCGCCCCCGGCTGTGCGCAGCCGCGGGCCGAAGCGCGGCCCGGGACAGCAGGCAGGCGCGAGCCCGCTGCGGCCTGGGACGTCCGGGCGCCTTGGCGCGCCGCGGTCTGCCATGGTGAAGTTGGTTTTCCTCAAGCTGTCATTTTCCCTTCCGGGCCACTCGGCGTGGCACATGTTCGCCGCCTACAAAGGGGAGCGAATCACGCAGGTTGGCTCGGGAGGAGGCCCGCTTAGACTATCGACAGGCTCTACGGGGAACTTTGAGCTCTCTGGAGCCTCCAGCAACTTGCTCTCGCAACTTCAAGTGAGCACAGGTTGGACATACACACTGTGCTCCGAGAGTCCCGGATCTCTTAAGAAGTGTAACCTCTACGCCTCTGGAACTGGTTGCTTAGAGATGCCGATTCTTTAGTATAAAAGTAGCCAAACAGTTGTAGTGCTAAAAGGAAATTAAACTAAGACTTATAGTCTGGTTCCTACTGGATATTTAATTTTTCCGTATATTTTTGACAGCTGAGTTTACCGGGCACGATAGCTGTTTTAAATGAGCTTTTTCTTAGCACTCATCAACAAGAGTAAGTAATTCTTCAGACCCATTTGGGGATAATAAAAGAAGGCATTTGGTTCTTCATCACATTACCTATCCCAAGGCAGAGGTTGAGATTCTCTATCCCTAGGCTAGTTCATATTTCCCAGCCCCTGAGAGGAGACTGTGAGTGATCTGAGCACGGGAAGCCCAGCCAGTTCGGGAACCAGTTCAATATGTCCCAAAGCCTGAAACTCCTCTCCAGTTGTAGGTGGGGAATGCTCAGACATTTTAAGAGAACTTTGGATTTACTTCCCGAACACCCAACAGGTAAGCTGTTTCCTTGCTCATCTCCAAAGAGATAGTTTGTCATCTACAGACCATCTCAAGGAGAGCGTTTCATTATCAAAGAGTTTTTGCAGAGCTCAAGTCACTTTGGGGGTGGTGTTTTCAACCTGATATTCTTACTCTGCATGGATGAAGCTGTGAATGAGGGCTTTAACCAGACATAACAGAACTTAGACGTCAACATAGGATCTGCTCTGCTAGAAATCGTTTCCCATAGCTGAGCTGGTGCCCACACCTTAATCCCAGCACTTGGGCGAAGCAGAGGCAAAAGGATCTCTGAGTTCAGGGCTGGCTTGGTCTACATAGTGAGTTCTAGGACAGCTAAGGCTACAAAGTGAGACCTTAGCTTAAAGGAAAAGTAATTTTCCAGAAGCTGTTTGTTGTTATTGAGCCTCCTTAACAAAACCTACTTGGAACACCTTTCTCAGTAAGCCATGTAAAGTAATTGGCTTCATTTAATAGTCACATCCCAGCCAGTCAGTGGTAACCAAGTCTTTAATCTCAGAACTCAGGAGCCAGAGCCAGGTGGATCTCTATGAGTTCCTGGCCAGTTAGGGCTACAGTGAGAAACCCTTCCACCCTTCCCAAGTGACACCCTATGTTTGACCAATAATTGTTTTAACCTGAATTGGTAAAATTCACCAGGTCAGGCTCTTTAAGTAGCTTGTAGCAGTTCCTCAAGATGACCCAACTGTGAGGAGACATATCTGTTCTGCCATTAGTAGAGTGGTTGGAGTCAATTTGGCCTCCCAGAGCTACTGCTGAGACAAGAGCTGAACACTGCTCTGGGGCTCTGTTACAATGTTTTACAAATTAGGCAACTTGATTAGATCTCTTTCTGGTATGCAACAGGTGGTTCCTGAATTAACGTGATTTTATCATTTATTCAAGCATTTCCCAGTATGTCACATGCAGCAGGGGACAGAGATATTGAAAGACTGCTATTCCATCCCCTGAGCAGGTTCACCATTGTGGGTAGGAGGTCTAAAGATTAGCTCTAAACTTTGTGAGAATCCCACACTACTGGGTTAGTGGGTAAAAGGATTGTAGACATTGTAGCTGGACTGGAGGACCCTAGATTTCATTGATCATGTAATAACACATGTGTTTCCCTACAACCTGCATAGGGTAATACACAAAATTAGTCTTAAAACAGAACACTAACACCTAGAGAGACAGTAGACCTTTTTGGAGCATGGCTGGAGATCAAGCCCTCTACTAAGATTCCCAGTGTGATTCTTGGTCTAAAGGAATGATTTAGTGTGTTTCCAATGAACATAGAGATTTGTGGTTGTCTCTGAAAGATGGTCACTTGATGTGGCCTCCAGTGGTACAATCCCAGGAAGTCCCATGGGAAAGAAGATAGTACAGCTCCTTTTCTCAGGCAATCTTAAAGGGCCTCTGTAAGGAAACTGCGCTACAGAAGCCCTGGCCATGCCTTCTGTGGATGCTAATGGTGGCATTGCAGTCTCAGAAGTGTCCCAGGCAGATCGAGTGCAGTGTGTGATATATAGGCTGTTGAGAGCCAGCCCTGTCAGAGTCCTCACCATTTCCCTCACACTTTAGGAGCAGGAAGAGTATATCAGTTTTCATCACTATGACAAATACCTGGGGATGAACTCATACAAAGAAAATATATAAGCTGATGTAGTGGTGAATACTTTTAATTCCCGAAATCCTAGGGAGGCAGGGAGAGCTCTTGAGTTTGAGGTCAACCTGGTCTACATAAAGAGTTCCAGACAACCAGGAATACTCAAAAAGAGTCTTAGTGTCTGTCTGTCTCTGTCTCTCTCTCTCTCTCTCTCCCTCTCCCTCCCTCTCTCCCTTCCACTCTCCATCCATCCATTTATCTCCTCTCTGCATACACATGCTTTCTCTTCCATACCCCTCTGTCTCCCTCTGCATGGTAACTTCATTGGCCCTTCCTGTGTGGTCAGTGAACTCACTCAAGAGCTGTCCCCAATAAACCTGCTTTTATACTAAGAATAAGAGGGGAGGGGAGACAAAAGGTATATTTTGGCTCTCAGTTTGGTAGAGTTCATGTTCAGGTGGTAAGGTGGCTCACGGCGGCCAGAGTGTAATAGAATAAAACCACCACACCTCATCAGAGGCCAGGATGCAAAAACACATTAAGATCTGGATGGTGACACACCCCTTTAATCCCAGCACTTGGGAAGCAGAGGTAGGTGAGTCTCTGAGTTGAAAGCCAGCCTGAGCTACAGAGTGAGTTCCAGGACGGCCTGGGCTTCACAGAGAAACCTTGTCCTGGGGAGGAAGCAGGGAAGTCCTATACTGTACCTCTTAGGGAATCACTGGGCACTAAGACTTTTGTTTCGAGACAGGGTTTCTCTGCATAGCCCTGGCTGTCCTGGAACTCACTGTGTAGACCAGGCTGGCCTTGAACTCAGAAATTCTCCTGCTTTTGCCTTCCAAGTGCTGGGATTAAAGATGTGCACCACCACTGCCTGGCAGGGACTAAGAGTTTTAACATTTAACATTTGGGCTTTTAGAAACAAGATCCCAACTTATAACAGTTTTTATAACTGTTGGAGTTTGTATAGTACTACAGTTAGATAAACAGAATGTACAGTGTAAGAAACAAGATTCCTAACTTAGAGAGGAATTCTGGGGTTTGAACTACCAGAAAGAGAGAAATTTTGTTATGTTTGAGCTTGTTTATAACTTGTCATTGGTTGCCCAGAACAGCCTGTGATCCCAGAAGTCACCTCTCCTTTCCCATAAACACACAACAGGACAGCCATTCGCCCCACTACTTTATGGCCTGTGCCAATAACTGCCTTTACAGATCAGAAGTTGACTTGCTCGTGGCAGTCAAAGTAACTGCAAGTTCACCTGGAGGGTATAAAAGCTCCGTGGGCATATACACAGTACACCAGCCTTTCAGGGTTCTCAAGCCAGTCATCCTGGCTATGTCTTTGTAAAAATGATGTACCTGTGGGGAGTGTCTAATGCATTGATATTTGAAGAGAGAGAGAGGGAAACAGAACCTACAGGTTTGTAGAGATTCTAGTTTATACATGGTCTATACCAAAAAGGATTTATAGAAGTAACTTTAGTGGCTGGAAGTAGCACTGATTTCATCTATGTCTGGGCATACAGGTTCCAGAATATCCCTGAATGGCAATCCTGAGACATATGTAGCCATATGGCCTCTGTTTATTTACTTGGAAGGTTGAGATAGGGATTAATAATTGCATGAGGAAGGTGGGCACGCTGACACATTCCCTTAATCTCAGCACCTGGGAGGCGGAGACGGGCAGATGTCTGGGTTTCAGGACAGCCAGAGCTACATAATGAGACCTTGTCTCAGAAAAGAAAGAAAGAAAGAAAGAAAGAAAGAAAGAAAGAAAGAAAGAAA